>OX453289.1:33531875-34147173 GCA_949710015.1 Crataerina pallida | reverse complement strand
AACACAAAATTATTATTTTCGAATTCATTACTTTTGCAAAAAGAAGAAATTTTTGTTCTGATTTTAATTTTTCTTTTTTTTTTTTTTTTGTAATTTTCAGTGTTTGTGTAAATGTGTGGGAGTGTAAATCATCATTTTTGCTGTAGATAATATTCTAAGAAATTCCGATTCATTTATTCCGAATAATATATTTAAATGAAAATAACTTTTTATTGGCAATAGCAACAAAGTGACATTTTAACAATCCGTTTTGCAAATCTCATATATGACATAATCCCCACAACTTAATGATGCAATCCATGTCTTGTTCAAGCATTAAAAAATCAACGTTTCAAAATGTGGTGAAAAGCCCTCCATACGAAAGTCATTGAATGTCACTAATTTAATTAAGAGGCGTTAACAGCCTCTGCATTTCTTTTTTTTTTTATTTTTTAATTCTTCATTTTCCCTAATTGCGAGATATTTTGTGCGCAAATGAATTGACATTCATAATGAGGTTTAGCGTGCAAACGAACGTGAGTATATATTAGATAACAAAAAATCTGCTTCAATTTAAAATTTACGTACTTAACGTTACATACAAAAACAAATTTTTTTATTGTAAATTCTGTAGGTATGTAAGTTTTTATTACTTGCAAACTCTCTCTAGTGGTATAGATCGCTTGTATTCATAAAATTTTATTAAAGAATTCTATTATTTGCTTTCATAAAATAATCAAACCCATACAATTATAATTATAATCATACCCTATATACATGCACATATATAAGTCGGTGTTTAACTAAAACATAACCAATAAAACTCTATTCAATATACATCGTAAATATTTTGTTGTTGTTGTTGTTGTTGTTTTTTGTTTTAATAACACTATTTAACATTTAATACATTAAATACGGGACCGATGCGAAGGAATACACGTCTAAGGACACTTCTCAGTTCCGGCTTCAAATCGAAGCACATCATTTCGCACAATAAAACATAATACGTGGAGACATGCGTTGCAAACTGTAAATTGAATTTGATTTGAATGAGTTGGTAAAGGGTCAAATGGATAGAAAAAGGCCACTTACTCTGGTATCTGACATTTTCAATAATCTGGTTAATATTAATAATAGGAGACTGGTCCAGGCATCGCGATGTGTCTCATTGTGTAAACTTAAAAAGTAATTAAGCGCTTCTTTACACACCTGCACCAGTTCTTGTTCAATGATGGGCCAATCGCTGCGCCTGTTGTCATCGCCGTACATTTTAAAAAATATCCTCAGCACACAGGCTAAAGAGGCGGTTTCTTGCTTAAGCAGGTTGGGTTTAAAAGAACCCTTAAAGCCAGCGCGCCACAATATGTTGCGTTGTTCTTGATTGGCATTAAAACATTTGGCGAAACGATGTGATTGCATTAAACAATCGGCCAAAGTAAACAGTTGCCGGGTGCGTAAATAGCTGTACATGCCCTGTTCTTCCCGTTGGCAATTGAGAAGGGGATGAGCAGCACAGGTGCCGGTTAGATCGGCGGCCGCCTGAGCCAAAGTTTCGGCATCCTCTTTGCGCGATGTAGCCGGAAAGAAAACTATATTGTCCACCGTCTGTATGAGTTCTAGTTGTACGGCACATTTAATATTGAGATTTTCGAAAAGGCCTAAATTTGGTGGCAGGACGGTAGTAGTAGTAGTAGTACTAGTAGTGGTAGTAGTAGTGGTAGCAGTAGGGGTGATGGGATGTGAATGCCCAGTATTTGTATTCACTTCCTCACAATAATAGGAGGTACCGCTATGGTTGGTGCAAATGGAATGTTGAGATTGACTGCGTCTCAATAGATCGGTTTGTTGTTGTTGTTGTTGTTGTTGCTGCTGCTGCTGTTGCTGAGAATTGGAATGTTTACGGCCCAGTAAGATCATGGCTTGTGCATATGTAGTGGTCGAATGATGTTGTAAGTGCTGCTGCTGTTGGGCATTTGGACGCCACGTTAACAAATCTGAGGGTAGTGTAGCATTGAATATATCCAAAATGCATTGACATGTCTTATCCCAAGTGGATTCATTGAATTTGAAGCCATTAGATATAACCAGATTTTCCAGACAATTAGTACCCGATCGTGCCAATTGTTCATTGTTTTGTTGAACACACCAATGCAACTGGGCAAAGAGATCCTCCAACAGCAAATGTCCCAACATATCGAAATATTGTGTGAATACATCAATAATAGCGTACAAGGCATGATTACAGGTGGTAGTCATCCATTCGGATTTCTCTGTGACATGTTCGGGCAATTTCATATTATCGAAAATACGAAAAATCACATTGAATAGATCCTTCCACCAATTCGCCTTGAAACTGTCGCCGTGCGTTTTGACAATTTCAAACAAAACCGTCAAGCCCCGAGTCCGTACATCCAGTTTACAACGATTGACTACACAGGATAGGGAAAATAACATGGGAAACCATCCTCGCACCCAGACGCGATCCTCCTCAGCCACAGAAACATCATTTTCCATGCCGGCATGTTCGGCAAAGAAATGTGGTGCCTCGTGTACGCAAATGGCACAGGTACGCACTAAACGTATAGCTTCCATGCTGGTGTCGGGGAAGCGTGCATTGCAAGCAAATTCAGATAAACATTTGACGGCATCCTGAAAGGAGTCCACCATCACAGCAAACTGCTTCTGGTACAATTCGCCAATTATTCGGCCAGTAGTCTGAAAAGCCAGTTCCACAATTGCCTCTTCATGATCGCCAGCTGCCAAATGGAATATAGAAAAAATATTCTTCCATCCCGACTTAATATTGTGAGCCTGAGAATTGACCATTTGAGCAATGCAGCGCACCACCATATCCCGTATGGCCGGTGAATGATTCTTTTTCATGATGTGCTCAAAGGGACGAAGAAAATCTTTTTGAAAACGGAAATTGGCAAACTCGCCCTTTTCCATAAATTTCATAGACAGCTGACGCAGTGAATCCAAAGCAAAGAAGGAGATTTCCTCGTTGACGTTGCAGCCCACCGTATTGAAGTGTTCACCCAACACCTGCCAAATGCGCGACCACTGCAAACGTATACGTTCCATGTTGTAGTAGGAAATCTCGACAATTTTTTGCAAAGAAAACATGCGCGGCTGAGAATTTTGCAATTCTTCAACGGAGACCTATCAACGGAAAACAAAAACAAAAACAAAATCGAAAAATTACAAATTTATCGCCACAAAAACAATTCTCAGTTTGTCTCACCTGACACAAAGCTTTAACAAAATCGACTATAGCATCACCATCTAAACGAATGGACCCCGTAAAAATGCGATCGACAGCTACTACAACACTTTGACTGCTGGTTTGGCCAATATGTTCTTTGACACTGGGGTTGAGGGAGTCCTTTAGTGTTGTTTGGGCACCAGTCAAAAATTTCGGCCTTACCCCCGTACCAATCAATTGAGCCAGCTCCAGTTGGCTTATGCATTTGACAATATCTAGCCAGCTTGTACCCAAGTAGTTGCCGTCCGTGTGAGCCACCATAATCAGTGTCTTAATGGTGTCAATATTTTTCGCCTTCATTTCATTTATGGGCGAGTTGGCGGTAAGCAAGGTAAATCTGGCCAATGCCTGAACGTAAGCGTCCCGTTCCAATGACATATGAAAGATACAAGCTATACGTATGGCACAACGAATGCCATCCAAACAGAGGCAAGCGATCTCCGGATCATCGCAGTCCTGCAAACCCACGGAAAAGGCGGCCAAAAATGGGGTCCAAGCCATTTTAAACATCGGTCGGACATGCTCCAAATGTTTAGCTGATGTAAAGGGAGACTTCACATGTGACACGGACTCCATCAGATTCTTGGCAGCCGTAGAAATGGCCTCCATTTCCATATTCCACAACAGCTTGCGACGCTTCTCGTTCGCGATTATCTGCTTACCCGGCTTATTAACAATTGTATTCTTCATTTTAATCTCATGACCAGCAATTTCATCATATATGGAGGATAAATACTCAACCGGCAAATCATCTTTATTGACACTGACTCCCTGATTAAGTTTAATGTACTGTTCTTTGGTCATTTTATTCTTGACTTGGGGCGAATGCAGATCTGTTGTTAGCATAATTATGGAGAAGGCCAGCACATAAACCGTATCGGCACTCTGGAACAAAGAATTATTTGGATTACATTCACAATAACGGCTGGCAAATTTCTCCATCAGACGATCAATCTTTTGAGCTTCGCCCGGCAAACGAAATTCCTCCAGCAATAAACGTAACGCCGACACTACTTCCATATTACGAAAATCAAAAGCATCTATATACGCGTACATAATCTCTTTGGAGTGATCGTCATTTTCACCAATATAATTGCCGATTACAGTCTTATCGAGGCGTTCATCTTCATGCAACCATTTGGCAATGTCTGCGGGTGCCGGCCCAAGCAGTTGTTTTTCTTGTAAGAATTGTACACCTTTTTTTGGTTTACGATTGAACAGCTCTATACCGGCCTCCATCACTTCCTTTCGCATTTTGCGTTCTTCCAAAGCTTCCGGTAAATCTAACAGTTCACTGTTTTTTACACTACCGTACGAATTTAAGCTGTGGCTGGAGCCTCCATGCACGGACCGGGTACCGTATGTGTTGCTTTGTGACACACTATCAGCGTTGTCCGCCCCTGGTATATGCAATTCATTGTGCTGCAGTGTCTTTGCACCTTCGTGAGCATGCAACGAAGGCATGTTCGGGTTTACATATAAATCCTGGCTCCACTCAACCATACACTTTAGTATAGAAACCAAACATTCCAGGCCCCGTATACGCATAGATTTCTCTTCTATGGGATTAGCACCCAACTCCACCGCTTGTCTTCCTTGTGCTATCTTCGACAAGTCATTGACCAGTCGTTCAAATAAATTTGCTGCTTGAAAGTCACAATCGTAGTTCACATAAATATCAACCACGGACTGAGCATCCGCACATATACGCGTTAGCGCCTGTATCACCATCCATTTATGCTCAAATGAGCTGGAGGTGGCCTCCAATATGTTCAGGAATATCTCCTTGAAGAATACTTCAATTTGTTTCTTCAAGTGAACTTTAAAATTCGACAGCAAGGCCACAAATATGGAGAGAGATAATTCAAAAACTTCTGGCACCAAACTGACACCATTTTTGGACAGAGCAACGCACAAGTATTGTTTGATGGCCATAATAAACATTTCATTGGAACGAAATACTGGACCAGCATTTTGTAAAATGGATAACAGCAGACGCAGTGATAATACTTTGGATCTAAGTTCATGCGATTTGGGGTCCGGATTGCCGTCTGGTAGGGGTTTCATAGAAAGTTTACACAAAGCACGAAACACCAGAAAAGCATCTTTTTGTAGAACATGTGTGAACTTGGCCGTAACCACAGAATCGTTTTCACTTTGTATCTCTACGCACTCTTCTGAAGCATTGTATTGAAGACTTTCTGACTGAAGAGTTAAATGGTTGTTCATGGAATTTAAATGATCCTCTCCATTATTTATGTTGTCCATTGAATCTTTCCCCCCAAGAATTTCTGCTGCAGCAGCTAAACGGAAAATGGAACAGATTTAAGACAAGTTAATAATAAAAACTTAATCTAATCATCTTACCATTGATGACTTCCTCCACAATCATGGCAGCAACCGTTTCAGTAGTTTCCTCTGATTCTGTCACACCCATGCCACTACTCTTCACGCTAACACTGGCCTCTGAACCTTGAGAAATGGTGCCGTACAAATGTCCATTGCTAACAGCTTGAGCAGCCAACTCGTATATTTGATTTTCCATACGTGAAAATATAACGTCCAGCATTTGGGTTAAAGTTGCACAAGCTGTTGTCTGATTAACTAGATTTTTACTTGATAAATAAATGTCATAGCACGTGCGTACGGCATGCAATACGGTGCCTTCATGTATTTCTACATGTTGCGACGTAACCACGGTTAAGAGAGCCTTAATTATCTGCAGTTGAACGCATTCGTCTGTTTGGGGACCACTAAAGCAGCCACATATCGTATTGACAATGCGATCAATTAGTAAGTGACCAGGACTAGCCGAATCTTGAATGGTTCCCGTTAAATGTCCATATGCTATCAATTTCTCTAAACAATCTAATGCGGTCACCACAATACGTGGCGATCGACTTTTACATGCCAACTCGAATGGTAAAAAGTATGTTTCCGCATTTATGATGCTGGCAGCATCATTTTTGGGTAATGGCAAAGCAGCAGATGGCAATTCGTTACCCTCTGCTATTTGGCCAGCACGTATCAATTCAGCTTTAATTTGTTCCAAAGCTGTGTCACATGACTTCTTTAATTGAGAATTCTGTGAACGTTTTATATCCTTATCGGCAAGGATTTTTTCAAGTGCCCGTACAATAAACATTTCTTTAGTTTTTGTAGAAAAATTTTGCATATTGCACTAAGGTCGTTCAATGTGTAGAAAATTTTCTTGGTTGCGTTTAAACATAAATAACAGCCACCAGTTTTTTCCCAGGTGATTTTTGCACCTCTAATAATCCATTTTTATTGTTTTCAATTACAATAAATTAAATGTATTTTAAAATATATATGAAAATTCCTGACAATATTTTTCTGTTTCGTATTTAATTACGATGGTAGGGAGAAAAATTACGCAAAACACACAAAACCAGAGATGTTTTACTTTAACTTTAGAGAAAATTGTTCAGCCAAGAATTTTATAAAAAGTATGGGTGATTACATGTTAAGAATATTTATAATGTATGGGTGGCACCAGGACTTCATTTGACAATATGCAAAATAACTTAAGTCAATTGAATATTTTTTATATTATAACACTGGAAGCCAACTTTTTTCTAGAAAATTTTACAATTTAAGATGAACGTTATATTTTTTTTTATGTAATATTTATTTATGAAAATAAAAAAGTGTTTAATTTTATTCCAATTTCATTTAATCCAATTCCATTGGGTCATATCATTTCCTCCAGCTTTCTCAATCGCTTCGTATATATTTAAACTCTCACCAGGCGGAATACCGTAGCCTTTGTTAAGACCTTGCGGATTAGAGGGTGTTTGGCAATCCATACTACATTCTTTACGAAGTACAGTGTCCACTTCAACTGAAGAAAAGAATGCCACAGACATGGGCAGGTCGTCTAATCCCAGACAAGAACTGCAGAATGAACGCGTTAAGAGATTTGTCACGTGCATAGCCAAGGCCGCCTTATAAGCATAACCGTCCTCCACCAAATACCGCAACTCATCGTGAAAACTCAAACAGAAACGAACATTAGAGCCCATCAGCCAACGCATTGATACTAACATTAAATGCAAAAAATCGACAGCACCGCTTTGCACCACCCAATTAATGCGGGTGGGTAAAAAACGATTCTCATCTAAATGACTGCGAATTTCCAAAGCGCGACTTAGGCGGCATTTCAGAAACGGTGTAACTGGCTCCACAGCAGTGGCAATATCTTCCAAACGATTGAACATTGCACTCTCGGTGCCATCCTCCCAACAATGTTCGAACATTTCATTAACACCACGATTTACGCTGGCACCCAATTTTAAAGCTTCATAACCCGTATACCTGCAATTAAATATAAAATGCTTCTTAGTTTGTTTATTCTACTCAGAACTTTTTTTTAAAAACCTTTTCTTTTCAAAATTATTTTGAAAATCGTCTTTCAACTTAAACACCTTCTTGCCCTTGGTGAGAGTAAACATTTTTACCGCTTTACTGCGAGCTTCAGAATCTGAAAATGTTGGATTAAATTGTTTTAGAAGACCTTCGGCGAAATTTTGACCCGCTCCATATATTCTAGCATAGTTTATAACTTTGGCATTATCTCGAGAAATGCCCACCGCTTTTGCTGTTATGGAATGCATATCGGTACAATTGGCCTTATTGCCACTTAAAGTCATCCAACCTAAGGGCGTAGCGCCATGTATACCGTAAGCGTAAGCATCTCCTAAAACCGAAGCAATCCACAATTCTTGTGAGTCGACATCAGCGCCAACTATACGATAACCAGGTGGAGCTTGTACCATGGCTCTTAATTCAGAACCTATGCGCTCTTTTTGAGAATTGGAAGCTGTCATCCAGGTGGGTTCCATGGCACGACGCGTTAATGTACCACAAACCAACACCTACACACACAAACCGATTTTCAATTTTCGTAAAGATTTTCCTAAAATATTGAAAGCGAGTTACCTGAGGACATATGGCACCATATGTATAGTTTAGGGAATGCAAATCCTTTGGCAGGTGTTCTGCTGGCAACCACACTATGATTTGACCAAGTATACGCTCTCGATTATTTCGCCAATAGGACACCATTCGTGCCGTCTCTATAATGCGCGCTGCCAGAGAACTTTTCCCATCTGCACTACTTAAAATATTTTCAGAGAATTTTTGTAGAAAGTCACGCGAAAGAGGATTTCCAACACGTAAAGATTTGCCGTTCTTGTGCGGCAGTTTCAAGAAGAAGCAGCAATTATCTATTATACGATTACACCACACTCCCGAACCCTTATACAATCCCTCTGTGGGATCTTTTCTCTTAGATGATGTTTTTGTTTTGGCATAAAAATCTAATCGTCCCGATTTCATATCAATATCTTTGCGCAAACAATTCAAATCATAGTCGCATTCATCTTTGGTAGCGTATGCTTTGGCAAAGTCGGGTATGGGGCAATAAGCGGCCAGTTCTTTAATGGGCACACGTGGTGTACTGATATCTGTCACTTGTGCTTCGTCCATCACATGATGGGTGCGAAATGGAACTAGAAAACCCCAGCCATGCTCACGAATGTAATGCAAGGGGTAACCTTCCCAGCATAAGGATAACAATTTAGGAACTATTTGCATACCTATACTAATTTCTGTTGGAGCTGGTTGCCACTCTGTACCATCATGGGCATCTTTTGGGGGTTTTTTGCACAACTTACGATACCATGCCGGATAACTTGACAATAACGACGGATTTTTCCGTTTCGATTTGAATTTTTGTGCCGTCCAATCTGCATCCCATAGCCACAAGTTACTTTTATAATTCTCATTTTTCATTAATGAACACGCCTCCTCAGCCCGCCTCATTAAATGATTCTTTACTTTGACGTTAAGATTGTCGTACACCGTGTCGGCTTGTTCTACATAACGGTGCCAATTTTTATTGACGGGCAGATAAGCTGAACCCATTTCCAACATGCCACCTAATGTTACCGGATGTGGAAACCGTTCCATAAATAACGGAAATAAACGCCGCAAAACTCGTTGCGTAGCCTCTACATCTTCAGCACAATAGTTAACAAGTTGCTGAAAGTTTGCACGTATATCGTCCAACGTACCTTCAACAAATACATTCCTTCTCTCTTTACCTAACAATGGCACTCCACAATATAGTTGATGCACATCAGCCAAATTGTTAAGAGAGCTTTGCGCCAACCATTCCAGATTATCAGCAGAAGGTTCTTTTTTCGACTTGAGCATTGCTCTTTGATAGCTGGTAACACCACTTACGCTTACATGCAAAGACATTGTATCCAAAAACCGCACACCAGTATCCTGAAGAAGGTATTGTTCGCGTAGTCTGGCACGGTCGTATGAAACATTGTGACCAATAACCAGCTTCGGTTTGGACAGGCCCAAAGGTATTAACTCATCCAAATTATAGGCGGGAATTTTCGCTGTACTTTTTATTCCGTTACTGGCACTTGCTAACCGTGGACTTACCCAAGAGTACCAATGTTTTGTACTCACTGCTGTTGCTAAAGTGGGCATTGCTCCTTCCGACATACACACCTCTACATCAAATACCAAACCATCCTCCAAAGGCCAATCTACCGCCCGACATGTTCCTTTATCCGTTTCGTATATGGTCCAGCCTTTCTGCAAACTCCATTGTTGAGGCTTTGCTGGCAGTCGCTTCAAGTTGGCCAAAGGTAATATTAAACTTTTATAAGGTTCCACCTGATCGTTACCAATTTGCCAAAAATGTTCCTGCACATTGTCTCCCTTTAATGGCGGCAACTTCAACTTTACATCCTTCAAACGTTCAGTTTTATTTATATCAATTCCATTACGTTTAAGTTCCAATTTACACTGGTGTCCAATTTTGATGAGTTTATCTGTATTAATGGATCGAGGTGCTTGAGGAAATAATTGCTTGTGTAAATTTGTGGAAAGCATTTGTATTTTCACCACGTTTTCATAGTAATCAACCAAATCCGTTGACGGGGTTTTCTCTGTATTTGCATTAATGCTGGAAGTAGTTTTCTTAAAAGATCCATCTTTACACTTACGAAACACTTTTACTTGACTGCATGGTTTGAAATAATAACGTAAAGACATTTTTCTTTTGTTCAATGAATAAAAGAAATATTCAAGTAGAAATAAATAAATTATTTCTCATTTATAAATTGCACTGAGAGCACAATTCAAGAAATGTTGCTACCTACTCAATAAATTCACAAAAAACATTGGCAAGACTACCAATGTAAATGAAAATTTGAGTACAACGCAAAAATAATGGTAGAAAATACATGAAGGGGTAAATTAAACAGCGTTGCAAATTTAATTCAAAGTGAAATTTTTTAAATACATATTAAATATTAATTGAACGATTAAAAAAAATTATCATTATTATCAAATTAAAAGAAATATTAGTGATGGTTATGTTGTTGATTAAGTGCAGTGATCTGTGTTGTAACCAACAGATCTTGACAAGCGGTACATGTTACCTGAATTTGTATTCAAGTTTATTAATGTTATTTTATTTTTTATAAAGAGGCCTACTCTCTTTTATCTACAATTTTATTAGTGTATTGTGTATCCAGCATCAAAAACTGAACCGATCTAAACATGTATGTCCTTATGTCCGTATATCCATATATCCGTACGTCCATAAGTCCATACGTCCGTATGTCTTTGTGTCCTTTATATCTGTTGTTTACCAGCGCAGATAAGTTATGCAATTGCAATGTGTTTGTATGCAAATCGCTATTTAAAATTGGACGTGATCGGTTAACAGACACGCCTACAATCAAAGCAAGCAAAGATCTATGTATGTGGCACAAAAATTCAGCTATTAAGTTGAAATTTAAAACGCATATGTACATTTAACGTATCTATCGATGTGTCAAAAATGGGCGTGGCCGGATAATAGACATCTATATATGTGCACCAAAAATTGATCTATGAGCTTGAAATTGTGTATGGATATCTAAAATTATTTCATCCCATGGGAAAGAAATATAAGGGGAATTCATTCCAACTAAAAAAATTCCCAGTATTTCTGCGTGAGGAACGAGTGTTATTGTTTGTGGTTGTGCGGGCATAGGTTGTGAACACATAGCCCAACAAGTAGCAGCCACTCTTAGTATTTCTCTCTTGCATTTGTTTATAGTTATTTAAAATACGCATAAATACAAGTTTTCTATAATTATTTACAAAATAAAATTCCGAAATTAATTTTTGGCAAAAGCTAAGCTAAGTGTTGGGACAACATGTCTGTACAAATACACCGTTATCCCAAAGTGGAATTTGAAATGATTGAGTATCCTGGTATGGTAAAGGATGTGGATAAAATGGTAAAAACTTTGGGAGGAATAACAAAAATTTCACAGGTACACTACAAAATATATAAGAAAGCCTCATGATACCCAATTATTATTTGTATTTATTTGATATTGCCTTTTCTTTTTTTTTTGAGTCTACAGGCTTTAGGTGGCGAAACAAAACGCTTAGAATTACATTATCATCCGGAAAATCCATTTAACAAAGCTGTATATGGCGACAGCAATAAGCGGGCGGGTCTCTTGTTATCTATTAAAGTGCGCCGCTCCAAGAAGCACCCGTCCAAGCCGGCCCAATATTCGATAAATTTATTGGGCTACACAAATAAAAGTTTTATATTTGAAAGTAAGTGATTTTATCGGAAATTGTTTAAAATTTTTTAAAATAATTTTGGCGTTCTTTTCTAATGCAGCTTTATGTGACTTCCAATATCTGCCACTCGTTCCAGAAGGTGGCAAAAATTCCCGCTCACTTGAAATGGTTTTAAATTCTATTATGCCAAAGTCTAGCACAGATTTGGATTATTTTAAGTACGTTTTTTTGCTCATAAAAATATAAATGCAATAATATTTATAATGACAATAGTCGGCAGAATGTCCCTCTTATGATTGTACCCACATTTTTTGCCCGTTGTGATTATCTACACACTGGAATATTTCGTGGGGATTTTACTACAGAAACTGGTCAACATGAGGTGTTGGGTGTTTGTCATAAAGCAAATTACGAGAACAGAGACATTGTAACCTTTAGTATGTTGGATAATTTTCCCATCCGGCCGGATCCAAAAATTATTAAACGCATGAAAATCAAATATGTGTCCGATCAACAATTTGACAAAATTAAACAAGTAAGAAAACGAAATTTGATTTAGGCCAAAT
The DNA here is from genome assembly GCA_949710015.1 of Crataerina pallida. Classification (NCBI taxonomy): domain Eukaryota; kingdom Metazoa; phylum Arthropoda; class Insecta; order Diptera; family Hippoboscidae; genus Crataerina; species Crataerina pallida. Next base: position 34,134,729 of record OX453289.1, on the reverse strand, counting down.
CTTAAATACCCTTCACATTCACAACAGTGGGCGTGGCATATATATATATATATATATATTACGCTTTCTAATATTGTATATATATTACGTATCAGCTTGCAGGTCCAGTTTTATAATGATAATGGGATAACCATAAATATGTGCACTAAATTTAAAGTTCATGGGTCAATTTTTGTGGCAGGTATAAAGGTTTTTATCAATTGTGGACGCCTCTATTAACCGAACACGCCCATTTTTTGCACATCAATGGATATATCGATTTTTATTGATTATGGGCGTGGCTCTTAACCTATTTTGCCCATTTTAAATAGCGATCAGTGTCTAAACAAAATGCAAAAGCTCAATATGTCAAAATGTACACCCGTGAGAATGCCGGTAATAGACGGACACACGGACTGTCTGTTTTTGATTTTGATCAAGAATATATATACTTTGTAGGGTCTCTGACGCCTCCTTCTGGGTGTTCCAAACATTAGAACCAACTTAGTTTACCCTCGTCACTGAGGTGGAAGGTATAAAAAAAGTGCTAAATATGCTCAAATTTACATTTTCACAATATTTAGCTATTCGAAGAGTGCCCAATATGGACGCGAATCGCTCTACTGTATGAATCGGGCATTTCCAATGACAAATTAAAATGCATAACGCCATCGATGGCATATTACTTTTCCAGCGGACCCTGGAGAACGTTTTTCGTACGTTACGGTTATGATCCACGCAAAGACTTTCAATCGCGCTTTTATCAGACATTCGACTTTCGCTTAAGATTCCGTTCGGGTGTATCAGAATTTGTAAGCACACACACATATATATATAAAACAGGTATCAATTGTGCGATTTTTAATAATTTTCGCTTCAGGTTACCGATAGGAAAACCACACTGAAAAAACAACGCCAAACTGATATTCCATATGAAATACGGTCTTTGGTTCAAGATATCGATTATCCATATTTTGATGAAGATAAATTACCACGAGCACGTCAATGCATATTAAGGGTATTTATTTGCAATTGTTAAATGATTTGCATACATTTTAAAGTGATTGATTATATAGTATTGTGATATACGCATACCAAAAATACAAGAAATGTTGGAAAAGATTCCCTCGCCATTGGCAGGCGCTATGTGCAACGAACGTACGGGTTGGCTGCCAGCCGGTTTTGATGCTCAAGTGCGACAAATCGTTAGTAACACGATAAAAGATTTGCTACGCAGTCATTATCGCAAAGAACAAATACACGCCGAAGTGGACTCGTGTGAAAATGTGGCAAGTTTTCATTTAAAACGGAAGCATTCCTTGAATTTAACAAAAAGAATTTTACTAAATTATATTTAGGAGCCAGAGGCAGAGCAGGAAGAATTGGTTGATAATGAGCAAGAAGAATTGGATGCTGTATCAGATGAAGAGGGCGGCGATGATTTTATGAATGACGATAATATTGAAGAAATTTTAGATGATTTGCAACTAGATGAGGAAGTCAATAATATATAAATCTTGCAATTGCAACAATGATAATCGATTTTTTTACTTATATCTCCAAGCAATCGAATGACATTCTATTAAAGGGAAAGTTTCAATAAATTTATGGTCGACATCGATCCAAGAAGCGTGGATATAAACACACTTCACGTATGTGGTAACGATTAAGTAGCCAGCAAATAAACCGTTCCAAGCCTAAACCATAACCGCCATGCGGTTGAGTCCCATACACACGTTGGTCCGTATACCAGTAATAGGGTTTCGGATCAATACCCTCTCGTTCATAGCCTTTCAACAGTTCCGTATTATCGTAAATTCTCATAGAACCGCCAACAATTTCACCTACATTGGGTAACAAAAGGTCAACACTTTCGGTAAGTTGTGTATCTTCGGGGCATGTGGACATATAAAACGATTTAATGTCTTTGGGAAAACGACATAACATAATTGGTTCATTAATGGTATCCGTCATTTTACGTTCTGGTGCTTCGGGTATATCCTGAGAGATTAAGCAAAGGTAGTAATTATGCTCTGAAAATAATACGCAAAATTGTACTTACTTCTCCGAATTCATAAAAAGTTCCATCCTCTTTAGTAATGTTATTTTCCTTGAGCCATTGAATGGCATCCGCATAATTCATGCGCTTGAATGGTTTCTGTAAGGGTTTAAAATGTGGATTCAATTCGTAGACTAAGGGACCCCAGGGTGATTTTAGGACTCGCTCCACAACATCACACACTAAATCTTCCAAGCGATCCAGCAAATCGTTGAACGTTATAAATGGACATTCCGCTTCAATGTGTGTGTATTCAGCTAAATGTCTACGTGTGCGACTTTGTTCAGCACGATAGCTTTGGGCAATACAGAAAACATCACCCAGAGCTGGTAAGCAAGTTTCCAAATACAATTGCGAACTTTGCGTTAGATACGCCTCTTCACTGGAATTCTTATTTTTTAGTAAATAAATTTATTAAATAATTTTACAATTTTACCTGAAATACTGCAATTTGAATAAAGTGGCACCGCCTTCTACTTGAGTTTGCACCAGAGTTGGTGGTGTTACTTCGCAGTAACCACGTTCAAAATAATGCGAACGAAATGCTTGCATAACAGCGGAACGCATTTTTAAAATTTTAGAAGTATTTTCACCACGTATCATTATATGACGATTATCTAGTTGAACATCTGGATGAGCGTCTTCGTTGAGAATACTTTCGGCACCTCCAGCCGGAGCAATACCGATTAGTTCCCAATAATCTACATGTAACTCGTGACCGCCAGGAGCCTAAAATTATTGTGCTTGTGCTAAATGGTCAATTTTTTTATTATTGTGCAAACTGTACAAACTTACAGACTTGCCATCTGGTACTGGTTTTAAAGTACCAAACAACTGTACAGAACTTTCCGTTGTTAATATTAGCGCATCATACGTCTGGCATAGACGATCAACTAATACACATTGCAAAAAGCCAGTACCATCTCGAAGGGTTATAAATATTAAATTTTTTCCTTGCCGTCTCAAACGATGAACCCATCCGTAAACTTTTATACGCTTACCACGATTATTGCCTCCTTCAAAGATACGAATTTTCTCAGCTGCTGGCCATGACGAGTCTTCTTGGATTTTAATTTTTCTCGCCATTTCTAGGTTCTGTAGGCGCTTTTCAGCATCTTCAACTTCACGCTTTTCCTTATCAGCATTTTTGAAACCTTCCCGTACGAAAATCTTTTGAATCTTCTTCAATTGAGACTTGGCAGCTACTTCATAGCGTTCAGAAGAATTAGGATCTTTACAATCTACATAAATTGTGGGAAACGGTTCTTTGCCCGCATGTCTCATTGCCTGTATAATAGTTTTAAAAGGTTCGTTTTCCGTTCCATTTCCAGTCTCGTCAGACCCTGTACTTTCAGAGGTGAAAATCGCTCCTGAAATTTTAAAAATCCTGCGAGTTTTTGTAACTTCTACTAATTTTGTTTTTTACAAATAATAATACTAATAAAAAAAAGAAATTTTTTTTAATTTTATTACCAGGAGATAAGCTAGTCATTGCTTCAGCTGGCATATTGCTCTAAATAGGATTCACAAGGCTTTGGAATTTTTTTCCAAATGAATCACATGAGGCACTTAATAATAAGAAAAAATGACTCGTGTAACTAATGATGACATGTTTTGTAATTTCCAATCGATAATGATTTGACATATAATCCAATATTAATCATGCAACTATGGGTGTGGCCACCTTATCGAAATATAACAATCGTTCGCCAAGTTCGATTAAAATGACTTTAACAACATATAAAAATACATTATAAAAAGAATTCTTCTTTTGAAAAACTTCTCTCCCACAGCGTTGCCACTATGCAAAACAAAATTCGTAGTTAAATATCCTTGCTAACTTGGCGCACGTATCAAATTGGATTTCTTATTATTTTTATTTTTATTTTTTTATTGAAAATTTATGTCATATATAAGTGAAGAAGCATGAAAGACTGGCATTCAAGCAAGAGTAATATTGTACAAGTTTAACATACTTTTTTAAAATACAAAACCATAAACAACAAAAAAAGTAAAGTAAAAAGCTATTTTAGCTTAAATCAACATCTGGGATCCATTTCAACTAATACGTGGTATGTGCTCCATTTAATCGCTATTACATTTCGTTGGCCAAATTCTGCAATAAAATTTTTTTTTAATTGTATTTAAAAAGGTTTTGAATAATCGATATCATTCCTGTTTTATTTAATTCTTTCTTTTTATATTTTCATTCTTTCGGTTATTCTTATCATTATTATAACCAGTCTCCTTTTGCACTTTTTGTTAAGAAATTTCATCAAATATAGATTTTTTTCCTGGCATTGTTGTGGGAATCAAGTTGGAAAGTTTTTTTTGCATAGATTTGAATAAGATTTCCAAAAAAACTTCAATGATAATAAAAAGATTTGAAAATCACCCAAAAAAAACGCGAATTCTAATTAGAAATTTAATTTATTGATCTAAAAGTAAATTTTAAAACAGTTAAAAAAAGTAAAAAGATGTCTAAGGATCGCAAAAGAAACGCTGAGAGTAGTGACTCTGATGAACTGGATAGTGAGGAGGAACAACGGCTTAAAGACTTGAAGGAAAGAGATGAATTCGCCAAACGTTTACAAAAACGTGATGAAAATCGTACTCGTAACGTTTTGGAATCTTCATCTAGTCGCAAAGCTATAGAAGAAGCTGCGAAGCGCCTCAAATTAGAATTGGAAGATAGAGATAAAATGCTACCCCAGTTGCGCATACAATCGCGTCGTAAATATTTAGAAAAGAGAAAAGAAGATAAAGTGGCCGAATTGGAAGCGGACATACTCGATGATGAGTATCTGTTTGAAGAAGAAATGTTAGTAAGCAAACATTTAATATATTAATACCCAATTGTTTCAAATAGTTTACTTTTGCAGCTTAACCAAACGTGAAAAAGAGGAGCGTGTTTACAAAAAGCAATTACTAACCATTGCCAAGGAGCACGAAAAGGCACGAGAGTTGGAGCGCATTCAGCGCTATCATATGCCCAAAGATTTAAAAAAGGGAGAAAAAGGTTCATCACAGTACATTTTTTAAGTACATTTAATTAGAACTGAAATTAATTTTATTTTATGTACAAACAGAGGAGTACATAGAAGTAGACGAAAATGAGAAGCAACCTCATTTTGAGCAAAAGAAATGGGAATCTGAGCAGTTGGCCTCGGCTAGATTTCAATTTGGTGCTAAAGATGCCAAAGCCACAGAAGAATATGAACTTTTACTCGAAGATCAAATCGAATTTATACAGGCTCTTACCATGGAGGGAACTAAGGACAAAGTGCCAAAAAAACCGCATATGACTGAAGCTGAGCGTAAACGTATGACAATTGCCGAAACTCGAATTTCCCTTCCTATATACCCATTTAAACAAGACCTCATAGATGCTATTAAAGAACATCAAGTAAAAAAAAAAAAAAAAAAAAAATGTTATGATATACATATATTGTTTTCACATGGTTGCTTATATATTGTTTTAGATTCTCATAATCGAAGGAGAGACCGGATCCGGTAAAACCACACAAATACCTCAGTATTTAATAGAAGCCCAATTTAGTGATGATAAAAAGAAAATTGGTTGTACCCAACCCCGCCGGGTAGCTGCCATGTCTGTGGCTGCTCGCGTTGCTGAGGAGATGGGCGTTAAATTGGGCAATGAAGTTGGCTATAGCATACGATTCGAGGACTGCACGTCGGGTTGGTAGTTTATCAAAATATAGTTTACATAAACTAAATTTACTGTTACCTCTGACTAGTTTTTCCTATAATGATATATCAGGCTTAACCGAATGTAACCTTTTTACTTGTTTACTTGTAGAGTCGATTTAGACATGTGCGTCCCCATGTCCGTTTGTCCGTTTGTCCGTTTGTCCCTCTGTTGTTGGCATTCTCATGGGCATCAATTTTGAGATATTTAGCTGATATTTCGCTACTTAAAATCGGTCAAGAGTCACGCCCACAATCTACAAAAAATTATTTATCTGCCACAAAAATTGACCTATGAACTTGAAATTTGGTGCACATATTTATGGTTATTCCATCCATTGATGTGCCAAAAATGGGCATGGTCGGATAACAGACACGCTCACAATAAACCATACCCAGCGTACAACTCGACTTGCAAGCTGATACGTAATACATACACTACTTAGAAGGCGCAATAATTGCCACGCCTACCTTTGTAGATGTACAGGGTATTTAAGATTTGGCTTAAACCAAATTTAGTTTTCTTACTTGTTGTATTTTATTTTTAGAGAGAACAATATTAAAGTATATGACGGATGGTACATTGCACAGAGAATTTTTATCGGAACCAGATTTAGGCTCATATAGTGTAATAATAATTGATGAAGCTCACGAACGCACTTTACATACCGACATTTTATTTGGTTTAGTTAAAGATATAGCTCGATTTAGACCAGAACTTAAGCTATTGATATCGAGTGCTACACTGGATGCAGACAAATTCTCCAAGTTCTTTGATGATGCACCAATATTTCGCATTCCAGGTCGACGTTATCCTGTAAGTATTGGTAATAAATACTTAAACAAAAATTATTTATAAACTTGTTGCCGTAGGTGGATATTTTATATACAAAGGCGCCGGAAGCCAATTATATAGATGCCTGCTGTGTATCTGTATTGCAAATACATGCCACCCAGCCATTGGGTGATATATTAGTATTTCTCACCGGTCAAGAAGAGATTGAAACTTGTCAGGAGGTTTTGCAAGATCGCGTAAAACGATTGGGTTCTAAAATTAAAGAACTTATCATTATACCAGTCTATGCTAACCTGCCCAGTGATATGCAAGCGAAAATTTTCGAGCCGACCCCACCGAATGCCCGCAAAGTAATACTGGCCACCAATATTGCTGAGACATCTTTAACAATCGACAACATTATATATGTAATCGATCCGGGCTTTGCCAAGCAAAATAATTTCAATTCTCGCACCGGCATGGAAACGTTAATGGTGGTGCCCATTTCGAAAGCGTCAGCTAATCAACGTTCCGGGCGTGCCGGTCGTACAGCACCGGGCAAATGCTTCCGTTTATATACAGCGTGGGCATATAAACACGAATTGGAGGATAACACTGTGCCCGAAATACAACGGATTAATCTGGGTAATGCGGTTTTAATGTTGAAAGCTCTGGGCATTACCGATTTAATACATTTCGATTTTTTGGATCCTCCGCCACGAGAAACACTGATATTGGCCCTGGAACAATTGTATGCTTTGGGAGCGCTTAATCATCACGGGGAATTGACAAAATTGGGTCGACGAATGGCGGAATTTCCCGTAGATCCACTGATGGGCAAAATGCTGCTGGCCAGTGAAAAGTGAGTACCATACATATAAATGTGTGTAGACTATATGGGTCCAGTTTCAATGGTTTTTCTTTTTTCTCTTTAGGTATAGATGCTCTGAGGAAATGGTATCGATTGCGGCCATGCTGTCTGTTAACAGCGCCATTTTCTATCGCCCCAAAGATAAAACAATTCATGCAGATACAGCGCGAAAGAATTTTAATCACATAGATGGCGATCACCTGAGTCTACTGCAGGTGTACAATCAATGGGTGGACACCGACTACAGTACACAGTGGTGTTATGAAAACTTTATACAATATCGCTCCATGAGGCGGGCACGAGATGTGCGAGAACAATTGGTGAATCTGATGCAACGTGTAGAAATCGACATGGTGTCTTGTATGCCAGAGACAATAAATATTCGTAAAGCGATTACGGCCGGTTATTTTTATCATATTGCCCGCCTCTCCAAGGGTGGCAATTACAAGACTATTAAGCATAATCAAACGGTCATGATACATCCAAATTCATCATTGTTCGAAGAGTTGCCCAGATGGGTACTCTACCATGAACTGGTGCTTACTACGAAAGAGTATATGAGGCAAGTAATCGAAATTGATAGCAAATGGTTATTGGAGGTGGCACCGCACTATTACAAAGCGAAGGAATTGGAGGATTCAACGAATAAAAAAATGCCTAAGACGTTGGGAAGGGCTACGATGACCGAATGAATTTCATAATTCTTACTTAAGTTTGATTGGAATGATTTAAAAATAATAGACCAAATTCGCCTTCTAGGTAAGGTACAAGAATATTTTGATACCCCATAATATTCTTCAAGGTATCAAAAGTGCCTCATGTGTGTAATAAAGAACGATTTTAAAAAACCCCATTGCCCATGTCCGTATGTCCTTAAACTATAAAACCATACTCAGGGTACAACTCAACCTGCAAGCTGATACATAATATTTAATTAATTAGAGGGCGCAATATATATATAAATATATTTGTCACGCCCGCCGTTGTGGATGTGGAGAGTATCTAAGATTTGCCTTAAGCTAAATTTAGTTTTCTTACATGTTTTTTTTACACGTACTTTACCAGTGAATGCAGAAATTGGTCTAACATTCTTCCCCTTCTCTAAACTGTTCATATTAGCAATTTAATGACATACATTCATAAACATGGAATTCACACAAATGTTTTTATTATTTCTCTTTGATTTAGATTTTGTTTTAACATGATTCATGATTATTAATAAAACTACTTAATGAATAGTTAAATATGTTCTGGATTTAGATTTTTTATAACACTTAATAAATAGTTCATGTACAATAATAATAATAATAATAATAAAAAAGAAAAAAACAAAACAAGTGATTTATGTGTAGAGTAATAACGATGAATTTGTAATGAAAATATTTGAGGTGAGTGTACAATATACCGTTAAATAAAATAAAAACACATATAAATAAAAGGGGCGTTCACAGAAGCTTAGATGACTAAATGAAAAGTTTGAACAAATGGGAGGCGGCGTATATTATAACGAATAACAAAAACTATATATTTGGCTGTGACCCGACCTTTAAATACACCCAACATTTATACGAAAGCTGTGCGATTGGAAATCTTACAATTAAGCACTTTTTGATGATCCTTGAAGTAGGTGTTCAACAGGGGAGGCATAAATTTATGTATTTTGCTCAATTGTAGGCGTGTCAAATGATCGCTTTGATCCAACAAAAGTTGTTGTTAATCATTATTCATGATTTAAACTTTAAATCATTATCTAACCAACTAGATTATTTCAGCTCTTCCATACAACAGCGAATAGAATGCATACAAATATATTTAATTATACACTTTATTTTTGAAACCTAGATCAATAAGAAGCTATATGACTGAGAACGCTAAAGCGAGAGACAGAACTTCTTACAAAACAGAGGTTAGACGCATACATTACATTTATTACAATATAGAGGCGGATGCTGTACTGTACTGATTTTAATATATTTTTAGAAGTGTAACATAGTGTTAATAAATCATACCACATTGGGCTAGCGTAACACTACTCTCTAATAACCCTGAGGTTTTTGCAAGTTAGTATCGTACGAACGGATAATGGTTGACTGTGATACAGCACCGCCCTCCTCCTGAGAAAACGCATAACCATGCGACAATTCTACATCAGTATCTACTCTCGTGTTGGCACGCCGTACAAAAACATTGCGCAACAATCGAGCAGTTTCAGTGAACGATGACCTGGTCTCGTTCATAACATCATCCGGATCGCGTTGCCGTATTTCCGATTCCCTAACAGCTTCCGTTAATGATTTGAAAACGGTATTTTGTACTAATTTGAAAAGAACATCTAACAATAAAGCGGTAACAGGTACTAAGAGGAAGCCTAACCAAAATACTGGCGTGCTAAATAGTGTACGCTCCATGCCCACAAAATTTGCCGCCAATGGAAATGTTGGCCAAAAATTGCTATAGATTATAATAAAAAGAAACCATAAAGATATTGAGCCCCAAATGGAGGCGTGCGTTAACCAAGTCCATGAGTTAGTTGAAAGGCCAGCTTTCAAACAAACAGTTACCACCACATAGGTGTAGACGTGATTACCCATTAGCAGATAGTCAGCTGTTCTACCATGTAACCATAATGTTTCTGCTTGGCAAACAAACAGTGGCATCCAAAACAATATGACCGAATGTAACAGAGCGTTCATAATCCACACCCAGAATACACGCACATTAAACAGCTTGGCACTCTGTGATGGTTTATAAAGCAAAGGATACTTCAGCATAGTTTCTGAGGAGCACACCTTCTCGAAAATGCCAATAGCCATGGGCGGGAATGCCGTAAATAAAACATTGTACAGGCCAATGGTCCAACGTTCAAACAGTATTTGCCCCGACCAGCCCGAATAAATAGCGAACCACAACTCTATCACATAGAGACAGACGTTCTTATAAAACGAGTACAATATCAGCTTGGTGATGCGGCGATAATTCCACGAACCGTGCACTAACAGTAAACGCTTCAGGTAACGGAACTGTGCTATCGAATAATCGGATGCGCAAGCAGCTTGCAAGCCCTCTACGCCCGATATACCCACGCCCACATTTGCTTTTTGTATCATGGCCACATCATTGGCGCCATCTCCTATGGCCAGCGTGACCGCATGAGTGCTGGTAGTAATCATTTCGACAATCTCCGCCTTTTGTATGGGTGAGACGCGACAACAAATCACTACGCGGCAACTGGTGCACAGCTCTTGAAATTCACGCTTCAAATCGCAAGTCAACGCATATTTCAACGTCTTACCATCAACCACCACCGCCACGTTGCAACTTTTATTAATGCTTGTTTGCAGTTCGCTAGCATGTCGGTGTATGGCCTCGCGCGTAGCATCCAAACTCTCCTCATTTAGCATAATGATGTCCATGGTGGGTGAGATGAGCCGGCACGAATGACCAATATTAATGGCGGTCTCTTGCTTGTCACCGGTCAGCACCCATATAAAAATGCCGGCTTCCAGCAGGGAGGCTATCGTTTCGGGTACACCGTCTTGCAGTTTATCTTCAATGCCCGTGGCCCCCAACAAGTTTAGATTATTTTCAATCAAATCAGCCGCCTCCTCTAGTTTGCGCTCCCGTTCCGTTAACGATGTAGACGCCTTGTGATAAGTGCTCTGCCAATCGTTATACACATCTTCGGGTACTGTGGTCACTGCACAGCACAATGTACGCAAACCTTCGGCTGCAAACTCTTCCAAATATGTCAGCGTTACCTCCCGAAAAGCTTGATTATCGGGTGCCAGTCTTTCATAAATAACTGTATCCGCCCCCTTACAATACAACTTAATACTGCCATCGGGTGTTCTGACAATAGCCGACATGCGTTTGCGGGCTGAGGTGAATTCCAAAACATTTAATATTTCATAGCGTTCCCGTTCGCCCAAGGCGTTTATTTCCACATATTGGGGAGTACGTGTCTCGAAGACATAGCCAAACATTTTCGCACCCTCCACCAAAGCCCGTTCGTCCGGGCTGGCTGCATGATAAGTGATGGAACCATCTTCATCTTTTTCCGGTATGACCGTATGACACACAGATAACAAAATTAAAAACTCTTTAATGATGTCGGCATTCTGATGATGACTCAACAAATGTTGCACCACCAAACTTTGTTCGGGTGTATTTTCCGGCTGATATATATGCGTTGCTATGCAGCATTTGCGAAAGACCATCTCATTGCGTGTCAACGTACCAGTTTTATCCGAGAATATATATTTAATCATGCCAAGCTCTTCATTGAGGTTAGACGTGCGCGCCATTGCCGGCGTATCTGTGTCCACATGGTACATATGTATGTCGCAGTTTATGAATTGTGCCTGCAAAAATCTAACCATCTCCAAAGTAACTTGCAGCGAGATCGGTATCAAATTATTAAACAGAATGATAAACGTTAACAGGTTGTAGCCGAAATTTTTGCTTTTAAAGTCATCCAAACCCAAATACCAATAGGTACGATAATGGTTCCGTGTCCATAGAAAATTAAATATGGCACTCGTTAGACAGAGAGTCAATAAGATCATGAACAACATTAATATCTGGGTGTTGATTAAGCGGTCTACGGTTGACCTTTTTAGAGGGGCTGCCGTAGAATTTTTCATCAGTTTTGTGTCGTGTCCTGTATACACAACAACGCCGAAAATCCATGAAGTGTTTCGCAATACAGCGCCTCTCTGTAAAATTTGGTCAGCTCCCAGTGGAACCGCTTGTTTGCCGCGCTCCTTTAAAACTCCATTGAACTCGTACAGCAAGCGATTAGGTAGCTCACACTCTACAGCACCTTGTAATTCCAGTAAATCTTTAGTTTCCAGCAATACGGCAGTGTCCGGTACTCCCTGACGTATCTTCAAATTCGTTTCTCCATCCAAATTGGAGGTTTCTATGAAACACATAGCCTGCGGCTCGCTGGATGACAGCAACAACAAATCAGCTGGAAAAAATGTATTGTTCGGTATTTTAACAATATCGCCCACTTGCAATTCCTCCCAACGTACTGTAGACCAAATGCCAGCCCGTAACACCTCTACCATGCGATGATTAATTTCATTATCCGCCCTGTGCCTCTTTATGTCCTCTATGATTTCTTTAACACCACTTACCGCCAATATCAAAATTAACGGTACCAACGTTGTATATCTGCCTGTTGGCGAAACATCGGGTATTTGTTGTAATATAGCAATTAAGAGGAAGAAGCAATTGGCATAACGACGAAATTGTTCAAAGAGGAATGACGGCAAGAAACTGATGACGCTATATTTGGCCGTTGATATATGATTGTTGCAAAACTTTTGTATTTGCGGCCGATTGATAAGGATGATGCGTTTTTCTCCATCATCCAAGTCCACCATGGTTGGCCTAGAGCGCATATCTTCATCGGGTGTGGTGGGGGGTAGGGTGCGCAAGCGTACGCGGCCCGTTAATTCTTGCCAAAATCGCCGTGCCCACTGAAAATTTATCCCCCTCCTAACACTTGAAGTTCGCCCTTCATATTCACTGGTGTTATGTAAATTGGTCATAGTATCATGGTTTCTAAAATGATATGCATTAAAATAGTTCACCGTTAAGTTTCGCTATTTATCAAAATTGCCGTAACAATAATATTAAGTACTTATATACGTACGTATGTTTATAGTGCAACTTATGTGTATTAAAAATATTCAGTTCACCACACCCAACAGGTGGAATAGAAAAAAAAAACTAAGAACATTCAAATCCATAGAAGTGCTTATTAGAGAGAATCAGTGAAACAGTGCATATGATATCATTATTGATGACATAGAAAGAATGACTCCCATAGATGGAATGGTGGCGAATAATAACAAAATATTAGTTGACTAAAAATAGACACCTTGTCGAAAGTGTTGGTGGTATTAACTTATAAAAAATTCAAGCAATTAGTCATGAATGCTTGCATACTTATCTGATAAAAATTATTGATTAGCAATGCATGACACACATTAATAAATTGAAACAAAAACAAGAAGATTCACAAATTCTGTTGCATATTATTGTTATATTTTGCATACGCTTATCCACGTATATTATATAAAGAGATAAATTTTTTTTGGAATGTTAAGTATGACGTGGGCCAAGCAGATACTTAATTGCCCAGTTACTAAGTAGTTATATTTCAAAATTAATTATATTCTCAGATAAGTTGAGAATTTCCATTCATCTTACTTTCGCATTTATAATCTGATTGCTTTCACACATTTTCACAACTTATTTAGTAGAGAACTCGTATTTCTTTCAAATATAGATTTTTTTTTTTTTTTTATTTACTATTTATATTTTTCCACTTTATCACAAACAATTATCATCAAGAAATTTTTACCTATTCCTGCATTCAGATGTTTAGAACACTAAAAAACTAATCTGCTTGCTTTGTGATGTGTTTATAGTGATATTTTTAATTTGCGATACTCAGAATGTAAAGGCGACTGATTGTATTGACTTAATGGAATAAGGGCTCAGGCAGAATGAATGCGTTTGGCTTGCCATACTCACATGTATATATAGATATATACATATGATAGAACACAATGCTTGCATGCATTACTGTAGTCATGCATAACTTTTAACCACCTTTGTACCTCTTTCTTTAAATTCTTCAAGGAATGATATGATTTAACAACGGTAATACAATGCAAATGCACGTGTTAATATATTGCAATAATATTTATAGACATTAGTAATGCTTTTAATAAGCAGTAACGCATACATTCTGAAACGTACCCACCCTTTTCAATTTCTTCTTCTTCTTACATTGAGGTACATTTTTGAAACGAGTGGTGTTAAACTTGGTGAAAAATTGTGTGCTCTTTAAATAAATTATCTTATCTCACAATTGTAGTTATTTCGCAATTATTATAATTTTGTTTTTAAATTTCATTTAAAAAGGTATTAATATTTTTCTAATAATTGATAAATAATGATTTTAATTAATAAAATATCAGCACTTGGTGGACTTTGTGCTGTATAAAAATCTAACCTTTAAATCTGCATGAAGGTATTGAAAATTGTGTAATTTTTTAGTTGAAATATGGCTGCTCAATTTTTTAACCGAATTGGACAATTGGGCTTGGGTGTTGCTGTTATGGGTGGTGTCGTCAATTCAGCATTATATAATGTAGAAGGCGGTCATCGTGCAGTTATTTTTGATCGTTTTACCGGTGTTAAGAATGAAGTGACCGGTGAAGGAACTCATTTTTTTATACCGTGGGTTCAGAGACCCGTTATCTATGATATTCGGTCGCAACCACGAAATGTACCCGTTGTGACTGGCAGCAAAGATTTACAGAATGTGAACATAACACTTCGCATTTTATATCGTCCCATTCCCGATCAATTGCCTAAAATTTATACTATTTTAGGACAGGACTATGATGAAAGGGTATTGCCCTCTATAGCACCAGAAGTGCTGAAGTCAGTGGTGGCTCAATTTGATGCTGGCGAATTGATTACACAGCGAGAGGTGTGAAAGTTCTTGTGTGGTTTTATAAAACGTTAAAGCCCATTTTTTATTATAGATGGTTTCTCAACGCGTTTCTGAGGAATTGACTGAACGTGCTAAACAGTTTGGTTTCATCCTGGACGATATATCTATTACACATTTAACCTTTGGCCGAGAGTTTACTTTAGCTGTAGAAATGAAGCAAGTTGCTCAGCAAGAAGCTGAGAAAGCACGTTTTATTGTAGAGAAAGCAGAACAACAAAAATTGGCCTCTATTATCTCGGCTGAGGGTGATGCTACCGCAGCCGGCTTGTTAGCTAAGGTAATATATCGAAGAATTAGTAACAAAAAAACGTCCTGGACGACGTAAAATTCTTTCTCCTTTTGAAGGCTTTTGGGGAGGCTGGTGATGGCTTGGTAGAACTGCGTAGAATTGAGGCCGCAGAAGATATCGCCTATCAGTTATCTCGTTCCCGAGGCGTTGCCTATCTGCCAGGCAATCAAAATACTTTGCTTAATTTACCTTCGTTGGCGCAGTAAATAAATCTTCATTTAAAAGTTAAGCTTTAAATTGCAGCATTTATCCCTCTTAAATTAAGCGTATATGTTATAAGAACGCTTCTCAGGCATCAGTGAACAGAGAAAACAGAGACTTTATTTTTCAACCGTTAATTAAAAAAAATGATTAAATGATGTTTCGTAATTCCGCTTTATTATTAATATTTAAAAAAAGTAGATTCTTCTTTATGTCGATCTTTAGTTGCGTCGAGGATTGCCATTAATTGGATAAATGTGGTTTACAGGTGATTCCATGTTTATGCGTATTATACAGTCGTGAGAGTTGTAAAATTCAAAACGATGCAAATGTGTAGCGTCTTTGCGAAAATGTTCAATGCTTTTATCAATGGGAATCATTTCGTTGGAAGCAATTGGATCGGTTGGATACAGTTGGTCACCGGGTAGTAGTGAGACAACACCATTAACGCACTTAAACTGAACGGGTAACAGTGGAGCGCCTAAAATATTATCACTTTTCTGTTTATTTTGGAGGAACTCATTTAAATCGAAGAAATCGTTGAAATTTAAAAGGCGTGATAATTCATAAATTTGTGGGGGTGGTAGCCAACATTTCTTATTGTAATGATCATTTAAAAATTCTTGTGGTGTTTTCCACTACAATAAATTAAATGTTAATGCAATGGGTAAAAAAATGTTGTCTTGAACCAACTAACCTCATAATTTTTTACTTCACTTTTTTCGATAAGAACTTGCGGACAGTCTTGTAATAAAACCGTATAAAAAGTGGTATCAAACCTTTAAATAAATATGCAATAAATGTGTTGTTTAATTAATTGTAAATAATTTTACCTTTTCTGAAAAGTTGAAGGTGTTATCCAATTGCTCCACATCTCCAAATTAAATACATCTGGTACAACATCCAATTCTTTGCATAAGCTAAGAAACTTTGAGGAATCGTTATGAACCAAATGTTGCCAGCACTCTCGGTCAAAGATCCTTTTCGGACATTCGTAATTATTACTAAGCCCTTTATTACTTATAGACGTGTAATCTTGGCATAACAAAATACCAACCTCTTCGAAAGTTTCACGAATAGCCGTTATTCTTAAATCTAGATCCCTATATACAGAGTAAGGAAAAAAGATGATAACTTTCGAATTATAGGTTATGGGACGGAAAACATTCAAATACAAAAGTTGTCAGGTTAGAAGGGGAAAGGTCAAGATCACGATTACCGTTAACTTTTAACGTAATAACTTTTGTACTTGACGTTACCCGGAGAGTTTCAATCTCTTTTGTCACTCTATATATTAATAACCCAATACCTTGGTAATACGTGATGTTCATTAATATGGGTTTGTTCATCTTTGACAAACTTTGAAATATTAACTTTATCTGATTTATAATTTAGGAAATATTGTCGCCATAGCGGTGACTCGTCACTTGTTTCACATACACCTCCCGGAAATACCGCCTGATTGGGCATAAATGTGGCATTTTCATGCCGGTTGAATAATAAAACCTAAAAATGTGGTAATAAGAGCCAAGAATTTCTATAATAAATTTTATAATTCATTTATACACATAAGATACTTTATAATTTGAACTTTTTGTTGTTGCTAATTGATCTTTACAGATTATTATTAAGCTCGATGATTTACGAAGATTTGTGATTAATTGTTTGGCCATTTTTCTATTTTTGTTAAAATTTTCCAACGTTGGCATAAGACTCTGATTACATATAAATATGGCGAGTTTATATCGCACAGCTACAGTTTATAATAAACTCAGAAAAAATCATGAATGCACTTATTCAAAATACGTTACAATGTTGTTGCTCTACTTTTGCATAATCAAGGTATTATACATAAGTAGGAGTTCATGCAGTTTAATCAACATTTGTTCAATCAACCCTGATTAGCAGTTAAAATAGGCGGTTTTGAAGAACTTTTTAATATACTTTTTCGTTTATATGCTACAAACATATTCCCATTTACTTATAAATGTGCAAAGGTTCTTTTTTGTAAATCACGCCTTTGACGATTTTAAATATATAAACGGTTACGTTAAATAAATACTACAGTGTGACTGTTGCATATGAAGCTTTCTACATAAACTAAGGACGTCTATACAAAATTTCCCAACAAACACACATCCTAGGTGTTACAAATGTTATAAAATTAGTATACCACCCAGTGTGATGTGAAGGGTACAAAAAGTATCTGTGTCATAATGAAGCCTTAGTGTCCAATGTGAAACATGCCTCTAAAGCGCACTCTCGCATATAAACGCTTGTTATAAAAGGCTATTTACTAGTGGTATGTAGTAGTTATCGTTAGAGTGCAGTATAGAAAATCTTTGTAAATGTTTCAAATGCCATCATGGAACCTTTTATGTACACACAATATAAAATACACATTCTAATGCATACATAGGGAGTCAATAAGAAGTTTCAATGACATGACTGGCATACTTTTGTTGAACGAAAGAATCACTTAATGTTTATACAATACAGCATCATTTAATCAGCATGACAATCATTTTAAATTATTCTAACCAATAATATTTGATAGAACAACAAAGGGAAAATATTATAAGTAGATTAATACCCTACATCACTTATTTTCACATTTTATGTCATAATTAGTTTAAATTGTATCAGTAAACGTGAGGTAATGTCATATAAAGGTCACTTTACGACATTTTGTTATATTGGAAGGGGGGTTGTAAAAATGGCTCGATCAGCTTCAAATTGGATACAGCCAATTATTAACCCAATTAACAATTTTTCAAAAAATATTAAAAATTGTATATATTGCCCACATAAAAGTATTATATGAATGGTCCAATTCGTAAAAATATATTAAAAAATTTGACCTATACCTTGTACACAAATTTACATGGACAGACGGATAGGGTCAAAACGATTCAGTGATTATGAATCAATCGATATAATGAAAGGGGGATTTTGGCAGGTGCCGTTAAGAAGTTACAAGGAGAAGAAGAAGAAGAAGAAGATATATATTTGTAACTGTTCAGGAAGCATTTGTTGCCAGAAAGTGAGCACTTTTTATTCCGTTATATGGGTTTATGTACATATTTCCCCAAGTAAGGTACAAAGGATGTACAAGTATGTATATAAGTAAATGGAAATGTGTGTAGCACTTGAATGTGTTGGAGATGTATCAAATGTGTGCATAATACTAAAAGCACCAGGGACTTTATGGAGAGTCACGTAAGCAACAGTTAAGAAAAATTTTATATGTATGTACGTGATTGAAAATGCTCCCCATAGAGAGGGAGCTTTTACGTTTTTGCATTAAACCGGTCCTGATGCACGAAAATTTGCTTTAAAAGCTGCTCCAAGCTGCGTTATCATCTCAGTTGTGATTTCATTATTACTACGTTAAGCCGCGCTAATAAATATTTACAATCAAAACGTCACACACCCGTCACCATTTCTTCTTGAAATAAAATATTCGTAAAGTACTGGTAATAAGTTGTGCCCTATACATAATAATTCTTCATTCATTTGTGATATAAATAATTGTGTGAAGGTGTGTACATGTTCATTATATTATAATGATTAATATGATAATTGATGAATTGAATTGAATAACTTTTATAGTACAATAGAAATCTTATTATTCTACAAGTGGGGGGGGGCGTACTGAAACGAAATTACCACAGTGATGCAAAAAAGTATATTTTTAATTAAATCAAAGAAAAAAATTATATGTCAGGTCTGGGCTAAGGGGTGGATACTCACCAACTTGGAGTTTTAAAATAAAATGTTTGACTGGGAATAAGTGTGAGCGATTTTTAATGGAGTTTTTTAAGTGAAAAATTGTTTAAAAACTCCCCAAAAACTACTTGCTGACACTGTGAACGTGTCCAGCGTGTACCAACACTTTTCCCCTTTTTGATATTGATATCTGAACAAACAAGCCCGACTGGATCGACTCGACGTATTCTATGCGCAATAAATTTTTTTCGGGTTGCAAGTCATGCCCTGTTTAAACTCCTCCATAACGTAACATTTGATTGCTTTGGCACAAATAAAATTTGGCTCTCTAGGGTAAAAGTGAGCGAATGTAATGTTAGGTAAATTATTGCATACATTACACACACGGACTGAAATTTATTATAGTATAAAATATTGTAAAAGTTTCTTTAACTGGTATTTTTGTATATTAATGACATTCACCACTTGCGTTACACTATCTAGTTCATTATCATCTTAATAACCTATAGGTTAGATATAGGTGTAGCATTAAAGATTATAAAGAGGATTTCTAGTCGAACTCAAGGAAAAGCTTAACTTTAGCTAAAAGCATATCTTGACTGCCCACCACCACATACAATACACCAAATGTTCTCTAATGTGTTGCCTTGCCACTTTTCACACTTTGGTAAAAATCCTGACAATTTTTTTTTTTCATTTTCCTTGAGCCCAATTTCAATGCCAACCATGGTGCAAAGACAATCAACAGTTTCTTTAGGATTGGAATCGACATCAGGAGTATTGTTTCCACACAGACAGACAGATATTAAATATAAAGGTACACACTTTGTAGTATGCCCGAAGCTTTCTTTTGCGGTCTGGCAAATGTATTGACCTCTCAAACTTGGGGTGGTGGTGGTGTTGGGTAAAGAAAGAAGCATTTGTACATATAATATACACATCGCACATCTGTTACAATCATATACACCAATACACACATTCAACAATGCTCTAACATACACATGCACACACATACAATAGCGCTTAAAGTAATTTTAATAAATTTTTAAAATCTAGTTGGTTTTGGGTAGCTTAAGCTTATCATGGAATCGGTTCATATTAATACCAATACAAATAAAATGGATGCAAGTGTATCGGTAAGTCTAAGTAGATATTGTGACAACCTTTGCTTACGCTTTGAAACATTGTGAACAATGCTTAAAAAAAAACAAACAAAGGCCCTAAAAGAAGTTTATTTACATTTCAGATCGATATGGAAGCTCCAGAATTTCGCGATTTTGCTAAATCGATGGTTGATTATATAGCCGATTATTTGGAAAATATTAGAGAACGGTATGTAATGATAGCAAGTCAGCTTTAAATAAAATAATAATCAGTTGAGGAAGAAGGTACACTAGGAGGTATACTAAGTAAAACGATTACCATTAAAAACTGAGTTGATCTAGACATGAATGTCTGTGCGTCTGTCTGTTTGTTGGCATTCTCACCCATTCGATATTCGATTTGAAATTTTGTACAGACTTTAGTGCGATTTCTGCACGTAGTTCGCTATTTAAAATGAGCAAAATGAGTCAATAGCCACGCCCACAATCAACAAAAATCTTTATATCTGTCACAAAAATTGACCCATGAAGTTGAAATTTCGTACACGTATTTATAATTGTCCCATGCATTGATGAGCATAGTCGAATAACAGACAGGCCCACAATTTATAAAAAACCGTAGTCAGCATAAAACTTGATCTGCAAGCTGAAACGTAATATGTGCACAAGTAGAGGTCGTAAGCTGATACCTGTGTCACACCCACCGTTTGCATGTAGATGTAGAGAGTATTCAAAAAATTTCGTTTTTTTGTTTTTCGTTTTTCCTTATTCGCCAAAAAATCGTCTGCCATGTGTTGCCATAATGCTAGATATAGATATAGTGGGCGTGGTCTTCATGCAATATTTCCGATTTAGCAATAAGAATAACAAAGTACGTTTTGTAATGAACTCCCTGCAAACCGCCCCATTTCCGAAGAAGGTGTTTTGCTTGACAAGTTTTTAATCTTTTTCATTCATTTAAGTTTCACAATTTCTGCTATAATTAGTGTGGTGTGGCGTGGCCTTGTTATAAATCGTACAAGTGCAAACTTATGGAAAGGGATGCTAAACATGGTCCGATCGAAACGAAATGTGCCACAGCCGAATATTAAGCCAATTAACTGTTCTTTACCAAAGTTTTATTAAAAAATATATAAGAATTGCGAATATTCGTCATATTAAGAATTATTTCAAGTAAGGGAAGGGTCGCAAAAATAGTACAGTTTTGACCATTTCGTCGAAAATACTTAATTAACATTGACAGACAGACAGACAGACAGACAGACAGACAGACAGACATGTTTATAAAATGTGCTTTTAGTCGTTTACGCGAAGCACAAACATCCGCACAAATTGATCGTATCGTCCATCACAACCGGTGTATGGTATATTAAGTACACTAACGCAAACAACTCGCCCTCCCCACTCCACCCCACCACACTTCTCTAAGATGAATTGTACTCCTTATCTGCATTTATTGATTTCATTCACGTTGCTGTCCTTAATTTCAAACTTTATTACGGCTTTTAAGAATGATTATAAATGAGGGTTTTGTGAACTTTTAAGTGGCACAATTTATTAAATAAGCGCTACATTGACTTAATGTAGTTACTTGTTTCATTCTAATAAATTATTTATTGTTATTAGTCACTGTATTAAGACGATTCCATTCCCTGGTGGTTATATTGTTCTCATAGATTTTGTTAAAATTTCAAATTTAAGCTTGTTTCCAACTTTCGAATTTTGCATTAATGTACTTGAATAACTTCAAAGCAGTTTTAATTAGAAAAAAAAAAAAATTATCTATATATGTATGTGTGTGTGCTTAAGTAGGTAAATGAACACGAATACTCGGTAAATGAACACGAATACTCACATAATGCAGGCGATACAGTATTTACGTTTTCTTAATACAAGGTCATAACAAATTAAAAGCATTGCAGTGGCTAACTGGTCGTTACTAATATCAAATAAAACATGTAAGACAACTGAATTCTTAAAATACCCTCCACATCCACAAACGGTGAGGGTGGCAGGTATTGGACTACGACTCTACTACGGTTTTTTATGATTAATGGGCCTGTCTGTTATTCAACTGTGCTCATTTTTGGGACGTCGATGCATGGGATAATTATAAAGAGGTGTACAAAATTTCAACTTCATGGGTCAATGTTTGTGGCAGATATAAAGATTTTTGTTGATTGTGGGCGTGGCCCATTTTAAATAGCATTCTGCATGCAAAAATTAAAAATGTCATTTTGTACAGACACTTTTAGTTCAGCTCGATATCTCAAAACTTATGACCGTGAGAATGCCAACAACAGACATACACACGACACACGGACATACATGTCTAGATCGATTCAGTTTTTGATGCTGATCAGGAATATATATAATTTGTAGGGTCTCTGGGTGTTGCAAGTGGAATAACAAACTTAATATACCCTCCATTCTATATAAAGGGTAATAAAATATATATGTAGTGAAGTTAGGAAATCCCAAGCATGGTATAAATCTTAATATATCACAATTAGAACATAATAAAATCGTTGTATAATTGTAGGCGTGTTTTGCCTGATATTAAACCGGGCTACCTAAGACCACTAATACCAGATACAGCGCCTATTAAACCGGATTGTTGGGAAGCTGTTATGAAGGATATAGAAAAAGTTATAATGCCGGGAGTAACACATTGGCACAGTCCTAAATTTCACGCCTACTTCCCGACAGCAAACTCATATCCTGCCATCGTTGCTGATATGCTAAGTGGTGCTATAGCTTGTATTGGATTCACCTGGGTAAGATTTTAATGAAAATTTCTAATTGTACACATCATGTAATATGAAATAAAAGGGCGTGGCATAACCTAAAAAGTGTACATATTCCAAATCAGCATTGAATATTGAAGCGTTCTAACCAACCTGTCTGTTTGTTGAATCATTCTCGTTTCTTATTGCTCAAAAATTTAAATATCAATTCAATTTATTATTAAAAGTATTGATATCCTAAGTTGGGCTAAATCGGTTGAGATAAACGAGCAGGGTGCCTCAGCCAAATATAACTTTTTTATAATCGAGAAAGTGGCCACTTTATATTGTATTATATCCATTCTAAAATGGAGTCACGCCCACTACGAAACATTTCTCATTATATCACGTAAACAAATATTAGATTTTACTTTACAAATTTTCGCCATAGGAGCCATTTAGTTTGGAAGTGATTCAAGTTCTATATTTTTCATTTTGAAAGAGGTGAAAAATAATAGTACCTTATATGGGGAGCTGTTCTAAAAATTATCCAATTCCGTTTATTTTCGAAGAAGTTTCCTCTTTGGCCCAAAATGTGTCCTCTCTTATACCAAATTATATTAAAAAGATCCCAAAAAATGTGACCTGTAGCTTGTACACAAAAGTACTTGGATGGACATAATGGAAATTGTTAAATTGATGCAGAAAGTGATTCTGTATCAATTTTTTAATAAAAAATTGATGTGGTATTTGCCGCTACATCAAGCAAGGCTTAAACGTTTCTCTTAAATGTATCAACTTATGGGACGCTCACAATTTATCATTGATAGTGCGTATCCCCAATTTAACGTGAACTTTTTTTACTTATTTTTAATAGATTGCTAGTCCCGCTTGCACGGAATTGGAAGTGGTTATGTTGGATTGGCTGGGTAAAATGTTAGATTTACCAGCCGATTTTCTAGCGTGTTCTGGCGGCAAAGGTGGTGGAGTTATACAAGGTACCGCAAGTGAAGCTACATTGGTAGCATTACTGGGAGCTAAAGCTAAAAAATTACAAGAAATAAAACAACAGCATCCCGACTGGGAAGATCATGTAATTGTTTCCAAGTTGGTAGGATATTGTTCAGCACAGGCTCACTCATCGGTGGAACGAGCAGGTCTATTAGGTGGCGTTAAGTTGCGTTTGGTGCAAGCGGACGACAATCATTGTTTAAGAGGCGACAAATTAGAGGAAGCTATTACGAAAGATATGAGCGAGGGCCTAATACCGTTTTATGTAAATAAAATAATATCCAATCACTAACTCTCTGAACTACTGAAATAGTAAAAATTTCCATTTTGTTTTTGTAGACTGTGGTAACATTAGGCACCACCAATTCATGTGCCTTTGATCACTTGGGCGAATGCGGTGCCGTGGGCATTAAATACGGTACATGGGTGCACGTAGATGCCGCTTATGCCGGTTCAGCTTTCATATGTCCAGAGTACAGACATTTGATGAATGGCATCGAACTGGCCCATTCATTCAACTTTAATCCTCACAAGTGGATGCTGGTTAATTTCGATTGCAGTGCCATGTGGTTAAAGGAACCCAACTGGGTGGTGGATGCTTTCAATGTAGATCCATTGTATTTGAAGCATGATATGCAAGGATCAGCACCCGATTATCGGCATTGGCAAATACCACTGGGTAGACGTTTTCGAGCCTTAAAATTGTGGTTCGTTTTGCGTTTGTACGGTGTGGAAAATTTGCAAGCTCACATACGTCGCCATTGCAACTTTGCCAAACAATTCGAACAATACGTTCGCGCCGATGAACGTTTCGAAATCATTGGCAAAGTTCAGATGGGTTTGGCGTGCTTCCGTTTGAAGGGTACCAACGAATTAAATGAAACCCTACTCAAACGTATCAACGGCCGTGGCAATATCCATTTGGTGCCATCCAAAATAAACGGTGTATACTTTTTGCGCCTGGCAATTTGTTCGCGTTTCACCAAACCCCAAGATATTGAGTACAGTTGGAATGAAATTAAAGTAACAGCCGATGAAGTAATGAAGCAATAAATTTGTTAAGATAGAAATGTTTACTACAATATAAAGTAAAGTAACTGGTGCTGCCGCTGCTGCAGGGACACAATAGGGACACAAAACAAAGTAACGCGCTTAGGGAATTTTAAAAGCAAACCAAATGTATTTAATTGATATAATATTTGAATGTGTGTTGTTGTTGTTATATTTATTCATGTACTTACAATCATAAGTTGAACTTATAAAATAATAAAAAGGCTTCATTAGTGGACATTAATGTAAAAAGTATACTAAATGTGTTATTAGCGGAACGATCAGAAAACAATTATTTGTGATGAAAGCGTCATAAGTCTTTATAGACACAAATGGAGAAATGTTATAGTCAGTCCAGTCCGAGCATTTAATACCCTACACCACTTAGCTTCACACATGATGCTACAATTAATTTTGTTGTGTCAATAAACACCAGGTATTGTTATATAAGTCTCTTCGTGAAATATCATTATGAGGGAAGGGATTCTCAAAAGATGCCACCAGTAGCTTAAGCACAAATCTACATAGACAGACAGACGGACGGATGGTTAAATCGATTCAGATTTTAATTCGGAATCGGTGGATGTGGCATTACCCGTTTAGAAGTTGCAAACATTCGCACAAACTTACCACATGTGGTGTAGGGTATAATGAGAAGAGGTGCGTGCGCATGGATTTAGACGTTTAAAGGCTTACAGTACATAATAATGGTGATAGTAGGTAGGGTTTTAAATCAAAACGGAAATGGAAACGGATAAATACACCGAGACCAAAATCGAATATGTTTTGTATTAAACCCATTTTTTGTATTGTGATCATGATCTTTAGCACAATTATTCTCCCTTTATTACAACACCTGCACAATGGCTGTTTATTAAGTTTTATAAGAAGTTTCCCTCTACATTTCTATACCATTGCAAAACTTACGTCAAAAATAAATTTCCTCATCCTCAGCTTTGGCTTGAATATTAGGTATTGGCCCACCAGCTGCTGCTACTGAGGAAAATGATGAACGTGTAGACACAGAATTGTGAGGACTTGCAGGTGAATTCTGGTCGTTAACCATATGTGCTACATGTGTTGTCATACCGCTACATGTATAAGAATTTTTCCCAAGAGAATTTTGTGGGCCCACGGTATACGTGGTTGCGGTTGGAATGGGCTGTTGTATTATAGCGGGTGAACTACCAGTTCTGGAATGTTGCGACACTATTTGAGCAGTTGTCACCACGGATCGCTTGTCCGCTAATTTAAGCGGAAACATTTGTGTTATTGTTGTGGGGGTGGCTGTATTAGTGGTTGACATTTGATTGCCAGCAGGACTACTAAAACTAGCCGACTTATCCACTTTGGCGCAAGTTGAAAAATTTCCACCTGAGCCGCCTGTACTGCAGGACGTTGACGACGTGGACGAAGACAGTGAGGATAATTTCATTGGAATTTGTTGTTTTACAACATTTAACGGCACCTTGGCAGCGTTCGTAACACTCAAGATATTGACCGGAGACGTTTTCTGCATTGTGGAAGCTGTACGCCATTTATCTTTACGTCTGTCTACCGTACTGCTGCCCACCTGAGATGGTGGTGTTCCAGGTGGCAATGCATCCCCTAAAGAGCCGCCACCATCATTTTTATCATAGTCGTTGTTCTTGCTGGTAGTGGTTGTCGATTGTTGTTGTTGCAACATTGTTCCAGTTATCATTAGGGGCGTATTGGGTGAGAGTAGTATGCCTTGATTGGAGAGTAACTCCATTTTCCGATACAACTGTTCGCGCTGATGTTTAATGTCTTCTTGTTCAGTCTTCAGGCGTTCTTGCATTGCATCGTTGGCAGTCTTTTTTTCTTCTAATTCCCGTTCCATCTGTTCCTTTTGACGCGTCCACGCTGTTTTCTCCTCCTGCAGCCTATCCTGCAGATTACGTAACTCCTCCAACTGATCATTGTGCGTATAAGTTGCTTTTGGATTATCACGGTACAATGCCAATTGTAACTGTAAACTCTGAATGGTTGTCATTTGCTGTGAAATGATGCAAAACAACGTTTGTAAATTGTGTGTTATTTGTAATAAAGCCAGATTGTTCTCTTTATTGTCTTTGCTGGCCGAACCAGTTGATGGGAGTGTTGCAGCAGTTTCCGTTTGGATTTCCGCTGGAGTTGGAAAAATAGTACAAACACTTTTAAGCGTTGGACTGTTAATTGAAGGCTTCTTCTCTTCCAGTTGCTGAAGCCGCGGACTAATTGTATTGGCTGAGCCCAACTTATCTTGATCTGTACGATTTTGAATGGTAATCTTTGAGCGCTTTTCATCGAAACCGGCAAATGTTTCTGCTCGTTTGGGTAAAATGGGCGAAGCGTATGCTCCGCTTTGTTTTTCACCCACCGAACTAACCGAACGGGATACGGTCTGGCCGGTGGCTGCTGTATAAACAGAAGCTGCCAGCTGACTAATCTCTTGCACGGTCCACAATACTTTTTTCCATAATTCTCCCGTATCACTATCAACACCCACACTTATGTCCTTATAGGAGCCATAGGTAGTTAAAAATTGTGCAGCACTCATGGCAACGGGTGAGCTGGACTGCTGTTCTGCATTCATTGTATTATTGAACGGTTTTTGATCTTTTTGCATCAAGTTGATTTGTAAAATGAGTTTCTCCTCCAGCAGCAGAGCCTGCTCAATATCCTTCTGACGCATTTTTTCAATTATTTCACGCTTGTTCACGCCAATGCGTAACTTCTCCTCGGCGGATAAATTGTCCACATCTATGATGTCACTGGAGGGACAATCCAGCACCGCTTGTCTTATGGTTTGTATCCAAATGTTTTTGTCCTTTGGCGTTTGCACCTTCAGTTCGTACATTTCGGGGTACAGGGGATTGGAGGAGATAATGTAAATGCCGCGTGACTCGGTACCGGCTTTTTCGCGGATGAGTAGCTTTTGTAGCGGCACAACGCCGGCTTTATGTTCGGGCGTAAAAAACGTGTATTTATTGTGGGCAGAATTTTCAATGAGGAAACACAAGCAATCGGTTAACACTATAACCAAGACTAACTGCATTTTTGATCTGCCCTGCATCAAAGTGGCGACGCCCTCGAACTTTAAACAGCGTCGCGACTCCAAGCCCATGTCACTTTTGCGGAATGGCTTGTTCTTGTAAATCGCAAAGGATTTGTTCTCAATGCGTTGACATATATCTATTTGACGATCTCGCAGCTCTTTTTCAGCCACACAAGCGTCCACATCAACGAGCAGTTCCTTGACCAGCGACAAGGCGTTCTGTAGCTTGTCCGTTTCCGTTATATCGCCGCGAGCACTCTTCAGCAACGGCTCGATCAGTAACGGATATTTGGTCAACCGTTGTGTTACAAACAAAATGCACTCGGGAATGCCCTTCTTCTTCAGTAAGGGATTTCCCAAACAATGCTTATACCACTGAGAGAAATTGCTATCCCGACTTGTCATATACGCTTTAAACTGTTCCAAAGCACTGCGATGATTGGCACAAAATTCCCCATAAGCTAAACGCAAATGCTGAGCCTTCTCCACTGAAAAGAAATCCAACAGTATGTCGGCTATACTGTCCACCACCGGTTTTTCCCTTTGTTTGAGTCTTAACTTTTTCAAAAAATCCGAATGCAAGTCGGTGAGCTCACTGAGGCGCGGAAACATTTTGCTGCAAGTTAAGTTGGGAAAATGCCGTTCTAAACTATCAACGAATACTTTTTGCATTACCAGCAACGTTTGGCAATGATGCTTTTCGGTCATTATGAATTCGTAAATATGTTCCTGCCTCTTGATCTGCGCCTCTTTCAAAGACTTTAGTAAATCTTTGGGCACGCCCGGTGACCACGAATCGTACTCTTTCAATTCTATGCCCAATATAGGGTTGGCGCCCAGATCCTGCGCCTCTATAGGCACCTCATTTAGAAATTCACACTTTATGAGAGGCGCGTCTTCATTATAATTACCGATTTGATCTGTCCCATCGTAGTAGTCTTGACTCGCGCAGCCGCTTTCACTTTTAAAACATTTCTTGCGCACCTTACAATCTAGCTGATGATCTTTCACCATCTCCAAATTAAGACTAGTTCCGCATATATCGCACGCTGTCACCTGGCCACCAATGCTTTTCATTTTAGCCTTATCTTTTTTCTTACGGAAAAACAGAGATCCCCGTTTGCGACGCTTTTCAACATTGTCATATATCTTGATTTTGGTATGTGCTCTTAAAAGACTTTGATGTTCGTCTTCGCTATCAGTTAAGTGTCTGCTTATGTTCTTTATGTCCTCCTTGGCCACAATGGAAGACGTCGAAATACTCTTCTGTAAGGGTATACGATTCAGCAGTTCATTTGCAATATTCTTTTTAGTGGCGATCCTTTCGAAATCTCGCGCTAATTCAGCCTCGTTTAATGAATGAGTGGAAATGCCTGCAAGAATAATTAAAATCTTTTGTACTGTGATCCTAATCTTTGCAATTTCTTTAAAGTATATCTAAATGGATTAATAATTTTTTTGTAAAAATCAGATTTTCCACATTTTCACATAACGGATCAAAATTTTCTTGCCGTCTTTGTATTGTGAAAATGGTAGAAAATGGAAGTTATTGTGTTGGACACACACACAATAACGATAAAATATTTTTGTCAATATTGACACTGGCAAGGAAAGTATATATGGACCAAAGTTCCACTGCATTCTTTTTTTTTTTTTTAATGCAAGTGTTAGGTACACATTTTATTAGATATTAATTGTTTTACATACCACCTGCACTATTACGTGACGAACGTCTCCTCTGCTCGGTTACTCGTATTGTTTCTTGTTCCTCACTATCTAAACTGGACAAGCTAATGCTCTTGTTGGTGCCTCCAGCGCTTGCGTGAAGTTCATCTATTGCTGTCCACGATTTGCGACGATCAACATTAACATAACAATGCTTATAGTGCTGTTGGGGCGACCACATAGCATAATGAGTTTCTGATGAATTAAATCCGCCCGTTATAGAATTTCCGTTACATGCTGAACTTAAATCGGGCAATGATGCACTAAGAATGGCTGCATTTACCAAACTGTAATTAGAAATTCCATCCCGCATACGCTGAGTACTAGAATTTTTCATTTGCACTACGCTTTCACGTATATTTTGTAACTGACTTAAAGTGTCTTCAAATATGTTATTGTATTTGTTGGCGTTAGCAGGGCTATGTGGGGTAATATTAATTGTTGGTATCATATTGCTGGCTTCAATATTTTCGAACCACGGTTATATAGTTTTTAAAGGATTTCGTGTTTGCACACAGAACTCAACAATATTCCTTTTTCTATCGGTATTGTTTGTGATGGATTCTTTTCAACAATACAGTTCTGTAAAATAAACAAAGGATATAAACTGGAATAAAAAACGTGCATAATAAACAAAACATATATATATATATATAAGTAGAAAAGATAAATTTGGCTTAGGCCAAATATTGAATACCCACCACTGTTGGTTCATAGATGATTTTTTGGCAGTCGGATTTTAACAACAGACACGGGAATACAGACATTCTTATAATTTTAACGCTGAATGAATATTTACAACTTATCAAGTATCTGAGCTTCCTTCTGGTAGTTGCAAAAAAACTGAATAGAGGACAGCCCTATACTTTCAATGAATCAAAAATGTTTGAATGGAATAGTTGGAATCATTGATAAAAATGGCACCAAACTACCCAAAAGCTTCACTAACTCGACTTATGCATATATTATATATATATATATATATATTTGAGTATGAAATAACACGGCCCTACACTTTTACAGTTTTACAACTTACCCAATCCATTTAATTATGGCCTACACTTTGATTTAACAATTTTTAGTTACCAACTAAAAAAAATTCGATAATCATTTTAGAAGTTGTAACAATTTCATGCTTAGAACTTTTAAAAGTAAAAAGTTCAAAGTTCACTGATGTGTCTCTACATAAATGTGTGATAATAATAATAAAAATGCAACCATTTTAATTGGATGCTATCCTAATAAATTTTGTTTTACATTAATTTTTCAACGTATACTATAATTTATTTGCCAGGTATAGTCACAAGCCCAACGCTACTAAAATAAGATAGAAGTGAACACAACAACCGCGTTATTAAACATTAAATGTTGAGCTCGTAAAAGAACTAGTTTAAAAAATGTTTTATGTAAAATCAAGTCTCCATTGTGAATATATTCCATTGAAAAATTGAAGAAATATAAAAATTTAGATAACAACTGCTAAGAATCTTTAAATTAAACACCAATTGCTATTTAGTTAAATTGCAGTAGAGCATTAAATCTATTTTTAGTTAGCAGACTCAAACTCAAACTAGTACTTGTACCTGGTAATGCTATGTTGTAATATAAATCCGACGAAAAGTAGAAGCAAGTAAAACACAAGCGCCCTTCTTAGTTATAAAAAATTTATTTTCTTCTTATATTAAAGCAATATTATTTAATATAATTAATACACATCCACACAATGCAGGTGAGGCAATTCTATAAAAGGAAAACTATTATTTGACACAAGTACATAATTTTAAATATTTTCTAAAACATTTGTACATGGTACCTTTTGATAGAGACCACAACTACTGATTTTTATTATTATTGCAGTGGTACCTGCCGGCGGTCGGTGTCCTGCTGTTATTAGGTAAACGTAACTTAGTTATGAATAAAACACTTTAAAGTTTTTATTAAATATAATTTCTTTACATTATATACTTAGTATATGGAACACATTGTTTCTATGTGCCGGGCGTTGCACCAGTTGAATTCATTAAAGGTCAAAAGATTGACGTAAAGGCAGTGAAAATGACTAGCAGTAGAACTCAATTACCTTATCAATATTACTCGTTGCAATTCTGTTTACCCAAGAATGGAACGCTTATTTATAAATCTGAGAATTTAGGCGAGGTACTGCGTGGTGATCGCATAGTCAATACCCCGTATGAGGTACAAATGGCAGTCAACATTAATTGCAAGTTGTTGTGCAATAAAAAGGATAACACACCACTAAATTGGGAGCAACCCCAATCAGCTATTGTGGCCGAACGGATACGACACGAATACTTTGTGCATTTGTATGACTTACAAAAAACACATTCTTGTAATCACGTTTATTATCGTATAAGTTTTGTGTTTTTAGATTGGTCGATAACCTACCGGTGGCTACCAGAATCGTTAATTTAAATAATCCCAGAGAGATAACATATGAGCACGGTTATCGCTTGGGTCAGGTAGATGGGGATAACGTTTACATAAACAATCATCTAAAATTTATACTATCTTACCACATGCATACAAAGTGCGTATGAAGCAAATTGAATGAATGGAGAAATTATACTTCAATTATTTTGGTTAAATTTTATAGAGAAAAATATCGCGTGGTGGGATTCGAAGTTGAAACGCTAACCATCAACCACAAGGATGTAAAATTTGAAGGTGATAATTGTAATTTTCCCGACAATGCACGTCCCCAATTAGTGAATCCCAACTCCAACACCCAATTATATTTTACATATTCGGTGGAATGGAAGGAATCGCAAGTAAGTTGGGCCTCACGTTGGGACATTTATTTGGGTATGAAAGATGTACAAATCCATTGGTTCAGCATTATTAACAGTTTGGTGGTTGTCTTTTTTTTATCCGGTAAATGCTTTACAGTTGTTTTTTTTTCACAAATATTTTTATTTATTATTAATAAATACTTTGGCATATTTTTTTTAAGGAATTTTAACCATGATCATGATACGTACTTTACGGCGCGATATTGCTCGTTACAATACTGATGACAATATTGAAGATACTTTGGAGGAGACTGGCTGGAAATTAGTTCATGGTGATGTGTTTCGCCCTCCTAAAAACACCCGCCTCTTTTCCGCCGTTATTGGCAGTGGTATTCAAATATTTTTCATGGCACTAATAACAATTTGTAAGTTAAGCTACAACAGTTAACTAAAAAAAGGTCAACAATTTAGGGTAACATTTTTTATTTAAAGTCTTTGCCATGTTGGGAATGTTGTCACCCTCATCTCGAGGTGCTCTGATGACTTCAGGTATTTTTATGTACGTGTTTATGGGCACGGTAGCCGGTTATCTAGCAGCTCGAATTTATAAAACCATGAAAGGTCGAGAATGGAAGAAATCCGCTTTTCTAATGGCTACCTTATACCCTGGAATCGTGTTTGGGTATATCTAAAAAATTTTGTTTTTGTTTTATTTATATGTAACACTATACGTATCCTTGGTTAGAACTGGATTCTTTTTGAATTTCTTCATTTGGGATAAACATTCAAGTGGTGCGGTCCCCTTCACGACGATGATATCGCTGTTGTTGCTATGGTTTGGCATATCTGTGCCCCTGGTTTATTTGGGCTATTACTTCGGTTACCGCAAACAACCCTATCAACATCCAGTGCGCACAAATATGATCCCCAGACAAGTGCCTGCCCAGCATTGGTATATGAATATCATTTTAAGGTATTCCACTAATCATCATAACTATTTATATTGATTATGCAATTATCCGACATTTCCTTTCAGTACTCTCATGGCTGGCATATTGCCTTTCGGTGCCGTATTTATTGAGTTATTTTTCGTCTTCACTGCGATTTGGCAAAATCAATTTTATTACTTGTTTGGCTTTCTCTTTCTCGTATTTTGTATATTAGTGGTTAGCTGTGCTCAGATTTCAATTGTTATGACCTATTTCCAACTATGCGGTGAAGTAAGTTGAAGTAACTAAAAGGTTAATTATTATTACACCCTCCACATAAATATACCCCGAGTGTGCCAGTCCGTTTGTAATTGCGAAGGAGCCGACAAAGTCTATATATTCATGATCAGCACTAAAAGTCGAAGTAGCCATGTTCGTCTGTGTGTCCTTAGTCCTTAGTTGATCGTTTCTTATTTAAAATGAGCGTTAACAGCCACTTTCCACATAAGATTCTTAAATTTATTGCGGACACAAAAAATTATGCTGTAAAATATAAAAATGGCACGCCCACAATAGACAAAATCTGAAAAATGACATTTGTTACGCATATTTATGTTGGGTGGTAACGAAAAAGACACGCCCCAAATTTGGAAGAAAAACTTTTGGCACAAGGTTCAAATATATGCATCACATATGTTTCAATAGGCCTTAAAAGGGGCTAAATATGTG
The DNA here is from genome assembly GCA_949710015.1 of Crataerina pallida. Classification (NCBI taxonomy): domain Eukaryota; kingdom Metazoa; phylum Arthropoda; class Insecta; order Diptera; family Hippoboscidae; genus Crataerina; species Crataerina pallida. Next base: position 34,100,497 of record OX453289.1, on the reverse strand, counting down.
CTGCACCTAAAAAATAAAATGTTTTAAATAAAAAATAAATGTGGAGGGTTGCCAAGATTTGGCCTTGGCCAATGTTACAGCTGTTTTACTTGTTTCCCAATGCATTTGTAGGATTATCGATGGTGGTGGCGGAGTTTTATCGTATCGGGTGGTTCCGCTGTTTACGTATTTTTTTATAGCATTTTTTATTTTTTTACCAAATTGGAAATAAGTGAATTTATACCCACACTACTATATTTGGGCTACACAGGTGAGCAGGATATCATTATTATAATGAAAACGACCAATTTACAAATATATTTATATTTTATTTGATTATTCCAACAGGTGTAATGGTTTTAACATTTTGGCTTCTAACAGGGACAATTGGTTTCTTTGCTGCATATAGCTTTATACGTAAAATCTATAGTGCTGTTAAAATCGATTAAAAGCAGAGTGCATTGCCTTACACATTATGCCGGCCATCCTTTCAATTGTATTACAATAATAAAAAATTCCACTTGCGACATATATTTTATATCCTTACACTACTTGTGGTACATTAAAGGTTTGTACGGAATTTCAAAACCCTCGCTGTACCATCATCAATTCAGTTAAAATAACATTTTTTTTTTTAATGATTTCTACATTATCGCCTAAATAGATATCTGTGTATGTAAACGTTCGGTTTTAAAATTTGCCACAATGACAAACAGTCTCTTGTAGTTGATATGTAATGTATATTATTTAGCACAAAATTTACTTGATCTCTTCGACTCTTTGGAGGAGTACGTTTTATACAAGTCTCGCTTTGTAACAAGCCCATATGATTTATATCATAAATTGTGTTCGTTTGTGTTTAAACTATATAAATAAAGCTAAATAAAGTGTGCAACACTCGGCTCTATGCCCTCCGTTACGTGCCTCGCCAAGAGTCAAGCTAGATTTTCTTTTTTGTAAACAATATTTATAATACATAAAATAGATATTTATAAATGTTTCATAACTCAAGTTATAAGGCATCAGGATCTATCCTCATGATTCTATACTCAAAAAAGGTAAGGGTATCTGTTTTTTGTTTCGAATGAATGGAAAGGAATTTTTTTTTTTCATTTATTGATTATCTTACTATATATATATATATAAGCCCCTGTGTTTAAACGTCATCACTGTTAAGAAAAAAAAAACCATTATATTTGTAAAACAAGAATGAATCCTTTTCTCTTAAAACTCTTAAAATTCAAATTCAGCTTTGCGAGGACACTTTTGTCTACTGTGACCCACTTGACGACAGAGGCCACATTTACGTGTTTTTGGTATATTCGATTCTGACGTTGTCCTATCTGGAATTTTAGAAAAAAAGGTCAACAACAATAACCCAGAGCGATCATTAAACCTTCCCCATATACGTACTTTGTGTATTTGTTGTTCGGTTGTTAAAACGACTACTACCACTGGCAGTAGAATTGTCCCAGAGATTAACTGATTCTTCTGATTCGGCCCATTTGAAGAAGCCGCATGACTGATAATGATTGGCACAACTGTAAAAACCTTTACCTTTTGTCGGACCCTCTTTCCGTACTGTTAAACTACAAAATAATATATTTCATTTTATTACAGTATTTAGCTATAAACAAGTAAGAAAATTAAATTTGACTTAAGCCAAATCTTATATACCCTCCACATCTACAATGGTGGAGGCGGCAGGTGTATGGTTACGCCCTCTAATAGTGTATGTATTATGTATCAGTTTGCAAGTCGAGTTTTACGTGAAGTATAATTTTTTGTAAATTGTGGGCGTGTTTATTATTCAACCACGCCCATTTTTGGCACATCGACGGATGGATTAACCTTAAGTAAGTGCACCAAATTTCAAGTACACACGTCAATTTTTGTGGCACTTATAAAAGTTTTTGTTTATTGTGGGCGTGTCTGTAATCCGATCACACTCATTTTTAACACATCGATGAAGAAAGTATTTGTACATATACATAACAAATTTAATCTTGATATCTCAATTTGTAAGGCAGATAAATGGGCTTTTGTCAACTGTGGGCGTGGCTCTTGACCGATTTTACCCATTTAAAATAGCGATCTGTATGCAGAAACTCAAAGTTTCCTCAATGTGTTAAAATGTATGCCCCATGAGAATGCCAACGACACGGACGCACGGGCATACATGTCTAGATCGATTCAGTTTTTGACGCTGATCAAAAATGTATATACTTTGTAGTCTCTGACAAACTTAGTATACTCCCCATCTTATATGGAGGGTGTGAAAATAACGTTTGCCGCCTACCTTAATGCAGGTTGATTACAATTGCACTTAATTTGAGTCATGGCTGTTCTTGTACTCTGAACGGAATCGACAGAGGAACTAGCATGTGTATTATTCGCACTTCTAACGTTTTCATTGTTGACAATCTCATCAGCCCACTGAAAAAACTTACATGGATTGTTCTTTGAACATACGTAAAAGAATCGACCTTTGTTCGGACCATCCTTCTTTACGCATAATCTTGAAAATAATGAAAAATCCAATTAGGTAATAATTTTATATGTAATATGAAATGTTGGATATTCACTCTTTTGCTGGCTGTTGACAGAGATTACATTTAATATTTTGTTCGGGCGCTGCACGAAAGGCTTGAGAGCCACTTGAACTGCAACTGTAATCGGGTGATTGTGAATCCCATGCGTTTTTTCGCCTTTTGGCACTTTGCTTTGTCTTTATCTGAGATCCAGTAACTGTTGAGGAATTTTGTGAAATGCACGCATTACGTGCTGCCGTACCCCACACATAATTATCATCATCATGATCATCGTTACGTACTATTGTGGTTATGCTATCATCTAAATTAACATTTGTTCTAGAGTTTGCAGCAGTTGTACTGCTATCGATATTTGTCACATGTCTGCTTGCGGTATATTCCTGATTTTCCAAATCCACTTCAATATTATTGAATATGTCATCATCGTCATGAATTAGTTCTGTTAAATAATTTTGTCTATTGGATGTTGTTGCTGCTGCTGTTGTTGTTGTTGTTGTTGTTTGGAGGGACGATGAGGAGTTTTTAATGGCATGAGTAAAATGATCATCATCATTGAAGAATTCATCTAAAGGCACATTACTTAATTCAGTTTCAGCAATTTGCTCAACTGCAATAGTATTTATGAGAGAAGTAGTTCAAATAAGAAATATATGGACACAGAAGATTTTATACATTAAACTTTACATATATATTATAAATTGTAGGCATGGTCTGAAGGGAATTTTTATGGAAAAAGCACTTAAAAATCGATTGATTTCTTTTCAGTTGTCGTATATGTGGGCCTATCTTTGAAATCGTTACAAACAGCCAGACAGACATGATTAAGTCGGTTCAGAATTTCATTGTGGGATATAGAAAATTACCTTTTCTTTACTAGATCACTCACTTACCTGATGTGAAATACGATCGTATATTGGAACCATGTGAATTTTCTTTTTTTCGTTTTCCTATTTTACCGCTGGATGGGTTTTTCTTGGTATTTCCTTCATTCACATTATTCTGATCAGATGGTGCTATGTTGGGGGGTGCTTGCTGTACATTGCTAACAATCGGACCCGTTGCCTTCACACAGTCCACATTTATATTGAAAGTGTTACGAAATTTGACGTCACAACGTAAACAGGTTTTATAGCAACCAGTTGGTGTGTTGAAGATCGTTTTGTGGTATATTTGGGCAAATTTTAATTGTAATAATTTATATCTTGCTCCACATTTGTCACAATGTTCATCGAGAACCTTCAGTTCTTTGCATTCATCCGGTAGCCATATAACATTTTTACACACTGGATAATTTAAGCAGCCTATAAAAAAACTATTTTGATTCTTTTTCTGTTTCAACGTTAAGGGTGCAATGGCGCATTTTGGACATTCGCAAAGTTCTTGGAAATGCTGCAAGTTGCCTGCCGTTCCAGTTGCAGCGTTTGTATTACTGGGCGCTTCATTGATCCGATTAGCCATCTTTTCATCTAGAGCTGTTACATTGTCCATGATTTGTTTGTAGGCCTCTTTATATTTTTGTATGTGTTCCTGTAAAACGACTTTTGCATCCTTCTCGCCCAAGCAGATGCGTTTCAAATCTACTTCAAATTCTGCACGCAGTAACGGTTTGGCGAGAGCTAATTGCATGGCATCATAACCTTCATACAGGCCCATACCAATAACACCGGGCACAAGGCATCCCTTTTCAACTACTCCAATATAACCGCGCTCCTTAATTGTGTTTATATGTTCGGCATGCGTTGCATCAGTGCCGATACCGTGCTTTTCCATTAGAGCTATTAAATCTGCCTCCGTTAGTAAGGCGGGTGCTGTGGTGGCCCCCTCTGGCATTGTTATTTCAGTCGGAGTAAAAACTTGACCTAAAAGATAGACGAATGAAGATATAGGTAGAAGATGTATTCGCATAAAAGATTATGTAACATTTCGCATACCCACCTTGTACGTAATGATGTATTTGCTTGGCATTCCATTTTTCGTATATATAAATATCCAAGTAGTTACGTTCATAGATAACGAGACCTGTGGCAGAGAATTTCTCACCTTCAATCGTAATACTTACTATTGTCTCGGAACCAACAGCATCCTTACTTACACAAGCCAAGAAATGCCGACATATCAATTCATATACTCGTGCCTCATTGCCACCCAAATCTATAAATATCACTTCGCACAGTTATGAAGGAATTTTTTTAAATTTTCATAAAACTTACCAGTCACCATTTTGGTAGGATGAATAGGGGGATGGGCTTGATCTGATTTATTGCCATTTCTTGGGTTTGGTCCTCCCCATTCCATAATTCGTTGCGCAAATGAGCCCCATATTGAATGGTTAACTTGCTGTTCAACCAGCGGCCTAAACAAGATTAATGCTAAATTATGAATGAGTTTTTATTTTTACAATCTTTTGCCCTTACGTCAAGTTAATATCTTTCGAGAACATATTGGTTTCTGTCCGCGGATAGCTAATAATACCTTTTGTATAAAGCTTTTCAGCAATTGTCATAATTTCTTTGGCTGATAACTTCAATTTTCGTGATCCGAGTTTTTCCAATTCAACGGTATCCATAGGAGAAGGGCGCCATTTATGTTTCGGTTTAACCGTAACACTTTCAACGGTGGCCTTTGGATTTGACAATACCAAAATATAATAATCCTCACAGGCCTGCTTATCAAATAAACGATTGCGTGCCCATAGAAATTCTACTGTCAGATCATCGATGGTGTGCGTAACTATATGTGTAAGTAAAATGTTTGTAGCTGGATTAATATGAATGAATTATTGTGTTAGGTATAATAAATACCTTTTATTTTCCAAAAGGGCTCCGACACGAAAGCTTCGATTTCCTTGTAACGCTCAGCTACAAAACCCAAAGTTGGTATTTGACAACTGCCATAAGATATCAATTTGTCGGCGATATTTTCAGGGAATAATTTTTGCAATCGCATTGTTTGAAAGCGTGTAATGGCTGCCCCAGTACGTAAGTCCAGCTCAGTACGGACATCTACTGCAACACTTTGAAGTTTGTCGGGTATGGAAAGGTTTTGCAAAGCTCGCCTAACAGCTGCACTCGTGATTTCAGAGAAAATAGCTCGATGCACCGTTATATTGGGTTTAACAGTGCGACACACATCAACAATTTCGAAACCAATATTTTCACCTTCACGATCACAATCAGTCCATATAATAAGACCTTGACAACTGCGTATTTCACGCTCCAAAGTACGTTTTATTGGCTCAAAAACTTTAGAACATGTTTTCTGTACGGGCACATCAAACAATGATTGTGGATTTACATTGTGCCAATTGCGATAGGCTGTTAAAAATTCCAAGTGTAAAAGATGTCCAGAAACTGAAGTCATGACCATTTTGGATTTATTACCCTTAACTGTTGCTTCGAATTCATATATTTTATTATATTTAGAAAAACCTTCGCGCTGCAAAAGAAAGTGAAACAATATTTTGTTTCTTGCAGCTTATTAGTATTTTGAGTAAATGCCTAATGGCTACATTTACCGCCTAACATATACAACGAAACTTGTATTTCATATTATTTACCCTGCGTGCAGTTCCATTGGATAATTGCGCAGAAATTGTTTTAGCGGCATCATTTTTCTCGGCCACATTTAAATACTTCATTTCTTTAGTGCAGTAGTTGTAATGGGTTGTTTTTTTGATTATTCTTTGATATTTTATTAACTTAAACATTTATTTTACATTTCTATTCAAAACTTTTAGATTGCACATATTAGAATTATGCACAAATATGGTATAAAGTGTGCTCTTTTATATAAAAAAGATATACAATCTATGGATTCTATAAAATCTACAGGATATATTTAAATAAATCCAAATCATCATTTTTGAGAAATAATTTATTTTTGAAAACTTATTTTATATTGAATTCTTAATTATTTAAATAGGCCAATTGTGTACTCGCCGCTTAACTAAAGAATACGTGCGCCAAGATAGCAATCATACTTAGCAACGATATGTTTTTTGGCGTAGTGGCAACGCTATGAGAAAAAATTCACAACTGTTTTTTATGCAAATGTATATGTATTATTTTAAACATACGCATGCAATGAATTCTTTACAATTTAACTATAATTTTAATAAAGCCCAGTAGCAAAATTGCAACATTCGTTTACATTGTGTTTGGAATTTATTTATTTCACGCTAAAATGATAATGTCTAAAGAAATGTGTGAATGTGAAACGTTACGGACAATGTGCACTGGCAATTGTAAACTAAAAGAGGCTAAACGCCATTACACCATTTACATTGTATGCAAGATTTACAATCTAACGAATTCGCGGGAAAAGAAATCAAATCAAACTCCGTTGATTGCCAGGTAGATTAGAAATTAAATGCACATTCACATATTCGTAAATAAATACGCCTTATTTTACATAACAAAAATACTGAATTTCCGCTCTACAGACAGTGTTTAAAAACCTCATACCTTTAAATGTAAATGATTCATTTTGTTGCCAAAGAAGAAAATTTCCCTAAAAAAGGCTCAATGTAATAATAATAATATTCCTACGCCAAATTTCTATGATTTTCATGAGCCTTTGGAACCACTAGTTAATATCATACTTGAGTCTGAATAAATCCTCAACACTACGAAAGTGATATCGATGTTTGCCGTAGTTACTACTCTTAATGAATAATGAATAAATGTTTACTTATCTTTTAGCCAATGAAATTCATTACAACTAGACGCAAATATAAAGTCGGCAAAGCCTCGTTCTGGGGATATGCCAAGAAATAATTTTTTTTTTTGTGGATTCGCTTGCAAACGTAGACAGACACCGAGCACGAAACCCGATCGAAATGAGTTGAAGCTACAAAACCCAAAGTGGGTATTTGACAATTGCCATAAGATATCAATTTGTCGGCGATATTTTAAGAGAATAATTTTTGCAATCGCATTGTTCAAAAACGTGTAATGGCTACCCCAGGTCGTAAGTACAGCTCAGTGCGAATGTCTACTGCAACACTTTGAAGTTTGTCGGGTATGGAAAGGTTTTGCAAAGCTCGCCTAACAGCTGCACTCGTGATTTCAGAGAAAATAGCTCGATGCACCGTTATATTGGGTTTAACAGTGCAACACACATCAACAATTTCAAAACCAATATTTTCACCTTCACGATCACAATCGGTCCATATAATAAGACCTTGACAACTGCGTATTTCACGCTCCAAAGTACGTTTTATTGGCTCAAAATCTTTAGAACATGCTTTCTGTAAGGGCACATCGAACAATGATTGTGGATTTACATTGTGCCAATTGCGATAGACTGTTAAAAATTCCAAGTGTAAGAGATGTTCAGAATCTGAAGTCATGACCATTTTGGATTTATTACCCTTAACTGTTGCTTCGAATTCATATATTTTAGTATATTTAGAAAAACCTTTGCGCTGCAAAAGAAAAAAGTGAAACAATATTTTGTTTGTTCATTTGATTGAGTGTCTAGTAAAAAAACATTGCTTCAGCATTACGAGTGTCTTAAGAAAAGTACAGTTGAGAGGTGAACTGAAAACAATAAGTGTAATAAGAGTCAACAACAATTCAGCGAAGTCCAACAATAGGTGGCGGCGATGGGGAAAAGAAAAAGAAAGTTGGACAATAACGAAAACACAATTTTGATGAAGAAAATAAATTAATTAAATGAGCAAATAAAAATATTCGCAATTATAAACGAGGAGCTACTTAATAATGAATAATGAAGAGCTGCAGCAGACAATTGGATGCAATATTGTGAGCAAGATGTGGACGAGTCTCCTACTTTACCAAAAACTAAGCGTCGCGGTGGTAGTCAGAGCCAGCCTGATAGTGGTGAACACAATCAATAAAACAACCCAGCAAAAAAAGCAACATCAACAAAGAAACAAGTTCGAGCTCTAGAAAAAAAGGTAAAACCCCCAGTCAACATACACTATTACCTCAAAGAGGAAAAAATAAAATTTTTCACCTTTACACCACAAGACATTAAACCATATACTTATCTTATCTTATCTTATTAAAAAATTGTCATTAACGTATGACGAAAATGAGGTCATGGATTATCTAAGCGATCTAAATATGAATATGAAGATCCTAAAAATTAGTAAACTATCCAATAACAAATGGCTGATTTTAGACAGCAATCAGATAATATTAATTTTCTTAATATTAAATGCACTTTAGATTTCAAAATTGAAATTGAGAAATTCAAAAGTAAAAGTCCTGTGCAATATAAAAACTGCAAAAGGTATAATCATGTAGCAAACAACTGTAACAAGCCAAGTATAGGTGAGTTAAATGTGGCGAGGCTCATGGTCCAAAAAATTGTTCAATTACACCAAAAGAGCAAAATAATAAGGAATAACCCGGTGTCCGGGGAAATCGTAGAAAAATAGGTGTACCACTAAGATGTGTTAATTGTAATAAAGAAGACCAAAGGCTACCAAAGTGGTCTATCGCTAAACATGTTGACTGCCTTCTCAAAAAAGAAATAGCATGCTTCTTTGGTTATTTCAAAATATAATATTAAACTGTTATAAACAAATTATAAAACCCAATTTAAGTTATGCTTTCCCAGGTTGGTACCATGTATCCTCGTCACAAATGGAAAAAGAAAGAAAATTTGAAAGAGCTATTCTCAGAAACCGCACAACCACCACAAAGAACTTTACCAATCAGTCAGAATAGATCGCTCTCATTAAATCAGCCATTAAATTTATTGAAAACCTCACATTCATATTAGAAGTAGTCTTAAAGCTAATTACAAGAACAAACCATATAATATAAATGTAAATTACACATCACCAATACACCTTATGTATCTCAAAGATAACAATTTACTTTATTGCGACAATAAATTACTTTTCTATAACCGCAGATACAAAACACTAAATATTACCAACACAGTGTACAATACAGCTCAGTAACACAACAGAATCAATACAACTTGAATTCCCTAAGCGTTGATTATTATTTATTTATTTTGTTATTTAGCTCTAGATTTTAGTTTTAATGTTTAATTTTAGTGTTAATTTGTAAATTAACAACACCCAGGTTGTAAACGGAAAACTCATAAACAAACATATGTTCCTAGTTCTAAGGCCGAAAATGTAATCAAAAATTTTTTAAATAAATAGAACATTTGAAACCGTGAAACATTTCATAAGTTGTGTGACATTCGTACGGTTAAGAAGTGATTTAGTGAAAAGTGAAGTAAATATGACTGGTCGTGGCAAAGGTGGTAAAGGTTTGGGAAAGGGTGGTGCCAAGCGTCATCGTAAAGTTTTACGCGATAATATCCAAGGTATAACAAAGCCAGCTATTAGACGCCTGGCTCGTCGTGGTGGTGTAAAGCGCATCTCCGGCCTGATCTATGAAGAAACACGTGGTGTGTTGAAGGTATTTTTGGAAAATGTTATACGTGATGCTGTTACCTACACGGAACACGCCAAGAGGAAGACTGTCACTGCGATGGACGTGGTTTATGCATTGAAACGTCAAGGTCGTACTCTATATGGTTTTGGCGGTTAAATCTATTTATCCTGAGTATCGATGCAACAACAATCAATGAAAAACGGTCCTTTTCAGGACCACAAATAATTCTTAAAAAAACGAGATTTTTATTTTTCCGATAAAAAAATTTGTATGTAGTCGGCATTAAATATGTTTTGTAGATTTCTTGTTATTTATTAGGCGCTTAGCTTTCCATTTCGATTTCAAAACTCGTAAATTATAACAAGTAAATATGGAAAAACAAAACGAATGAATCTGCCGCCATTGTGTGCAACGCGACTTTTTCAATTCATTTTCAAGGAAAATCTATTTTAAGAAAGTTCGTTTTTTCTCTCATCTCTTAATAAGAAATTCGTGTTGTCGTCCTGAAAAGGACGGATGCTTAGATATTGAATTTAATATGAGGCGATAATTAGGGATGGATTTAGGCCTTTTTCTCCGTTTTCTTTGGCAAGAGCACAGCTTGGATATTTGGTAGCACACCACCTTGGGCAATAGTCACACCAGATAACAATTTATTCAATTCCTCATCATTGCGGATGGCTAATTGTAAATGACGTGGAATAATTCTTGTCTTTTTATTATCACGAGCAGCATTGCCGGCCAATTCTAGAACTTCAGCTGCTAAATATTCCATTACGGCTGCCAAATAAACGGGAGCACCAGCACCAACACGTTCAGCATAGTTGCCTTTGCGCAATAATCGGTGAATGCGGCCAACTGGGAATTGTAAACCAGCACGATTTGAACGAGACTTTGCCTTATTTTTCACTTTTCCACCTTTACCACGACCAGACATTTTTAATTTAATTTCTTCTCTTTTTCTTACTACTTTTCTAAATGAAATTCACCTAATGATTGTACAAACACGAATGTTTGGATTCGGCACGTTTTTCACTATTTATACATTTTTGCTTACAACGCGTTCGACGTGTTTTTATTACCTAGTCATTGCTTATTTATAGAATAATTCGTTCATACGAAGGCGTTTAAGCGTGCATTCGTGCGGAATTATGTTTAATCGACTTGGAATAGTCAACAGTGAACATTGTATAGTGTGTTGTGAATATTGTGTAGTGTGGTGCTTTTATTTGATTAATTTGTGGAAAAATGCCGCCGAAGGCTAGTGGTAAAGCAGCTAAGAAGGCTGGAAAAGCACAGAAGAACATAACTAAAAATGATAAGCAGAAGAAGCGCAAGAGGAAGGAAAGCTATGCCATTTATATATACAAAGTACTTAAACAAGTACATCCTGATACTGGTATCTCGTCCAAAGCTATGAGTATCATGAATTCATTCGTAAATGATATTTTTGAGCGCATTGCTGCAGAAGCTTCTCGCCTTGCTCACTACAATAAGCGCTCCACGATAACAAGTCGTGAAATTCAGACGGCTGTACGTCTTTTACTGCCCGGTGAGTTGGCCAAACATGCCGTTAGCGAGGGTACAAAAGCTGTCACCAAATATACAAGCTCTAAATAAGTTGTGTAACAAAAGCAAGCAGCAGCAGCAGCAACAGAATCAAAAGGTCCTTTTCAGGACCACAAAATCAATTTATAAGAAGAGAATAAATATTTTCGTAATGTGTTCTTGTTTATCACGATGTGTGCTCTATGCCGACAATATATTCAATTATGTAGTCGACGAACTCGACGTATTGTGAGACTCCTCAATGTCGTTTTTTTGTATTAAACGCGTTCTCCACCACTTTGTGCCAATCAAATCAATTTAATTTCTTTCACAAATCTATAAATAAAATAATTACGAATAAATTAAACAACGCTTGCTTTTATAAAAATCAATCTTCTTCTTAAATCATTTTGCAGCTCTTAAAAGAGCTTTTCTTTGTTTATTTTTTATTTTTGTGCCCGTCCATCATCAACGGCACTGTGTGATAGTATTTGTCGCGCCTTTGTTCCATTTGTGGGCATTTATTTTTTGCCTGCAGCAGTTTTCTTGGCAGTTGATTTTTTTGAAGGGACTACAGCGGCTGCAGCTTTTTTGGGTTTGGCAGACGAAGCACTTTTTACTTTTGGTGCTCTCGGTTTGGTTGCCGGAGATTTGGCCGCTGATTTGATTGGCTTTGCTTTAACTGTACCAGCTTTTTTCATGCTCTTGACCTTGGCTTGTTCACTTTTCTTTTTTTCAGTTGCCTTAATATTAGCAACTGACAAAGTTTTTCGTCCAGTGGCGGCAGTAGACGTAGATTTACTTTTTGGTATGGCTGCATTGCTGGCGTTGCTTCCTCCTGCCTTCTTGATGGCAACAGTCGCAGTAGTCTTCTTTTTCTTCTTATCGACGGCAACAATGGACTTCTCCTTGATCACCTTACCTTTCTTCTTCTTCTCAGCAACAGTTGCTTTCACAACTTTAGCTTTGGCGTTCCCTTTCGTTTCTTTATTAGCCGTCAAAGATAATTTAAATGATCCGGAGGCACCTTTGCCTTTCGTTTGAATTAATTTGCCATTGGCTACAGATGTTTTTAAATATTTCTTAATGAATGGAGCCAATTTCTGCGAATCACACTTATATGTAATGTTTATAAATTTTTTTATTGCCAACAAGGACGAACCACCGCGTTCTTTTAAACTCTTGATGGCGGCATCAACCATTTGTTGGGTTGGAGGATGTGTTGGTGAAGTCGAAGGTTTTTTTGCCTTTTTAGCAGCAGCGACAACAACACCACCACTACCAGCCTTTTTTACCTTCTTCTCTCCAGGAGATGTTATACCAGCACTAACAACACCGGCAGTAACGGGAGATGCAATAGTATCAATGGCAGCACTCTCTGACATTTCAGTATTTTATATTAATCAACTTGTAATTTATTTGATTTATTTAATTAATTAGTTTTGTAACACACACACACAACTAGCGTCTTCGTAGCTCACTCTTAGCAAAGTAATTACACCGTATAACACACAAATTTGCTATCTTGCAGTAAACTCAACGATTAGACGACATTTTGAGAAGCGAATAGTAGTCACTGTGAATAAAATGGCAAAAATATAGAGGCAGCTAGTACAAATTTGTGTACACGTTTGCACATATTTTTATTTTTATTAATTATATGGGATGAGATTTTGAAAAAATGTTCCACTTTTTACGAAATGGAGATGCAATCACATTGAATTTTAATAAAATCGAGCATTTAACATCTTTTATTATTATTTTATTGGCGTTTTAGTGCAAATTTTTATTTTGGATTTCCCAAAAATTTGCACAAAACTTGGAAAATCGAGAATGTTATGAAAGATTTTCCATCAAATCATTATCAGGATTCAAATTATGCATGTGGTGGATATGAATGAGTGAAAATAATTTAGTTTACGGGCCAAATCGATTTTTAATGAATATTTGAAAATTATGAACGCATCGATCAACTGTACACTGTATTATGCTGTTGCCTACATCATTATAACCAGCAGCAGTAATCAAATGAGAGCGAATAAATACTTATGTTTCAACAATTTACATATATATACAATAGGAAAATTAATTATTTTACATAAATTATATAATTAATTTCATACAAATTAACATCCACATCAATTACATATATTATACATACATACATACATATATACATACACATAAGTATATTAATAACAGTCAAGTTGTGTGAAGACAATATGTTTAGTTAGGTGATCCGTTCATTTTCTTTAAGAACAATTTAAAAAATATTTTAAAGAAAAAACATCAAGGAGGGGTTCGAATTATTAGTAACTCGAATATAACTTATAGAAAAGTTTTATATATAGAGCACAGAGGTACATATTATTTTATCGATTTTCGATTTGATTCGAACTTTTGAAGCTTAATCGCTGATGATAATGAAAAAGTTGCACAGAATATTTAACAAGTGACAAGTGACACGTTTTATGATAAGCTTCTATTGGATTGGATTGGATTCTTGTGTGCGGCCTCAACGTTTTAACAAATAAAAACACCAACAAAAAATTGCCCAACTCTTTATTGTACAATATTTTCTATATAAATGAAATCCTATTACAATACTTTTTTACGTTTCGTAACATTTATTATGTTCATATCTCTCTTTGATATATTCATTGTGGTCCTGAAAAGGACCGATTTATAGTAATTTTTGATTTCCTTTATGTGATGAATGTGTTTTCCGGGTAAAATTAAGCACGTTCGCCACGAATACGTCTGGCCAATTGGATATCTTTGGGCATAATTGTGACGCGCTTGGCGTGAATAGCGCACAAATTCGTATCTTCGAATAGGCCGACCAAGTAGGCTTCGCTAGCTTCTTGGAGTGCCATAACCGCAGAACTTTGGAAACGTAAATCGGTCTTAAAGTCTTGCGCTATTTCACGCACCAAACGTTGGAATGGCAGTTTGCGAATTAACAATTCGGTACTCTTTTGATAGCGACGAATTTCACGCAATGCAACGGTGCCAGGACGATAACGATGCGGCTTCTTTACACCACCAGTGGCTGGTGCACTTTTGCGAGCTGCCTTTGTAGCCAATTGCTTGCGTGGCGCTTTTCCACCAGTTGATTTACGAGCTGTTTGCTTAGTACGGGCCATTTATTATTTTTCTCACTTATAACACAAAACTAAATAAATCGCAAATGTAACACAATCGCTGTTCAGCACAAACTTTGAAATGAGCGAAGCGTGCCCACAACATCTTGTATTTATACAAAAATTTTAGCATAGCCCATTCGGCATTCGACATTAATCGTATTTGCTTTGTATGGGTTTGTGTAATATATGCCTGTTTTGTATAAATAGAAGACGATTAACTTGAAACATTTCATAAGTTGTGTGACATTCGTACGGTTAAGAAGTGATTTAGTGAAAAGTGAAATAAATATGACTGGTCGTGGCAAAGGTGGTAAAGGTTTGGGAAAGGGTGGTGCCAAGCGTCATCGTAAAGTTTTACGCGATAATATCCAAGGTATAACAAAGCCAGCTATTAGACGCCTGGCTCGTCGTGGTGGTGTAAAGCGCATCTCCGGCCTAATCTATGAAGAAACACGTGGTGTGTTGAAGGTATTTTTGGAAAATGTTATACGTGATGCTGTTACCTACACGGAACACGCCAAGAGGAAGACTGTCACTGCGATGGACGTGGTTTATGCATTGAAACGTCAAGGTCGTACTCTATATGGTTTTGGCGGTTAAATCTATTTATCCTGAGTATCGATGCAACAACAATCAATGAAAAACGGTCCTTTTCAGGACCACAAATAATTCTTAAAAAAACGAGATTTTTATTTTTCCGATAAAAAAATTTGTATGTAGTCGGCATTAAATATGTTTTGTAGATTTCTTGTTATTTATTAGGCGCTTAGCTTTCCATTTCGATTTCAAAACTCGTAAATTATAACAAGTAAATATGGAAAAACAAAACGAATGAATCTGCCGCCATTGTGTGCAACGCGACTTTTTCAATTCATTTTCAAGGAAAATCTATTTTAAGAAAGTTCGTTTTTTCTCTCATCTCTTAATAAGAAATTCGTGTTGTCGTCCTGAAAAGGACGGATGCTTAGATATTGAATTTAATATGAGGCGATAATTAGGGATGGATTTAGGCCTTTTTCTCCGTTTTCTTTGGCAAGAGCACAGCTTGGATATTTGGTAGCACACCACCTTGGGCAATAGTCACACCAGATAACAATTTATTCAATTCCTCATCATTGCGGATGGCTAATTGTAAATGACGTGGAATAATTCTTGTCTTTTTATTATCACGAGCAGCATTGCCGGCCAATTCTAGAACTTCAGCTGCTAAATATTCCATTACGGCTGCCAAATAAACGGGAGCACCAGCACCAACACGTTCAGCATAGTTGCCTTTGCGCAATAATCGGTGAATGCGGCCAACTGGGAATTGTAAACCAGCACGATTTGAACGAGACTTTGCCTTATTTTTCACTTTTCCACCTTTACCACGACCAGACATTTTTAATTTAATTTCTTCTCTTTTTCTTACTACTTTTCTAAATGAAATTCACCTAATGATTGTACAAACACGAATGTTTGGATTCGGCACGTTTTTCACTATTTATACATTTTTGCTTACAACGCGTTCGACGTGTTTTTATTACCTAGTCATTGCTTATTTATAGAATAATTCGTTCATACGAAGGCGTTTAAGCGTGCATTCGTGCGGAATTATGTTTAATCGACTTGGAATAGTCAACAGTGAACATTGTATAGTGTGTTGTGAATATTGTGTAGTGTGGTGCTTTTATTTGATTAATTTGTGGAAAAATGCCGCCGAAGGCTAGTGGTAAAGCAGCTAAGAAGGCTGGAAAAGCACAGAAGAACATAACTAAAAATGATAAGCAGAAGAAGCGCAAGAGGAAGGAAAGCTATGCCATTTATATATACAAAGTACTTAAACAAGTACATCCTGATACTGGTATCTCGTCCAAAGCTATGAGTATCATGAATTCATTCGTAAATGATATTTTTGAGCGCATTGCTGCAGAAGCTTCTCGCCTTGCTCACTACAATAAGCGCTCCACGATAACAAGTCGTGAAATTCAGACGGCTGTACGTCTTTTACTGCCCGGTGAGTTGGCCAAACATGCCGTTAGCGAGGGTACAAAAGCTGTCACCAAATATACAAGCTCTAAATAAGTTGTGTAACAAAAGCAAGCAGCAGCAGCAGCAACAGAATCAAAAGGTCCTTTTCAGGACCACAAAATCAATTTATAAGAAGAGAATAAATATTTTCGTAATGTGTTCTTGTTTATCACGATGTGTGCTCTATGCCGACAATATATTCAATTATGTAGTCGACGAACTCGACGTATTGTGAGACTCCTCAATGTCGTTTTTTTGTATTAAACGCGTTCTCCACCACTTTGTGCCAATCAAATCAATTTAATTTCTTTCACAAATCTATAAATAAAATAATTACGAATAAATTAAACAACGCTTGCTTTTATAAAAATCAATCTTCTTCTTAAATCATTTTGCAGCTCTTAAAAGAGCTTTTCTTTGTTTATTTTTTATTTTTGTGCCCGTCCATCATCAACGGCACTGTGTGATAGTATTTGTCGCGCCTTTGTTCCATTTGTGGGCATTTATTTTTTGCCTGCAGCAGTTTTCTTGGCAGTTGATTTTTTTGAAGGGACTACAGCGGCTGCAGCTTTTTTGGGTTTGGCAGACGAAGCACTTTTTACTTTTGGTGCTCTCGGTTTGGTTGCCGGAGATTTGGCCGCTGATTTGATTGGCTTTGCTTTAACTGTACCAGCTTTTTTCATGCTCTTGACCTTGGCTTGTTCACTTTTCTTTTTTTCAGTTGCCTTAATATTAGCAACTGACAAAGTTTTTCGTCCAGTGGCGGCAGTAGACGTAGATTTACTTTTTGGTATGGCTGCATTGCTGGCGTTGCTTCCTCCTGCCTTCTTGATGGCAACAGTCGCAGTAGTCTTCTTTTTCTTCTTATCGACGGCAACAATGGACTTCTCCTTGATCACCTTACCTTTCTTCTTCTTCTCAGCAACAGTTGCTTTCACAACTTTAGCTTTGGCGTTCCCTTTCGTTTCTTTATTAGCCGTCAAAGATAATTTAAATGATCCGGAGGCACCTTTGCCTTTCGTTTGAATTAATTTGCCATTGGCTACAGATGTTTTTAAATATTTCTTAATGAATGGAGCCAATTTCTGCGAATCACACTTATATGTAATGTTTATAAATTTTTTTATTGCCAACAAGGACGAACCACCGCGTTCTTTTAAACTCTTGATGGCGGCATCAACCATTTGTTGGGTTGGAGGATGTGTTGGTGAAGTCGAAGGTTTTTTTGCCTTTTTAGCAGCAGCGACAACAACACCACCACTACCAGCCTTTTTTACCTTCTTCTCTCCAGGAGATGTTATACCAGCACTAACAACACCGGCAGTAACGGGAGATGCAATAGTATCAATGGCAGCACTCTCTGACATTTCAGTATTTTATATTAATCAACTTGTAATTTATTTGATTTATTTAATTAATTAGTTTTGTAACACACACACACAACTAGCGTCTTCGTAGCTCACTCTTAGCAAAGTAATTACACCGTATAACACACAAATTTGCTATCTTGCAGTAAACTCAACGATTAGACGACATTTTGAGAAGCGAATAGTAGTCACTGTGAATAAAATGGCAAAAATATAGAGGCAGCTAGTACAAATTTGTGTACACGTTTGCACATATTTTTATTTTTATTAATTATATGGGATGAGATTTTGAAAAAATGTTCCACTTTTTACGAAATGGAGATGCAATCACATTGAATTTTAATAAAATCGAGCATTTAACATCTTTTATTATTATTTTATTGGCGTTTTAGTGCAAATTTTTATTTTGGATTTCCCAAAAATTTGCACAAAACTTGGAAAATCGAGAATGTTATGAAAGATTTTCCATCAAATCATTATCAGGATTCAAATTATGCATGTGGTGGATATGAATGAGTGAAAATAATTTAGTTTACGGGCCAAATCGATTTTTAATGAATATTTGAAAATTATGAACGCATCGATCAACTGTACACTGTATTATGCTGTTGCCTACATCATTATAACCAGCAGCAGTAATCAAATGAGAGCGAATAAATACTTATGTTTCAACAATTTACATATATATACAATAGGAAAATTAATTATTTTACATAAATTATATAATTAATTTCATACAAATTAACATCCACATCAATTACATATATTATACATACATACATACATATATACATACACATAAGTATATTAATAACAGTCAAGTTGTGTGAAGACAATATGTTTAGTTAGGTGATCCGTTCATTTTCTTTAAGAACAATTTAAAAAATATTTTAAAGAAAAAACATCAAGGAGGGGTTCGAATTATTAGTAACTCGAATATAACTTATAGAAAAGTTTTATATATAGAGCACAGAGGTACATATTATTTTATCGATTTTCGATTTGATTCGAACTTTTGAAGCTTAATCGCTGATGATAATGAAAAAGTTGCACAGAATATTTAACAAGTGACAAGTGACACGTTTTATGATAAGCTTCTATTGGATTGGATTGGATTCTTGTGTGCGGCCTCAACGTTTTAACAAATAAAAACACCAACAAAAAATTGCCCAACTCTTTATTGTACAATATTTTCTATATAAATGAAATCCTATTACAATACTTTTTTACGTTTCGTAACATTTATTATGTTCATATCTCTCTTTGATATATTCATTGTGGTCCTGAAAAGGACCGATTTATAGTAATTTTTGATTTCCTTTATGTGATGAATGTGTTTTCCGGGTAAAATTAAGCACGTTCGCCACGAATACGTCTGGCCAATTGGATATCTTTGGGCATAATTGTGACGCGCTTGGCGTGAATAGCGCACAAATTCGTATCTTCGAATAGGCCGACCAAGTAGGCTTCGCTAGCTTCTTGGAGTGCCATAACCGCAGAACTTTGGAAACGTAAATCGGTCTTAAAGTCTTGCGCTATTTCACGCACCAAACGTTGGAATGGCAGTTTGCGAATTAACAATTCGGTACTCTTTTGATAGCGACGAATTTCACGCAATGCAACGGTGCCAGGACGATAACGATGCGGCTTCTTTACACCACCAGTGGCTGGTGCACTTTTGCGAGCTGCCTTTGTAGCCAATTGCTTGCGTGGCGCTTTTCCACCAGTTGATTTACGAGCTGTTTGCTTAGTACGGGCCATTTATTATTTTTCTCACTTATAACACAAAACTAAATAAATCGCAAATGTAACACAATCGCTGTTCAGCACAAACTTTGAAATGAGCGAAGCGTGCCCACAACATCTTGTATTTATACAAAAATTTTAGCATAGCCCATTCGGCATTCGACATTAATCGTATTTGCTTTGTATGGGTTTGTGTAATATATGCCTGTTTTGTATAAATAGAAGACGATTAACTTGAAACATTTCATAAGTTGTGTGACATTCGTACGGTTAAGAAGTGATTTAGTGAAAAGTGAAATAAATATGACTGGTCGTGGCAAAGGTGGTAAAGGTTTGGGAAAGGGTGGTGCCAAGCGTCATCGTAAAGTTTTACGCGATAATATCCAAGGTATAACAAAGCCAGCTATTAGACGCCTGGCTCGTCGTGGTGGTGTAAAGCGCATCTCCGGCCTAATCTATGAAGAAACACGTGGTGTGTTGAAGGTATTTTTGGAAAATGTTATACGTGATGCTGTTACCTACACGGAACACGCCAAGAGGAAGACTGTCACTGCGATGGACGTGGTTTATGCATTGAAACGTCAAGGTCGTACTCTATATGGTTTTGGCGGTTAAATCTATTTATCCTGAGTATCGATGCAACAACAATCAATGAAAAACGGTCCTTTTCAGGACCACAAATAATTCTTAAAAAAACGAGATTTTTATTTTTCCGATAAAAAAATTTGTATGTAGTCGGCATTAAATATGTTTTGTAGATTTCTTGTTATTTATTAGGCGCTTAGCTTTCCATTTCGATTTCAAAACTCGTAAATTATAACAAGTAAATATGGAAAAACAAAACGAATGAATCTGCCGCCATTGTGTGCAACGCGACTTTTTCAATTCATTTTCAAGGAAAATCTATTTTAAGAAAGTTCGTTTTTTCTCTCATCTCTTAATAAGAAATTCGTGTTGTCGTCCTGAAAAGGACGGATGCTTAGATATTGAATTTAATATGAGGCGATAATTAGGGATGGATTTAGGCCTTTTTCTCCGTTTTCTTTGGCAAGAGCACAGCTTGGATATTTGGTAGCACACCACCTTGGGCAATAGTCACACCAGATAACAATTTATTCAATTCCTCATCATTGCGGATGGCTAATTGTAAATGACGTGGAATAATTCTTGTCTTTTTATTATCACGAGCAGCATTGCCGGCCAATTCTAGAACTTCAGCTGCTAAATATTCCATTACGGCTGCCAAATAAACGGGAGCACCAGCACCAACACGTTCAGCATAGTTGCCTTTGCGCAATAATCGGTGAATGCGGCCAACTGGGAATTGTAAACCAGCACGATTTGAACGAGACTTTGCCTTATTTTTCACTTTTCCACCTTTACCACGACCAGACATTTTTAATTTAATTTCTTCTCTTTTTCTTACTACTTTTCTAAATGAAATTCACCTAATGATTGTACAAACACGAATGTTTGGATTCGGCACGTTTTTCACTATTTATACATTTTTGCTTACAACGCGTTCGACGTGTTTTTATTACCTAGTCATTGCTTATTTATAGAATAATTCGTTCATACGAAGGCGTTTAAGCGTGCATTCGTGCGGAATTATGTTTAATCGACTTGGAATAGTCAACAGTGAACATTGTATAGTGTGTTGTGAATATTGTGTAGTGTGGTGCTTTTATTTGATTAATTTGTGGAAAAATGCCGCCGAAGGCTAGTGGTAAAGCAGCTAAGAAGGCTGGAAAAGCACAGAAGAACATAACTAAAAATGATAAGCAGAAGAAGCGCAAGAGGAAGGAAAGCTATGCCATTTATATATACAAAGTACTTAAACAAGTACATCCTGATACTGGTATCTCGTCCAAAGCTATGAGTATCATGAATTCATTCGTAAATGATATTTTTGAGCGCATTGCTGCAGAAGCTTCTCGCCTTGCTCACTACAATAAGCGCTCCACGATAACAAGTCGTGAAATTCAGACGGCTGTACGTCTTTTACTGCCCGGTGAGTTGGCCAAACATGCCGTTAGCGAGGGTACAAAAGCTGTCACCAAATATACAAGCTCTAAATAAGTTGTGTAACAAAAGCAAGCAGCAGCAGCAGCAACAGAATCAAAAGGTCCTTTTCAGGACCACAAAATCAATTTATAAGAAGAGAATAAATATTTTCGTAATGTGTTCTTGTTTATCACGATGTGTGCTCTATGCCGACAATATATTCAATTATGTAGTCGACGAACTCTACGTATTGTGAGACTCCTGTGTGAGAAAATAAATAAATCAAAAACGCGTTCTCCACCACTTTGTGCCAATCAAATAAATTTAATTTCTTTCACAAATCTATAAATAAAATAATTACGAATAAATTAAACAACGCTTGCTTTTATAAAAATCAATCTTCTTCTTAAATCATTTTGCAGCTCTTAAAAGAGCTTTTCTTTGTTTATTTTTTATTTTTGTGCCCGTCCATCATCAACGGCACTGTGTGATAGTATTTGTCGCGCCTTTGTTCCATTTGTGGGCATTTATTTTTTGCCTGCAGCAGTTTTCTTGGCAGTTGATTTTTTTGAAGGGACTACAGCGGCTGCAGCTTTTTGACAAGTGACACGTTTTATGATAAGCTTCTATTGGATTGGATTGGATTCTTGTGTGCGGCCTCAACGTTTTAACAAATAAAAACACCAACAAAAAATTGCCCAACTCTTTATTGTACAATATTTTCTATATAAATGAAATCCTATTACAATACTTTTTTACGTTTCGTAACATTTATTATGTTCATATCTCTCTTTGATATATTCATTGTGGTCCTGAAAAGGACCGATTTATAGTAATTTTTGATTTCCTTTATGTGATGAATGTGTTTTCCGGGTAAAATTAAGCACGTTCGCCACGAATACGTCTGGCCAATTGGATATCTTTGGGCATAATTGTGACGCGCTTGGCGTGAATAGCGCACAAATTCGTATCTTCGAATAGGCCGACCAAGTAGGCTTCGCTAGCTTCTTGGAGTGCCATAACCGCAGAACTTTGGAAACGTAAATCGGTCTTAAAGTCTTGCGCTATTTCACGCACCAAACGTTGGAATGGCAGTTTGCGAATTAACAATTCGGTACTCTTTTGATAGCGACGAATTTCACGCAATGCAACGGTGCCAGGACGATAACGATGCGGCTTCTTTACACCACCAGTGGCTGGTGCACTTTTGCGAGCTGCCTTTGTAGCCAATTGCTTGCGTGGCGCTTTTCCACCAGTTGATTTACGAGCTGTTTGCTTAGTACGGGCCATTTATTATTTTTCTCACTTATAACACAAAACTAAATAAATCGCAAATGTAACACAATCGCTGTTCAGCACTAACTTTGAAATGAGCGAAGCGTGCCCACAACATCTTGTATTTATACAAAAATTTTAGCATAGCCCATTCGGCATTCGACATTAATCGTATTTGCTTTGTATGGGTTTGTGTAATATATGCCTGTTTTGTATAAATAGAAGACGATTAACTTGAAACATTTCATAAGTTGTGTGACATTCGTACGGTTAAGAAGTGATTTAGTGAAAAGTGAAATAAATATGACTGGTCGTGGCAAAGGTGGTAAAGGTTTGGGAAAGGGTGGTGCCAAGCGTCATCGTAAAGTTTTACGCGATAATATCCAAGGTATAACAAAGCCAGCTATTAGACGCCTGGCTCGTCGTGGTGGTGTAAAGCGCATCTCCGGCCTAATCTATGAAGAAACACGTGGTGTGTTGAAGGTATTTTTGGAAAATGTTATACGTGATGCTGTTACCTACACGGAACACGCCAAGAGGAAGACTGTCACTGCGATGGACGTGGTTTATGCATTGAAACGTCAAGGTCGTACTCTATATGGTTTTGGCGGTTAAATCTATTTATCCTGAGTATCGATGCAACAACAATCAATGAAAAACGGTCCTTTTCAGGACCACAAATAATTCTTAAAAAAACGAGATTTTTATTTTTCCGATAAAAAAATTTGTATGTAGTCGGCATTAAATATGTTTTGTAGATTTCTTGTTATTTATTAGGCGCTTAGCTTTCCATTTCGATTTCAAAACTCGTAAATTATAACAAGTAAATATGGAAAAACAAAACGAATGAATCTGCCGCCATTGTGTGCAACGCGACTTTTTCAATTCATTTTCAAGGAAAATCTATTTTAAGAAAGTTCGTTTTTTCTCTCATCTCTTAATAAGAAATTCGTGTTGTCGTCCTGAAAAGGACGGATGCTTAGATAT
Organism: Crataerina pallida; assembly: GCA_949710015.1. Classification (NCBI taxonomy): domain Eukaryota; kingdom Metazoa; phylum Arthropoda; class Insecta; order Diptera; family Hippoboscidae; genus Crataerina; species Crataerina pallida. The sequence continues at coordinate 34,076,498 of OX453289.1, read as the reverse complement.
TGAATTTAATATGAGGCGATAATTAGGGATGGATTTAGGCCTTTTTCTCCGTTTTCTTTGGCAAGAGCACAGCTTGGATATTTGGTAGCACACCACCTTGGGCAATAGTCACACCAGATAACAATTTATTCAATTCCTCATCATTGCGGATGGCTAATTGTAAATGACGTGGAATAATTCTTGTCTTTTTATTATCACGAGCAGCATTGCCGGCCAATTCTAGAACTTCAGCTGCTAAATATTCCATTACGGCTGCCAAATAAACGGGAGCACCAGCACCAACACGTTCAGCATAGTTGCCTTTGCGCAATAATCGGTGAATGCGGCCAACTGGGAATTGTAAACCAGCACGATTTGAACGAGACTTTGCCTTATTTTTCACTTTTCCACCTTTACCACGACCAGACATTTTTAATTTAATTTCTTCTCTTTTTCTTACTACTTTTCTAAATGAAATTCACCTAATGATTGTACAAACACGAATGTTTGGATTCGGCACGTTTTTCACTATTTATACATTTTTGCTTACAACGCGTTCGACGTGTTTTTATTACCTAGTCATTGCTTATTTATAGAATAATTCGTTCATACGAAGGCGTTTAAGCGTGCATTCGTGCGGAATTATGTTTAATCGACTTGGAATAGTCAACAGTGAACATTGTATAGTGTGTTGTGAATATTGTGTAGTGTGGTGCTTTTATTTGATTAATTTGTGGAAAAATGCCGCCGAAGGCTAGTGGTAAAGCAGCTAAGAAGGCTGGAAAAGCACAGAAGAACATAACTAAAAATGATAAGCAGAAGAAGCGCAAGAGGAAGGAAAGCTATGCCATTTATATATACAAAGTACTTAAACAAGTACATCCTGATACTGGTATCTCGTCCAAAGCTATGAGTATCATGAATTCATTCGTAAATGATATTTTTGAGCGCATTGCTGCAGAAGCTTCTCGCCTTGCTCACTACAATAAGCGCTCCACGATAACAAGTCGTGAAATTCAGACGGCTGTACGTCTTTTACTGCCCGGTGAGTTGGCCAAACATGCCGTTAGCGAGGGTACAAAAGCTGTCACCAAATATACAAGCTCTAAATAAGTTGTGTAACAAAAGCAAGCAGCAGCAGCAGCAACAGAATCAAAAGGTCCTTTTCAGGACCACAAAATCAATTTATAAGAAGAGAATAAATATTTTCGTAATGTGTTCTTGTTTATCACGATGTGTGCTCTATGCCGACAATATATTCAATTATGTAGTCGACGAACTCTACGTATTGTGAGACTCCTGTGTGAGAAAATAAATAAATAAAAAACGCGTTCTCCACCACTTTGTGCCAATCAAATCAATTTAATTTCTTTCACAAATCTATAAATAAAATAATTACGAATAAATTAAACAACGCTTGCTTTTATAAAAATCAATCTTCTTCTTAAATCATTTTGCAGCTCTTAAAAGAGCTTTTCTTTGTTTATTTTTTATTTTTGTGCCCGTCCATCATCAACGGCACTGTGTGATAGTATTTGTCGCGCCTTTGTTCCATTTGTGGGCATTTATTTTTTGCCTGCAGCAGTTTTCTTGGCAGTTGATTTTTTTGAAGGGACTACAGCGGCTGCAGCTTTTTTGGGTTTGGCAGACGAAGCACTTTTTACTTTTGGTGCTCTCGGTTTGGTTGCCGGAGATTTGGCCGCTGATTTGATTGGCTTTGCTTTAACTGTACCAGCTTTTTTCATGCTCTTGACCTTGGCTTGTTCACTTTTCTTTTTTTCAGTTGCCTTAATATTAGCAACTGACAAAGTTTTTCGTCCAGTGGCGGCAGTAGACGTAGATTTACTTTTTGGTATGGCTGCATTGCTGGCGTTGCTTCCTCCTGCCTTCTTGATGGCAACAGTCGCAGTAGTCTTCTTTTTCTTCTTATCGACGGCAACAATGGACTTCTCCTTGATCACCTTACCTTTCTTCTTCTTCTCAGCAACAGTTGCTTTCACAACTTTAGCTTTGGCGTTCCCTTTCGTTTCTTTATTAGCCGTCAAAGATAATTTAAATGATCCGGAGGCACCTTTGCCTTTCGTTTGAATTAATTTGCCATTGGCTACAGATGTTTTTAAATATTTCTTAATGAATGGAGCCAATTTCTGCGAATCACACTTATATGTAATGTTTATAAATTTTTTTATTGCCAACAAGGACGAACCACCGCGTTCTTTTAAACTCTTGATGGCGGCATCAACCATTTGTTGGGTTGGAGGATGTGTTGGTGAAGTCGAAGGTTTTTTTGCCTTTTTAGCAGCAGCGACAACAACACCACCACTACCAGCCTTTTTTACCTTCTTCTCTCCAGGAGATGTTATACCAGCACTAACAACACCGGCAGTAACGGGAGATGCAATAGTATCAATGGCAGCACTCTCTGACATTTCAGTATTTTATATTAATCAACTTGTAATTTATTTGATTTATTTAATTAATTAGTTTTGTAACACACACACACAACTAGCGTCTTCGTAGCTCACTCTTAGCAAAGTAATTACACCGTATAACACACAAATTTGCTATCTTGCAGTAAACTCAACGATTAGACGACATTTTGAGAAGCGAATAGTAGTCACTGTGAATAAAATGGCAAAAATATAGAGGCAGCTAGTACAAATTTGTGTACACGTTTGCACATATTTTTATTTTTATTAATTATATGGGATGAGATTTTGAAAAAATGTTCCACTTTTTACGAAATGGAGATGCAATCACATTGAATTTTAATAAAATCGAGCATTTAACATCTTTTATTATTATTTTATTGGCGTTTTAGTGCAAATTTTTATTTTGGATTTCCCAAAAATTTGCACAAAACTTGGAAAATCGAGAATGTTATGAAAGATTTTCCATCAAATCATTATCAGGATTCAAATTATGCATGTGGTGGATATGAATGAGTGAAAATAATTTAGTTTACGGGCCAAATCGATTTTTAATGAATATTTGAAAATTATGAACGCATCGATCAACTGTACACTGTATTATGCTGTTGCCTACATCATTATAACCAGCAGCAGTAATCAAATGAGAGCGAATAAATACTTATGTTTCAACAATTTACATATATATACAATAGGAAAATTAATTATTTTACATAAATTATATAATTAATTTCATACAAATTAACATCCACATCAATTACATATATTATACATACATACATACATAGATACATACACATAAGTATATTAATAACAGTCAAGTTGTGTGAAGACAATATGTTTAGTTAGGTGATCCGTTCATTTTCTTTAAGAACAATTTAAAAAATATTTTAAAGAAAAAACATCAAGGAGGGGTTCGAATTATTAGTAACTCGAATATAACTTATAGAAAAGTTTTATATATAGAGCACAGAGGTACATATTATTTTATCGATTTTCGATTTGATTCGAACTTTTGAAGCTTAATCGCTGATGATAATGAAAAAGTTGCACAGAATATTTAACAAGTGACAAGTGACACGTTTTATGATAAGCTTCTATTGGATTGGATTGGATTCTTGTGTGCGGCCTCAACGTTTTAACAAATAAAAACACCAACAAAAAATTGCCCAACTCTTTATTGTACAATATTTTCTATATAAATGAAATCCTATTACAATACTTTTTTACGTTTCGTAACATTTATTATGTTCATATCTCTCTTTGATATATTCATTGTGGTCCTGAAAAGGACCGATTTATAGTAATTTTTGATTTCCTTTATGTGATGAATGTGTTTTCCGGGTAAAATTAAGCACGTTCGCCACGAATACGTCTGGCCAATTGGATATCTTTGGGCATAATTGTGACGCGCTTGGCGTGAATAGCGCACAAATTCGTATCTTCGAATAGGCCGACCAAGTAGGCTTCGCTAGCTTCTTGGAGTGCCATAACCGCAGAACTTTGGAAACGTAAATCGGTCTTAAAGTCTTGCGCTATTTCACGCACCAAACGTTGGAATGGCAGTTTGCGAATTAACAATTCGGTACTCTTTTGATAGCGACGAATTTCACGCAATGCAACGGTGCCAGGACGATAACGATGCGGCTTCTTTACACCACCAGTGGCTGGTGCACTTTTGCGAGCTGCCTTTGTAGCCAATTGCTTGCGTGGCGCTTTTCCACCAGTTGATTTACGAGCTGTTTGCTTAGTACGGGCCATTTATTATTTTTCTCACTTATAACACAAAACTAAATAAATCGCAAATGTAACACAATCGCTGTTCAGCACTAACTTTGAAATGAGCGAAGCGTGCCCACAACATCTTGTATTTATACAAAAATTTTAGCATAGCCCATTCGGCATTCGACATTAATCGTATTTGCTTTGTATGGGTTTGTGTAATATATGCCTGTTTTGTATAAATAGAAGACGATTAACTTGAAACATTTCATAAGTTGTGTGACATTCGTACGGTTAAGAAGTGATTTAGTGAAAAGTGAAATAAATATGACTGGTCGTGGCAAAGGTGGTAAAGGTTTGGGAAAGGGTGGTGCCAAGCGTCATCGTAAAGTTTTACGCGATAATATCCAAGGTATAACAAAGCCAGCTATTAGACGCCTGGCTCGTCGTGGTGGTGTAAAGCGCATCTCCGGCCTGATCTATGAAGAAACACGTGGTGTGTTGAAGGTATTTTTGGAAAATGTTATACGTGATGCTGTTACCTACACGGAACACGCCAAGAGGAAGACTGTCACTGCGATGGACGTGGTTTATGCATTGAAACGTCAAGGTCGTACTCTATATGGTTTTGGCGGTTAAATCTATTTATCCTGAGTATCGATGCAACAACAATCAATGAAAAACGGTCCTTTTCAGGACCACAAATAATTCTTAAAAAAACGAGATTTTTATTTTTCCGATAAAAAAATTTGTATGTAGTCGGCATTAAATATGTTTTGTAGATTTCTTGTTATTTATTAGGCGCTTAGCTTTCCATTTCGATTTCAAAACTCGTAAATTATAACAAGTAAATATGGAAAAACAAAACGAATGAATCTGCCGCCATTGTGTGCAACGCGACTTTTTCAATTCATTTTCAAGGAAAATCTATTTTAAGAAAGTTCGTTTTTTCTCTCATCTCTTAATAAGAAATTCGTGTTGTCGTCCTGAAAAGGACGGATGCTTAGATATTGAATTTAATATGAGGCGATAATTAGGGATGGATTTAGGCCTTTTTCTCCGTTTTCTTTGGCAAGAGCACAGCTTGGATATTTGGTAGCACACCACCTTGGGCAATAGTCACACCAGATAACAATTTATTCAATTCCTCATCATTGCGGATGGCTAATTGTAAATGACGTGGAATAATTCTTGTCTTTTTATTATCACGAGCAGCATTGCCGGCCAATTCTAGAACTTCAGCTGCTAAATATTCCATTACGGCTGCCAAATAAACGGGAGCACCAGCACCAACACGTTCAGCATAGTTGCCTTTGCGCAATAATCGGTGAATGCGGCCAACTGGGAATTGTAAACCAGCACGATTTGAACGAGACTTTGCCTTATTTTTCACTTTTCCACCTTTACCACGACCAGACATTTTAAATTTAATTTCTTCTCTTTTTCTTACTACTTTTCTAAATGAAATTCACCTAATGATTGTACAAACACGAATGTTTGGATTCGGCACTTTTTCACTATTTATACATTTTTGCTTACAACGCGTTCGACGTGTTTTTATTACCTAGTCATTGCTTATTTATAGAATAATTCGTTCATACGAAGGCGTTTAAGCGTGCATTCGTGCGGAATTATGTTTAATCGACTTGGAATAGTCAACAGTGAACATTGTATAGTGTGTTGTGAATATTGTGTAGTGTGGTGCTTTTATTTGATTAATTTGTGGAAAAATGCCGCCGAAGGCTAGTGGTAAAGCAGCTAAGAAGGCTGGAAAAGCACAGAAGAACATAACTAAAAATGATAAGCAGAAGAAGCGCAAGAGGAAGGAAAGCTATGCCATTTATATATACAAAGTACTTAAACAAGTACATCCTGATACTGGTATCTCGTCCAAAGCTATGAGTATCATGAATTCATTCGTAAATGATATTTTTGAGCGCATTGCTGCAGAAGCTTCTCGCCTTGCTCACTACAATAAGCGCTCCACGATAACAAGTCGTGAAATTCAGACGGCTGTACGTCTTTTACTGCCCGGTGAGTTGGCCAAACATGCCGTTAGCGAGGGTACAAAAGCTGTCACCAAATATACAAGCTCTAAATAAGTTGTGTAACAAAAGCAAGCAGCAGCAGCAGCAACAGAATCAAAAGGTCCTTTTCAGGACCACAAAATCAATTTATAAGAAGAGAATAAATATTTTCGTAATGTGTTCTTGTTTATCACGATGTGTGCTCTATGCCGACAATATATTCAATTATGTAGTCGACGAACTCTACGTATTGTGAGACTCCTGTGTGAGAAAATAAATAAATCAAAAACGCGTTCTCCACCACTTTGTGCCAATCAAATAAATTTAATTTCTTTCACAAATCTATAAATAAAATAATTACGAATAAATTAAACAACGCTTGCTTTTATAAAAATCAATCTTCTTCTTAAATCATTTTGCAGCTCTTAAAAGAGCTTTTCTTTGTTTATTTTTTATTTTTGTGCCCGTCCATCATCAACGGCACTGTGTGATAGTATTTGTCGCGCCTTTGTTCCATTTGTGGGCATTTATTTTTTGCCTGCAGCAGTTTTCTTGGCAGTTGATTTTTTTGAAGGGACTACAGCGGCTGCAGCTTTTTTGGGTTTGGCAGACGAAGCACTTTTTACTTTTGGTGCTCTCGGTTTGGTTGCCGGAGATTTGGCCGCTGATTTGATTGGCTTTGCTTTAACTGTACCAGCTTTTTTCATGCTCTTGACCTTGGCTTGTTCACTTTTCTTTTTTTCAGTTGCCTTAATATTAGCAACTGACAAAGTTTTTCGTCCAGTGGCGGCAGTAGACGTAGATTTACTTTTTGGTATGGCTGCATTGCTGGCGTTGCTTCCTCCTGCCTTCTTGATGGCAACAGTCGCAGTAGTCTTCTTTTTCTTCTTATCGACGGCAACAATGGACTTCTCCTTGATCACCTTACCTTTCTTCTTCTTCTCAGCAACAGTTGCTTTCACAACTTTAGCTTTGGCGTTCCCTTTCGTTTCTTTATTAGCCGTCAAAGATAATTTAAATGATCCGGAGGCACCTTTGCCTTTCGTTTGAATTAATTTGCCATTGGCTACAGATGTTTTTAAATATTTCTTAATGAATGGAGCCAATTTCTGCGAATCACACTTATATGTAATGTTTATAAATTTTTTTATTGCCAACAAGGACGAACCACCGCGTTCTTTTAAACTCTTGATGGCGGCATCAACCATTTGTTGGGTTGGAGGATGTGTTGGTGAAGTCGAAGGTTTTTTTGCCTTTTTAGCAGCAGCGACAACAACACCACCACTACCAGCCTTTTTTACCTTCTTCTCTCCAGGAGATGTTATACCAGCACTAACAACACCGGCAGTAACGGGAGATGCAATAGTATCAATGGCAGCACTCTCTGACATTTCAGTATTTTATATTAATCAACTTGAAATTTATTTGATTTATTTAATTAATTAGTTTTGTAACACACACACACAACTAGCGTCTTCGTAGCTCACTCTTAGCAAAGTAATTACACCGTATAACACACAAATTTGCTATCTTGCAGTAAACTCAACGATTAGACGACATTTTGAGAAGCGAATAGTAGTCACTGTGAATAAAATGGCAAAAATATAGAGGCAGCTAGTACAAATTTGTGTACACGTTTGCACATATTTTTATTTTTATTAATTATATGGGATGAGATTTTGAAAAAATTTTCCACTTTTTACGAAATGGAGATGCAATCACATTGAATTTTAATAAAATCGAGCATTTAACATCTTTTATTATTATTTTATTGGCGTTTTAGTGCAAATTTTTATTTTGGATTTCCCAAAAATTTGCACAAAACTTGGAAAATCGAGAATGTTATGAAAGATTTTCCATCAAATCATTATCAGGATTCAAATTATGCATGTGGTGGATATGAATGAGTGAAAATAATTTAGTTTACGGGCCAAATCGATTTTTAATGAATATTTGAAAATTATGAACGCATCGATCAACTGTACACTGTATTATGCTGTTGCCTACATCATTATAACCAGCAGCAGTAATCAAATGAGAGCGAATAAATACTTATGTTTCAACAATTTACATATATATACAATAGGAAAATTAATTATTTTACATAAATTATATAATTAATTTCATACAAATTAACATCCACATCAATTACATATATTATACATACATACATACATAGATACATACACATAAGTATATTAATAACAGTCAAGTTGTGTGAAGACAATATGTTTAGTTAGGTGATCCGTTCATTTTCTTTAAGAACAATTTAAAAAATATTTTAAAGAAAAAACATCAAGGAGGGGTTCGAATTATTAGTAACTCGAATATAACTTATAGAAAAGTTTTATATATAGCGCACAGAGGTACATATTATTTTATCGATTTTCGATTTGATTCGAACTTTTGAAGCTTAATCGCTGATGATAATGAAAAAGTTGCACAGAATATTTAACAAGTGACAAGTGACACGTTTTATGATAAGCTTCTATTGGATTGGATTGGATTCTTGTGTGCGGCCTCAACGTTTCAACAAATAAAAACACCAACAAAAAATTGCCCAACTCTTTATTGTACAATATTTTCTATATAAATGAAATCCTATTACAATACTTTTTTACGTTTCGTAACATTTATTATGTTCATATCTCTCTTTGATATATTCATTGTGGTCCTGAAAAGGACCGATTTATAGTAATTTTTGATTTCCTTTATGTGATGAATGTGTTTTCCGGGTAAAATTAAGCACGTTCGCCACGAATACGTCTGGCCAATTGGATATCTTTGGGCATAATTGTGACGCGCTTGGCGTGAATAGCGCACAAATTCGTATCTTCGAATAGGCCGACCAAGTAGGCTTCGCTAGCTTCTTGGAGTGCCATAACCGCAGAACTTTGGAAACGTAAATCGGTCTTAAAGTCTTGCGCTATTTCACGCACCAAACGTTGGAATGGCAGTTTGCGAATTAACAATTCGGTACTCTTTTGATAGCGACGAATTTCACGCAATGCAACGGTGCCAGGACGATAACGATGCGGCTTCTTTACACCACCAGTGGCTGGTGCACTTTTGCGAGCTGCCTTTGTAGCCAATTGCTTGCGTGGCGCTTTTCCACCAGTTGATTTACGAGCTGTTTGCTTAGTACGGGCCATTTATTATTTTTCTCACTTATAACACAAAACTAAATAAATCGCAAATGTAACACAATCGCTGTTCAGCACTAACTTTGAAATGAGCGAAGCGTGCCCACAACATCTTGTATTTATACAAAAATTTTAGCATAGCCCATTCGGCATTCGACATTAATCGTATTTGCTTTGTATGGGTTTGTGTAATATATGCCTGTTTTGTATAAATAGAAGACGATTAACTTGAAACATTTCATAAGTTGTGTGACATTTGTACGGTTAAGAAGTGATTTAGTGAAAAGTGAAGTAAATATGACTGGTCGTGGCAAAGGTGGTAAAGGTTTGGGAAAGGGTGGTGCCAAGCGTCATCGTAAAGTTTTACGCGATAATATCCAAGGTATAACAAAGCCAGCTATTAGACGCCTGGCTCGTCGTGGTGGTGTAAAGCGCATCTCCGGCCTGATCTATGAAGAAACACGTGGTGTGTTGAAGGTATTTTTGGAAAATGTTATACGTGATGCTGTTACCTACACGGAACACGCCAAGAGGAAGACTGTCACTGCGATGGACGTGGTTTATGCATTGAAACGTCAAGGTCGTACTCTATATGGTTTTGGCGGTTAAATCTATTTATCCTGAGTATCGATGCAACAACAATCAATGAAAAACGGTCCTTTTCAGGACCACAAATAATTCTTAAAAAAACGAGATTTTTATTTTTCCGATAAAAAAATTTGTATGTAGTCGGCATTAAATATGTTTTGTAGATTTCTTGTTATTTATTAGGCGCTTAGCTTTCCATTTCGATTTCAAAACTCGTAAATTATAACAAGTAAATATGGAAAAACAAAACGAATGAATCTGCCGCCATTGTGTGCAACGCGACTTTTTCAATTCATTTTCAAGGAAAATCTATTTTAAGAAAGTTCGTTTTTTCTCTCATCTCTTAATAAGAAATTCGTGTTGTCGTCCTGAAAAGGACGGATGCTTAGATATTGAATTTAATATGAGGCGATAATTAGGGATGGATTTAGGCCTTTTTCTCCGTTTTCTTTGGCAAGAGCACAGCTTGGATATTTGGTAGCACACCACCTTGGGCAATAGTCACACCAGATAACAATTTATTCAATTCCTCATCATTGCGGATGGCTAATTGTAAATGACGTGGAATAATTCTTGTCTTTTTATTATCACGAGCAGCATTGCCGGCCAATTCTAGAACTTCAGCTGCTAAATATTCCATTACGGCTGCCAAATAAACGGGAGCACCAGCACCAACACGTTCAGCATAGTTGCCTTTGCGCAATAATCGGTGAATGCGGCCAACTGGGAATTGTAAACCAGCACGATTTGAACGAGACTTTGCCTTATTTTTCACTTTTCCACCTTTACCACGACCAGACATTTTTAATTTAATTTCTTCTCTTTTTCTTACTACTTTTCTAAATGAAATTCACCTAATGATTGTACAAACACGAATATTTGGATTCGGCACGTTTTTCACTATTTATACATTTTTGCTTACAACGCGTTCGACGTGTTTTTATTACCTAGTCATTGCTTATTTATAGAATAATTCGTTCATACGAAGGCGTTTAAGCGTGCATTCGTGCGGAATTATGTTTAATCGACTTGGAATAGTCAACAGTGAACATTGTATAGTGTGTTGTGAATATTGTGTAGTGTGGTGCTTTTATTTGATTAATTTGTGGAAAAATGCCGCCGAAGGCTAGTGGTAAAGCAGCTAAGAAGGCTGGAAAAGCACAGAAGAACATAACTAAAAATGATAAGCAGAAGAAGCGCAAGAGGAAGGAAAGCTATGCCATTTATATATACAAAGTACTTAAACAAGTACATCCTGATACTGGTATCTCGTCCAAAGCTATGAGTATCATGAATTCATTCGTAAATGATATTTTTGAGCGCATTGCTGCAGAAGCTTCTCGCCTTGCTCACTACAATAAGCGCTCCACGATAACAAGTCGTGAAATTCAGACGGCTGTACGTCTTTTACTGCCCGGTGAGTTGGCCAAACATGCCGTTAGCGAGGGTACAAAAGCTGTCACCAAATATACAAGCTCTAAATAAGTTGTGTAACAAAAGCAAGCAGCAGCAGCAGCAACAGAATCAAAAGGTCCTTTTCAGGACCACAAAATCAATTTATAAGAAGAGAATAAATATTTTCGTAATGTGTTCTTGTTTATCACGATGTGTGCTCTATGCCGACAATGTATTCAATTATGTATGTAGTCGACGAACTCTACGTATTGTGAGACTCCTGTGTGAGAAAATAAATAAATAAAAAACGCGTTCTCCACCACTTTGTGCCAATCAAATCAATTTAATTTCTTTCACAAATCTATAAATAAAATAATTACGAATAAATTAAACAACGCTTGCTTTTATAAAAATCAATCTTCTTCTTAAATCATTTTGCAGCTCTTAAAAGAGCTTTTCTTTGTTTATTTTTTATTTTTGTGCCCGTTCATCATCAACGGCACTGTGTGATAGTATTTGTCGCGCCTTTGTTCCATTTGTGGGCATTTATTTTTTGCCTGCAGCAGTTTTCTTGGCAGTTGATTTTTTTGAAGGGACTACAGCGGCTGCAGCTTTTTTGGGTTTGGCAGACGAAGCACTTTTTACTTTTGGTGCTCTCGGTTTGGTTGCCGGAGATTTGGCCGCTGATTTGATTGGCTTTGCTTTAACTGTACCAGCTTTTTTCATGCTCTTGACCTTGGCTTGTTCACTTTTCTTTTTTTCAGTTGCCTTAATATTAGCAACTGACAAAGTTTTTCGTCCAGTGGCGGCAGTAGACGTAGATTTACTTTTTGGTATGGCTGCATTGCTGGCGTTGCTTCCTCCTGCCTTCTTGATGGCAACAGTCGCAGTAGTCTTCTTTTTCTTCTTATCGACGGCAACAATGGACTTCTCCTTGATCACCTTACCTTTCTTCTTCTTCTCAGCAACAGTTGCTTTCACAACTTTAGCTTTGGCGTTCCCTTTCGTTTCTTTATTAGCCGTCAAAGATAATTTAAATGATCCGGAGGCACCTTTGCCTTTCGTTTGAATTAATTTGCCATTGGCTACAGATGTTTTTAAATATTTCTTAATGAATGGAGCCAATTTCTGCGAATCACACTTATATGTAATGTTTATAAATTTTTTTATTGCCAACAAGGACGAACCACCGCGTTCTTTTAAACTCTTGATGGCGGCATCAACCATTTGTTGGGTTGGAGGATGTGTTGGTGAAGTCGAAGGTTTTTTTGCCTTTTTAGCAGCAGCGACAACAACACCACCACTACCAGCCTTTTTTACCTTCTTCTCTCCAGGAGATGTTATACCAGCACTAACAACACCGGCAGTAACGGGAGATGCAATAGTATCAATGGCAGCACTCTCTGACATTTCAGTATTTTATATTAATCAACTTGTAATTTATTTGATTTATTTAATTAATTAGTTTTGTAACACACACACACAACTAGCGTCTTCGTAGCTCACTCTTAGCAAAGTAATTACACCGTATAACACACAAATTTGCTATCTTGCAGTAAACTCAACGATTAGACGACATTTTGAGAAGCGAATAGTAGTCACTGTGAATAAAATGGCAAAAATATAGAGGCAGCTAGTACAAATTTGTGTACACGTTTGCACATATTTTTATTTTTATTAATTATATGGGATGAGATTTTGAAAAAATGTTCCACTTTTTACGAAATGGAGATGCAATCACATTGAATTTTAATAAAATCGAGCATTTAACATCTTTTATTATTATTTTATTGGCGTTTTAGTGCAAATTTTTATTTTGGATTTCCCAAAAATTTGCACAAAACTTGGAAAATCGAGAATGTTATGAAAGATTTTCCATCAAATCATTATCAGGATTCAAATTATGCATGTGGTGGATATGAATGAGTGAAAATAATTTAGTTTACGGGCCAAATCGATTTTTAATGAATATTTGAAAATTATGAACGCATCGATCAACTGTACACTGTATTATGCTGTTGCCTACATCATTATAACCAGCAGCAGTAATCAAATGAGAGCGAATAAATACTTATGTTTCAACAATTTACATATATATACAATAGGAAAATTAATTATTTTACATAAATTATATAATTAATTTCATACAAATTAACATCCACATCAATTACATATATTATACATACATACATACATAGATACATACACATAAGTATATTAATAACAGTCAAGTTGTGTGAAGACAATATGTTTAGTTAGGTGATCCGTTCATTTTCTTTAAGAACAATTTAAAAAATATTTTAAAGAAAAAACATCAAGGAGGGGTTCGAATTATTAGTAACTCGAATATAACTTATAGAAAAGTTTTATATATAGCGCACAGAGGTACATATTATTTTATCGATTTTCGATTTGATTCGAACTTTTGAAGCTTAATCGCTGATGATAATGAAAAAGTTGCACAGAATATTTAACAAGTGACAAGTGACACGTTTTATGATAAGCTTCTATTGGATTGGATTGGATTCTTGTGTGCGGCCTCAACGTTTTAACAAATAAAAACACCAACAAAAAATTGCCCAACTCTTTATTGTACAATATTTTCTATATAAATGAAATCCTATTACAATACTTTTTTACGTTTCGTAACATTTATTATGTTCATATCTCTCTTTGATATATTCATTGTGGTCCTGAAAAGGACCGATTTATAGTAATTTTTGATTTCCTTTATGTGATGAATGTGTTTTCCGGGTAAAATTAAGCACGTTCGCCACGAATACGTCTGGCCAATTGGATATCTTTGGGCATAATTGTGACGCGCTTGGCGTGAATAGCGCACAAATTCGTATCTTCGAATAGGCCGACCAAGTAGGCTTCGCTAGCTTCTTGGAGTGCCATAACCGCAGAACTTTGGAAACGTAAATCGGTCTTAAAGTCTTGCGCTATTTCACGCACCAAACGTTGGAATGGCAGTTTGCGAATTAACAATTCGGTACTCTTTTGATAGCGACGAATTTCACGCAATGCAACGGTGCCAGGACGATAACGATGCGGCTTCTTTACACCACCAGTGGCTGGTGCACTTTTGCGAGCTGCCTTTGTAGCCAATTGCTTGCGTGGCGCTTTTCCACCAGTTGATTTACGAGCTGTTTGCTTAGTACGGGCCATTTATTATTTTTCTCACTTATAACACAAAACTAAATAAATCGCAAATGTAACACAATCGCTGTTCAGCACAAACTTTGAAATGAGCGAAGCGTGCCCACAACATCTTGTATTTATACAAAAATTTTAGCATAGCCCATTCGGCATTCGACATTAATCGTATTTGCTTTGTATGGGTTTGTGTAATATATGCCTGTTTTGTATAAATAGAAGACGATTAACTTGAAACATTTCATAAGTTGTGTGACATTTGTACGGTTAAGAAGTGATTTAGTGAAAAGTGAAGTAAATATGACTGGTCGTGGCAAAGGTGGTAAAGGTTTGGGAAAGGGTGGTGCCAAGCGTCATCGTAAAGTTTTACGCGATAATATCCAAGGTATAACAAAGCCAGCTATTAGACGCCTGGCTCGTCGTGGTGGTGTAAAGCGCATCTCCGGCCTGATCTATGAAGAAACACGTGGTGTGTTGAAGGTATTTTTGGAAAATGTTATACGTGATGCTGTTACCTACACGGAACACGCCAAGAGGAAGACTGTCACTGCGATGGACGTGGTTTATGCATTGAAACGTCCAGACATTTTTAATTTAATTTCTTCTCTTTTTCTTACTACTTTTCTAAATGAAATTCACCTAATGATTGTACAAACACGAATATTTGGATTCGGCACGTTTTTCACTATTTATACATTTTTGCTTACAACGCGTTCGACGTATTTTTATTACCTAGTCATTGCTTATTTATAGAATAATTCGTTCATACGAAGGCGTTTAAGCGTGCATTCGTGCGGTATTATGTTTAATCGACTTGGAATAGTCAACAGTGAACATTGTATAGTGTGTTGTGAATATTGTGTAGTGTGGTGCTTTTATTTGATTAATTTGTGGAAAAATGCCGCCGAAGGCTAGTGGTAAAGCAGCTAAGAAGGCTGGAAAAGCACAGAAGAACATAACTAAAAATGATAAGCAGAAGAAGCGCAAGAGGAAGGAAAGCTATGCCATTTATATATACAAAGTACTTAAACAAGTACATCCTGATACTGGTATCTCGTCCAAAGCTATGAGTATCATGAATTCATTCGTAAATGATATTTTTGAGCGCATTGCTGCAGAAGCTTCTCGCCTTGCTCACTACAATAAGCGCTCCACGATAACAAGTCGTGAAATTCAGACGGCTGTACGTCTTTTACTGCCCGGTGAGTTGGCCAAACATGCCGTTAGCGAGGGTACAAAAGCTGTCACCAAATATACAAGCTCTAAATAAGTTGTGTAACAAAAGCAAGCAGCAGCAGCAGCAACAGAATCAAAAGGTCCTTTTCAGGACCACAAAATCAATTTATAAGAAGAGAATAAATATTTTCGTAATGTGTTCTTGTTTATCACGTTGTGTGCTCTATGCCGACAATGTATTCAATTATGTATGTAGTCGACGAACTCTACGTATTGTGAGACTCCTGTGTGAGAAAATAAATAAATAAAAAACGCGTTCTCCACCACTTTGTGCCAATCAAATCAATTTAATTTCTTTCACAAATCTATAAATAAAATAATTACGAATAAATTAAACAACGCTTGCTTTTATAAAAATCAATCTTCTTCTTAAATCATTTTGCAGCTCTTAAAAGAGCTTTTCTTTGTTTATTTTTTATTTTTGTGCCCGTCCATCATCAACGGCACTGTGTGATAGTATTTGTCGCGCCTTTGTTCCATTTGTGGGCATTTATTTTTTGCCTGCAGCAGTTTTCTTGGCAGTTGATTTTTTTGAAGGGACTACAGCGGCTGCAGCTTTTTTGGGTTTGGCAGACGAAGCACTTTTTACTTTTGGTGCTCTCGGTTTGGTTGCCGGAGATTTGGCCGCTGATTTGATTGGCTTTGCTTTAACTGTACCAGCTTTTTTCATGCTCTTGACCTTGGCTTGTTCACTTTTCTTTTTTTCAGTTGCCTTAATATTAGCAACTGACAAAGTTTTTCGTCCAGTGGCGGCAGTAGACGTAGATTTACTTTTTGGTATGGCTGCATTGCTGGCGTTGCTTCCTCCTGCCTTCTTGATGGCAACAGTCGCAGTAGTCTTCTTTTTCTTCTTATCGACGGCAACAATGGACTTCTCCTTGATCACCTTACCTTTCTTCTTCTTCTCAGCAACAGTTGCTTTCACAACTTTAGCTTTGGCGTTCCCTTTCGTTTCTTTATTAGCCGTCAAAGATAATTTAAATGATCCGGAGGCACCTTTGCCTTTCGTTTGAATTAATTTGCCATTGGCTACAGATGTTTTTAAATATTTCTTAATGAATGGAGCCAATTTCTGCGAATCACACTTATATGTAATGTTTATAAATTTTTTTATTGCCAACAAGGACGAACCACCGCGTTCTTTTAAACTCTTGATGGCGGCATCAACCATTTGTTGGGTTGGAGGATGTGTTGGTGAAGTCGAAGGTTTTTTTGCCTTTTTAGCAGCAGCGACAACAACACCACCACTACCAGCCTTTTTTACCTTCTTCTCTCCAGGAGATGTTATACCAGCACTAACAACACCGGCAGTAACGGGAGATGCAATAGTATCAATGGCAGCACTCTCTGACATTTCAGTATTTTATATTAATCAACTTGTAATTTATTTGATTTATTTAATTAATTAGTTTTGTAACACACACACACAACTAGCGTCTTCGTAGCTCACTCTTAGCAAAGTAATTACACCGTATAACACACAAATTTGCTATCTTGCAGTAAACTCAACGATTAGACGACATTTTGAGAAGCGAATAGTAGTCACTGTGAATAAAATGGCAAAAATATAGAGGCAGCTAGTACAAATTTGTGTACACGTTTGCACATATTTTTATTTTTATTAATTATATGGGATGAGATTTTGAAAAAATTTTCCACTTTTTACGAAATGGAGATGCAATCACATTGAATTTTAATAAAATCGAGCATTTAACATCTTTTATTATTATTTTATTGGCGTTTTAGTGCAAATTTTTATTTTGGATTTCCCAAAAATTTGCACAAAACTTGGAAAATCGAGAATGTTATGAAAGATTTTCCATCAAATCATTATCAGGATTCAAATTATGCATGTGGTGGATATGAATGAGTGAAAATAATTTAGTTTACGGGCCAAATCGATTTTTAATGAATATTTGAAAATTATGAACGCATCGATCAACTGTACACTGTATTATGCTGTTGCCTACATCATTATAACCAGCAGCAGTAATCAAATGAGAGCGAATAAATACTTATGTTTCAACAATTTACATATATATACAATAGGAAAATTAATTATTTTACATAAATTATATAATTAATTTCATACAAATTAACATCCACATCAATTACATATATTATACATACATACATACATAGATACATACACATAAGTATATTAATAACAGTCAAGTTGTGTGAAGACAATATGTTTAGTTAGGTGATCCGTTCATTTTCTTTAAGAACAATTTAAAAAATATTTTAAAGAAAAAACATCAAGGAGGGGTTCGAATTATTAGTAACTCGAATATAACTTATAGAAAAGTTTTATATATAGCGCACAGAGGTACATATTATTTTATCGATTTTCGATTTGATTCGAACTTTTGAAGCTTAATCGCTGATGATAATGAAAAAGTTGCACAGAATATTTAACAAGTGACAAGTGACACGTTTTATGATAAGCTTCTATTGGATTGGATTGGATTCTTGTGTGCGGCCTCAACGTTTTAACAAATAAAAACACCAACAAAAAATTGCCCAACTCTTTATTGTACAATATTTTCTATATAAATGAAATCCTATTACAATACTTTTTTACGTTTCGTAACATTTATTATGTTCATATCTCTCTTTGATATATTCATTGTGGTCCTGAAAAGGACCGATTTATAGTAATTTTTGATTTCCTTTATGTGATGAATGTGTTTTCCGGGTAAAATTAAGCACGTTCGCCACGAATACGTCTGGCCAATTGGATATCTTTGGGCATAATTGTGACGCGCTTGGCGTGAATAGCGCACAAATTCGTATCTTCGAATAGGCCGACCAAGTAGGCTTCGCTAGCTTCTTGGAGTGCCATAACCGCAGAACTTTGGAAACGTAAATCGGTCTTAAAGTCTTGCGCTATTTCACGCACCAAACGTTGGAATGGCAGTTTGCGAATTAACAATTCGGTACTCTTTTGATAGCGACGAATTTCACGCAATGCAACGGTGCCAGGACGATAACGATGCGGCTTCTTTACACCACCAGTGGCTGGTGCACTTTTGCGAGCTGCCTTTGTAGCCAATTGCTTGCGTGGCGCTTTT
The DNA here is from genome assembly GCA_949710015.1 of Crataerina pallida. Lineage (NCBI taxonomy): Eukaryota > Metazoa > Arthropoda > Insecta > Diptera > Hippoboscidae > Crataerina > Crataerina pallida. The sequence goes on along the minus strand of OX453289.1, from coordinate 34,057,746 downwards.
CCACCAGTTGATTTACGAGCTGTTTGCTTAGTACGGGCCATTTATTATTTTTCTCACTTATAACACAAAACTAAATAAATCGCAAATGTAACACAATCGCTGTTCAGCACTAACTTTGAAATGAGCGAAGCGTGCCCACAACATCTTGTATTTATACAAAAATTTTAGCATAGCCCATTCGGCATTCGACATTAATCGTATTTGCTTTGTATGGGTTTGTGTAATATATGCCTGTTTTGTATAAATAGAAGACGATTAACTTGAAACATTTCATACTATAGCAGATTTTATCAAACAACCTCCACATTTCATTAGAGAGTACAATCATATCAACATAAAACAATTTAACTATATCTTAAATAGGGAGCTAGAAAATCATACGTTAAGTTTAGACAGGAATGTTAAAGAACAAGAAATTGACACGTGTATAAATGAAATGAACAAAGCCTTCAATCTAGCAATTGAAATGTCTGTCCCAAAACGGATTATCAAAAACAGAGGTCAAATAAAACTCTCTGCACAAACCATAAAACTAATGTCAGACAAGAAAAAGATTCGCAGACGACTGTACAATTGTCTAGACCCAGCAAGAAGGAACACTCTCAAAGCAGACATTAAAAATCTCAAAAAAATTATTTCTGATTTAATCAGAATCGAGGTAACCAACTATTGGGAAAAAATTTATAAGAATGTCAAAATGCACAGCAAAACCTATAGTAAAATTAAAAATTTGGCTGGTATACGGAAAACTAACACTATTGTTGACATTAAAATTAACAATGGCACGTATCTTACAGAAATGAAGGATAAAGTTCAATATCTCTCACAAAGATTTGAAGCAGTTCACTTACAAAACTCAGTTACTAGTGATATAAATTTTGATAATCTAGTATCAAGGGAGATAGACTGTCTTAAAAATAACGACCCATACATTGTTTTTCATACTCATATGAGAGCGGACGCGGAAAGCACTATAAGTGAAAATCTCATAGAAGCTGAAAAGTATAGAAGATTTGCAAAAGGCAACGATATTGGGAAAGTTATAAAAACTCTAAATACAAAAAAAAGTTCGGGAATTGATAATATACCAAATTTTATTTTAAAGAAAACCCAAAAACCCTTTTGGAGGTTTTTGGCAATACTTTTCAATCATTTGTTAAATATAGGATATTATCCAGAATACTGGAAAATAGCTAAAATAGTTGCCATACCCAAAACGGACCAAAGCTATAGACCAATTTCACTCTTGTCAAATATTAGTAAACTGCTAGAAATCATCATCACAAATGAAATTAAAAACCACATATGTGGGTCAAATTTGTTCCAAGATAATCAGTTTGGTTTCAGGCCACAACACTCTACTAATCATGCATTAACAATGCTTTCTGATTTTGTTACCACTAATTTAAATAAAAAAAAGGCAACCTTAGCGGTTAGTCTAGATTTAGAAAAAGCTTTTGACACTGCCTGGATAAATGGAATTGTATATAAAATGTACAATATTTTTCATTTTGATACACTAACCTGTAGAATAATTTTGAAATATTTGATACAACGTTCATTTTATGTTGAATGTGATAATGTAAAATCAGATACCAGGCAAATAGCTGCTGGGGTACCACAGGGATCTGTTCTAGGCCCTTGGCTGTTTAACATATTTATGGCAGATTTGCCAGCACCAAACCCAGATATGCAAACACTTATTTATGCGGATGATATTCTAATATTAGCATCAAAAACTAGAATCAAAAATGCAGACACCATCACTAACCTATACATCGACAACCTGTGTAGATTTTTTCAAAAGTGGAAATTAAAACTAAATATAGAAAAATGCGAGTGTACAATAATCACAGGCCTTAAAAAAAACATTTATAAGAATTCAAGAAGGCACACCCCTGCAATCAAAGCACATAACACACCCATTAAGGCAACAAACAACATGAAATACTTAGGATTGATACTAGACCCAAAGTGGTCTTTCACTAAACATATCGACTACATTCTCAAAAAAGCAAAAGCATGCTTTTTCGGTTATTCCAAGCTATTTCAAAGAGCAAAAAAACTATCCCAAAATATAAAATTAAACTGTTATAAACAAATTATAAGACCCATTTTAAGTTATGCTTTCCCAGTTTGGCACCATGTATCCTCGTCACAAATGGAAAAAATAAGACGATTTGAAAGAGCTATTCTCAGAACCTGCACGGGGCTCCATTCTCGATACTGCCCTTACACCGGAACAGTTAAAAGCGTTCCTAACAAAGAACTTTACCAATCAGCCAAAACTGACAGAATAGATCGCTTTCTCATTGAATCAGCCATTAAATTTATTGAAAACCTCACACATATTAAAAATAGTCTTATAGATAATTACAAGAACAAAACATATAATATAAATGTAAATTACACATCACCAATACACCTTATGTATCTCAAAGATAACAATTTACTTTATTGCGACAATAAATTACTTTTCTATAACCGCAGATACAAAACACTAAATATTACCAACACAGTGTACAATACAGCTCAGTAACACAACAGAATCAATACAACTTGAATTCCCTAAGCGTTGATTATTATTTATTTATTTTGTTATTTAGCTCTAGATTTTAGTTTTAATGTTTAATTTTAGTGTTAATCTGTAGATTAACAACACCAATGTCATGTTTTTTTCTCACTTTTTTTAACAAATCAAACACACATAAAAATGCATTAAATTGAATTCTTAAAAACCTAAAATGCTTATCAAAGCAAACACTTGTAAACAATAATTTAGAAATCCCAACTTAAATATTAATATTGTAAACGGAAATCTCATAAACAAACATATGTTCCTAGTTCTAAGGCCGAAAATGTAATCAAAAAATTTTTAAATAAATAGAACATTTGAAACCGTGAAAAAAAAAAACCGTGAAACATTTCATAAGTTGTGTGACATTTGTACGGTTAAGAAGTGATTTAGTGAAAAGTGAAGTAAATATGACTGGTCGTGGCAAAGGTGGTAAAGGTTTGGGAAAGGGTGGTGCCAAGCGTCATCGTAAAGTTTTACGCGATAATATCCAAGGTATAACAAAGCCAGCTATTAGACGCCTGGCTCGTCGTGGTGGTGTAAAGCGCATCTCCGGCCTGATCTATGAAGAAACACGTGGTGTGTTGAAGGTATTTTTGGAAAATGTTATACGTGATGCTGTTACCTACACGGAACACGCCAAGAGGAAGACTGTCACTGCGATGGACGTGGTTTATGCATTGAAACGTCAAGGTCGTACTCTATATGGTTTTGGCGGTTAAATCTATTTATCCTGAGTATCGATGCAACAACAATCAATGAAAAACGGTCCTTTTCAGGACCACAAATAATTCTTAAAAAAACGAGATTTTTATTTTTCCGATAAAAAAATTTGTATGTAGTCGGCATTAAATATGTTTTGTAGATTTCTTGTTATTTATTAGGCGCTTAGCTTTCCATTTCGATTTCAAAACTCGTAAATTATAACAAGTAAATATGGAAAAACAAAACGAATGAATCTGCCGCCATTGTGTGCAACGCGACTTTTTCAATTCATTTTCAAGGAAAATCTATTTTAAGAAAGTTCGTTTTTTCTCTCATCTCTTAATAAGAAATTCGTGTTGTCGTCCTGAAAAGGACGGATGCTTAGATATTGAATTTAATATGAGGCGATAATTAGGGATGGATTTAGGCCTTTTTCTCCGTTTTCTTTGGCAAGAGCACAGCTTGGATATTTGGTAGCACACCACCTTGGGCAATAGTCACACCAGATAACAATTTATTCAATTCCTCATCATTGCGGATGGCTAATTGTAAATGACGTGGAATAATTCTTGTCTTTTTATTATCACGAGCAGCATTGCCGGCCAATTCTAGAACTTCAGCTGCTAAATATTCCATTACGGCTGCCAAATAAACGGGAGCACCAGCACCAACACGTTCAGCATAGTTGCCTTTGCGCAATAATCGGTGAATGCGGCGAACTGGGAATTGTAAACCAGCACGATTTGAACGAGACTTTGCCTTATTTTTCACTTTTCCACCTTTACCACGACCAGACATTTTTAATTTAATTTCTTCTCTTTTTCTTACTACTTTTCTAAATGAAATTCACCTAATGATTGTACAAACACGAATATTTGGATTCGGCACGTTTTTCACTATTTATACATTTTTGCTTACAACGCGTTCGACGTGTTTTTATTACCTAGTCATTGCTTATTTATAGAATAATTCGTTCATACGAAGGCGTTTAAGCGTGCATTCGTGCGGAATTATGTTTAATCGACTTGGAATAGTCAACAGTGAACATTGTATAGTGTGTTGTGAATATTGTGTAGTGTGGTGCTTTTATTTGATTAATTTGTGGAAAAATGCCGCCGAAGGCTAGTGGTAAAGCAGCTAAGAAGGCTGGAAAAGCACAGAAGAACATAACTAAAAATGATAAGCAGAAGAAGCGCAAGAGGAAGGAAAGCTATGCCATTTATATATACAAAGTACTTAAACAAGTACATCCTGATACTGGTATCTCGTCCAAAGCTATGAGTATCATGAATTCATTCGTAAATGATATTTTTGAGCGCATTGCTGCAGAAGCTTCTCGCCTTGCTCACTACAATAAGCGCTCCACGATAACAAGTCGTGAAATTCAGACGGCTGTACGTCTTTTACTGCCCGGTGAGTTGGCCAAACATGCCGTTAGCGAGGGTACAAAAGCTGTCACCAAATATACAAGCTCTAAATAAGTTGTGTAACAAAAGCAAGCAGCAGCAGCAGCAACAGAATCAAAAGGTCCTTTTCAGGACCACAAAATCAATTTATAAGAAGAGAATAAATATTTTCGTAATGTGTTCTTGTTTATCACGATGTGTGCTCTATGCCGACAATGTATTCAATTATGTATGTAGTCGACGAACTCTACGTATTGTGAGACTCCTGTGTGAGAAAATAAATAAATAAAAAACGCGTTCTCCACCACTTTGTGCCAATCAAATCAATTTAATTTCTTTCACAAATCTATAAATAAAATAATTACGAATAAATTAAACAACGCTTGCTTTTATAAAAATCAATCTTCTTCTTAAATCATTTTGCAGCTCTTAAAAGAGCTTTTCTTTGTTTATTTTTTATTTTTGTGCCCGTTCATCATCAACGGCACTGTGTGATAGTATTTGTCGCGCCTTTGTTCCATTTGTGGGCATTTATTTTTTGCCTGCAGCAGTTTTCTTGGCAGTTGATTTTTTTGAAGGGACTACAGCGGCTGCAGCTTTTTTGGGTTTGGCAGACGAAGCACTTTTTACTTTTGGTGCTCTCGGTTTGGTTGCCGGAGATTTGGCCGCTGATTTGATTGGCTTTGCTTTAACTGTACCAGCTTTTTTCATGCTCTTGACCTTGGCTTGTTCACTTTTCTTTTTTTCAGTTGCCTTAATATTAGCAACTGACAAAGTTTTTCGTCCAGTGGCGGCAGTAGACGTAGATTTACTTTTTGGTATGGCTGCATTGCTGGCGTTGCTTCCTCCTGCCTTCTTGATGGCAACAGTCGCAGTAGTCTTCTTTTTCTTCTTATCGACGGCAACAATGGACTTCTCCTTGATCACCTTACCTTTCTTCTTCTTCTCAGCAACAGTTGCTTTCACAACTTTAGCTTTGGCGTTCCCTTTCGTTTCTTTATTAGCCGTCAAAGATAATTTAAATGATCCGGAGGCACCTTTGCCTTTCGTTTGAATTAATTTGCCATTGGCTACAGATGTTTTTAAATATTTCTTAATGAATGGAGCCAATTTCTGCGAATCACACTTATATGTAATGTTTATAAATTTTTTTATTGCCAACAAGGACGAACCACCGCGTTCTTTTAAACTCTTGATGGCGGCATCAACCATTTGTTGGGTTGGAGGATGTGTTGGTGAAGTCGAAGGTTTTTTTGCCTTTTTAGCAGCAGCGACAACAACACCACCACTACCAGCCTTTTTTACCTTCTTCTCTCCAGGAGATGTTATACCAGCACTAACAACACCGGCAGTAACGGGAGATGCAATAGTATCAATGGCAGCACTCTCTGACATTTCAGTATTTTATATTAATCAACTTGTAATTTATTTGATTTATTTAATTAATTAGTTTTGTAACACACACACACAACTAGCGTCTTCGTAGCTCACTCTTAGCAAAGTAATTACACCGTATAACACACAAATTTGCTATCTTGCAGTAAACTCAACGATTAGACGACATTTTGAGAAGCGAATAGTAGTCACTGTGAATAAAATGGCAAAAATATAGAGGCAGCTAGTACAAATTTGTGTACACGTTTGCACATATTTTTATTTTTATTAATTATATGGGATGAGATTTTGAAAAAATGTTCCACTTTTTACGAAATGGAGATGCAATCACATTGAATTTTAATAAAATCGAGCATTTAACATCTTTTATTATTATTTTATTGGCGTTTTAGTGCAAATTTTTATTTTGGATTTCCCAAAAATTTGCACAAAACTTGGAAAATCGAGAATGTTATGAAAGATTTTCCATCAAATCATTATCAGGATTCAAATTATGCATGTGGTGGATATGAATGAGTGAAAATAATTTAGTTTACGGGCCAAATCGATTTTTAATGAATATTTGAAAATTATGAACGCATCGATCAACTGTACACTGTATTATGCTGTTGCCTACATCATTATAACCAGCAGCAGTAATCAAATGAGAGCGAATAAATACTTATGTTTCAACAATTTACATATATATACAATAGGAAAATTAATTATTTTACATAAATTATATAATTAATTTCATACAAATTAACATCCACATCAATTACATATATTATACATACATACATACATAGATACATACACATAAGTATATTAATAACAGTCAAGTTGTGTGAAGACAATATGTTTAGTTAGGTGATCCGTTCATTTTCTTTAAGAACAATTTAAAAAATATTTTAAAGAAAAAACATCAAGGAGGGGTTCGAATTATTAGTAACTCGAATATAACTTATAGAAAAGTTTTATATATAGCGCACAGAGGTACATATTATTTTATCGATTTTCGATTTGATTCGAACTTTTGAAGCTTAATCGCTGATGATAATGAAAAAGTTGCACAGAATATTTAACAAGTGACAAGTGACACGTTTTATGATAAGCTTCTATTGGATTGGATTGGATTCTTGTGTGCGGCCTCAACGTTTTAACAAATAAAAACACCAACAAAAAATTGCCCAACTCTTTATTGTACAATATTTTCTATATAAATGAAATCCTATTACAATACTTTTTTACGTTTCGTAACATTTATTATGTTCATATCTCTCTTTGATATATTCATTGTGGTCCTGAAAAGGACCGATTTATAGTAATTTTTGATTTCCTTTATGTGATGAATGTGTTTTCCGGGTAAAATTAAGCACGTTCGCCACGAATACGTCTGGCCAATTGGATATCTTTGGGCATAATTGTGACGCGCTTGGCGTGAATAGCGCACAAATTCGTATCTTCGAATAGGCCGACCAAGTAGGCTTCGCTAGCTTCTTGGAGTGCCATAACCGCAGAACTTTGGAAACGTAAATCGGTCTTAAAGTCTTGCGCTATTTCACGCACCAAACGTTGGAATGGCAGTTTGCGAATTAACAATTCGGTACTCTTTTGATAGCGACGAATTTCACGCAATGCAACGGTGCCAGGACGATAACGATGCGGCTTCTTTACACCACCAGTGGCTGGTGCACTTTTGCGAGCTGCCTTTGTAGCCAATTGCTTGCGTGGCGCTTTTCCACCAGTTGATTTACGAGCTGTTTGCTTAGTACGGGCCATTTATTATTTTTCTCACTTATAACATAAAACTAAATAAATCGCAAATGTAACACAATCGCTGTTCAGCACTAACTTTGAAATGAGCGAAGCGTGCCCACAACATCTTGTATTTATACAAAAATTTTAGCATAGCCCATTCGGCATTCGACATTAATCGTATTTGCTTTGTATGGGTTTGTGTAATATATGCCTGTTTTGTATAAATAGAAGACGATTAACTTGAAACATTTCATAAGTTGTGTGACATTTGTACGGTTAAGAAGTGATTTAGTGAAAAGTGAAGTAAATATGACTGGTCGTGGCAAAGGTGGTAAAGGTTTGGGAAAGGGTGGTGCCAAGCGTCATCGTAAAGTTTTACGCGATAATATCCAAGGTATAACAAAGCCAGCTATTAGACGCCTGGCTCGTCGTGGTGGTGTAAAGCGCATCTCCGGCCTGATCTATGAAGAAACACGTGGTGTGTTGAAGGTATTTTTGGAAAATGTTATACGTGATGCTGTTACCTACACGGAACACGCCAAGAGGAAGACTGTCACTGCGATGGACGTGGTTTATGCATTGAAACGTCCAGACATTTTTAATTTAATTTCTTCTCTTTTTCTTACTACTTTTCTAAATGAAATTCACCTAATGATTGTACAAACACGAATATTTGGATTCGGCACGTTTTTCACTATTTATACATTTTTGCTTACAACGCGTTCGACGTATTTTTATTACCTAGTCATTGCTTATTTATAGAATAATTCGTTCATACGAAGGCGTTTAAGCGTGCATTCGTGCGGTATTATGTTTAATCGACTTGGAATAGTCAACAGTGAACATTGTATAGTGTGTTGTGAATATTGTGTAGTGTGGTGCTTTTATTTGATTAATTTGTGGAAAAATGCCGCCGAAGGCTAGTGGTAAAGCAGCTAAGAAGGCTGGAAAAGCACAGAAGAACATAACTAAAAATGATAAGCAGAAGAAGCGCAAGAGGAAGGAAAGCTATGCCATTTATATATACAAAGTACTTAAACAAGTACATCCTGATACTGGTATCTCGTCCAAAGCTATGAGTATCATGAATTCATTCGTAAATGATATTTTTGAGCGCATTGCTGCAGAAGCTTCTCGCCTTGCTCACTACAATAAGCGCTCCACGATAACAAGTCGTGAAATTCAGACGGCTGTACGTCTTTTACTGCCCGGTGAGTTGGCCAAACATGCCGTTAGCGAGGGTACAAAAGCTGTCACCAAATATACAAGCTCTAAATAAGTTGTGTAACAAAAGCAAGCAGCAGCAGCAGCAACAGAATCAAAAGGTCCTTTTCAGGACCACAAAATCAATTTATAAGAAGAGAATAAATATTTTCGTAATGTGTTCTTGTTTATCACGTTGTGTGCTCTATGCCGACAATGTATTCAATTATGTATGTAGTCGACGAACTCTACGTATTGTGAGACTCCTGTGTGAGAAAATAAATAAATAAAAAACGCGTTCTCCACCACTTTGTGCCAATCAAATCAATTTAATTTCTTTCACAAATCTATAAATAAAATAATTACGAATAAATTAAACAACGCTTGCTTTTATAAAAATCAATCTTCTTCTTAAATCATTTTGCAGCTCTTAAAAGAGCTTTTCTTTGTTTATTTTTTATTTTTGTGCCCGTCCATCATCAACGGCACTGTGTGATAGTATTTGTCGCGCCTTTGTTCCATTTGTGGGCATTTATTTTTTGCCTGCAGCAGTTTTCTTGGCAGTTGATTTTTTTGAAGGGACTACAGCGGCTGCAGCTTTTTTGGGTTTGGCAGACGAAGCACTTTTTACTTTTGGTGCTCTCGGTTTGGTTGCCGGAGATTTGGCCGCTGATTTGATTGGCTTTGCTTTAACTGTACCAGCTTTTTTCATGCTCTTGACCTTGGCTTGTTCACTTTTCTTTTTTTCAGTTGCCTTAATATTAGCAACTGACAAAGTTTTTCGTCCAGTGGCGGCAGTAGACGTAGATTTACTTTTTGGTATGGCTGCATTGCTGGCGTTGCTTCCTCCTGCCTTCTTGATGGCAACAGTCGCAGTAGTCTTCTTTTTCTTCTTATCGACGGCAACAATGGACTTCTCCTTGATCACCTTACCTTTCTTCTTCTTCTCAGCAACAGTTGCTTTCACAACTTTAGCTTTGGCGTTCCCTTTCGTTTCTTTATTAGCCGTCAAAGATAATTTAAATGATCCGGAGGCACCTTTGCCTTTCGTTTGAATTAATTTGCCATTGGCTACAGATGTTTTTAAATATTTCTTAATGAATGGAGCCAATTTCTGCGAATCACACTTATATGTAATGTTTATAAATTTTTTTATTGCCAACAAGGACGAACCACCGCGTTCTTTTAAACTCTTGATGGCGGCATCAACCATTTGTTGGGTTGGAGGATGTGTTGGTGAAGTCGAAGGTTTTTTTGCCTTTTTAGCAGCAGCGACAACAACACCACCACTACCAGCCTTTTTTACCTTCTTCTCTCCAGGAGATGTTATACCAGCACTAACAACACCGGCAGTAACGGGAGATGCAATAGTATCAATGGCAGCACTCTCTGACATTTCAGTATTTTATATTAATCAACTTGTAATTTATTTGATTTATTTAATTAATTAGTTTTGTAACACACACACACAACTAGCGTCTTCGTAGCTCACTCTTAGCAAAGTAATTACACCGTATAACACACAAATTTGCTATCTTGCAGTAAACTCAACGATTAGACGACATTTTGAGAAGCGAATAGTAGTCACTGTGAATAAAATGGCAAAAATATAGAGGCAGCTAGTACAAATTTGTGTACACGTTTGCACATATTTTTATTTTTATTAATTATATGGGATGAGATTTTGAAAAAATTTTCCACTTTTTACGAAATGGAGATGCAATCACATTGAATTTTAATAAAATCGAGCATTTAACATCTTTTATTATTATTTTATTGGCGTTTTAGTGCAAATTTTTATTTTGGATTTCCCAAAAATTTGCACAAAACTTGGAAAATCGAGAATGTTATGAAAGATTTTCCATCAAATCATTATCAGGATTCAAATTATGCATGTGGTGGATATGAATGAGTGAAAATAATTTAGTTTACGGGCCAAATCGATTTTTAATGAATATTTGAAAATTATGAACGCATCGATCAACTGTACACTGTATTATGCTGTTGCCTACATCATTATAACCAGCAGCAGTAATCAAATGAGAGCGAATAAATACTTATGTTTCAACAATTTACATATATATACAATAGGAAAATTAATTATTTTACATAAATTATATAATTAATTTCATACAAATTAACATCCACATCAATTACATATATTATACATACATACATACATAGATACATACACATAAGTATATTAATAACAGTCAAGTTGTGTGAAGACAATATGTTTAGTTAGGTGATCCGTTCATTTTCTTTAAGAACAATTTAAAAAATATTTTAAAGAAAAAACATCAAGGAGGGGTTCGAATTATTAGTAACTCGAATATAACTTATAGAAAAGTTTTATATATAGCGCACAGAGGTACATATTATTTTATCGATTTTCGATTTGATTCGAACTTTTGAAGCTTAATCGCTGATGATAATGAAAAAGTTGCACAGAATATTTAACAAGTGACAAGTGACACGTTTTATGATAAGCTTCTATTGGATTGGATTGGATTCTTGTGTGCGGCCTCAACGTTTTAACAAATAAAAACACCAACAAAAAATTGCCCAACTCTTTATTGTACAATATTTTCTATATAAATGAAATCCTATTACAATACTTTTTTACGTTTCGTAACATTTATTATGTTCATATCTCTCTTTGATATATTCATTGTGGTCCTGAAAAGGACCGATTTATAGTAATTTTTGATTTCCTTTATGTGATGAATGTGTTTTCCGGGTAAAATTAAGCACGTTCGCCACGAATACGTCTGGCCAATTGGATATCTTTGGGCATAATTGTGACGCGCTTGGCGTGAATAGCGCACAAATTCGTATCTTCGAATAGGCCGACCAAGTAGGCTTCGCTAGCTTCTTGGAGTGCCATAACCGCAGAACTTTGGAAACGTAAATCGGTCTTAAAGTCTTGCGCTATTTCACGCACCAAACGTTGGAATGGCAGTTTGCGAATTAACAATTCGGTACTCTTTTGATAGCGACGAATTTCACGCAATGCAACGGTGCCAGGACGATAACGATGCGGCTTCTTTACACCACCAGTGGCTGGTGCACTTTTGCGAGCTGCCTTTGTAGCCAATTGCTTGCGTGGCGCTTTTCCACCAGTTGATTTACGAGCTGTTTGCTTAGTACGGGCCATTTATTATTTTTCTCACTTATAACACAAAACTAAATAAATCGCAAATGTAACACAATCGCTGTTCAGCACTAACTTTGAAATGAGCGAAGCGTGCCCACAACATCTTGTATTTATACAAAAATTTTAGCATAGCCCATTCGGCATTCGACATTAATCGTATTTGCTTTGTATGGGTTTGTGTAATATATGCCTGTTTTGTATAAATAGAAGACGATTAACTTGAAACATTTCATAAGTTGTGTGACATTCGTACGGTTAAGAAGTGATTTAGTGAAAAGTGAAATAAATATGACTGGTCGTGGCAAAGGTGGTAAAGGTTTGGGAAAGGGTGGTGCCAAGCGTCATCGTAAAGTTTTACGCGATAATATCCAAGGTATAACAAAGCCAGCTATTAGACGCCTGGCTCGTCGTGGTGGTGTAAAGCGCATCTCCGGCCTAATCTATGAAGAAACACGTGGTGTGTTGAAGGTATTTTTGGAAAATGTTATACGTGATGCTGTTACCTACACGGAACACGCCAAGAGGAAGACTGTCACTGCGATGGACGTGGTTTATGCATTGAAACGTTAAGGTCGTACTCTATATGGTTTTGGCGGTTAAATCTATTTATCCTGAGTATCGATGCAACAACAATCAATGAAAAACGGTCCTTTTCAGGACCACAAATAATTCTTAAAAAAACGAGATTTTTATTTTTCCGATAAAAAAATTTGTATGTAGTCGGCATTAAATATGTTTTGTAGATTTCTTGTTATTTATTAGGCGCTTAGCTTTCCATTTCGATTTCAAAACTCGTAAATTATAACAAGTAAATATGGAAAAACAAAACGAATGAATCTGCCGCCATTGTGTGCAACGCGACTTTTTCAATTCATTTTCAAGGAAAATCTATTTTAAGAAAGTTCGTTTTTTCTCTCATCTCTTAATAAGAAATTCGTGTTGTCGTCCTGAAAAGGACGGATGCTTAGATATTGAATTTAATATGAGGCGATAATTAGGGATGGATTTAGGCCTTTTTCTCCGTTTTCTTTGGCAAGAGCACAGCTTGGATATTTGGTAGCACACCACCTTGGGCAATAGTCACACCAGATAACAATTTATTCAATTCCTCATCATTGCGGATGGCTAATTGTAAATGACGTGGAATAATTCTTGTCTTTTTATTATCACGAGCAGCATTGCCGGCCAATTCTAGAACTTCAGCTGCTAAATATTCCATTACGGCTGCCAAATAAACGGGAGCACCAGCACCAACACGTTCAGCATAGTTGCCTTTGCGCAATAATCGGTGAATGCGGCCAACTGGGAATTGTAAACCAGCACGATTTGAACGAGACTTTGCCTTATTTTTCACTTTTCCACCTTTACCACGACCAGACATTTTTAATTTAATTTCTTCTCTTTTTCTTACTACTTTTCTAAATGAAATTCACCTAATGATTGTACAAACACGAATATTTGGATTCGGCACGTTTTTCACTATTTATACATTTTTGCTTACAACGCGTTCGACGTATTTTTATTACCTAGTCATTGCTTATTTATAGAATAATTCGTTCATACGAAGGCGTTTAAGCGTGCATTCGTGCGGTATTATGTTTAATCGACTTGGAATAGTCAACAGTGAACATTGTATAGTGTGTTGTGAATATTGTGTAGTGTGGTGCTTTTATTTGATTAATTTGTGGAAAAATGCCGCCGAAGGCTAGTGGTAAAGCAGCTAAGAAGGCTGGAAAAGCACAGAAGAACATAACTAAAAATGATAAGCAGAAGAAGCGCAAGAGGAAGGAAAGCTATGCCATTTATATATACAAAGTACTTAAACAAGTACATCCTGATACTGGTATCTCGTCCAAAGCTATGAGTATCATGAATTCATTCGTAAATGATATTTTTGAGCGCATTGCTGCAGAAGCTTCTCGCCTTGCTCACTACAATAAGCGCTCCACGATAACAAGTCGTGAAATTCAGACGGCTGTACGTCTTTTACTGCCCGGTGAGTTGGCCAAACATGCCGTTAGCGAGGGTACAAAAGCTGTCACCAAATATACAAGCTCTAAATAAGTTGTGTAACAAAAGCAAGCAGCAGCAGCAGCAACAGAATCAAAAGGTCCTTTTCAGGACCACAAAATCAATTTATAAGAAGAGAATAAATATTTTCGTAATGTGTTCTTGTTTATCACGTTGTGTGCTCTATGCCGACAATGTATTCAATTATGTATGTAGTCGACGAACTCTACGTATTGTGAGACTCCTGTGTGAGAAAATAAATAAATAAAAAACGCGTTCTCCACCACTTTGTGCCAATCAAATCAATTTAATTTCTTTCACAAATCTATAAATAAAATAATTACGAATAAATTAAACAACGCTTGCTTTTATAAAAATCAATCTTCTTCTTAAATCATTTTGCAGCTCTTAAAAGAGCTTTTCTTTGTTTATTTTTTATTTTTGTGCCCGTCCATCATCAACGGCACTGTGTGATAGTATTTGTCGCGCCTTTGTTCCATTTGTGGGCATTTATTTTTTGCCTGCAGCAGTTTTCTTGGCAGTTGATTTTTTTGAAGGGACTACAGCGGCTGCAGCTTTTTTGGGTTTGGCAGACGAAGCACTTTTTACTTTTGGTGCTCTCGGTTTGGTTGCCGGAGATTTGGCCGCTGATTTGATTGGCTTTGCTTTAACTGTACCAGCTTTTTTCATGCTCTTGACCTTGGCTTGTTCACTTTTCTTTTTTTCAGTTGCCTTAATATTAGCAACTGACAAAGTTTTTCGTCCAGTGGCGGCAGTAGACGTAGATTTACTTTTTGGTATGGCTGCATTGCTGGCGTTGCTTCCTCCTGCCTTCTTGATGGCAACAGTCGCAGTAGTCTTCTTTTTCTTCTTATCGACGGCAACAATGGACTTCTCCTTGATCACCTTACCTTTCTTCTTCTTCTTAGCAACAGTTGCTTTCACAACTTTAGCTTTGGCGTTCCCTTTCGTTTCTTTATTAGCCGTCAAAGATAATTTAAATGATCCGGAGGCACCTTTGCCTTTCGTTTGAATTAATTTGCCATTGGCTACAGATGTTTTTAAATATTTCTTAATGAATGGAGCCAATTTCTGCGAATCACACTTATATGTAATGTTTATAAATTTTTTTATTGCCAACAAGGACGAACCACCGCGTTCTTTTAAACTCTTGATGGCGGCATCAACCATTTGTTGGGTTGGAGGATGTGTTGGTGAAGTCGAAGGTTTTTTTGCCTTTTTAGCAGCAGCGACAACAACACCACCACTACCAGCCTTTTTTACCTTCTTCTCTCCAGGAGATGTTATACCAGCACTAACAACACCGGCAGTAACGGGAGATGCAATAGTATCAATGGCAGCACCCTCTGACATTTCAGTATTTTATATTAATCAACTTGTAATTTATTTGATTTATTTAATTAATTAGTTTTGTAACACACACACACAACTAGCGTCTTCGTAGCTCACTCTTAGCAAAGTAATTACACCGTATAACACACAAATTTGCTATCTTGCAGTAAACTCAACGATTAGACGACATTTTGAGAAGCGAATAGTAGTCACTGTGAATAAAATGGCAAAAATATAGAGGCAGCTAGTACAAATTTGTGTACACGTTTGCACATATTTTTATTTTTATTAATTATATGGGATGAGATTTTGAAAAAATGTTCCACTTTTTACGAAATGGAGATGCAATCACATTGAATTTTAATAAAATCGAGCATTTAACATCTTTTATTATTATTTTATTGGCGTTTTAGTGCAAATTTTTATTTTGGATTTCCCAAAAATTTGCACAAAACTTGGAAAATCGAGAATGTTATGAAAGATTTTCCATCAAATCATTATCAGGATTCAAATTATGCATGTGGTGGATATGAATGAGTGAAAATAATTTAGTTTACGGGCCAAATCGATTTTTAATGAATATTTGAAAATTATGAACGCATCGATCAACTGTACACTGTATTATGCTGTTGCCTACATCATTATAACCAGCAGCAGTAATCAAATGAGAGCGAATAAATACTTATGTTTCAACAATTTACATATATATACAATAGGAAAATTAATTATTTTACATAAATTATATAATTAATTTCATACAAATTAACATCCACATCAATTACATATATTATACATACATACATACATAGATACATACACATAAGTATATTAATAACAGTCAAGTTGTGTGAAGACAATATGTTTAGTTAGGTGATCCGTTCATTTTCTTTAAGAACAATTTAAAAAATATTTTAAAGAAAAAACATCAAGGAGGGGTTCGAATTATTAGTAACTCGAATATAACTTATAGAAAAGTTTTATATATAGCGCACAGAGGTACATATTATTTTATCGATTTTCGATTTGATTCGAACTTTTGAAGCTTAATCGCTGATGATAATGAAAAAGTTGCACAGAATATTTAACAAGTGACAAGTGACACGTTTTATGATAAGCTTCTATTGGATTGGATTGGATTCTTGTGTGCGGCCTCAACGTTTTAACAAATAAAAACACCAACAAAAAATTGCCCAACTCTTTATTGTACAATATTTTCTATATAAATGAAATCCTATTACAATACTTTTTTACGTTTCGTAACATTTATTATGTTCATATCTCTCTTTGATATATTCATTGTGGTCCTGAAAAGGACCGATTTATAGTAATTTTTGATTTCCTTTATGTGATGAATGTGTTTTCCGGGTAAAATTAAGCACGTTCGCCACGAATACGTCTGGCCAATTGGATATCTTTGGGCATAATTGTGACGCGCTTGGCGTGAATAGCGCACAAATTCGTATCTTCGAATAGGCCGACCAAGTAGGCTTCGCTAGCTTCTTGGAGTGCCATAACCGCAGAACTTTGGAAACGTAAATCGGTCTTAAAGTCTTGCGCTATTTCACGCACCAAACGTTGGAATGGCAGTTTGCGAATTAACAATTCGGTACTCTTTTGATAGCGACGAATTTCACGCAATGCAACGGTGCCAGGACGATAACGATGCGGCTTCTTTACACCACCAGTGGCTGGTGCACTTTTGCGAGCTGCCTTTGTAGCCAATTGCTTGCGTGGCGCTTTTCCACCAGTTGATTTACGAGCTGTTTGCTTAGTACGGGCCATTTATTATTTTTCTCACTTATAACACAAAACTAAATAAATCGCAAATGTAACACAATCGCTGTTCAGCACAAACTTTGAAATGAGCGAAGCGTGCCCACAACATCTTGTATTTATACAAAAATTTTAGCATAGCCCATTCGGCATTCGACATTAATCGTATTTGCTTTGTATGGGTTTGTGTAATATATGCCTGTTTTGTATAAATAGAAGACGATTAACTTGAAACATTTCATAAGTTGTGTGACATTCGTACGGTTAAGAAGTGATTTAGTGAAAAGTGAAATAAATATGACTGGTCGTGGCAAAGGTGGTAAAGGTTTGGGAAAGGGTGGTGCCAAGCGTCATCGTAAAGTTTTACGCGATAATATCCAAGGTATAACAAAGCCAGCTATTAGACGCCTGGCTCGTCGTGGTGGTGTAAAGCGCATCTCCGGCCTAATCTATGAAGAAACACGTGGTGTGTTGAAGGTATTTTTGGAAAATGTTATACGTGATGCTGTTACCTACACGGAACACGCCAAGAGGAAGACTGTCACTGCGATGGACGTGGTTTATGCATTGAAACGTCAAGGTCGTACTCTATATGGTTTTGGCGGTTAAATCTATTTATCCTGAGTATCGATGCAACAACAATCAATGAAAAACGGTCCTTTTCAGGACCACAAATAATTCTTAAAAAAACGAGATTTTTATTTTTCCGATAAAAAAATTTGTATGTAGTCGGCATTAAATATGTTTTGTAGATTTCTTGTTATTTATTAGGCGCTTAGCTTTCCATTTCGATTTCAAAACTCGTAAATTATAACAAGTAAATATGGAAAAACAAAACGAATGAATCTGCCGCCATTGTGTGCAACGCGACTTTTTCAATTCATTTTCAAGGAAAATCTATTTTAAGAAAGTTCGTTTTTTCTCTCATCTCTTAATAAGAAATTCGTGTTGTCGTCCTGAAAAGGACGGATGCTTAGATATTGAATTTAATATGAGGCGATAATTAGGGATGGATTTAGGCCTTTTTCTCCGTTTTCTTTGGCAAGAGCACAGCTTGGATATTTGGTAGCACACCACCTTGGGCAATAGTCACACCAGATAACAATTTATTCAATTCCTCATCATTGCGGATGGCTAATTGTAAATGACGTGGAATAATTCTTGTCTTTTTATTATCACGAGCAGCATTGCCGGCCAATTCTAGAACTTCAGCTGCTAAATATTCCATTACGGCTGCCAAATAAACGGGAGCACCAGCACCAACACGTTCAGCATAGTTGCCTTTGCGCAATAATCGGTGAATGCGGCCAACTGGGAATTGTAAACCAGCACGATTTGAACGAGACTTTGCCTTATTTTTCACTTTTCCACCTTTACCACGACCAGACATTTTTAATTTAATTTCTTCTCTTTTTCTTACTACTTTTCTAAATGAAATTCACCTAATGATTGTACAAACACGAATGTTTGGATTCGGCACGTTTTTCACTATTTATACATTTTTGCTTACAACGCGTTCGACGTGTTTTTATTACCTAGTCATTGCTTATTTATAGAATAATTCGTTCATACGAAGGCGTTTAAGCGTGCATTCGTGCGGTATTATGTTTAATCGACTTGGAATAGTCAACAGTGAACATTGTATAGTGTGTTGTGAATATTGTGTAGTGTGGTGCTTTTATTTGATTAATTTGTGGAAAAATGCCGCCGAAGGCTAGTGGTAAAGCAGCTAAGAAGGCTGGAAAAGCACAGAAGAACATAACTAAAAATGATAAGCAGAAGAAGCGCAAGAGGAAGGAAAGCTATGCCATTTATATATACAAAGTACTTAAACAAGTACATCCTGATACTGGTATCTCGTCCAAAGCTATGAGTATCATGAATTCATTCGTAAATGATATTTTTGAGCGCATTGCTGCAGAAGCTTCTCGCCTTGCTCACTACAATAAGCGCTCCACGATAACAAGTCGTGAAATTCAGACGGCTGTACGTCTTTTACTGCCCGGTGAGTTGGCCAAACATGCCGTTAGCGAGGGTACAAAAGCTGTCACCAAATATACAAGCTCTAAATAAGTTGTGTAACAAAAGCAAGCAGCAGCAGCAGCAACAGAATCAAAAGGTCCTTTTCAGGACCACAAAATCAATTTATAAGAAGAGAATAAATATTTTCGTAATGTGTTCTTGTTTATCACGATGTGTGCTCTATGCCGACAATATATTCAATTATGTAGTCGACGAACTCTACGTATTGTGAGACTCCTGTGTGAGAAAATAAATAAATAAAAAACGCGTTCTCCACCACTTTGTGCCAATCAAATCAATTTAATTTCTTTCACAAATCTATAAATAAAATAATTACGAATAAATTAAACAACGCTTGCTTTTATAAAAATCAATCTTCTTCTTAAATCATTTTGCAGCTCTTAAAAGAGCTTTTCTTTGTTTATTTTTTATTTTTGTGCCCGTCCATCATCAACGGCACTGTGTGATAGTATTTGTCGCGCCTTTGTTCCATTTGTGGGCATTTATTTTTTGCCTGCAGCAGTTTTCTTGGCAGTTGATTTTTTTGAAGGGACTACAGCGGCTGCAGCTTTTTTGGGTTTGGCAGACGAAGCACTTTTTACTTTTGGTGCTCTCGGTTTGGTTGCCGGAGATTTGGCCGCTGATTTGATTGGCTTTGCTTTAACTGTACCAGCTTTTTTCATGCTCTTGACCTTGGCTTGTTCACTTTTCTTTTTTTCAGTTGCCTTAATATTAGCAACTGACAAAGTTTTTCGTCCAGTGGCGGCAGTAGACGTAGATTTACTTTTTGGTATGGCTGCATTGCTGGCGTTGCTTCCTCCTGCCTTCTTGATGGCAACAGTCGCAGTAGTCTTCTTTTTCTTCTTATCGACGGCAACAATGGACTTCTCCTTGATCACCTTACCTTTCTTCTTCTTCTCAGCAACAGTTGCTTTCACAACTTTAGCTTTGGCGTTCCCTTTCGTTTCTTTATTAGCCGTCAAAGATAATTTAAATGATCCGGAGGCACCTTTGCCTTTCGTTTGAATTAATTTGCCATTGGCTACAGATGTTTTTAAATATTTCTTAATGAATGGAGCCAATTTCTGCGAATCACACTTATATGTAATGTTTATAAATTTTTTTATTGCCAACAAGGACGAACCACCGCGTTCTTTTAAACTCTTGATGGCGGCATCAACCATTTGTTGGGTTGGAGGATGTGTTGGTGAAGTCGAAGGTTTTTTTGCCTTTTTAGCAGCAGCGACAACAACACCACCACTACCAGCCTTTTTTACCTTCTTCTCTCCAGGAGATGTTATACCAGCACTAACAACACCGGCAGTAACGGGAGATGCAATAGTATCAATGGCAGCACTCTCTGACATTTCAGTATTTTATATTAATCAACTTGTAATTTATTTGATTTATTTAATTAATTAGTTTTGTAACACACACACACAACTAGCGTCTTCGTAGCTCACTCTTAGCAAAGTAATTACACCGTATAACACACAAATTTGCTATCTTGCAGTAAACTCAACGATTAGACGACATTTTGAGAAGCGAATAGTAGTCACTGTGAATAAAATGGCAAAAATATAGAGGCAGCTAGTACAAATTTGTGTACACGTTTGCACATATTTTTATTTTTATTAATTATATGGGATGAGATTTTGAAAAAATGTTCCACTTTTTACGAAATGGAGATGCAATCACATTGAATTTTAATAAAATCGAGCATTTAACATCTTTTATTATTATTTTATTGGCGTTTTAGTGCAAATTTTTATTTTGGATTTCCCAAAAATTTGCACAAAACTTGGAAAATCGAGAATGTTATGAAAGATTTTCCATCAAATCATTATCAGGATTCAAATTATGCATGTGGTGGATATGAATGAGTGAAAATAATTTAGTTTACGGGCCAAATCGATTTTTAATGAATATTTGAAAATTATGAACGCATCGATCAACTGTACACTGTATTATGCTGTTGCCTACATCATTATAACCAGCAGCAGTAATCAAATGAGAGCGAATAAATACTTATGTTTCAACAATTTACATATATATACAATAGGAAAATTAATTATTTTACATAAATTATATAATTAATTTCATACAAATTAACATCCACATCAATTACATATATTATACATACATACATACATAGATACATACACATAAGTATATTAATAACAGTCAAGTTGTGTGAAGACAATATGTTTAGTTAGGTGATCCGTTCATTTTCTTTAAGAACAATTTAAAAAATATTTTAAAGAAAAAACATCAAGGAGGGGTTCGAATTATTAGTAACTCGAATATAACTTATAGAAAAGTTTTATATATAGCGCACAGAGGTACATATTATTTTATCGATTTTCGATTTGATTCGAACTTTTGAAGCTTAATCGCTGATGATAATGAAAAAGTTGCACAGAATATTTAACAAGTGACAAGTGACACGTTTTATGATAAGCTTCTATTGGATTGGATTGGATTCTTGTGTGCGGCCTCAACGTTTTAACAAATAAAAACACCAACAAAAAATTGCCCAACTCTTTATTGTACAATATTTTCTATATAAATGAAATCCTATTACAATACTTTTTTACGTTTCGTAACATTTATTATGTTCATATCTCTCTTTGATATATTCATTGTGGTCCTGAAAAGGACCGATTTATAGTAATTTTTGATTTCCTTTATGTGATGAATGTGTTTTCCGGGTAAAATTAAGCACGTTCGCCACGAATACGTCTGGCCAATTGGATATCTTTGGGCATAATTGTGACGCGCTTGGCGTGAATAGCGCACAAATTCGTATCTTCGAATAGGCCGACCAAGTAGGCTTCGCTAGCTTCTTGGAGTGCCATAACCGCAGAACTTTGGAAACGTAAATCGGTCTTAAAGTCTTGCGCTATTTCACGCACCAAACGTTGGAATGGCAGTTTGCGAATTAACAATTCGGTACTCTTTTGATAGCGACGAATTTCACGCAATGCAACGGTGCCAGGACGATAACGATGCGGCTTCTTTACACCACCAGTGGCTGGTGCACTTTTGCGAGCTGCCTTTGTAGCCAATTGCTTGCGTGGCGCTTTTCCACCAGTTGATTTACGAGCTGTTTGCTTAGTACGGGCCATTTATTATTTTTCTCACTTATAACACAAAACTAAATAAATCGCAAATGTAACACAATCGCTGTTCAGCACAAACTTTGAAATGAGCGAAGCGTGCCCACAACATCTTGTATTTATACAAAAATTTTAGCATAGCCCATTCGGCATTCGACATTAATCGTATTTGCTTTGTATGGGTTTGTGTAATATATGCCTGTTTTGTATAAATAGAAGACGATTAACTTGAAACATTTCATAAGTTGTGTGACATTCGTACGGTTAAGAAGTGATTTAGTGAAAAGTGAAATAAATATGACTGGTCGTGGCAAAGGTGGTAAAGGTTTGGGAAAGGGTGGTGCCAAGCGTCATCGTAAAGTTTTACGCGATAATATCCAAGGTATAACAAAGCCAGCTATTAGACGCCTGGCTCGTCGTGGTGGTGTAAAGCGCATCTCCGGCCTGATCTATGAAGAAACACGTGGTGTGTTGAAGGTATTTTTGGAAAATGTTATACGTGATGCTGTTACCTACACGGAACACGCCAAGAGGAAGACTGTCACTGCGATGGACGTGGTTTATGCATTGAAACGTCAAGGTCGTACTCTATATGGTTTTGGCGGTTAAATCTATTTATCCTGAGTATCGATGCAACAACAATCAATGAAAAACGGTCCTTTTCAGGACCACAAATAATTCTTAAAAAAACGAGATTTTTATTTTTCCGATAAAAAAATTTGTATGTAGTCGGCATTAAATATGTTTTGTAGATTTCTTGTTATTTATTAGGCGCTTAGCTTTCCATTTCGATTTCAAAACTCGTAAATTATAACAAGTAAATATGGAAAAACAAAACGAATGAATCTGCCGCCATTGTGTGCAACGCGACTTTTTCAATTCATTTTCAAGGAAAATCTATTTTAAGAAAGTTCGTTTTTTCTCTCATCTCTTAATAAGAAATTCGTGTTGTCGTCCTGAAAAGGACGGATGCTTAGATATTGAATTTAATATGAGGCGATAATTAGGGATGGATTTAGGCCTTTTTCTCCGTTTTCTTTGGCAAGAGCACAGCTTGGATATTTGGTAGCACACCACCTTGGGCAATAGTCACACCAGATAACAATTTATTCAATTCCTCATCATTGCGGATGGCTAATTGTAAATGACGTGGAATAATTCTTGTCTTTTTATTATCACGAGCAGCATTGCCGGCCAATTCTAGAACTTCAGCTGCTAAATATTCCATTACGGCTGCCAAATAAACGGGAGCACCAGCACCAACACGTTCAGCATAGTTGCCTTTGCGCAATAATCGGTGAATGCGGCCAACTGGGAATTGTAAACCAGCACGATTTGAACGAGACTTTGCCTTATTTTTCACTTTTCCACCTTTACCACGACCAGACATTTTTAATTTAATTTCTTCTCTTTTTCTTACTACTTTTCTAAATGAAATTCACCTAATGATTGTACAAACACGAATATTTGGATTCGGCACGTTTTTCACTATTTATACATTTTTGCTTACAACGCGTTCGACGTATTTTTATTACCTAGTCATTGCTTATTTATAGAATAATTCGTTCATACGAAGGCGTTTAAGCGTGCATTCGTGCGGTATTATGTTTAATCGACTTGGAATAGTCAACAGTGAACATTGTATAGTGTGTTGTGAATATTGTGTAGTGTGGTGCTTTTATTTGATTAATTTGTGGAAAAATGCCGCCGAAGGCTAGTGGTAAAGCAGCTAAGAAGGCTGGAAAAGCACAGAAGAACATAACTAAAAATGATAAGCAGAAGAAGCGCAAGAGGAAGGAAAGCTATGCCATTTATATATACAAAGTACTTAAACAAGTACATCCTGATACTGGTATCTCGTCCAAAGCTATGAGTATCATGAATTCATTCGTAAATGATATTTTTGAGCGCATTGCTGCAGAAGCTTCTCGCCTTGCTCACTACAATAAGCGCTCCACGATAACAAGTCGTGAAATTCAGACGGCTGTACGTCTTTTACTGCCCGGTGAGTTGGCCAAACATGCCGTTAGCGAGGGTACAAAAGCTGTCACCAAATATACAAGCTCTAAATAAGTTGTGTAACAAAAGCAAGCAGCAGCAGCAGCAACAGAATCAAAAGGTCCTTTTCAGGACCACAAAATCAATTTATAAGAAGAGAATAAATATTTTCGTAATGTGTTCTTGTTTATCACGATGTGTGCTCTATGCCGACAATGTATTCAATTATGTATGTAGTCGACGAACTCTACGTATTGTGAGACTCCTGTGTGAGAAAATAAATAAATAAAAAACGCGTTCTCCACCACTTTGTGCCAATCAAATCAATTTAATTTCTTTCACAAATCTATAAATAAAATAATTACGAATAAATTAAACAACGCTTGCTTTTATAAAAATCAATCTTCTTCTTAAATCATTTTGCAGCTCTTAAAAGAGCTTTTCTTTGTTTATTTTTTATTTTTGTGCCCGTTCATCATCAACGGCACTGTGTGATAGTATTTGTCGCGCCTTTGTTCCATTTGTGGGCATTTATTTTTTGCCTGCAGCAGTTTTCTTGGCAGTTGATTTTTTTGAAGGGACTACAGCGGCTGCAGCTTTTTTGGGTTTGGCAGACGAAGCACTTTTTACTTTTGGTGCTCTCGGTTTGGTTGCCGGAGATTTGGCCGCTGATTTGATTGGCTTTGCTTTAACTGTACCAGCTTTTTTCATGCTCTTGACCTTGGCTTGTTCACTTTTCTTTTTTTCAGTTGCCTTAATATTAGCAACTGACAAAGTTTTTCGTCCAGTGGCGGCAGTAGACGTAGATTTACTTTTTGGTATGGCTGCATTGCTGGCGTTGCTTCCTCCTGCCTTCTTGATGGCAACAGTCGCAGTAGTCTTCTTTTTCTTCTTATCGACGGCAACAATGGACTTCTCCTTGATCACCTTACCTTTCTTCTTCTTCTCAGCAACAGTTGCTTTCACAACTTTAGCTTTGGCGTTCCCTTTCGTTTCTTTATTAGCCGTCAAAGATAATTTAAATGATCCGGAGGCACCTTTGCCTTTCGTTTGAATTAATTTGCCATTGGCTACAGATGTTTTTAAATATTTCTTAATGAATGGAGCCAATTTCTGCGAATCACACTTATATGTAATGTTTATAAATTTTTTTATTGCCAACAAGGACGAACCACCGCGTTCTTTTAAACTCTTGATGGCGGCATCAACCATTTGTTGGGTTGGAGGATGTGTTGGTGAAGTCGAAGGTTTTTTTGCCTTTTTAGCAGCAGCGACAACAACACCACCACTACCAGCCTTTTTTACCTTCTTCTCTCCAGGAGATGTTATACCAGCACTAACAACACCGGCAGTAACGGGAGATGCAATAGTATCAATGGCAGCACTCTCTGACATTTCAGTATTTTATATTAATCAACTTGTAATTTATTTGATTTATTTAATTAATTAGTTTTGTAACACACACACACAACTAGCGTCTTCGTAGCTCACTCTTAGCAAAGTAATTACACCGTATAACACACAAATTTGCTATCTTGCAGTAAACTCAACGATTAGACGACATTTTGAGAAGCGAATAGTAGTCACTGTGAATAAAATGGCAAAAATATAGAGGCAGCTAGTACAAATTTGTGTACACGTTTGCACATATTTTTATTTTTATTAATTATATGGGATGAGATTTTGAAAAAATGTTCCACTTTTTACGAAATGGAGATGCAATCACATTGAATTTTAATAAAATCGAGCATTTAACATCTTTTATTATTATTTTATTGGCGTTTTAGTGCAAATTTTTATTTTGGATTTCCCAAAAATTTGCACAAAACTTGGAAAATCGAGAATGTTATGAAAGATTTTCCATCAAATCATTATCAGGATTCAAATTATGCATGTGGTGGATATGAATGAGTGAAAATAATTTAGTTTACGGGCCAAATCGATTTTTAATGAATATTTGAAAATTATGAACGCATCGATCAACTGTACACTGTATTATGCTGTTGCCTACATCATTATAACCAGCAGCAGTAATCAAATGAGAGCGAATAAATACTTATGTTTCAACAATTTACATATATATACAATAGGAAAATTAATTATTTTACATAAATTATATAATTAATTTCATACAAATTAACATCCACATCAATTACATATATTATACATACATACATACATAGATACATACACATAAGTATATTAATAACAGTCAAGTTGTGTGAAGACAATATGTTTAGTTAGGTGATCCGTTCATTTTCTTTAAGAACAATTTAAAAAATATTTTAAAGAAAAAACATCAAGGAGGGGTTCGAATTATTAGTAACTCGAATATAACTTATAGAAAAGTTTTATATATAGCGCACAGAGGTACATATTATTTTATCGATTTTCGATTTGATTCGAACTTTTGAAGCTTAATCGCTGATGATAATGAAAAAGTTGCACAGAATATTTAACAAGTGACAAGTGACACGTTTTATGATAAGCTTCTATTGGATTGGATTGGATTCTTGTGTGCGGCCTCAACGTTTTAACAAATAAAAACACCAACAAAAAATTGCCCAACTCTTTATTGTACAATATTTTCTATATAAATGAAATCCTATTACAATACTTTTTTACGTTTCGTAACATTTATTATGTTCATATCTCTCTTTGATATATTCATTGTGGTCCTGAAAAGGACCGATTTATAGTAATTTTTGATTTCCTTTATGTGATGAATGTGTTTTCCGGGTAAAATTAAGCACGTTCGCCACGAATACGTCTGGCCAATTGGATATCTTTGGGCATAATTGTGACGCGCTTGGCGTGAATAGCGCACAAATTCGTATCTTCGAATAGGCCGACCAAGTAGGCTTCGCTAGCTTCTTGGAGTGCCATAACCGCAGAACTTTGGAAACGTAAATCGGTCTTAAAGTCTTGCGCTATTTCACGCACCAAACGTTGGAATGGCAGTTTGCGAATTAACAATTCGGTACTCTTTTGATAGCGACGAATTTCACGCAATGCAACGGTGCCAGGACGATAACGATGCGGCTTCTTTACACCACCAGTGGCTGGTGCACTTTTGCGAGCTGCCTTTGTAGCCAATTGCTTGCGTGGCGCTTTTCCACCAGTTGATTTACGAGCTGTTTGCTTAGTACGGGCCATTTATTATTTTTCTCACTTATAACACAAAACTAAATAAATCGCAAATGTAACACAATCGCTGTTCAGCACAAACTTTGAAATGAGCGAAGCGTGCCCACAACATCTTGTATTTATACAAAAATTTTAGCATAGCCCATTCGGCATTCGACATTAATCGTATTTGCTTTGTATGGGTTTGTGTAATATATGCCTGTTTTGTATAAATAGAAGACGATTAACTTGAAACATTTCATGGTTTAAATAAGTTGTGTGACATTCGTACGGTTAAGAAGTGATTTAGTGAAAAGTGAAATAAATATGACTGGTCGTGGCAAAGGTGGTAAAGGTTTGGGAAAGGGTGGTGCCAAGCGTCATCGTAAAGTTTTACGCGATAATATCCAAGGTATAACAAAGCCAGCTATTAGACGCCTGGCTCGTCGTGGTGGTGTAAAGCGCATCTCCGGCCTGATCTATGAAGAAACACGTGGTGTGTTGAAGGTATTTTTGGAAAATGTTATACGTGATGCTGTTACCTACACGGAACACGCCAAGAGGAAGACTGTCACTGCGATGGACGTGGTTTATGCATTGAAACGTCAAGGTCGTACTCTATATGGTTTTGGCGGTTAAATCTATTTATCCTGAGTATCGATGCAACAACAATCAATGAAAAACGGTCCTTTTCAGGACCACAAATAATTCTTAAAAAAACGAGATTTTTATTTTTCCGATAAAAAAATTTGTATGTAGTCGGCATTAAATATGTTTTGTAGATTTCTTGTTATTTATTAGGCGCTTAGCTTTCCATTTCGATTTCAAAACTCGTAAATTATAACAAGTAAATATGGAAAAACAAAACGAATGAATCTGCCGCCATTGTGTGCAACGCGACTTTTTCAATTCATTTTCAAGGAAAATCTATTTTAAGAAAGTTCGTTTTTTCTCTCATCTCTTAATAAGAAATTCGTGTTGTCGTCCTGAAAAGGACGGATGCTTAGATATTGAATTTAATATGAGGCGATAATTAGGGATGGATTTAGGCCTTTTTCTCCGTTTTCTTTGGCAAGAGCACAGCTTGGATATTTGGTAGCACACCACCTTGGGCAATAGTCACACCAGATAACAATTTATTCAATTCCTCATCATTGCGGATGGCTAATTGTAAATGACGTGGAATAATTCTTGTCTTTTTATTATCACGAGCAGCATTGCCGGCCAATTCTAGAACTTCAGCTGCTAAATATTCCATTACGGCTGCCAAATAAACGGGAGCACCAGCACCAACACGTTCAGCATAGTTGCCTTTGCGCAATAATCGGTGAATGCGGCCAACTGGGAATTGTAAACCAGCACGATTTGAACGAGACTTTGCCTTATTTTTCACTTTTCCACCTTTACCACGACCAGACATTTTTAATTTAATTTCTTCTCTTTTTCTTACTACTTTTCTAAATGAAATTCACCTAATGATTGTACAAACACGAATGTTTGGATTCGGCACGTTTTTCACTATTTATACATTTTTGCTTACAACGCGTTCGACGTGTTTTTATTACCTAGTCATTGCTTATTTATAGAATAATTCGTTCATACGAAGGCGTTTAAGCGTGCATTCGTGCGGTATTATGTTTAATCGACTTGGAATAGTCAACAGTGAACATTGTATAGTGTGTTGTGAATATTGTGTAGTGTGGTGCTTTTATTTGATTAATTTGTGGAAAAATGCCGCCGAAGGCTAGTGGTAAAGCAGCTAAGAAGGCTGGAAAAGCACAGAAGAACATAACTAAAAATGATAAGCAGAAGAAGCGCAAGAGGAAGGAAAGCTATGCCATTTATATATACAAAGTACTTAAACAAGTACATCCTGATACTGGTATCTCGTCCAAAGCTATGAGTATCATGAATTCATTCGTAAATGATATTTTTGAGCGCATTGCTGCAGAAGCTTCTCGCCTTGCTCACTACAATAAGCGCTCCACGATAACAAGTCGTGAAATTCAGACGGCTGTACGTCTTTTACTGCCCGGTGAGTTGGCCAAACATGCCGTTAGCGAGGGTACAAAAGCTGTCACCAAATATACAAGCTCTAAATAAGTTGTGTAACAAAAGCAAGCAGCAGCAGCAGCAACAGAATCAAAAGGTCCTTTTCAGGACCACAAAATCAATTTATAAGAAGAGAATAAATATTTTCGTAATGTGTTCTTGTTTATCACGATGTGTGCTCTATGCCGACAATATATTCAATTATGTAGTCGACGAACTCTACGTATTGTGAGACTCCTGTGTGAGAAAATAAATAAATCAAAAACGCGTTCTCCACCACTTTGTGCCAATCAAATAAATTTAATTTCTTTCACAAATCTATAAATAAAATAATTACGAATAAATTAAACAACGCTTGCTTTTATAAAAATCAATCTTCTTCTTAAATCATTTTGCAGCTCTTAAAAGAGCTTTTCTTTGTTTATTTTTTATTTTTGTGCCCGTCCATCATCAACGGCACTGTGTGATAGTATTTGTCGCGCCTTTGTTCCATTTGTGGGCATTTATTTTTTGCCTGCAGCAGTTTTCTTGGCAGTTGATTTTTTTGAAGGGACTACAGCGGCTGCAGCTTTTTTGGGTTTGGCAGACGAAGCACTTTTTACTTTTGGTGCTCTCGGTTTGGTTGCCGGAGATTTGGCCGCTGATTTGATTGGCTTTGCTTTAACTGTACCAGCTTTTTTCATGCTCTTGACCTTGGCTTGTTCACTTTTCTTTTTTTCAGTTGCCTTAATATTAGCAACTGACAAAGTTTTTCGTCCAGTGGCGGCAGTAGACGTAGATTTACTTTTTGGTATGGCTGCATTGCTGGCGTTGCTTCCTCCTGCCTTCTTGATGGCAACAGTCGCAGTAGTCTTCTTTTTCTTCTTATCGACGGCAACAATGGACTTCTCCTTGATCACCTTACCTTTCTTCTTCTTCTCAGCAACAGTTGCTTTCACAACTTTAGCTTTGGCGTTCCCTTTCGTTTCTTTATTAGCCGTCAAAGATAATTTAAATGATCCGGAGGCACCTTTGCCTTTCGTTTGAATTAATTTGCCATTGGCTACAGATGTTTTTAAATATTTCTTAATGAATGGAGCCAATTTCTGCGAATCACACTTATATGTAATGTTTATAAATTTTTTTATTGCCAACAAGGACGAACCACCGCGTTCTTTTAAACTCTTGATGGCGGCATCAACCATTTGTTGGGTTGGAGGATGTGTTGGTGAAGTCGAAGGTTTTTTTGCCTTTTTAGCAGCAGCGACAACAACACCACCACTACCAGCCTTTTTTACCTTCTTCTCTCCAGGAGATGTTATACCAGCACTAACAACACCGGCAGTAACGGGAGATGCAATAGTATCAATGGCAGCACTCTCTGACATTTCAGTATTTTATATTAATCAACTTGTAATTTATTTGATTTATTTAATTAATTAGTTTTGTAACACACACACACAACTAGCGTCTTCGTAGCTCACTCTTAGCAAAGTAATTACACCGTATAACACACAAATTTGCTATCTTGCAGTAAACTCAACGATTAGACGACATTTTGAGAAGCGAATAGTAGTCACTGTGAATAAAATGGCAAAAATATAGAGGCAGCTAGTACAAATTTGTGTACACGTTTGCACATATTTTTATTTTTATTAATTATATGGGATGAGATTTTGAAAAAATGTTCCACTTTTTACGAAATGGAGATGCAATCACATTGAATTTTAATAAAATCGAGCATTTAACATCTTTTATTATTATTTTATTGGCGTTTTAGTGCAAATTTTTATTTTGGATTTCCCAAAAATTTGCACAAAACTTGGAAAATCGAGAATGTTATGAAAGATTTTCCATCAAATCATTATCAGGATTCAAATTATGCATGTGGTGGATATGAATGAGTGAAAATAATTTAGTTTACGGGCCAAATCGATTTTTAATGAATATTTGAAAATTATGAACGCATCGATCAACTGTACACTGTATTATGCTGTTGCCTACATCATTATAACCAGCAGCAGTAATCAAATGAGAGCGAATAAATACTTATGTTTCAACAATTTACATATATATACAATAGGAAAATTAATTATTTTACATAAATTATATAATTAATTTCATACAAATTAACATCCACATCAATTACATATATTATACATACATACATACATAGATACATACACATAAGTATATTAATAACAGTCAAGTTGTGTGAAGACAATATGTTTAGTTAGGTGATCCGTTCATTTTCTTTAAGAACAATTTAAAAAATATTTTAAAGAAAAAACATCAAGGAGGGGTTCGAATTATTAGTAACTCGAATATAACTTATAGAAAAGTTTTATATATAGCGCACAGAGGTACATATTATTTTATCGATTTTCGATTTGATTCGAACTTTTGAAGCTTAATCGCTGATGATAATGAAAAAGTTGCACAGAATATTTAACAAGTGACAAGTGACACGTTTTATGATAAGCTTCTATTGGATTGGATTGGATTCTTGTGTGCGGCCTCAACGTTTTAACAAATAAAAACACCAACAAAAAATTGCCCAACTCTTTATTGTACAATATTTTCTATATAAATGAAATCCTATTACAATACTTTTTTACGTTTCGTAACATTTATTATGTTCATATCTCTCTTTGATATATTCATTGTGGTCCTGAAAAGGACCGATTTATAGTAATTTTTGATTTCCTTTATGTGATGAATGTGTTTTCCGGGTAAAATTAAGCACGTTCGCCACGAATACGTCTGGCCAATTGGATATCTTTGGGCATAATTGTGACGCGCTTGGCGTGAATAGCGCACAAATTCGTATCTTCGAATAGGCCGACCAAGTAGGCTTCGCTAGCTTCTTGGAGTGCCATAACCGCAGAACTTTGGAAACGTAAATCGGTCTTAAAGTCTTGCGCTATTTCACGCACCAAACGTTGGAATGGCAGTTTGCGAATTAACAATTCGGTACTCTTTTGATAGCGACGAATTTCACGCAATGCAACGGTGCCAGGACGATAACGATGCGGCTTCTTTACACCACCAGTGGCTGGTGCACTTTTGCGAGCTGCCTTTGTAGCCAATTGCTTGCGTGGCGCTTTTCCACCAGTTGATTTACGAGCTGTTTGCTTAGTACGGGCCATTTATTATTTTTCTCACTTATAACACAAAACTAAATAAATCGCAAATGTAACACAATCGCTGTTCAGCACAAACTTTGAAATGAGCGAAGCGTGCCCACAACATCTTGTATTTATACAAAAATTTTAGCATAGCCCATTCGGCATTCGACATTAATCGTATTTGCTTTGTATGGGTTTGTGTAATATATGCCTGTTTTGTATAAATAGAAGACGATTAACTTGAAACATTTCATGGTTTAAATAAGTTGTGTGACATTTGTACGGTTAAGAAGTGATTTAGTGAAAAGTGAACTATAACTATACAGTAATCCATAGTTTCATAATTCAATTGATCATTGAGTCGGTTTGATTCAGATCAGGAGTCAACAGTGAACATTGTATAGTGTGTAGTGTCTTTCCAAGTGCTCTAAAGAGAGTGTAAATAAAGTACAGTAGAGAAATAAACATAATAGTGTGATAAGAGAGCCAACAACAACAACTCAGCGAAATCCAATAATGGGTGACAGTGATGAGGATAAGAAAAAGAAGAAACGAAAGTTGGAAAATAATGAAAACGTAACCATGACTAAAAAGATCAATGATTTAAATGAGCAATTGAAGGTATTGGCAAAAAAGAACGAGGAGCTCTGTAATAAAAACGAGGAGCTAATTAACAAAAACGAAGAGTTGCAACAGGCAATTGAAGCCATGTTCGGTGAAAGCGACAATGCAGACATGCAATATTGTGAGCAGGACGATTTTCCTACCTTACCAAAAAAAAGGAGTGGCGGCGCTAGTCAGAGCCAGACTAATAGTACTGAGCAGAATCAACAAAACAACGTAGCATCAACAAAAACAAAAACGCAAGTTCGAGCTTCAGAAAAAAAAAAGGTAAAACCCCCAGTATTTATTACACATAACATCAATCAAAAAGAAATCCTTAAAAAACTTTCATTATTACTAAAACACAAAAATTTTTCATTTAATATGATTAACAAAAACACAACAAAAATATGTGCTATCACAAAAGAAGACTATATCAATATACACTATTTCCTCAAAGAGGAAAAAATAAATTTTTTTACATTCACACCACAAGATGTTAAACCATATACGTATGTCATAAAAAAATTGTCCTTTACGTATGACGAAAAGGAAGTAATGGACTATGTAAATGAACTACATAGGAACATAAAAATCCTTAAAATTAGAAAACTATCTAACAACAAATGGCTGATTCAATTAGATAAGCAATCAGATATCATTAATTTCATAAATATTAAATATATTTTAAATTGCAAAATTGAACTTGAAAAGTTCAAAAGTAAAGGCCCTGTGCAATGTAAAAACTGCCAAAGATATAATCATGTATCAAGTAATTGTAACATGCCATATAGGTGTGTTAAGTGCGGTGAGGCTCATGGTCCAAAAAATTGTACAATTCCACCGAAAGAGCAAAATAATCAGGAATTTGTTTGCGCAGACCCGGTATCCGGGGAAATTATAAAAAAAATAGGTGTACCACTAAAATGTGTAAATTGCAATAAAGAAGGCCATGCAGCAAATTCCAAATTATGCCCTAAAAGAGTTGAAATTTTAAACAGAACAAAGAATTTAAAAAAAAAAACTCATATTAATAACAGAATTAAAAATGACTCCGCTATCATACATAATAAATCATTTGCCTCAGTGGCAAAAGAAAATACACATCAAGTTCAGTCAAGTCCAGTCATGGCCACACCCCCCCAAGGCCTTATGCAATTTAACAATATTAGTCTTGAATGTGAAAGATTACTTGGTAAAAATATGTTTATATGTATCAAAAAAATCAAAGAATTCTGCCCAAAGTATAATTTAGAAAAGAGTGATGAAGCCAAAACAAAAATGTTGTTCAATCTACTTATTAGTCTCCAACTAGATGATTAGGGAAATAAAATGTATATCTGCAAATGTGAACTCTCTTGTATCAATACAAAAGAGACAATTTTTTCAACTATTTTTAAATAAGCATAAACCAGATGTGGTCCTAATAGCGGAACATAAGTTACAAATAAAACATAAACTAAACTTTCAAGGGTACAAGTTAATAATGCAATATAGAACAAATGGAAAAGGTGGGGGAACAGCTATTTGTATCAAGGAAAATATTAAATATGAAATAGTGCGAGTAAGCACAACACATATAGAACACACTACAATAATAATGACATGTTTAAATGGCAGCAAAATAGCCTTTTCTGCAATTTACAAACCACCTAAAGTAAGTTTGTGCGAGTCAGAACTTAATAGAATAACAAGAAGCACATCGGCAAATACAATTGTTATGGGTGGTGATCTTAATGCTAGACATCCCAGTTGGGGTGATACGCATTCAAATCCTAATGGTAACAAACTTAGAATGTGGCTAAATAAAACACCAAATTTCGATTTAATTCCCAGTGCATATCCCACTAGAAATACCTCATATCTTGATTTTTTCATTACAAACGATTCAGCTAAAATATTATATCCCTCATGGTCAATAGATAAATTGAAAACAATACAATATGAATCAGATCATTTTGCGATAGAAATGAATTTGACTATAGCAGATTTTATCAAACAACCTCCACATTTCATTAGAGAGTACAATCATATCAACATAAAACAATTTAACTATATCTTAAATAGGGAGCTAGAAAATCATACGTTAAGTTTAGACAGGAATGTTAAAGAACAAGAAATTGACACGTGTATAAATGAAATGAACAAAGCCTTCAATCTAGCAATTGAAATGTCTGTCCCAAAACGGATTATCAAAAACAGAGGTCAAATAAAACTCTCTGCACAAACCATAAAACTAATGTCAGACAAGAAAAAGATTCGCAGACGACTGTACAATTGTCTAGACCCAGCAAGAAGGAACACTCTCAAAGCAGACATTAAAAATCTCAAAAAAATTATTTCTGATTTAATCAGAATCGAGGTAACCAACTATTGGGAAAAAATTTATAAGAATGTCAAAATGCACAGCAAAACCTATAGTAAAATTAAAAATTTGGCTGGTATACGGAAAACTAACACTATTGTTGACATTAAAATTAACAATGGCACGTATCTTACAGAAATGAAGGATAAAGTTCAATATCTCTCACAAAGATTTGAAGCAGTTCACTTACAAAACTCAGTTACTAGTGATATAAATTTTGATAATCTAGTATCAAGGGAGATAGACTGTCTTAAAAATAACGACCCATACATTGTTTTTCATACTCATATGAGAGCGGACGCGGAAAGCACTATAAGTGAAAATCTCATAGAAGCTGAAAAGTATAGAAGATTTGCAAAAGGCAACGATATTGGGAAAGTTATAAAAACTCTAAATACAAAAAAAAGTTCGGGAATTGATAATATACCAAATTTTATTTTAAAGAAAACCCAAAAACCCTTTTGGAGGTTTTTGGCAATACTTTTCAATCATTTGTTAAATATAGGATATTATCCAGAATACTGGAAAATAGCTAAAATAGTTGCCATACCCAAAACGGACCAAAGCTATAGACCAATTTCACTCTTGTCAAATATTAGTAAACTGCTAGAAATCATCATCACAAATGAAATTAAAAACCACATATGTGGGTCAAATTTGTTCCAAGATAATCAGTTTGGTTTCAGGCCACAACACTCTACTAATCATGCATTAACAATGCTTTCTGATTTTGTTACCACTAATTTAAATAAAAAAAAGGCAACCTTAGCGGTTAGTCTAGATTTAGAAAAAGCTTTTGACACTGCCTGGATAAATGGAATTGTATATAAAATGTACAATATTTTTCATTTTGATACACTAACCTGTAGAATAATTTTGAAATATTTGATACAACGTTCATTTTATGTTGAATGTGATAATGTAAAATCAGATACCAGGCAAATAGCTGCTGGGGTACCACAGGGATCTGTTCTAGGCCCTTGGCTGTTTAACATATTTATGGCAGATTTGCCAGCACCAAACCCAGATATGCAAACACTTATTTATGCGGATGATATTCTAATATTAGCATCAAAAACTAGAATCAAAAATGCAGACACCATCACTAACCTATACATCGACAACCTGTGTAGATTTTTTCAAAAGTGGAAATTAAAACTAAATATAGAAAAATGCGAGTGTACAATAATCACAGGCCTTAAAAAAAACATTTATAAGAATTCAAGAAGGCACACCCCTGCAATCAAAGCACATAACACACCCATTAAGGCAACAAACAACATGAAATACTTAGGATTGATACTAGACCCAAAGTGGTCTTTCACTAAACATATCGACTACATTCTCAAAAAAGCAAAAGCATGCTTTTTCGGTTATTCCAAGCTATTTCAAAGAGCAAAAAAACTATCCCAAAATATAAAATTAAACTGTTATAAACAAATTATAAGACCCATTTTAAGTTATGCTTTCCCAGTTTGGCACCATGTATCCTCGTCACAAATGGAAAAAATAAGACGATTTGAAAGAGCTATTCTCAGAACCTGCACGGGGCTCCATTCTCGATACTGCCCTTACACCGGAACAGTTAAAAGCGTTCCTAACAAAGAACTTTACCAATCAGCCAAAACTGACAGAATAGATCGCTTTCTCATTGAATCAGCCATTAAATTTATTGAAAACCTCACACATATTAAAAATAGTCTTATAGATAATTACAAGAACAAAACATATAATATAAATGTAAATTACACATCACCAATACACCTTATGTATCTCAAAGATAACAATTTACTTTATTGCGACAATAAATTACTTTTCTATAACCGCAGATACAAAACACTAAATATTACCAACACAGTGTACAATACAGCTCAGTAACACAACAGAATCAATACAACTTGAATTCCCTAAGCGTTGATTATTATTTATTTATTTTGTTATTTAGCTCTAGATTTTAGTTTTAATGTTTAATTTTAGTGTTAATCTGTAGATTAACAACACCAATGTCATGTTTTTTTCTCACTTTTTTTAACAAATCAAACACACATAAAAATGCATTAAATTGAATTCTTAAAAACCTAAAATGCTTATCAAAGCAAACACTTGTAAACAATAATTTAGAAATCCCAACTTAAATATTAATATTGTAAACGGAAATCTCATAAACAAACATATGTTCCTAGTTCTAAGGCCGAAAATGTAATCAAAAAATTTTTAAATAAATAGAACATTTGAAACCGTGAAAAAAAAAAAAACCGTGAAACATTTCATAAGTTGTGTGACATTCGTACGGTTAAGAAGTGATTTAGTGAAAAGTGAAATAAATATGACTGGTCGTGGCAAAGGTGGTAAAGGTTTGGGAAAGGGTGGTGCCAAGCGTCATCGTAAAGTTTTACGCGATAATATCCAAGGTATAACAAAGCCAGCTATTAGACGCCTGGCTCGTCGTGGTGGTGTAAAGCGCATCTCCGGCCTGATCTATGAAGAAACACGTGGTGTGTTGAAGGTATTTTTGGAAAATGTTATACGTGATGCTGTTACCTACACGGAACACGCCAAGAGGAAGACTGTCACTGCGATGGACGTGGTTTATGCATTGAAACGTCAAGGTCGTACTCTATATGGTTTTGGCGGTTAAATCTATTTATCCTGAGTATCGATGCAACAACAATCAATGAAAAACGGTCCTTTTCAGGACCACAAATAATTCTTAAAAAAACGAGATTTTTATTTTTCCGATAAAAAAATTTGTATGTAGTCGGCATTAAATATGTTTTGTAGATTTCTTGTTATTTATTAGGCGCTTAGCTTTCCATTTCGATTTCAAAACTCGTAAATTATAACAAGTAAATATGGAAAAACAAAACGAATGAATCTGCCGCCATTGTGTGCAACGCGACTTTTTCAATTCATTTTCAAGGAAAATCTATTTTAAGAAAGTTCGTTTTTTCTCTCATCTCTTAATAAGAAATTCGTGTTGTCGTCCTGAAAAGGACGGATGCTTAGATATTGAATTTAATATGAGGCGATAATTAGGGATGGATTTAGGCCTTTTTCTCCGTTTTCTTTGGCAAGAGCACAGCTTGGATATTTGGTAGCACACCACCTTGGGCAATAGTCACACCAGATAACAATTTATTCAATTCCTCATCATTGCGGATGGCTAATTGTAAATGACGTGGAATAATTCTTGTCTTTTTATTATCACGAGCAGCATTGCCGGCCAATTCTAGAACTTCAGCTGCTAAATATTCCATTACGGCTGCCAAATAAACGGGAGCACCAGCACCAACACGTTCAGCATAGTTGCCTTTGCGCAATAATCGGTGAATGCGGCCAACTGGGAATTGTAAACCAGCACGATTTGAACGAGACTTTGCCTTATTTTTCACTTTTCCACCTTTACCACGACCAGACATTTTTAATTTAATTTCTTCTCTTTTTCTTACTACTTTTCTAAATGAAACTCACCTAATGATTGTACAAACACGAATATTTGGATTCGGCACGTTTTTCACTATTTATACATTTTTGCTTACAACGCGTTCGACGTATTTTTATTACCTAGTCATTGCTTATTTATAGAATAATTCGTTCATACGAAGGCGTTTAAGCGTGCATTCGTGCGGTATTATGTTTAATCGACTTGGAATAGTCAACAGTGAACATTGTATAGTGTGTTGTGAATATTGTGTAGTGTGGTGCTTTTATTTGATTAATTTGTGGAAAAATGCCGCCGAAGGCTAGTGGTAAAGCAGCTAAGAAGGCTGGAAAAGCACAGAAGAACATAACTAAAAATGATAAGCAGAAGAAGCGCAAGAGGAAGGAAAGCTATGCCATTTATATATACAAAGTACTTAAACAAGTACATCCTGATACTGGTATCTCGTCCAAAGCTATGAGTATCATGAATTCATTCGTAAATGATATTTTTGAGCGCATTGCTGCAGAAGCTTCTCGCCTTGCTCACTACAATAAGCGCTCCACGATAACAAGTCGTGAAATTCAGACGGCTGTACGTCTTTTACTGCCCGGTGAGTTGGCCAAACATGCCGTTAGCGAGGGTACAAAAGCTGTCACCAAATATACAAGCTCTAAATAAGTTGTGTAACAAAAGCAAGCAGCAGCAGCAGCAACAGAATCAAAAGGTCCTTTTCAGGACCACAAAATCAATTTATAAGAAGAGAATAAATATTTTCGTAATGTGTTCTTGTTTATCACGATGTGTGCTCTATGCCGACAATGTATTCAATTATGTATGTAGTCGACGAACTCTGTCTCCTGTGTGAGAAAATAAATAAATAAAAAACGCGTTCTCCACCACTTTGTGCCAATCAAATCAATTTAATTTCTTTCACAAATCTATAAATAAAATAATTACGAATAAATTAAACAACGCTTGCTTTTATAAAAATCAATCTTCTTCTTAAATCATTTTGCAGCTCTTAAAAGAGCTTTTCTTTGTTTATTTTTTATTTTTGTGCCCGTCCATCATCAACGGCACTGTGTGATAGTATTTGTCGCGCCTTTGTTCCATTTGTGGGCATTTATTTTTTGCCTGCAGCAGTTTTCTTGGCAGTTGATTTTTTTGAAGGGACTACAGCGGCTGCAGCTTTTTTGGGTTTGGCAGACGAAGCACTTTTTACTTTTGGTGCTCTCGGTTTGGTTGCCGGAGATTTGGCCGCTGATTTGATTGGCTTTGCTTTAACTGTACCAGCTTTTTTCATGCTCTTGACCTTGGCTTGTTCACTTTTCTTTTTTTCAGTTGCCTTAATATTAGCAACTGACAAAGTTTTTCGTCCAGTGGCGGCAGTAGACGTAGATTTACTTTTTGGTATGGCTGCATTGCTGGCGTTGCTTCCTCCTGCCTTCTTGATGGCAACAGTCGCAGTAGTCTTCTTTTTCTTCTTATCGACGGCAACAATGGACTTCTCCTTGATCACCTTACCTTTCTTCTTCTTCTCAGCAACAGTTGCTTTCACAACTTTAGCTTTGGCGTTCCCTTTCGTTTCTTTATTAGCCGTCAAAGATAATTTAAATGATCCGGAGGCACCTTTGCCTTTCGTTTGAATTAATTTGCCATTGGCTACAGATGTTTTTAAATATTTCTTAATGAATGGAGCCAATTTCTGCGAATCACACTTATATGTAATGTTTATAAATTTTTTTATTGCCAACAAGGACGAACCACCGCGTTCTTTTAAACTCTTGATGGCGGCATCAACCATTTGTTGGGTTGGAGGATGTGTTGGTGAAGTCGAAGGTTTTTTTGCCTTTTTAGCAGCAGCGACAACAACACCACCACTACCAGCCTTTTTTACCTTCTTCTCTCCAGGAGATGTTATACCAGCACTAACAACACCGGCAGTAACGGGAGATGCAATAGTATCAATGGCAGCACTCTCTGACATTTCAGTATTTTATATTAATCAACTTGTAATTTATTTGATTTATTTAATTAATTAGTTTTGTAACACACACACACAACTAGCGTCTTCGTAGCTCACTCTTAGCAAAGTAATTACACCGTATAACACACAAATTTGCTATCTTGCAGTAAACTCAACGATTAGACGACATTTTGAGAAGCGAATAGTAGTCACTGTGAATAAAATGGCAAAAATATAGAGGCAGCTAGTACAAATTTGTGTACACGTTTGCACATATTTTTATTTTTATTAATTATATGGGATGAGATTTTGAAAAAATTTTCCACTTTTTACGAAATGGAGATGCAATCACATTGAATTTTAATAAAATCGAGCATTTAACATCTTTTATTATTATTTTATTGGCGTTTTAGTGCAAATTTTTATTTTGGATTTCCCAAAAATTTGCACAAAACTTGGAAAATCGAGAATGTTATGAAAGATTTTCCATCAAATCATTATCAGGATTCAAATTATGCATGTGGTGGATATGAATGAGTGAAAATAATTTAGTTTACGGGCCAAATCGATTTTTAATGAATATTTGAAAATTATGAACGCATCGATCAACTGTACACTGTATTATGCTGTTGCCTACATCATTATAACCAGCAGCAGTAATCAAATGAGAGCGAATAAATACTTATGTTTCAACAATTTACATATATATACAATAGGAAAATTAATTATTTTACATAAATTATATAATTAATTTCATACAAATTAACATCCACATCAATTACATATATTATACATACATACATACATAGATACATACACATAAGTATATTAATAACAGTCAAGTTGTGTGAAGACAATATGTTTAGTTAGGTGATCCGTTCATTTTCTTTAAGAACAATTTAAAAAATATTTTAAAGAAAAAACATCAAGGAGGGGTTCGAATTATTAGTAACTCGAATATAACTTATAGAAAAGTTTTATATATAGAGCACAGAGGTACATATTATTTTATCGATTTTCGATTTGATTCGAACTTTTGAAGCTTAATCGCTGATGATAATGAAAAAGTTGCACAGAATATTTAACAAGTGACAAGTGACACGTTTTATGATAAGCTTCTATTGGATTGGATTGGATTCTTGTGTGCGGCCTCAACGTTTTAACAAATAAAAACACCAACAAAAAATTGCCCAACTCTTTATTGTACAATATTTTCTATATAAATGAAATCCTATTACAATACTTTTTTACGTTTCGTAACATTTATTATGTTCATATCTCTCTTTGATATATTCATTGTGGTCCTGAAAAGGACCGATTTATAGTAATTTTTGATTTCCTTTATGTGATGAATGTGTTTTCCGGGTAAAATTAAGCACGTTCGCCACGAATACGTCTGGCCAATTGGATATCTTTGGGCATAATTGTGACGCGCTTGGCGTGAATAGCGCACAAATTCGTATCTTCGAATAGGCTGACCAAGTAGGCTTCGCTAGCTTCTTGGAGTGCCATAACCGCAGAACTTTGGAAACGTAAATCGGTCTTAAAGTCTTGCGCTATTTCACGCACCAAACGTTGGAATGGCAGTTTGCGAATTAACAATTCGGTACTCTTTTGATAGCGACGAATTTCACGCAATGCAACGGTGCCAGGACGATAACGATGCGGCTTCTTTACACCACCAGTGGCTGGTGCACTTTTGCGAGCTGCCTTTGTAGCCAATTGCTTGCGTGGCGCTTTTCCACCAGTTGATTTACGAGCTGTTTGCTTAGTACGGGCCATTTATTATTTTTCTCACTTATAACATAAAACTAAATAAATCGCAAATGTAACACAATCGCTGTTCAGCACTAACTTTGAAATGAGCGAAGCGTGCCCACAACATCTTGTATTTATACAAAAATTTTAGCATAGCCCATTCGGCATTCGACATTAATCGTATTTGCTTTGTATGGGTTTGTGTAATATATGCCTGTTTTGTATAAATAGAAGACGATTAACTTGAAACATTTCATAAGTTGTGTGACATTCGTACGGTTAAGAAGTGATTTAGTGAAAAGTGAAATAAATATGACTGGTCGTGGCAAAGGTGGTAAAGGTTTGGGAAAGGGTGGTGCCAAGCGTCATCGTAAAGTTTTACGCGATAATATCCAAGGTATAACAAAGCCAGCTATTAGACGCCTGGCTCGTCGTGGTGGTGTAAAGCGCATCTCCGGCCTAATCTATGAAGAAACACGTGGTGTGTTGAAGGTATTTTTGGAAAATGTTATACGTGATGCTGTTACCTACACGGAACACGCCAAGAGGAAGACTGTCACTGCGATGGACGTGGTTTATGCATTGAAACGTCAAGGTCGTACTCTATATGGTTTTGGCGGTTAAATCTATTTATCCTGAGTATCGATGCAACAACAATCAATGAAAAACGGTCCTTTTCAGGACCACAAATAATTCTTAAAAAAACGAGATTTTTATTTTTCCGATAAAAAAATTTGTATGTAGTCGGCATTAAATATGTTTTGTAGATTTCTTGTTATTTATTAGGCGCTTAGCTTTCCATTTCGATTTCAAAACTCGTAAATTATAACAAGTAAATATGGAAAAACAAAACGAATGAATCTGCCGCCATTGTGTGCAACGCGACTTTTTCAATTCATTTTCAAGGAAAATCTATTTTAAGAAAGTTCGTTTTTTCTCTCATCTCTTAATAAGAAATTCGTGTTGTCGTCCTGAAAAGGACGGATGCTTAGATATTGAATTTAATATGAGGCGATAATTAGGGATGGATTTAGGCCTTTTTCTCCGTTTTCTTTGGCAAGAGCACAGCTTGGATATTTGGTAGCACACCACCTTGGGCAATAGTCACACCAGATAACAATTTATTCAATTCCTCATCATTGCGGATGGCTAATTGTAAATGACGTGGAATAATTCTTGTCTTTTTATTATCACGAGCAGCATTGCCGGCCAATTCTAGAACTTCAGCTGCTAAATATTCCATTACGGCTGCCAAATAAACGGGAGCACCAGCACCAACACGTTCAGCATAGTTGCCTTTGCGCAATAATCGGTGAATGCGGCCAACTGGGAATTGTAAACCAGCACGATTTGAACGAGACTTTGCCTTATTTTTCACTTTTCCACCTTTACCACGACCAGACATTTTTAATTTAATTTCTTCTCTTTTTCTTACTACTTTTCTAAATGAAATTCACCTAATGATTGTACAAACACGAATATTTGGATTCGGCACGTTTTTCACTATTTATACATTTTTGCTTACAACGCGTTCGACGTATTTTTATTACCTAGTCATTGCTTATTTATAGAATAATTCGTTCATACGAAGGCGTTTAAGCGTGCATTCGTGCGGTATTATGTTTAAATAAGTTGTGTGACATTTGTACGGTTAAGAAGTGATTTAGTGAAAAGTGAACTATAACTATACAGTAATCCATAGTTTCATAATTCAATTGATCATTGAGTCGGTTTGATTCAGATCAGGAGTCAACAGTGAACATTGTATAGTGTGTAGTGTCTTTCCAAGTGCTCTAAAGAGAGTGTAAATAAAGTACAGTAGAGAAATAAACATAATAGTGTGATAAGAGAGCCAACAACAACAACTCAGCGAAATCCAATAATGGGTGACAGTGATGAGGATAAGAAAAAGAAGAAACGAAAGTTGGAAAATAATGAAAACGTAACCATGACTAAAAAGATCAATGATTTAAATGAGCAATTGAAGGTATTGGCAAAAAAGAACGAGGAGCTCTGTAATAAAAACGAGGAGCTAATTAACAAAAACGAAGAGTTGCAACAGGCA
Source organism: Crataerina pallida (assembly GCA_949710015.1). Lineage (NCBI taxonomy): Eukaryota > Metazoa > Arthropoda > Insecta > Diptera > Hippoboscidae > Crataerina > Crataerina pallida. Next base: position 34,012,824 of record OX453289.1, on the reverse strand, counting down.
ATTGAAGCCATGTTCGGTGAAAGCGACAATGCAGACATGCAATATTGTGAGCAGGACGATTTTCCTACCTTACCAAAAAAAAGGAGTGGCGGCGCTAGTCAGAGCCAGACTAATAGTACTGAGCAGAATCAACAAAACAACGTAGCATCAACAAAAACAAAAACGCAAGTTCGAGCTTCAGAAAAAAAAAAGGTAAAACCCCCAGTATTTATTACACATAACATCAATCAAAAAGAAATCCTTAAAAAACTTTCATTATTACTAAAACACAAAAATTTTTCATTTAATATGATTAACAAAAACACAACAAAAATATGTGCTATCACAAAAGAAGACTATATCAATATACACTATTTCCTCAAAGAGGAAAAAATAAATTTTTTTACATTCACACCACAAGATGTTAAACCATATACGTATGTCATAAAAAAATTGTCCTTTACGTATGACGAAAAGGAAGTAATGGACTATGTAAATGAACTACATAGGAACATAAAAATCCTTAAAATTAGAAAACTATCTAACAACAAATGGCTGATTCAATTAGATAAGCAATCAGATATCATTAATTTCATAAATATTAAATATATTTTAAATTGCAAAATTGAACTTGAAAAGTTCAAAAGTAAAGGCCCTGTGCAATGTAAAAACTGCCAAAGATATAATCATGTATCAAGTAATTGTAACATGCCATATAGGTGTGTTAAGTGCGGTGAGGCTCATGGTCCAAAAAATTGTACAATTCCACCGAAAGAGCAAAATAATCAGGAATTTGTTTGCGCAGACCCGGTATCCGGGGAAATTATAAAAAAAATAGGTGTACCACTAAAATGTGTAAATTGCAATAAAGAAGGCCATGCAGCAAATTCCAAATTATGCCCTAAAAGAGTTGAAATTTTAAACAGAACAAAGAATTTAAAAAAAAAAACTCATATTAATAACAGAATTAAAAATGACTCCGCTATCATACATAATAAATCATTTGCCTCAGTGGCAAAAGAAAATACACATCAAGTTCAGTCAAGTCCAGTCATGGCCACACCCCCCCAAGGCCTTATGCAATTTAACAATATTAGTCTTGAATGTGAAAGATTACTTGGTAAAAATATGTTTATATGTATCAAAAAAATCAAAGAATTCTGCCCAAAGTATAATTTAGAAAAGAGTGATGAAGCCAAAACAAAAATGTTGTTCAATCTACTTATTAGTCTCCAACTAGATGATTAGGGAAATAAAATGTATATCTGCAAATGTGAACTCTCTTGTATCAATACAAAAGAGACAATTTTTTCAACTATTTTTAAATAAGCATAAACCAGATGTGGTCCTAATAGCGGAACATAAGTTACAAATAAAACATAAACTAAACTTTCAAGGGTACAAGTTAATAATGCAATATAGAACAAATGGAAAAGGTGGGGGAACAGCTATTTGTATCAAGGAAAATATTAAATATGAAATAGTGCGAGTAAGCACAACACATATAGAACACACTACAATAATAATGACATGTTTAAATGGCAGCAAAATAGCCTTTTCTGCAATTTACAAACCACCTAAAGTAAGTTTGTGCGAGTCAGAACTTAATAGAATAACAAGAAGCACATCGGCAAATACAATTGTTATGGGTGGTGATCTTAATGCTAGACATCCCAGTTGGGGTGATACGCATTCAAATCCTAATGGTAACAAACTTAGAATGTGGCTAAATAAAACACCAAATTTCGATTTAATTCCCAGTGCATATCCCACTAGAAATACCTCATATCTTGATTTTTTCATTACAAACGATTCAGCTAAAATATTATATCCCTCATGGTCAATAGATAAATTGAAAACAATACAATATGAATCAGATCATTTTGCGATAGAAATGAATTTGACTATAGCAGATTTTATCAAACAACCTCCACATTTCATTAGAGAGTACAATCATATCAACATAAAACAATTTAACTATATCTTAAATAGGGAGCTAGAAAATCATACGTTAAGTTTAGACAGGAATGTTAAAGAACAAGAAATTGACACGTGTATAAATGAAATGAACAAAGCCTTCAATCTAGCAATTGAAATGTCTGTCCCAAAACGGATTATCAAAAACAGAGGTCAAATAAAACTCTCTGCACAAACCATAAAACTAATGTCAGACAAGAAAAAGATTCGCAGACGACTGTACAATTGTCTAGACCCAGCAAGAAGGAACACTCTCAAAGCAGACATTAAAAATCTCAAAAAAATTATTTCTGATTTAATCAGAATCGAGGTAACCAACTATTGGGAAAAAATTTATAAGAATGTCAAAATGCACAGCAAAACCTATAGTAAAATTAAAAATTTGGCTGGTATACGGAAAACTAACACTATTGTTGACATTAAAATTAACAATGGCACGTATCTTACAGAAATGAAGGATAAAGTTCAATATCTCTCACAAAGATTTGAAGCAGTTCACTTACAAAACTCAGTTACTAGTGATATAAATTTTGATAATCTAGTATCAAGGGAGATAGACTGTCTTAAAAATAACGACCCATACATTGTTTTTCATACTCATATGAGAGCGGACGCGGAAAGCACTATAAGTGAAAATCTCATAGAAGCTGAAAAGTATAGAAGATTTGCAAAAGGCAACGATATTGGGAAAGTTATAAAAACTCTAAATACAAAAAAAAGTTCGGGAATTGATAATATACCAAATTTTATTTTAAAGAAAACCCAAAAACCCTTTTGGAGGTTTTTGGCAATACTTTTCAATCATTTGTTAAATATAGGATATTATCCAGAATACTGGAAAATAGCTAAAATAGTTGCCATACCCAAAACGGACCAAAGCTATAGACCAATTTCACTCTTGTCAAATATTAGTAAACTGCTAGAAATCATCATCACAAATGAAATTAAAAACCACATATGTGGGTCAAATTTGTTCCAAGATAATCAGTTTGGTTTCAGGCCACAACACTCTACTAATCATGCATTAACAATGCTTTCTGATTTTGTTACCACTAATTTAAATAAAAAAAAGGCAACCTTAGCGGTTAGTCTAGATTTAGAAAAAGCTTTTGACACTGCCTGGATAAATGGAATTGTATATAAAATGTACAATATTTTTCATTTTGATACACTAACCTGTAGAATAATTTTGAAATATTTGATACAACGTTCATTTTATGTTGAATGTGATAATGTAAAATCAGATACCAGGCAAATAGCTGCTGGGGTACCACAGGGATCTGTTCTAGGCCCTTGGCTGTTTAACATATTTATGGCAGATTTGCCAGCACCAAACCCAGATATGCAAACACTTATTTATGCGGATGATATTCTAATATTAGCATCAAAAACTAGAATCAAAAATGCAGACACCATCACTAACCTATACATCGACAACCTGTGTAGATTTTTTCAAAAGTGGAAATTAAAACTAAATATAGAAAAATGCGAGTGTACAATAATCACAGGCCTTAAAAAAAACATTTATAAGAATTCAAGAAGGCACACCCCTGCAATCAAAGCACATAACACACCCATTAAGGCAACAAACAACATGAAATACTTAGGATTGATACTAGACCCAAAGTGGTCTTTCACTAAACATATCGACTACATTCTCAAAAAAGCAAAAGCATGCTTTTTCGGTTATTCCAAGCTATTTCAAAGAGCAAAAAAACTATCCCAAAATATAAAATTAAACTGTTATAAACAAATTATAAGACCCATTTTAAGTTATGCTTTCCCAGTTTGGCACCATGTATCCTCGTCACAAATGGAAAAAATAAGACGATTTGAAAGAGCTATTCTCAGAACCTGCACGGGGCTCCATTCTCGATACTGCCCTTACACCGGAACAGTTAAAAGCGTTCCTAACAAAGAACTTTACCAATCAGCCAAAACTGACAGAATAGATCGCTTTCTCATTGAATCAGCCATTAAATTTATTGAAAACCTCACACATATTAAAAATAGTCTTATAGATAATTACAAGAACAAAACATATAATATAAATGTAAATTACACATCACCAATACACCTTATGTATCTCAAAGATAACAATTTACTTTATTGCGACAATAAATTACTTTTCTATAACCGCAGATACAAAACACTAAATATTACCAACACAGTGTACAATACAGCTCAGTAACACAACAGAATCAATACAACTTGAATTCCCTAAGCGTTGATTATTATTTATTTATTTTGTTATTTAGCTCTAGATTTTAGTTTTAATGTTTAATTTTAGTGTTAATCTGTAGATTAACAACACCAATGTCATGTTTTTTTCTCACTTTTTTTAACAAATCAAACACACATAAAAATGCATTAAATTGAATTCTTAAAAACCTAAAATGCTTATCAAAGCAAACACTTGTAAACAATAATTTAGAAATCCCAACTTAAATATTAATATTGTAAACGGAAATCTCATAAACAAACATATGTTCCTAGTTCTAAGGCCGAAAATGTAATCAAAAAATTTTTAAATAAATAGAACATTTGAAACCGTGAAAAAAAAAAAAAACCGTATTATGTTTAATCGACTTGGAATAGTCAACAGTGAACATTGTATAGTGTGTTGTGAATATTGTGTAGTGTGGTGCTTTTATTTGATTAATTTGTGGAAAAATGCCGCCGAAGGCTAGTGGTAAAGCAGCTAAGAAGGCTGGAAAAGCACAGAAGAACATAACTAAAAATGATAAGCAGAAGAAGCGCAAGAGGAAGGAAAGCTATGCCATTTATATATACAAAGTACTTAAACAAGTACATCCTGATACTGGTATCTCGTCCAAAGCTATGAGTATCATGAATTCATTCGTAAATGATATTTTTGAGCGCATTGCTGCAGAAGCTTCTCGCCTTGCTCACTACAATAAGCGCTCCACGATAACAAGTCGTGAAATTCAGACGGCTGTACGTCTTTTACTGCCCGGTGAGTTGGCCAAACATGCCGTTAGCGAGGGTACAAAAGCTGTCACCAAATATACAAGCTCTAAATAAGTTGTGTAACAAAAGCAAGCAGCAGCAGCAGCAACAGAATCAAAAGGTCCTTTTCAGGACCACAAAATCAATTTATAAGAAGAGAATAAATATTTTCGTAATGTGTTCTTGTTTATCACGATGTGTGCTCTATGCCGACAATATATTCAATTATGTAGTCGACGAACTCTACGTATTGTGAGACTCCTGTGTGAGAAAATAAATAAATCAAAAACGCGTTCTCCACCACTTTGTGCCAATCAAATAAATTTAATTTCTTTCACAAATCTATAAATAAAATAATTACGAATAAATTAAACAACGCTTGCTTTTATAAAAATCAATCTTCTTCTTAAATCATTTTGCAGCTCTTAAAAGAGCTTTTCTTTGTTTATTTTTTATTTTTGTGCCCGTCCATCATCAACGGCACTGTGTGATAGTATTTGTCGCGCCTTTGTTCCATTTGTGGGCATTTATTTTTTGCCTGCAGCAGTTTTCTTGGCAGTTGATTTTTTTGAAGGGACTACAGCGGCTGCAGCTTTTTTGGGTTTGGCAGACGAAGCACTTTTTACTTTTGGTGCTCTCGGTTTGGTTGCCGGAGATTTGGCCGCTGATTTGATTGGCTTTGCTTTAACTGTACCAGCTTTTTTCATGCTCTTGACCTTGGCTTGTTCACTTTTCTTTTTTTCAGTTGCCTTAATATTAGCAACTGACAAAGTTTTTCGTCCAGTGGCGGCAGTAGACGTAGATTTACTTTTTGGTATGGCTGCATTGCTGGCGTTGCTTCCTCCTGCCTTCTTGATGGCAACAGTCGCAGTAGTCTTCTTTTTCTTCTTATCGACGGCAACAATGGACTTCTCCTTGATCACCTTACCTTTCTTCTTCTTCTCAGCAACAGTTGCTTTCACAACTTTAGCTTTGGCGTTCCCTTTCGTTTCTTTATTAGCCGTCAAAGATAATTTAAATGATCCGGAGGCACCTTTGCCTTTCGTTTGAATTAATTTGCCATTGGCTACAGATGTTTTTAAATATTTCTTAATGAATGGAGCCAATTTCTGCGAATCACACTTATATGTAATGTTTATAAATTTTTTTATTGCCAACAAGGACGAACCACCGCGTTCTTTTAAACTCTTGATGGCGGCATCAACCATTTGTTGGGTTGGAGGATGTGTTGGTGAAGTCGAAGGTTTTTTTGCCTTTTTAGCAGCAGCGACAACAACACCACCACTACCAGCCTTTTTTACCTTCTTCTCTCCAGGAGATGTTATACCAGCACTAACAACACCGGCAGTAACGGGAGATGCAATAGTATCAATGGCAGCACTCTCTGACATTTCAGTATTTTATATTAATCAACTTGTAATTTATTTGATTTATTTAATTAATTAGTTTTGTAACACACACACACAACTAGCGTCTTCGTAGCTCACTCTTAGCAAAGTAATTACACCGTATAACACACAAATTTGCTATCTTGCAGTAAACTCAACGATTAGACGACATTTTGAGAAGCGAATAGTAGTCACTGTGAATAAAATGGCAAAAATATAGAGGCAGCTAGTACAAATTTGTGTACACGTTTGCACATATTTTTATTTTTATTAATTATATGGGATGAGATTTTGAAAAAATTTTCCACTTTTTACGAAATGGAGATGCAATCACATTGAATTTTAATAAAATCGAGCATTTAACATCTTTTATTATTATTTTATTGGCGTTTTAGTGCAAATTTTTATTTTGGATTTCCCAAAAATTTGCACAAAACTTGGAAAATCGAGAATGTTATGAAAGATTTTCCATCAAATCATTATCAGGATTCAAATTATGCATGTGGTGGATATGAATGAGTGAAAATAATTTAGTTTACGGGCCAAATCGATTTTTAATGAATATTTGAAAATTATGAACGCATCGATCAACTGTACACTGTATTATGCTGTTGCCTACATCATTATAACCAGCAGCAGTAATCAAATGAGAGCGAATAAATACTTATGTTTCAACAATTTACATATATATACAATAGGAAAATTAATTATTTTACATAAATTATATAATTAATTTCATACAAATTAACATCCACATCAATTACATATATTATACATACATACATACATAGATACATACACATAAGTATATTAATAACAGTCAAGTTGTGTGAAGACAATATGTTTAGTTAGGTGATCCGTTCATTTTCTTTAAGAACAATTTAAAAAATATTTTAAAGAAAAAACATCAAGGAGGGGTTCGAATTATTAGTAACTCGAATATAACTTATAGAAAAGTTTTATATATAGCGCACAGAGGTACATATTATTTTATCGATTTTCGATTTGATTCGAACTTTTGAAGCTTAATCGCTGATGATAATGAAAAAGTTGCACAGAATATTTAACAAGTGACAAGTGACACGTTTTATGATAAGCTTCTATTGGATTGGATTGGATTCTTGTGTGCGGCCTCAACGTTTTAACAAATAAAAACACCAACAAAAAATTGCCCAACTCTTTATTGTACAATATTTTCTATATAAATGAAATCCTATTACAATACTTTTTTACGTTTCGTAACATTTATTATGTTCATATCTCTCTTTGATATATTCATTGTGGTCCTGAAAAGGACCGATTTATAGTAATTTTTGATTTCCTTTATGTGATGAATGTGTTTTCCGGGTAAAATTAAGCACGTTCGCCACGAATACGTCTGGCCAATTGGATATCTTTGGGCATAATTGTGACGCGCTTGGCGTGAATAGCGCACAAATTCGTATCTTCGAATAGGCTGACCAAGTAGGCTTCGCTAGCTTCTTGGAGTGCCATAACCGCAGAACTTTGGAAACGTAAATCGGTCTTAAAGTCTTGCGCTATTTCACGCACCAAACGTTGGAATGGCAGTTTGCGAATTAACAATTCGGTACTCTTTTGATAGCGACGAATTTCACGCAATGCAACGGTGCCAGGACGATAACGATGCGGCTTCTTTACACCACCAGTGGCTGGTGCACTTTTGCGAGCTGCCTTTGTAGCCAATTGCTTGCGTGGCGCTTTTCCACCAGTTGATTTACGAGCTGTTTGCTTAGTACGGGCCATTTATTATTTTTCTCACTTATAACATAAAACTAAATAAATCGCAAATGTAACACAATCGCTGTTCAGCACTAACTTTGAAATGAGCGAAGCGTGCCCACAACATCTTGTATTTATACAAAAATTTTAGCATAGCCCATTCGGCATTCGACATTAATCGTATTTGCTTTGTATGGGTTTGTGTAATATATGCCTGTTTTGTATAAATAGAAGACGATTAACTTGAAACATTTCATAAGTTGTGTGACATTTGTACGGTTAAGAAGTGATTTAGTGAAAAGTGAAGTAAATATGACTGGTCGTGGCAAAGGTGGTAAAGGTTTGGGAAAGGGTGGTGCCAAGCGTCATCGTAAAGTTTTACGCGATAATATCCAAGGTATAACAAAGCCAGCTATTAGACGCCTGGCTCGTCGTGGTGGTGTAAAGCGCATCTCCGGCCTGATCTATGAAGAAACACGTGGTGTGTTGAAGGTATTTTTGGAAAATGTTATACGTGATGCTGTTACCTACACGGAACACGCCAAGAGGAAGACTGTCACTGCGATGGACGTGGTTTATGCATTGAAACGTCAAGGTCGTACTCTATATGGTTTTGGCGGTTAAATCTATTTATCCTGAGTATCGATGCAACAACAATCAATGAAAAACGGTCCTTTTCAGGACCACAAATAATTCTTAAAAAAACGAGATTTTTATTTTTCCGATAAAAAAATTTGTATGTAGTCGGCATTAAATATGTTTTGTAGATTTCTTGTTATTTATTAGGCGCTTAGCTTTCCATTTCGATTTCAAAACTCGTAAATTATAACAAGTAAATATGGAAAAACAAAACGAATGAATCTGCCGCCATTGTGTGCAACGCGACTTTTTCAATTCATTTTCAAGGAAAATCTATTTTAAGAAAGTTCGTTTTTTCTCTCATCTCTTAATAAGAAATTCGTGTTGTCGTCCTGAAAAGGACGGATGCTTAGATATTGAATTTAATATGAGGCGATAATTAGGGATGGATTTAGGCCTTTTTCTCCGTTTTCTTTGGCAAGAGCACAGCTTGGATATTTGGTAGCACACCACCTTGGGCAATAGTCACACCAGATAACAATTTATTCAATTCCTCATCATTGCGGATGGCTAATTGTAAATGACGTGGAATAATTCTTGTCTTTTTATTATCACGAGCAGCATTGCCGGCCAATTCTAGAACTTCAGCTGCTAAATATTCCATTACGGCTGCCAAATAAACGGGAGCACCAGCACCAACACGTTCAGCATAGTTGCCTTTGCGCAATAATCGGTGAATGCGGCCAACTGGGAATTGTAAACCAGCACGATTTGAACGAGACTTTGCCTTATTTTTCACTTTTCCACCTTTACCACGACCAGACATTTTTAATTTAATTTCTTCTCTTTTTCTTACTACTTTTCTAAATGAAATTCACCTAATGATTGTACAAACACGAATATTTGGATTCGGCACGTTTTTCACTATTTATACATTTTTGCTTACAACGCGTTCGACGTATTTTTATTACCTAGTCATTGCTTATTTATAGAATAATTCGTTCATACGAAGGCGTTTAAGCGTGCATTCGTGCGGTATTATGTTTAATCGACTTGGAATAGTCAACAGTGAACATTGTATAGTGTGTTGTGAATATTGTGTAGTGTGGTGCTTTTATTTGATTAATTTGTGGAAAAATGCCGCCGAAGGCTAGTGGTAAAGCAGCTAAGAAGGCTGGAAAAGCACAGAAGAACATAACTAAAAATGATAAGCAGAAGAAGCGCAAGAGGAAGGAAAGCTATGCCATTTATATATACAAAGTACTTAAACAAGTACATCCTGATACTGGTATCTCGTCTAAAGCTATGAGTATCATGAATTCATTCGTAAATGATATTTTTGAGCGCATTGCTGCAGAAGCTTCTCGCCTTGCTCACTACAATAAGCGCTCCACGATAACAAGTCGTGAAATTCAGACGGCTGTACGTCTTTTACTGCCCGGTGAGTTGGCCAAACATGCCGTTAGCGAGGGTACAAAAGCTGTCACCAAATATACAAGCTCTAAATAAGTTGTGTAACAAAAGCAAGCAGCAGCAGCAGCAACAGAATCAAAAGGTCCTTTTCAGGACCACAAAATCAATTTATAAGAAGAGAATAAATATTTTCGTAATGTGTTCTTGTTTATCACGTTGTGTGCTCTATGCCGACAATGTATTCAATTATGTATGTAGTCGACGAACTCTACGTATTGTGAGACTCCTGTGTGAGAAAATAAATAAATAAAAAACGCGTTCTCCACCACTTTGTGCCAATCAAATCAATTTAATTTCTTTCACAAATCTATAAATAAAATAATTACGAATAAATTAAACAACGCTTGCTTTTATAAAAATCAATCTTCTTCTTAAATCATTTTGCAGCTCTTAAAAGAGCTTTTCTTTGTTTATTTTTTATTTTTGTGCCCGTCCATCATCAACGGCACTGTGTGATAGTATTTGTCGCGCCTTTGTTCCATTTGTGGGCATTTATTTTTTGCCTGCAGCAGTTTTCTTGGCAGTTGATTTTTTTGAAGGGACTACAGCGGCTGCAGCTTTTTTGGGTTTGGCAGACGAAGCACTTTTTACTTTTGGTGCTCTCGGTTTGGTTGCCGGAGATTTGGCCGCTGATTTGATTTGCTTTAACTGTACCAGCTTTTTTCATGCTCTTGACCTTGGCTTGTTCACTTTTCTTTTTTTCAGTTGCCTTAATATTAGCAACTGACAAAGTTTTTCGTCCAGTGGCGGCAGTAGACGTAGATTTACTTTTTGGTATGGCTGCATTGCTGGCGTTGCTTCCTCCTGCCTTCTTGATGGCAACAGTCGCAGTAGTCTTCTTTTTCTTCTTATCGACGGCAACAATGGACTTCTCCTTGATCACCTTACCTTTCTTCTTCTTCTCAGCAACAGTTGCTTTCACAACTTTAGCTTTGGCGTTCCCTTTCGTTTCTTTATTAGCCGTCAAAGATAATTTAAATGATCCGGAGGCACCTTTGCCTTTCGTTTGAATTAATTTGCCATTGGCTACAGATGTTTTTAAATATTTCTTAATGAATGGAGCCAATTTCTGCGAATCACACTTATATGTAATGTTTATAAATTTTTTTATTGCCAACAAGGACGAACCACCGCGTTCTTTTAAACTCTTGATGGCGGCATCAACCATTTGTTGGGTTGGAGGATGTGTTGGTGAAGTCGAAGGTTTTTTTGCCTTTTTAGCAGCAGCGACAACAACACCACCACTACCAGCCTTTTTTACCTTCTTCTCTCCAGGAGATGTTATACCAGCACTAACAACACCGGCAGTAACGGGAGATGCAATAGTATCAATGGCAGCACTCTCTGACATTTCAGTATTTTATATTAATCAACTTGTAATTTATTTGATTTATTTAATTAATTAGTTTTGTAACACACACACACAACTAGCGTCTTCGTAGCTCACTCTTAGCAAAGTAATTACACCGTATAACACACAAATTTGCTATCTTGCAGTAAACTCAACGATTAGACGACATTTTGAGAAGCGAATAGTAGTCACTGTGAATAAAATGGCAAAAATATAGAGGCAGCTAGTACAAATTTGTGTACACGTTTGCACATATTTTTATTTTTATTAATTATATGGGATGAGATTTTGAAAAAATTTTCCACTTTTTACGAAATGGAGATGCAATCACATTGAATTTTAATAAAATCGAGCATTTAACATCTTTTATTATTATTTTATTGGCGTTTTAGTGCAAATTTTTATTTTGGATTTCCCAAAAATTTGCACAAAACTTGGAAAATCGAGAATGTTATGAAAGATTTTCCATCAAATCATTATCAGGATTCAAATTATGCATGTGGTGGATATGAATGAGTGAAAATAATTTAGTTTACGGGCCAAATCGATTTTTAATGAATATTTGAAAATTATGAACGCATCGATCAACTGTACACTGTATTATGCTGTTGCCTACATCATTATAACCAGCAGCAGTAATCAAATGAGAGCGAATAAATACTTATGTTTCAACAATTTACATATATATACAATAGGAAAATTAATTATTTTACATAAATTATATAATTAATTTCATACAAATTAACATCCACATCAATTACATATATTATACATACATACATACATAGATACATACACATAAGTATATTAATAACAGTCAAGTTGTGTGAAGACAATATGTTTAGTTAGGTGATCCGTTCATTTTCTTTAAGAACAATTTAAAAAATATTTTAAAGAAAAAACATCAAGGAGGGGTTCGAATTATTAGTAACTCGAATATAACTTATAGAAAAGTTTTATATATAGCGCACAGAGGTACATATTATTTTATCGATTTTCGATTTGATTCGAACTTTTGAAGCTTAATCGCTGATGATAATGAAAAAGTTGCACAGAATATTTAACAAGTGACAAGTGACACGTTTTATGATAAGCTTCTATTGGATTGGATTGGATTCTTGTGTGCGGCCTCAACGTTTTAACAAATAAAAACACCAACAAAAAATTGCCCAACTCTTTATTGTACAATATTTTCTATATAAATGAAATCCTATTACAATACTTTTTTACGTTTCGTAACATTTATTATGTTCATATCTCTCTTTGATATATTCATTGTGGTCCTGAAAAGGACCGATTTATAGTAATTTTTGATTTCCTTTATGTGATGAATGTGTTTTCCGGGTAAAATTAAGCACGTTCGCCACGAATACGTCTGGCCAATTGGATATCTTTGGGCATAATTGTGACGCGCTTGGCGTGAATAGCGCACAAATTCGTATCTTCGAATAGGCCGACCAAGTAGGCTTCGCTAGCTTCTTGGAGTGCCATAACCGCAGAACTTTGGAAACGTAAATCGGTCTTAAAGTCTTGCGCTATTTCACGCACCAAACGTTGGAATGGCAGTTTGCGAATTAACAATTCGGTACTCTTTTGATAGCGACGAATTTCACGCAATGCAACGGTGCCAGGACGATAACGATGCGGCTTCTTTACACCACCAGTGGCTGGTGCACTTTTGCGAGCTGCCTTTGTAGCCAATTGCTTGCGTGGCGCTTTTCCACCAGTTGATTTACGAGCTGTTTGCTTAGTACGGGCCATTTATTATTTTTCTCACTTATAACATAAAACTAAATAAATCGCAAATGTAACACAATCGCTGTTCAGCACTAACTTTGAAATGAGCGAAGCGTGCCCACAACATCTTGTATTTATACAAAAATTTTAGCATAGCCCATTCGGCATTCGACATTAATCGTATTTGCTTTGTATGGGTTTGTGTAATATATGCCTGTTTTGTATAAATAGAAGACGATTAACTTGAAACATTTCATAAGTTGTGTGACATTTGTACGGTTAAGAAGTGATTTAGTGAAAAGTGAAGTAAATATGACTGGTCGTGGCAAAGGTGGTAAAGGTTTGGGAAAGGGTGGTGCCAAGCGTCATCGTAAAGTTTTACGCGATAATATCCAAGGTATAACAAAGCCAGCTATTAGACGCCTGGCTCGTCGTGGTGGTGTAAAGCGCATCTCCGGCCTGATCTATGAAGAAACACGTGGTGTGTTGAAGGTATTTTTGGAAAATGTTATACGTGATGCTGTTACCTACACGGAACACGCCAAGAGGAAGACTGTCACTGCGATGGACGTGGTTTATGCATTGAAACGTCCAGACATTTTTAATTTAATTTCTTCTCTTTTTCTTACTACTTTTCTAAATGAAATTCACCTAATGATTGTACAAACACGAATATTTGGATTCGGCACGTTTTTCACTATTTATACATTTTTGCTTACAACGCGTTCGACGTATTTTTATTACCTAGTCATTGCTTATTTATAGAATAATTCGTTCATACGAAGGCGTTTAAGCGTGCATTCGTGCGGTATTATGTTTAATCGACTTGGAATAGTCAACAGTGAACATTGTATAGTGTGTTGTGAATATTGTGTAGTGTGGTGCTTTTATTTGATTAATTTGTGGAAAAATGCCGCCGAAGGCTAGTGGTAAAGCAGCTAAGAAGGCTGGAAAAGCACAGAAGAACATAACTAAAAATGATAAGCAGAAGAAGCGCAAGAGGAAGGAAAGCTATGCCATTTATATATACAAAGTACTTAAACAAGTACATCCTGATACTGGTATCTCGTCTAAAGCTATGAGTATCATGAATTCATTCGTAAATGATATTTTTGAGCGCATTGCTGCAGAAGCTTCTCGCCTTGCTCACTACAATAAGCGCTCCACGATAACAAGTCGTGAAATTCAGACGGCTGTACGTCTTTTACTGCCCGGTGAGTTGGCCAAACATGCCGTTAGCGAGGGTACAAAAGCTGTCACCAAATATACAAGCTCTAAATAAGTTGTGTAACAAAAGCAAGCAGCAGCAGCAGCAACAGAATCAAAAGGTCCTTTTCAGGACCACAAAATCAATTTATAAGAAGAGAATAAATATTTTCGTAATGTGTTCTTGTTTATCACGTTGTGTGCTCTATGCCGACAATGTATTCAATTATGTATGTAGTCGACGAACTCTACGTATTGTGAGACTCCTGTGTGAGAAAATAAATAAATAAAAAACGCGTTCTCCACCACTTTGTGCCAATCAAATCAATTTAATTTCTTTCACAAATCTATAAATAAAATAATTACGAATAAATTAAACAACGCTTGCTTTTATAAAAATCAATCTTCTTCTTAAATCATTTTGCAGCTCTTAAAAGAGCTTTTCTTTGTTTATTTTTTATTTTTGTGCCCGTCCATCATCAACGGCACTGTGTGATAGTATTTGTCGCGCCTTTGTTCCATTTGTGGGCATTTATTTTTTGCCTGCAGCAGTTTTCTTGGCAGTTGATTTTTTTGAAGGGACTACAGCGGCTGCAGCTTTTTTGGGTTTGGCAGACGAAGCACTTTTTACTTTTGGTGCTCTCGGTTTGGTTGCCGGAGATTTGGCCGCTGATTTGATTGGCTTTGCTTTAACTGTACCAGCTTTTTTCATGCTCTTGACCTTGGCTTGTTCACTTTTCTTTTTTTCAGTTGCCTTAATATTAGCAACTGACAAAGTTTTTCGTCCAGTGGCGGCAGTAGACGTAGATTTACTTTTTGGTATGGCTGCATTGCTGGCGTTGCTTCCTCCTGCCTTCTTGATGGCAACAGTCGCAGTAGTCTTCTTTTTCTTCTTATCGACGGCAACAATGGACTTCTCCTTGATCACCTTACCTTTCTTCTTCTTCTCAGCAACAGTTGCTTTCACAACTTTAGCTTTGGCGTTCCCTTTCGTTTCTTTATTAGCCGTCAAAGATAATTTAAATGATCCGGAGGCACCTTTGCCTTTCGTTTGAATTAATTTGCCATTGGCTACAGATGTTTTTAAATATTTCTTAATGAATGGAGCCAATTTCTGCGAATCACACTTATATGTAATGTTTATAAATTTTTTTATTGCCAACAAGGACGAACCACCGCGTTCTTTTAAACTCTTGATGGCGGCATCAACCATTTGTTGGGTTGGAGGATGTGTTGGTGAAGTCGAAGGTTTTTTTGCCTTTTTAGCAGCAGCGACAACAACACCACCACTACCAGCCTTTTTTACCTTCTTCTCTCCAGGAGATGTTATACCAGCACTAACAACACCGGCAGTAACGGGAGATGCAATAGTATCAATGGCAGCACTCTCTGACATTTCAGTATTTTATATTAATCAACTTGTAATTTATTTGATTTATTTAATTAATTAGTTTTGTAACACACACACACAACTAGCGTCTTCGTAGCTCACTCTTAGCAAAGTAATTACACCGTATAACACACAAATTTGCTATCTTGCAGTAAACTCAACGATTAGACGACATTTTGAGAAGCGAATAGTAGTCACTGTGAATAAAATGGCAAAAATATAGAGGCAGCTAGTACAAATTTGTGTACACGTTTGCACATATTTTTATTTTTATTAATTATATGGGATGAGATTTTGAAAAAATGTTCCACTTTTTACGAAATGGAGATGCAATCACATTGAATTTTAATAAAATCGAGCATTTAACATCTTTTATTATTATTTTATTGGCGTTTTAGTGCAAATTTTTATTTTGGATTTCCCAAAAATTTGCACAAAACTTGGAAAATCGAGAATGTTATGAAAGATTTTCCATCAAATCATTATCAGGATTCAAATTATGCATGTGGTGGATATGAATGAGTGAAAATAATTTAGTTTACGGGCCAAATCGATTTTTAATGAATATTTGAAAATTATGAACGCATCGATCAACTGTACACTGTATTATGCTGTTGCCTACATCATTATAACCAGCAGCAGTAATCAAATGAGAGCGAATAAATACTTATGTTTCAACAATTTACATATATATACAATAGGAAAATTAATTATTTTACATAAATTATATAATTAATTTCATACAAATTAACATCCACATCAATTACATATATTATACATACATACATACATAGATACATACACATAAGTATATTAATAACAGTCAAGTTGTGTGAAGACAATATGTTTAGTTAGGTGATCCGTTCATTTTCTTTAAGAACAATTTAAAAAATATTTTAAAGAAAAAACATCAAGGAGGGGTTCGAATTATTAGTAACTCGAATATAACTTATAGAAAAGTTTTATATATAGAGCACAGAGGTACATATTATTTTATCGATTTTCGATTTGATTCGAACTTTTGAAGCTTAATCGCTGATGATAATGAAAAAGTTGCACAGAATATTTAACAAGTGACAAGTGACACGTTTTATGATAAGCTTCTATTGGATTGGATTGGATTCTTGTGTGCGGCCTCAACGTTTTAACAAATAAAAACACCAACAAAAAATTGCCCAACTCTTTATTGTACAATATTTTCTATATAAATGAAATCCTATTACAATACTTTTTTACGTTTCGTAACATTTATTATGTTCATATCTCTCTTTGATATATTCATTGTGGTCCTGAAAAGGACCGATTTATAGTAATTTTTGATTTCCTTTATGTGATGAATGTGTTTTCCGGGTAAAATTAAGCACGTTCGCCACGAATACGTCTGGCCAATTGGATATCTTTGGGCATAATTGTGACGCGCTTGGCGTGAATAGCGCACAAATTCGTATCTTCGAATAGGCCGACCAAGTAGGCTTCGCTAGCTTCTTGGAGTGCCATAACCGCAGAACTTTGGAAACGTAAATCGGTCTTAAAGTCTTGCGCTATTTCACGCACCAAACGTTGGAATGGCAGTTTGCGAATTAACAATTCGGTACTCTTTTGATAGCGACGAATTTCACGCAATGCAACGGTGCCAGGACGATAACGATGCGGCTTCTTTACACCACCAGTGGCTGGTGCACTTTTGCGAGCTGCCTTTGTAGCCAATTGCTTGCGTGGCGCTTTTCCACCAGTTGATTTACGAGCTGTTTGCTTAGTACGGGCCATTTATTATTTTTCTCACTTATAACATAAAACTAAATAAATCGCAAATGTAACACAATCGCTGTTCAGCACAAACTTTGAAATGAGCGAAGCGTGCCCACAACATCTTGTATTTATACAAAAATTTTAGCATAGCCCATTCGGCATTCGACATTAATCGTATTTGCTTTGTATGGGTTTGTGTAATATATGCCTGTTTTGTATAAATAGAAGACGATTAACTTGAAACATTTCATAAGTTGTGTGACATTCGTACGGTTAAGAAGTGATTTAGTGAAAAGTGAAATAAATATGACTGGTCGTGGCAAAGGTGGTAAAGGTTTGGGAAAGGGTGGTGCCAAGCGTCATCGTAAAGTTTTACGCGATAATATCCAAGGTATAACAAAGCCAGCTATTAGACGCCTGGCTCGTCGTGGTGGTGTAAAGCGCATCTCCGGCCTGATCTATGAAGAAACACGTGGTGTGTTGAAGGTATTTTTGGAAAATGTTATACGTGATGCTGTTACCTACACGGAACACGCCAAGAGGAAGACTGTCACTGCGATGGACGTGGTTTATGCATTGAAACGTCAAGGTCGTACTCTATATGGTTTTGGCGGTTAAATCTATTTATCCTGAGTATCGATGCAACAACAATCAATGAAAAACGGTCCTTTTCAGGACCACAAATAATTCTTAAAAAAACGAGATTTTTATTTTTCCGATAAAAAAATTTGTATGTAGTCGGCATTAAATATGTTTTGTAGATTTCTTGTTATTTATTAGGCGCTTAGCTTTCCATTTCGATTTCAAAACTCGTAAATTATAACAAGTAAATATGGAAAAACAAAACGAATGAATCTGCCGCCATTGTGTGCAACGCGACTTTTTCAATTCATTTTCAAGGAAAATCTATTTTAAGAAAGTTCGTTTTTTCTCTCATCTCTTAATAAGAAATTCGTGTTGTCGTCCTGAAAAGGACGGATGCTTAGATATTGAATTTAATATGAGGCGATAATTAGGGATGGATTTAGGCCTTTTTCTCCGTTTTCTTTGGCAAGAGCACAGCTTGGATATTTGGTAGCACACCACCTTGGGCAATAGTCACACCAGATAACAATTTATTCAATTCCTCATCATTGCGGATGGCTAATTGTAAATGACGTGGAATAATTCTTGTCTTTTTATTATCACGAGCAGCATTGCCGGCCAATTCTAGAACTTCAGCTGCTAAATATTCCATTACGGCTGCCAAATAAACGGGAGCACCAGCACCAACACGTTCAGCATAGTTGCCTTTGCGCAATAATCGGTGAATGCGGCCAACTGGGAATTGTAAACCAGCACGATTTGAACGAGACTTTGCCTTATTTTTCACTTTTCCACCTTTACCACGACCAGACATTTTTAATTTAATTTCTTCTCTTTTTCTTACTACTTTTCTAAATGAAATTCACCTAATGATTGTACAAACACGAATATTTGGATTCGGCACGTTTTTCACTATTTATACATTTTTGCTTACAACGCGTTCGACGTATTTTTATTACCTAGTCATTGCTTATTTATAGAATAATTCGTTCATACGAAGGCGTTTAAGCGTGCATTCGTGCGGTATTATGTTTAATCGACTTGGAATAGTCAACAGTGAACATTGTATAGTGTGTTGTGAATATTGTGTAGTGTGGTGCTTTTATTTGATTAATTTGTGGAAAAATGCCGCCGAAGGCTAGTGGTAAAGCAGCTAAGAAGGCTGGAAAAGCACAGAAGAACATAACTAAAAATGATAAGCAGAAGAAGCGCAAGAGGAAGGAAAGCTATGCCATTTATATATACAAAGTACTTAAACAAGTACATCCTGATACTGGTATCTCGTCTAAAGCTATGAGTATCATGAATTCATTCGTAAATGATATTTTTGAGCGCATTGCTGCAGAAGCTTCTCGCCTTGCTCACTACAATAAGCGCTCCACGATAACAAGTCGTGAAATTCAGACGGCTGTACGTCTTTTACTGCCCGGTGAGTTGGCCAAACATGCCGTTAGCGAGGGTACAAAAGCTGTCACCAAATATACAAGCTCTAAATAAGTTGTGTAACAAAAGCAAGCAGCAGCAGCAGCAACAGAATCAAAAGGTCCTTTTCAGGACCACAAAATCAATTTATAAGAAGAGAATAAATATTTTCGTAATGTGTTCTTGTTTATCACGTTGTGTGCTCTATGCCGACAATGTATTCAATTATGTATGTAGTCGACGAACTCTACGTATTGTGAGACTCCTGTGTGAGAAAATAAATAAATAAAAAACGCGTTCTCCACCACTTTGTGCCAATCAAATCAATTTAATTTCTTTCACAAATCTATAAATAAAATAATTACGAATAAATTAAACAACGCTTGCTTTTATAAAAATCAATCTTCTTCTTAAATCATTTTGCAGCTCTTAAAAGAGCTTTTCTTTGTTTATTTTTTATTTTTGTGCCCGTCCATCATCAACGGCACTGTGTGATAGTATTTGTCGCGCCTTTGTTCCATTTGTGGGCATTTATTTTTTGCCTGCAGCAGTTTTCTTGGCAGTTGATTTTTTTGAAGGGACTACAGCGGCTGCAGCTTTTTTGGGTTTGGCAGACGAAGCACTTTTTACTTTTGGTGCTCTCGGTTTGGTTGCCGGAGATTTGGCCGCTGATTTGATTGGCTTTGCTTTAACTGTACCAGCTTTTTTCATGCTCTTGACCTTGGCTTGTTCACTTTTCTTTTTTTCAGTTGCCTTAATATTAGCAACTGACAAAGTTTTTCGTCCAGTGGCGGCAGTAGACGTAGATTTACTTTTTGGTATGGCTGCATTGCTGGCGTTGCTTCCTCCTGCCTTCTTGATGGCAACAGTCGCAGTAGTCTTCTTTTTCTTCTTATCGACGGCAACAATGGACTTCTCCTTGATCACCTTACCTTTCTTCTTCTTCTCAGCAACAGTTGCTTTCACAACTTTAGCTTTGGCGTTCCCTTTCATTTCTTTATTAGCCGTCAAAGATAATTTAAATGATCCGGAGGCACCTTTGCCTTTCGTTTGAATTAATTTGCCATTGGCTACAGATGTTTTTAAATATTTCTTAATGAATGGAGCCAATTTCTGCGAATCACACTTATATGTAATGTTTATAAATTTTTTTATTGCCAACAAGGACGAACCACCGCGTTCTTTTAAACTCTTGATGGCGGCATCAACCATTTGTTGGGTTGGAGGATGTGTTGGTGAAGTCGAAGGTTTTTTTGCCTTTTTAGCAGCAGCGACAACAACACCACCACTACCAGCCTTTTTTACCTTCTTCTCTCCAGGAGATGTTATACCAGCACTAACAACACCGGCAGTAACGGGAGATGCAATAGTATCAATGGCAGCACTCTCTGACATTTCAGTATTTTATATTAATCAACTTGTAATTTATTTGATTTATTTAATTAATTAGTTTTGTAACACACACACACAACTAGCGTCTTCGTAGCTCACTCTTAGCAAAGTAATTACACCGTATAACACACAAATTTGCTATCTTGCAGTAAACTCAACGATTAGACGACATTTTGAGAAGCGAATAGTAGTCACTGTGAATAAAATGGCAAAAATATAGAGGCAGCTAGTACAAATTTGTGTACACGTTTGCACATATTTTTATTTTTATTAATTATATGGGATGAGATTTTGAAAAAATGTTCCACTTTTTACGAAATGGAGATGCAATCACATTGAATTTTAATAAAATCGAGCATTTAACATCTTTTATTATTATTTTATTGGCGTTTTAGTGCAAATTTTTATTTTGGATTTCCCAAAAATTTGCACAAAACTTGGAAAATCGAGAATGTTATGAAAGATTTTCCATCAAATCATTATCAGGATTCAAATTATGCATGTGGTGGATATGAATGAGTGAAAATAATTTAGTTTACGGGCCAAATCGATTTTTAATGAATATTTGAAAATTATGAACGCATCGATCAACTGTACACTGTATTATGCTGTTGCCTACATCATTATAACCAGCAGCAGTAATCAAATGAGAGCGAATAAATACTTATGTTTCAACAATTTACATATATATACAATAGGAAAATTAATTATTTTACATAAATTATATAATTAATTTCATACAAATTAACATCCACATCAATTACATATATTATACATACATACATACATAGATACATACACATAAGTATATTAATAACAGTCAAGTTGTGTGAAGACAATATGTTTAGTTAGGTGATCCGTTCATTTTCTTTAAGAACAATTTAAAAAATATTTTAAAGAAAAAACATCAAGGAGGGGTTCGAATTATTAGTAACTCGAATATAACTTATAGAAAAGTTTTATATATAGAGCACAGAGGTACATATTATTTTATCGATTTTCGATTTGATTCGAACTTTTGAAGCTTAATCGCTGATGATAATGAAAAAGTTGCACAGAATATTTAACAAGTGACAAGTGACACGTTTTATGATAAGCTTCTATTGGATTGGATTGGATTCTTGTGTGCGGCCTCAACGTTTTAACAAATAAAAACACCAACAAAAAATTGCCCAACTCTTTATTGTACAATATTTTCTATATAAATGAAATCCTATTACAATACTTTTTTACGTTTCGTAACATTTATTATGTTCATATCTCTCTTTGATATATTCATTGTGGTCCTGAAAAGGACCGATTTATAGTAATTTTTGATTTCCTTTATGTGATGAATGTGTTTTCCGGGTAAAATTAAGCACGTTCGCCACGAATACGTCTGGCCAATTGGATATCTTTGGGCATAATTGTGACGCGCTTGGCGTGAATAGCGCACAAATTCGTATCTTCGAATAGGCCGACCAAGTAGGCTTCGCTAGCTTCTTGGAGTGCCATAACCGCAGAACTTTGGAAACGTAAATCGGTCTTAAAGTCTTGCGCTATTTCACGCACCAAACGTTGGAATGGCAGTTTGCGAATTAACAATTCGGTACTCTTTTGATAGCGACGAATTTCACGCAATGCAACGGTGCCAGGACGATAACGATGCGGCTTCTTTACACCACCAGTGGCTGGTGCACTTTTGCGAGCTGCCTTTGTAGCCAATTGCTTGCGTGGCGCTTTTCCACCAGTTGATTTACGAGCTGTTTGCTTAGTACGGGCCATTTATTATTTTTCTCACTTATAACACAAAACTAAATAAATCGCAAATGTAACACAATCGCTGTTCAGCACTAACTTTGAAATGAGCGAAGCGTGCCCACAACATCTTGTATTTATACAAAAATTTTAGCATAGCCCATTCGGCATTCGACATTAATCGTATTTGCTTTGTATGGGTTTGTGTAATATATGCCTGTTTTGTATAAATAGAAGACGATTAACTTGAAACATTTCATAAGTTGTGTGACATTTGTACGGTTAAGAAGTGATTTAGTGAAAAGTGAAGTAAATATGACTGGTCGTGGCAAAGGTGGTAAAGGTTTGGGAAAGGGTGGTGCCAAGCGTCATCGTAAAGTTTTACGCGATAATATCCAAGGTATAACAAAGCCAGCTATTAGACGCCTGGCTCGTCGTGGTGGTGTAAAGCGCATCTCCGGCCTGATCTATGAAGAAACACGTGGTGTGTTGAAGGTATTTTTGGAAAATGTTATACGTGATGCTGTTACCTACACGGAACACGCCAAGAGGAAGACTGTCACTGCGATGGACGTGGTTTATGCATTGAAACGTCAAGGTCGTACTCTATATGGTTTTGGCGGTTAAATCTATTTATCCTGAGTATCGATGCAACAACAATCAATGAAAAACGGTCCTTTTCAGGACCACAAATAATTCTTAAAAAAACGAGATTTTTATTTTTCCGATAAAAAAATTTGTATGTAGTCGGCATTAAATATGTTTTGTAGATTTCTTGTTATTTATTAGGCGCTTAGCTTTCCATTTCGATTTCAAAACTCGTAAATTATAACAAGTAAATATGGAAAAACAAAACGAATGAATCTGCCGCCATTGTGTGCAACGCGACTTTTTCAATTCATTTTCAAGGAAAATCTATTTTAAGAAAGTTCGTTTTTTCTCTCATCTCTTAATAAGAAATTCGTGTTGTCGTCCTGAAAAGGACGGATGCTTAGATATTGAATTTAATATGAGGCGATAATTAGGGATGGATTTAGGCCTTTTTCTCCGTTTTCTTTGGCAAGAGCACAGCTTGGATATTTGGTAGCACACCACCTTGGGCAATAGTCACACCAGATAACAATTTATTCAATTCCTCATCATTGCGGATGGCTAATTGTAAATGACGTGGAATAATTCTTGTCTTTTTATTATCACGAGCAGCATTGCCGGCCAATTCTAGAACTTCAGCTGCTAAATATTCCATTACGGCTGCCAAATAAACGGGAGCACCAGCACCAACACGTTCAGCATAGTTGCCTTTGCGCAATAATCGGTGAATGCGGCCAACTGGGAATTGTAAACCAGCACGATTTGAACGAGACTTTGCCTTATTTTTCACTTTTCCACCTTTACCACGACCAGACATTTTTAATTTAATTTCTTCTCTTTTTCTTACTACTTTTCTAAATGAAATTCACCTAATGATTGTACAAACACGAATATTTGGATTCGGCACGTTTTTCACTATTTATACATTTTTGCTTACAACGCGTTCGACGTATTTTTATTACCTAGTCATTGCTTATTTATAGAATAATTCGTTCATACGAAGGCGTTTAAGCGTGCATTCGTGCGGTATTATGTTTAATCGACTTGGAATAGTCAACAGTGAACATTGTATAGTGTGTTGTGAATATTGTGTAGTGTGGTGCTTTTATTTGATTAATTTGTGGAAAAATGCCGCCGAAGGCTAGTGGTAAAGCAGCTAAGAAGGCTGGAAAAGCACAGAAGAACATAACTAAAAATGATAAGCAGAAGAAGCGCAAGAGGAAGGAAAGCTATGCCATTTATATATACAAAGTACTTAAACAAGTACATCCTGATACTGGTATCTCGTCTAAAGCTATGAGTATCATGAATTCATTCGTAAATGATATTTTTGAGCGCATTGCTGCAGAAGCTTCTCGCCTTGCTCACTACAATAAGCGCTCCACGATAACAAGTCGTGAAATTCAGACGGCTGTACGTCTTTTACTGCCCGGTGAGTTGGCCAAACATGCCGTTAGCGAGGGTACAAAAGCTGTCACCAAATATACAAGCTCTAAATAAGTTGTGTAACAAAAGCAAGCAGCAGCAGCAGCAACAGAATCAAAAGGTCCTTTTCAGGACCA
This sequence comes from Crataerina pallida, assembly GCA_949710015.1. Taxonomy (NCBI): domain Eukaryota; kingdom Metazoa; phylum Arthropoda; class Insecta; order Diptera; family Hippoboscidae; genus Crataerina; species Crataerina pallida. The sequence continues at coordinate 33,987,996 of OX453289.1, read as the reverse complement.
CAAAATCAATTTATAAGAAGAGAATAAATATTTTCGTAATGTGTTCTTGTTTATCACGTTGTGTGCTCTATGCCGACAATGTATTCAATTATGTATGTAGTCGACGAACTCTACGTATTGTGAGACTCCTGTGTGAGAAAATAAATAAATAAAAAACGCGTTCTCCACCACTTTGTGCCAATCAAATCAATTTAATTTCTTTCACAAATCTATAAATAAAATAATTACGAATAAATTAAACAACGCTTGCTTTTATAAAAATCAATCTTCTTCTTAAATCATTTTGCAGCTCTTAAAAGAGCTTTTCTTTGTTTATTTTTTATTTTTGTGCCCGTCCATCATCAACGGCACTGTGTGATAGTATTTGTCGCGCCTTTGTTCCATTTGTGGGCATTTATTTTTTGCCTGCAGCAGTTTTCTTGGCAGTTGATTTTTTTGAAGGGACTACAGCGGCTGCAGCTTTTTTGGGTTTGGCAGACGAAGCACTTTTTACTTTTGGTGCTCTCGGTTTGGTTGCCGGAGATTTGGCCGCTGATTTGATTGGCTTTGCTTTAACTGTACCAGCTTTTTTCATGCTCTTGACCTTGGCTTGTTCACTTTTCTTTTTTTCAGTTGCCTTAATATTAGCAACTGACAAAGTTTTTCGTCCAGTGGCGGCAGTAGACGTAGATTTACTTTTTGGTATGGCTGCATTGCTGGCGTTGCTTCCTCCTGCCTTCTTGATGGCAACAGTCGCAGTAGTCTTCTTTTTCTTCTTATCGACGGCAACAATGGACTTCTCCTTGATCACCTTACCTTTCTTCTTCTTCTCAGCAACAGTTGCTTTCACAACTTTAGCTTTGGCGTTCCCTTTCATTTCTTTATTAGCCGTCAAAGATAATTTAAATGATCCGGAGGCACCTTTGCCTTTCGTTTGAATTAATTTGCCATTGGCTACAGATGTTTTTAAATATTTCTTAATGAATGGAGCCAATTTCTGCGAATCACACTTATATGTAATGTTTATAAATTTTTTTATTGCCAACAAGGACGAACCACCGCGTTCTTTTAAACTCTTGATGGCGGCATCAACCATTTGTTGGGTTGGAGGATGTGTTGGTGAAGTCGAAGGTTTTTTTGCCTTTTTAGCAGCAGCGACAACAACACCACCACTACCAGCCTTTTTTACCTTCTTCTCTCCAGGAGATGTTATACCAGCACTAACAACACCGGCAGTAACGGGAGATGCAATAGTATCAATGGCAGCACTCTCTGACATTTCAGTATTTTATATTAATCAACTTGTAATTTATTTGATTTATTTAATTAATTAGTTTTGTAACACACACACACAACTAGCGTCTTCGTAGCTCACTCTTAGCAAAGTAATTACACCGTATAACACACAAATTTGCTATCTTGCAGTAAACTCAACGATTAGACGACATTTTGAGAAGCGAATAGTAGTCACTGTGAATAAAATGGCAAAAATATAGAGGCAGCTAGTACAAATTTGTGTACACGTTTGCACATATTTTTATTTTTATTAATTATATGGGATGAGATTTTGAAAAAATGTTCCACTTTTTACGAAATGGAGATGCAATCACATTGAATTTTAATAAAATCGAGCATTTAACATCTTTTATTATTATTTTATTGGCGTTTTAGTGCAAATTTTTATTTTGGATTTCCCAAAAATTTGCACAAAACTTGGAAAATCGAGAATGTTATGAAAGATTTTCCATCAAATCATTATCAGGATTCAAATTATGCATGTGGTGGATATGAATGAGTGAAAATAATTTAGTTTACGGGCCAAATCGATTTTTAATGAATATTTGAAAATTATGAACGCATCGATCAACTGTACACTGTATTATGCTGTTGCCTACATCATTATAACCAGCAGCAGTAATCAAATGAGAGCGAATAAATACTTATGTTTCAACAATTTACATATATATACAATAGGAAAATTAATTATTTTACATAAATTATATAATTAATTTCATACAAATTAACATCCACATCAATTACATATATTATACATACATACATACATAGATACATACACATAAGTATATTAATAACAGTCAAGTTGTGTGAAGACAATATGTTTAGTTAGGTGATCCGTTCATTTTCTTTAAGAACAATTTAAAAAATATTTTAAAGAAAAAACATCAAGGAGGGGTTCGAATTATTAGTAACTCGAATATAACTTATAGAAAAGTTTTATATATAGAGCACAGAGGTACATATTATTTTATCGATTTTCGATTTGATTCGAACTTTTGAAGCTTAATCGCTGATGATAATGAAAAAGTTGCACAGAATATTTAACAAGTGACAAGTGACACGTTTTATGATAAGCTTCTATTGGATTGGATTGGATTCTTGTGTGCGGCCTCAACGTTTTAACAAATAAAAACACCAACAAAAAATTGCCCAACTCTTTATTGTACAATATTTTCTATATAAATGAAATCCTATTACAATACTTTTTTACGTTTCGTAACATTTATTATGTTCATATCTCTCTTTGATATATTCATTGTGGTCCTGAAAAGGACCGATTTATAGTAATTTTTGATTTCCTTTATGTGATGAATGTGTTTTCCGGGTAAAATTAAGCACGTTCGCCACGAATACGTCTGGCCAATTGGATATCTTTGGGCATAATTGTGACGCGCTTGGCGTGAATAGCGCACAAATTCGTATCTTCGAATAGGCCGACCAAGTAGGCTTCGCTAGCTTCTTGGAGTGCCATAACCGCAGAACTTTGGAAACGTAAATCGGTCTTAAAGTCTTGCGCTATTTCACGCACCAAACGTTGGAATGGCAGTTTGCGAATTAACAATTCGGTACTCTTTTGATAGCGACGAATTTCACGCAATGCAACGGTGCCAGGACGATAACGATGCGGCTTCTTTACACCACCAGTGGCTGGTGCACTTTTGCGAGCTGCCTTTGTAGCCAATTGCTTGCGTGGCGCTTTTCCACCAGTTGATTTACGAGCTGTTTGCTTAGTACGGGCCATTTATTATTTTTCTCACTTATAACATAAAACTAAATAAATCGCAAATGTAACACAATCGCTGTTCAGCACTAACTTTGAAATGAGCGAAGCGTGCCCACAACATCTTGTATTTATACAAAAATTTTAGCATAGCCCATTCGGCATTCGACATTAATCGTATTTGCTTTGTATGGGTTTGTGTAATATATGCCTGTTTTGTATAAATAGAAGACGATTAACTTGAAACATTTCATAAGTTGTGTGACATTTGTACGGTTAAGAAGTGATTTAGTGAAAAGTGAAGTAAATATGACTGGTCGTGGCAAAGGTGGTAAAGGTTTGGGAAAGGGTGGTGCCAAGCGTCATCGTAAAGTTTTACGCGATAATATCCAAGGTATAACAAAGCCAGCTATTAGACGCCTGGCTCGTCGTGGTGGTGTAAAGCGCATCTCCGGCCTGATCTATGAAGAAACACGTGGTGTGTTGAAGGTATTTTTGGAAAATGTTATACGTGATGCTGTTACCTACACGGAACACGCCAAGAGGAAGACTGTCACTGCGATGGACGTGGTTTATGCATTGAAACGTCAAGGTCGTACTCTATATGGTTTTGGCGGTTAAATCTATTTATCCTGAGTATCGATGCAACAACAATCAATGAAAAACGGTCCTTTTCAGGACCACAAATAATTCTTAAAAAAACGAGATTTTTATTTTTCCGATAAAAAAATTTGTATGTAGTCGGCATTAAATATGTTTTGTAGATTTCTTGTTATTTATTAGGCGCTTAGCTTTCCATTTCGATTTCAAAACTCGTAAATTATAACAAGTAAATATGGAAAAACAAAACGAATGAATCTGCCGCCATTGTGTGCAACGCGACTTTTTCAATTCATTTTCAAGGAAAATCTATTTTAAGAAAGTTCGTTTTTTCTCTCATCTCTTAATAAGAAATTCGTGTTGTCGTCCTGAAAAGGACGGATGCTTAGATATTGAATTTAATATGAGGCGATAATTAGGGATGGATTTAGGCCTTTTTCTCCGTTTTCTTTGGCAAGAGCACAGCTTGGATATTTGGTAGCACACCACCTTGGGCAATAGTCACACCAGATAACAATTTATTCAATTCCTCATCATTGCGGATGGCTAATTGTAAATGACGTGGAATAATTCTTGTCTTTTTATTATCACGAGCAGCATTGCCGGCCAATTCTAGAACTTCAGCTGCTAAATATTCCATTACGGCTGCCAAATAAACGGGAGCACCAGCACCAACACGTTCAGCATAGTTGCCTTTGCGCAATAATCGGTGAATGCGGCCAACTGGGAATTGTAAACCAGCACGATTTGAACGAGACTTTGCCTTATTTTTCACTTTTCCACCTTTACCACGACCAGACATTTTTAATTTAATTTCTTCTCTTTTTCTTACTACTTTTCTAAATGAAATTCACCTAATGATTGTACAAACACGAATGTTTGGATTCGGCACGTTTTTCACTATTTATACATTTTTGCTTACAACGCGTTCGACGCGTTTTTATTACCTAGTCATTGCTTATTTATAGAATAATTCGTTCATACGAAGGCGTTTAAGCGTGCATTCGTGCGGTATTATGTTTAATCGACTTGGAATAGTCAACAGTGAACATTGTATAGTGTGTTGTGAATATTGTGTAGTGTGGTGCTTTTATTTGATTAATTTGTGGAAAAATGCCGCCGAAGGCTAGTGGTAAAGCAGCTAAGAAGGCTGGAAAAGCACAGAAGAACATAACTAAAAATGATAAGTAGAAGAAGCGCAATAGTTTTTTTTTCACGGCTTCAAATGTTCTATATATTTAAAAAATTTTTGAATACAGTTTCGGCCTTAGAACTAGGAACATATGTTTGTTTATGAGGTTTCCTATTGCAATATTTATATTTAAGTTGGGATTTCTAAATTATTGTTTACAAGTGTTTGCTTTGATAAGCATTTTAGGTTTTTAAGAATTCAATTTAATGCATTTTTATGTGTGTTTGATTTGTTAAAAAAAGTGAGAAAAAAAACATGACATTGGTGTTGTTAATCTACAGATTAACACTAAAATTAAACATTAAAACTAAAATCTAGAGCTAAATAACAAAATAAATAAATAATAATCAACGCTTAGGGAATTCAAGTTGTATTGATTCTGTTGTGTTACTGAGCTGTATTGTACACTGTGTTGGTAATATTTAGTGTTTTGTATCTGCGGTTATAGAAAAGTAATTTATTGTCGCAATAAAGTAAATTGTTATCTTTGAGATACATAAGGTGTATTGGTGATGTGTAATTTACATTTATATTATATGGTTTGTTCTTGTAATTATCTATAAGACCATTTTTAAAATATGTGAGGTTTTCAATAAATTTAATGGCTGATTCAATGAGAAAGCGATCTATTCTGTCAGTTTTGGCTGATTGGTAAAGTTCTTTGTTAGGAACGCTTTTAACTGTTCCGGTGTAAGGGCAGTATCTAGAATGGAGCCCCGTGCAGGTTCTGAGAATAGCTCTTTCAAATCGTCTTATTTTTTCCATTTGTGACGAGGATACATGGTGCCAAACTGGGAAAGCATAACTTAAAATGGGTCTTATAATTTGTTTATAACAGTTTAATTTTATATTTTGGGATAGTTTTTTTGCTCTTTGAAATAGCTTGGAATAACCGAAAAAGCATGCTTTTGCTTTTTTGAGAATGTAGTCGATATGTTTAGTGAAAGACCACTTTGGGTCTAGTATCAATCCTAAGTATTTCATGTTGTTTGTTGCCTTAATGGGTGTGTTATGTGCTTTGATTGCAGGGGTGTGGCTTCTTGAATTCTTATAAATGTTTTTTTTAAGGCCTGTGATTATTGTACACTCGCATTTTTCTATATTTAGTTTTAATTTCCACTTTTGAAAAAATCTACACAGGTTGTCGATGTATAGGTTAGTGATGGTGTCTGCATTTCTGATGCTAATATTAGAATATCATCCGCATAAATAAGTGTTTGCATATCTGGGTTTGGTGCTGGCAAATCTGCCATAAATATGTTAAACAGCCAAGGGCCTAGAACAAATCCCTGTGGTACCCCAGCAGCTATTTGCCTGGTATCTGATTTTACATTATCACATTCAACATAAAATGAACGTTGTATCAAATATTTCAAAATTATTCTACAGGTTAGTGTATCAAAATGAAAAATATTGTACATTTTATATACAATTCCATTTATCCAGGCAGTGTCAAAAGCTTTTTCTAAATCTAGACTAACCGCTAAGGTTGCCTTTTTTTTATTTAAATTAGTGGTAACAAAATCAGAAAGCATTGTTAATGCATGATTAGTAGAGTGTTGTGGCCTGAAACCAAACTGATTATCTTGGAACAAATTTGACCCACATATGTGGTTTTTAATTTCATTTGTGATGATGATTTCTAGCAGTTTACTAATATTTGACAAGAGTGAAATTGGTCTATAGCTTTGGTCCGTTTTGGGTATGGCAACTATTTTAGCTATTTTCCAGTATTCTGGATAATATCCTATATTTAACAAATGATTGAAAAGTATTGCCAAAAACCTCCAAAAGGGTTTTTGGGTTTTCTTTAAAATAAAATTTGGTATATTATCAATTCCCGAACTTTTTTTTGTATTTAGAGTTTTTATAACTTTCCCAATATCGTTGCCTTTTGCAAATCTTCTATACTTTTCAGCTTCTATGAGATTTTCACTTATAGTGCTTTCCGCGTCCGCTCTCATATGAGTATGAAAAACAATGTATGGGTCGTTATTTTTAAGACAGTCTATCTCCCTTGATACTAGATTATCAAAATTTATATCACTAGTAACTGAGTTTTGTAAGTGAACTGCTTCAAATCTTTGTGAGAGATATTGAACTTTATCCTTCATTTCTGTAAGATACGTGCCATTGTTAATTTTAATGTCAACAATAGTGTTAGTTTTCCGTATACCAGCCAAATTTTTAATTTTACTATAGGTTTTGCTGTGCATTTTGACATTCTTATAAATTTTTTCCCAATAGTTGGTTACCTCGATTCTGATTAAATCAGAAATAATTTTTTTGAGATTTTTAATGTCTGCTTTGAGAGTGTTCCTTCTTGCTGGGTCTAGACAATTGTACAGTCGTCTGCGAATCTTTTTCTTGTCTGACATTAGTTTTATGGTTTGTGCAGAGAGTTTTATTTGACCTCTGTTTTTGATAATCCGTTTTGGGACAGACATTTCAATTGCTAGATTGAAGGCTTTGTTCATTTCATTTATACACGTGTCAATTTCTTGTTCTTTAACATTCCTGTCTAAACTTAACGTATGATTTTCTAGCTCCCTATTTAAGATATAGTTAAATTGTTTTATGTTGATATGATTGTACTCTCTAATGAAATGTGGAGGTTGTTTGATAAAATCTGCTATAGTCAAATTCATTTCTATCGCAAAATGATCTGATTCATATTGTATTGTTTTCAATTTATCTATTGACCATGAGGGATATAATATTTTAGCTGAATCGTTTGTAATGAAAAAATCAAGATATGAGGTATTTCTAGTGGGATATGCACTGGGAATTAAATCGAAATTTGGTGTTTTATTTAGCCACATTCTAAGTTTGTTACCATTAGGATTTGAATGCGTATCACCCCAACTGGGATGTCTAGCATTAAGATCACCACCCATAACAATTGTATTTGCCGATGTGCTTCTTGTTATTCTATTAAGTTCTGACTCGCACAAACTTACTTTAGGTGGTTTGTAAATTGCAGAAAAGGCTATTTTGCTGCCATTTAAACATGTCATTATTATTGTAGTGTGTTCTATATGTGTTGTGCTTACTCGCACTATTTCATATTTAATATTTTCCTTGATACAAATAGCTGTTCCCCCACCTTTTCCATTTGTTCTATATTGCATTATTAACTTGTACCCTTGAAAGTTTAGTTTATGTTTTATTTGTAACTTATGTTCCGCTATTAGGACCACATCTGGTTTATGCTTATTTAAAAATAGTTGAAAAAATTGTCTCTTTTGTATTGATACAAGAGAGTTCACATTTGCAGATATACATTTTATTTCCCTAATCATCTAGTTGGAGACTAATAAGTAGATTGAACAACATTTTTGTTTTGGCTTCATCACTCTTTTCTAAATTATACTTTGGGCAGAATTCTTTGATTTTTTTGATACATATAAACATATTTTTACCAAGTAATCTTTCACATTCAAGACTAATATTGTTAAATTGGATTAGGCCTTGGGGGGGTGTGGCCATGACTGGACTTGACTGAACTTGATGTGTATTTTCTTTTGCCACTGAGGCAAATGATTTATTATGTATGATAGCGGAGTCATTTTTAATTCTGTTATTAATATGAGTTTTTTTTTTAAATTCTTTGTTCTGTTTAAAATTTCAACTCTTTTAGGGCATAATTTGGAATTTGCTGCATGGCCTTCTTTATTGCAATTTACACATTTTAGTGGTACACCTATTTTTTTTATAATTTCCCCGGATACCGGGTCTGCGCAAACAAATTCCTGATTATTTTGCTCTTTCGGTGGAATTGCACAATTTTTTGGACCATGAGCCTCACCGCACTTAACACACCTATATGGCATGTTACAATTACTTGATACATGATTATATCTTTGGCAGTTTTTACATTGCACAGGGCCTTTACTTTTGAACTTTTCAAGTTCAATTTTGCAATTTAAAATATATTTAATATTTATGAAATTAATGATATCTGATTGCTTATCTAATTGAATCAGCCATTTGTTGTTAGATAGTTTTCTAATTTTAAGGATTTTTATGTTCCTATGTAGTTCATTTACATAGTCCATTACTTCCTTTTCGTCATACGTAAAGGACAATTTTTTTATGACATACGTATATGGTTTAACATCTTGTGGTGTGAATGTAAAAAAATTTATTTTTTCCTCTTTGAGGAAATAGTGTATATTGATATAGTCTTCTTTTGTGATAGCACATATTTTTGTTGTGTTTTTGTTAATCATATTAAATGAAAAATTTTTGTGTTTTAGTAATAATGAAAGTTTTTTAAGGATTTCTTTTTGATTGATGTTATGCGTAATAAATACTGGGGGTTTTACCTTTTTTTTTCTGAAACTCGAACTTGCGTGTTTGTTTTGTTGATGCTAGGTTGTTTTGTTGATTCTGCTCAGTACTATTAGTCTGGCTCTGACTAGCGCCGCCACTCTTTTTTTTTGGTAAGGTAGGAAACTCGTCCTGCTCACAATATTGCATGTCTGCATTGTCGCTTTCACCGAACATGGCTTCAATTGCCTGTTGCAACTCTTCGTTTTTGTTAATTAGCTCCTCGTTTTTATTACAGAGCTCCTCGTTCTTTTTTGCCAATACCTTCAATTGCTCATTTAAATCATTGATCTTTTTAGTCATGGTTACGTTTTCATTATTTTCCAACTTTCGTTTCTTCTTTTTCTTATCCTCATCACTGTCACGCATTATTGGATTTCGCTGAAATGTTGTTGGCTTCTTTATCACACTATTATGTTTATTTCTCTACTGTACTTTATTTACACTCTCTTTAAAGCACTTGGAAAGATACTACACACTATACAATGTTCACTGTTGACTGTTCAAGGTCAATTTTTTCGTGCAAGAGGAAGGAAAGCTATGCCATTTATATATACAAAGTACTTAAACAAGTACATCCTGATACTGGTATCTCGTCCAAAGCTATGAGTATCATGAATTCATTCGTAAATGATATTTTTGAGCGCATTGCTGCAGAAGCTTCTCGCCTTGCTCACTACAATAAGCGCTCCACGATAACAAGTCGTGAAATTCAGACGGCTGTACGTCTTTTACTGCCCGGTGAGTTGGCCAAACATGCCGTTAGCGAGGGTACAAAAGCTGTCACCAAATATACAAGCTCTAAATAAGTTGTGTAACAAAAGCAAGCAGCAGCAGCAGCAACAGAATCAAAAGGTCCTTTTCAGGACCACAAAATCAATTTATAAGAAGAGAATAAATATTTTCGTAATGTGTTCTTGTTTATCACGATGTGTGCTCTATGCCGACAATATATTCAATTATGTATGTAGTCGACGAACTCTACGTATTGTGAGACTCCTGTGTGAGAAAATAAATAAATCAAAAACGCGTTCTCCACCACTTTGTGCCAATCAAATCAATTTAATTTCTTTCACAAATCTATAAATAAAATAATTACGAATAAATTAAACAACGCTTGCTTTTATAAAAATCAATCTTCTTCTTAAATCATTTTGCAGCTCTTAAAAGAGCTTTTCTTTGTTTATTTTTTATTTTTGTGCCCGTCCATCATCAACGGCACTGTGTGATAGTATTTGTCGCGCCTTTGTTCCATTTGTGGGCATTTATTTTTTGCCTGCAGCAGTTTTCTTGGCAGTTGATTTTTTTGAAGGGACTACAGCGGCTGCAGCTTTTTTGGGTTTGGCAGACGAAGCACTTTTTACTTTTGGTGCTCTCGGTTTGGTTGCCGGAGATTTGGCCGCTGATTTGATTGGCTTTGCTTTAACTGTACCAGCTTTTTTCATGCTCTTGACCTTGGCTTGTTCACTTTTCTTTTTTTCAGTTGCCTTAATATTAGCAACTGACAAAGTTTTTCGTCCAGTGGCGGCAGTAGACGTAGATTTACTTTTTGGTATGGCTGCATTGCTGGCGTTGCTTCCTCCTGCCTTCTTGATGGCAACAGTCGCAGTAGTCTTCTTTTTCTTCTTATCGACGGCAACAATGGACTTCTCCTTGATCACCTTACCTTTCTTCTTCTTCTCAGCAACAGTTGCTTTCACAACTTTAGCTTTGGCGTTCCCTTTCGTTTCTTTATTAGCCGTCAAAGATAATTTAAATGATCCGGAGGCACCTTTGCCTTTCGTTTGAATTAATTTGCCATTGGCTACAGATGTTTTTAAATATTTCTTAATGAATGGAGCCAATTTCTGCGAATCACACTTATATGTAATGTTTATAAATTTTTTTATTGCCAACAAGGACGAACCACCGCGTTCTTTTAAACTCTTGATGGCGGCATCAACCATTTGTTGGGTTGGAGGATGTGTTGGTGAAGTCGAAGGTTTTTTTGCCTTTTTAGCAGCAGCGACAACAACACCACCACTACCAGCCTTTTTTACCTTCTTCTCTCCAGGAGATGTTATACCAGCACTAACAACACCGGCAGTAACGGGAGATGCAATAGTATCAATGGCAGCACTCTCTGACATTTCAGTATTTTATATTAATCAACTTGTAATTTATTTGATTTATTTAATTAATTAGTTTTGTAACACACACACACAACTAGCGTCTTCGTAGCTCACTCTTAGCAAAGTAATTACACCGTATAACACACAAATTTGCTATCTTGCAGTAAACTCAACGATTAGACGACATTTTGAGAAGCGAATAGTAGTCACTGTGAATAAAATGGCAAAAATATAGAGGCAGCTAGTACAAATTTGTGTACACGTTTGCACATATTTTTATTTTTATTAATTATATGGGATGAGATTTTGAAAAAATGTTCCACTTTTTACGAAATGGAGATGCAATCACATTGAATTTTAATAAAATCGAGCATTTAACATCTTTTATTATTATTTTATTGGCGTTTTAGTGCAAATTTTTATTTTGGATTTCCCAAAAATTTGCACAAAACTTGGAAAATCGAGAATGTTATGAAAGATTTTCCATCAAATCATTATCAGGATTCAAATTATGCATGTGGTGGATATGAATGAGTGAAAATAATTTAGTTTACGGGCCAAATCGATTTTTAATGAATATTTGAAAATTATGAACGCATCGATCAACTGTACACTGTATTATGCTGTTGCCTACATCATTATAACCAGCAGCAGTAATCAAATGAGAGCGAATAAATACTTATGTTTCAACAATTTACATATATATACAATAGGAAAATTAATTATTTTACATAAATTATATAATTAATTTCATACAAATTAACATCCACATCAATTACATATATTATACATACATACATACATACACATAAGTATATTAATAACAGTCAAGTTGTGTGAAGACAATATGTTTAGTTAGGTGATCCGTTCATTTTCTTTAAGAACAATTTAAAAAATATTTTAAAGAAAAAACATCAAGGAGGGGTTCGAATTATTAGTAACTCGAATATAACTTATAGAAAAGTTTTATATATAGCGCACAGAGGTACATATTATTTTATCGATTTTCGATTTGATTCGAACTTTTGAAGCTTAATCGCTGATGATAATGAAAAAGTTGCACAGAATATTTAACAAGTGACAAGTGACACGTTTTATGATAAGCTTCTATTGGATTGGATTGGATTATTCCCATCGTATATTCTTGTGAGCGGCCTCAACGTTTCAACAAATAAAAACACCAACAAAAGAAGCGAAATATAGAATTGGCCAACTCTTTATTAAAAACTAAAAGGGCTGTGTACAAAATTTAGAATGCCAACAACAGACAGACAAACGGACAAACTTGTCTAGATCGACTGTTTTTGATGCTGATCAAGAATATATATACTTTGTGGGGGTCTATGACGCCTCCTTCTGGTTGTTGCAAACGAAAGAACAAACTTAGTATACCCTCATCACTAAGGTGGAGGGTATAATGAAGTGATTTTCTTAACCACCAACAACATATTGCCAAGATAAAGATTTCAGCTCAATGTTGCAATTTTTATTTTATTCATTGTCTTTAAAGTGCCTAGCCTCACTTTCTACATATGATAACTGTTACTTTTGGTATTAGTTTTTGTAAACGTTAATGTGAAACGAACAACGGACAGACACAAACATGATTGGTCGATCTGAATAGCTAAACTAACTTATAATTCAATATTTGTCTGCAACGATTCCTTCTGAGAATTACAAATGTTTGAACAAATCCAATTATTCCCACTTCTAAATGGGCTCAATTGAATTTGATAAAACTATTGTATGCCATAATAAGAACTTGTTCTCCATGGTACAATCTGTTTATTCTAACATAGCAACGAGTGTTTCTTTGTTGTCAAACACGGAATAAAAAAATACGAAATACCGACTAATTGAATTTTCGGAACTAAATTCGTTTGTTTATTGCACCAAAGGTAAAATGAAGCGCATACGTAATCGGTCTTATGTCCCTCATTTGGAGAGAGAGGGGTTATTTGTCTGTCCAATGCCAAAACCACCCAACATTGAGGAAGGCAAAGTGTGGTACGCTAATTTAAAGCCGCATGATCGTCTTTTCTACCATCAAACATTGTGTTCAGTGCGATATAGTAAACGTTTTATAGCGACCAGCAAAATACCCAAAGACTCGCTGGACTTTCAACTACAATCACGCTATGATCATAATGCGGAAATATTTCCCGAAAAAGTTGATTCAGTTTTACAAGTAGAGACCTGCTCTCAACAAGCACAAACATTTCGGGTGCTTAGGAATACAAGAGACATTATATTGGGCACACCAGAAGCTATAGGACATCCCTTGAGAATAGGTAGGCAATGTAGTATATTGGAAAAAATTTCATTTCACAAGTTATTATTGCGTTCTTATGTGATTAGAGCTTGTGAAATGTTCACGTTGAGTGCTGTGCATAATTTGTTTGTTATTATTATGCAGGTGGTGTAAAAGAGAAGATATCGCCGCATAGTATTAAACTAATTAATAGCGGTCCGCACTCACAACTAGTCAACAATGGATACTCTCGCCAAAACACCGATGGCAACTTCTTCCGTTATTAGTATTTGGTTTTATGATATTTGTTTATTTTTTGTATTGGAGAATTATATAGAAACATCAAATAATATAATCATTTGTATGTCAGCTCGCCTCGATATCATATTTGTGCAATTTGCTGTTGGGCTGTCCAGTTGAATTGTTTGATTCTTGCGCCAAGTGCTTTTGTCTCTTGTTTTGGTTGCGATAGCTTTTCGGCATCTTATTCTCACCCACCCTGTGTTAATATAAAATTTATTTATGAAATAGTGCAAATATTTGAGAAGTTACAATTTCATATACGCAATGGTAGCTCTGGTGCCAGGACCCCAATGGGGTGTAGGATTCTCTTGAAATCGCGACAAAGCTTGTTTTCTGCTTTTTGGATTGGCATCTGGATGTACGTCATTATAGTTGTATTCCTGAATAGGAGGTTTGTCTAAGATAGCTTTTAATGGAGAGCCTTCAATCATGCGCTCGATCTTAACAGGATGTTGCCTATGCCAACAGCGTAGTATGTCCCACAACACTATGGGCAATGCATTCGTCTTAATTGAATTCTTGCATGCATGAGAAAATGAAACTTTATATCCAGCACGTAATAGAGCAGTGCGGAACTTTAACATTGGCATTATTTCCAACTTGAGAACACAGCAGAGTTTGTCCAATGTATAGTATAGTGGAACATCATCTAATTCTTCTAACACCATAGTTAACATACCATTTAGACGCCTTTGTGTACCCAAATTAATCAATGGTTCTATATTTATAGCGTCAAGTAATTTTTGTACAAAAGATTTATCATGAATCGGAGCCGACCAGATGGGACCACCTAACTATACGTAACGAAAGTACATTATAAAATATCATTTGCTAAAAATAAAACCTACATGATGCTTATGACCGCAGTGTTCACAATTGGGCCCAACTGGAGGACCAGATGGTAAGCTGAATTTTGGCTGATTTGAATTTGAATTCTTTTTTATACAGCCCAATGGGTGTAGAGTATACGTGTCACAGCCGGTGCATTGATAAATCATCGATTGTTTGCTGGAATTTTAATTTTAATTAAAGTTTCGTCTTTTTTTTTTTTTTTGTATACAAAGTCAACTTGGGTTCTCACCTCATGCTATATTTACATTGTTGTTGACCAATGTAGACACGTACAAAAATGCGTATATAAAAATCAGCAGATATACTTAATAATGGTGAAATGTATCTGCCGTAGCGGTTTGCGTGAGTTTCCAAAGAATGTAATAAGATGCGTAAAGCCATTTCGTGACACGATTTCAAGCGTAAAGGTACTGATCCATATTTAACATAACACGTTTCTGGAGCATTGCCAGCTAAAACAGCCATGTCGGTAGCGGTTACTAGCAGTAAGCCGCCATCTTTTAATGATTGTATGGCTCCATCCAAGAATCGATTAGGACAACCATACGGATCCAAATCAATACAATCGAATTGTTTTTTAAGACTTGTGGACAAATACATCAAAGTCCTAATTGAAAGAAAAAAACAACTTAATTATATCAATTAAGTAGCAAATTTAGAACAAATGTACATAGCATTGGAATGGCTGGATTCAATGAGATGCTCCACTTTATTATGATTTATATTTACATCTATAGCTTCAACTGCTTGCCGAGACAAGTCATTTGCAATTATTTTCTTAAGGCCCACTACCTCCTTTGCATACCGTATACTACGCAAACCTGTTGCAGACAAGGCCTCTAAAATGGTCAAACCGTTGTCATATTTAATGCCAGCTTTATATTCAGTTTTCTGTGAGAGATTTCCTTCGGTCGCAAAGTTGTCATTATTACTTGAATGTTTTTTTGCTATGTCTTCGCGTTCTTTTAGTATTCTCCGAGAAAACACGTTTAATACCGTCACGCTTAAATCACGATTAAATTCTTGTACAGGGTTATAGAAGACGTTGTCTCCGCATATAATTTCAGCACTGCCTTCAATAATTCGTTGGACGCCATTACTTTCTGCCAACTGTAAACGGTTATTTATTAAAATTTGGTATTATCACACACGTAATTGTTTTATAAAACCTGTGATTCTATAATATTGGCACTCATTTCTTAAATAATACCATTTATCTATACGAAAAATGCAAGCGAAGTTAACAAGAGCTGATTTCAGCGAATTCTTGTTGCGCGCAAGAAATATAACGCATACGTTTCAATCGTGCATAGTAACGCACAAATGTCAAATACCAGTTGTATAGTACTTTTAGAGGTAGCGTATCTCAATAATTATACAATATAGACGAAAAATAAGCCTGCATTTTGAATCAGTTTTAATCCGATGTAGCACCTCGCAAAGTGGTCTTTTGTAATTAAAAATAAAATATTTCAGTATGTGAAGCACAAAGTTTAGAGTCCTAAATATAGATAAAATCAGTTCTCGACTCCTTGGAACGGAAAATTTCATTTCTGTTAGCTCGTATAATCAGTTCATTCAATGGACGGTACAAGTGAAAAGACATATACTTACGAAATATCTTCTGAATCTGATTGGTAAGTTCATATGTAACATTTTCAACTTTGGAGATCTATTTAGATACATACTTGCCATGCCCAAAGTTGTTATCTCATATTATGCCATAGAACAAAACAATTTTATATATAGTTTAAAGGTGTGGCAACTTTCAATTTGAAAAGGTAGGGAAAAATTTGTGTTACTCAATTTTTTTCCTATCTTGTACAGTTCAACTAAAATTGCATTCTTTTTCCATTTAATTAAGTTTAGGTCGCAGAATTTCTTAACTCAATTGTAGATTTAACTCTAACTATAAACAAATAAATGTTTCCATAATGAATAAAATATATAGATATTTTTTGTCCGCTCCAAGCTGCTTGGGTTATCAAAAAGTGCGTGCAATAGTCAACATTTTGGGCCGCAACCTATCTTATAAAAGTGATTTATATTTGGGTAAAATTTATCCCAACAGTCGTCTACAAATTTATACACCAGCACCGGTAAAAGCTAAAATTTTTTATTTGCTAAATGATGAAGTTTTTTTTATGGAAATAATTTGTTTAGCCAACAAACGAGGGTGATGTATTTTCGGGTTACATACCCCTAAATAAATTAAATATAACGTACAGCCGCAGTTCTGGACCAGGAGGGCAACATGTAAACACCGTTAATACTAAAGTAGATGTCCGGTTTAAATTAAGCGATGCTGATTGGATACCGGAGAAAACAAAGCAGAAACTTATTAATGGGGTAATAAATAAGTGTTGCAATATATGGCAATTGTGCCTTATTAAGTATTTATATCTATTAGATGCAAAATAAAATCACTAAGGAAGGTTACTATGTAATCAAAAGTGATTTAACGCGTTCTCAACAATTAAATTTAGCTGATGCATTGGAGAAGTTGCGTCAAGTCATTAGGGAGTACGAAAGAGAGAGGCCCGTGGCCTCGGATGATACATTAGAGAAAGTAAGAAGAAGGTAAAATACAGGATACAAATAACTGACAAACTTTTACTAATAATATAAAAATAAAATAATAGGCAGCAAAAAGCGGTTCGCGAACGTTTAATTATTAAACGCAACAGGTCTTTGCTTAAAGCTGATCGCCAAGGGCCATCCAACGTAATCATATAAAGGAATAAGGAAAATGTAAAATTCATCAAAAAGAAAACAATTCTTTACATTTATGACATACGCATAAACTCATTAAAAAACCAAATTTAACAAATATATACAAGAGTGATCATATAACTGCATACGTAAATAAATATTTAGGAGTTGAAATTATACATCAACATCATCTGAGGTGCAAACATGACGCAATGGATCATCGGCTGGTGTTACAATGAATTTTCTACGTTTGCGTTCTTCAGTGGGTGGCAAGGATTCTGACGTGCACTTAGAAGCACCGCTGGTGGTGGATTGGGCTGTTATTGTGGCATTCGGTGTTATAATATTTGTCGAGGGACAGTCTATCACTTTAGAAGGTGTAGTTAAGGTTTGGGCTGCCTGAAAGTACATGGTTATTATTGTGAAGAGAAATTTGAAAGGCAGTCATTACATTTTCACCAAGTAACTTGTAGTAGTTGGTTAGATCGGGTAGGCGAGCTTCTGGTTTTCTACCCAAGCCAAATGTGTACCTGTTATAAGTCATTGACCTAATTCATTTATGAGGTGGCTGCACGTGCGAATATTTTTACACATACATACCGTTTCTCCTTTGAAGGTTTCTGATTTGAAATGGTGGAATATAAACGCTCAATACGATGTATGGTTGTGTAATTCTGATCAATCGGTTCGTAGTGGGTCTCGTAAGGTTTTTGGGTACCAAACGGTGACCATGTATTTTGATACGAACTGTCATCCAACGATTGTATTGTACGTAATAGGTTATAGTTTAAGCCCAACGCCTTTTGATCTTTCTCCGGCAAATTAGCAAATTCATCCATTAAAGCAATATCAGCATCAATGTCACTACGCTTCAAGTCACGTGCTATTTTAATGTCATGCTTCCAAAATTGGCGATTATTACGGGAAATGACGGGAGCAATCTCTTTGACTTTCAACACCAATATGCCCATTATGTAAATACAGAATACGTTGGATATGGTTAAGCACATACTAATAGAGCCCAATACCGCTAATTCGGTAGCTTGATTAGATGAATATGTAGTACTTTTCACTACACTGTTATAACGGGTCTCATCACTTTCATAGATTTTGTAAATAACTGCCAGAGACCACAGAACGCCCTAAACGTAAACATAGTATATAAAGTTCACTCTTGAATCAAATAATTTTTAAATTATACCGAATTAACGGCTGGTGGTAATAGAGAAGCTGATATAGCCACACCCACTAAAGAGCCAATATTTCCTCCCAAAATGCCAATGGCAGCAGCAGCCCCTGATGCTACAGCTGTAAATAGACCCACCAACAGAGAATGCAGTTCACAACGTGATAGCATTTCAGTGGTGAGTCCGTCACCAGTACTGTAGCGCTCATCAGTGGTGCAAATAATCAAACCAAATGTAAAGCCCACAAATATTGCAATAAATATGCCAAATAATTCATTTTTCACGCCCAATTTACCAAGCGAACTATCCTTGATAACTGTACCAAATATGACGGCAATTATTGGGCCCATTAACGGTGATATTAACATACTGGAGGCCAAAAATATAGTGCTATCCTCCACTAAACCGAATGAAGCTAAAATACTACAATTTATACTTGAGCTACTTAATATAAATTGTCCAAAGATAAATTTCAATTAATCAATTAATCTTACGCTGCCGCTACCAGCAACACAACGAAATCAAATGTAATGGCCGCATTTTGGCGTACATCTCGCACTATTTGGACTACATTTAAACGGCTGCGTACCGAATTCATAAAACGATCCCAAGCACCCTGTTTTTGTGCCAAATTACTGTTTCTTTTTGTTTGATAATAAGTTGAAATTTTTCAAATGCACAAAATTCATTCGTTAAGAATACTTACGATTCATTATAGTCATTTTGTATATCGTTGTCGTCTTTGCTAGTGAACGTTTTACAATTTATACAATTCATTACCAATATGGTGGAACCTTCACGATCCCCAAAACCCCATTCATTCAAGTTTTCCAAAAGCTTCTCATATGTTTCATCAAAGGCAATGGGGAAACATATCTGAAAGATATTTGAAATGCTGGCCATTACGTAATTATACCCTTCACATGAGAAGCTTGTCATTATGTTTGCAACACTCGGAAGAAGGCGTCAGAAACCCCAGAAAATATATATATATTATGGAATACTAATAAAATCTGATGCACCGTCACGATATTTCACGAGCTGAAATTTTGTACAGACTATTTTAGTTTCTGCACCCAAATCGCTATTTAAAATGGGCAAAAACGGTCAAGAGCCATGCCCACACAATCGACAAAAATCTAATTATGTGCCACACAAATCGGCCAACGAAGTTGAAATTTCGTACACATACTAATAATTACCCTTTGCCTCGATATATCAAAAATAGGCGTGTTTGGTTAACAAATACGCCCACAATTTACACAAAACCTCGATTTGCAAACTAATACCCTACTAGAGGGCGTAATTACGTACTTGCCACGCCCAACATTTGCATATATGTAGATGTGAACGGTATTTAAGATTAATTTTTTTTTACTTGTTTTTCACATTATTTTAGTGACATTGATCAGTGTGATTCAGTTTGATTACCTGATACATGCGTCCCTTAGCATCTTTGGACCATACTGCGTTTTGTATTTGAAATTTTCTTAGTATTTCCTTCAGTACCTGCTCCATACAAGCGGTATGCGATAGTTCAATACTGTAAGATTTCTTTTTATTAAGTTTTTGTTTGATTGAAGATGTTGACACTTTATCCCGAGAGCCCTGCCATGATTTGTTGTTGTCCTGAAAGAAATTTTTAATTTTTTATGTAAATTCTGTTTTGTTTGGTTTTTTATAATTTCCTTCATACCATGAAACCAATATCCCTTAAACTTCCGGCAGCACTGTGCGGCTTGCTTATGGGTCCCACATAATCATCAATACATTGAACTAATTGATCATATTTTTTACGCTTCGATATGGTGCTGTACTGATCACTGTTCTGATCTGTAACTGGACCATTATTGGTTGGCGATTCGATATCCTGTATTAATGTTTTTCCACTTAATGAGCCAGACTCTCGGCCCACATCGCAACTATCCAGTGGTAAAACACTTGGTACAACACCTAACGCTGCTGCTGTTGTTGTTGTTGTATCGCTTGCAATTGACGTTGTATTTATAGTGTACGATGTTGTTGTTGTTGCCTCTGTCAATTTGGTGATTGATGTACTGACCGTTGACGATGTGTTATCATTATGTTCAGATTTCAAGTCGACCGATTTTTTCGCCAAGAAATCCTGCATTAAACGATTTTCTTCAACTTCGGTTGGTATTGTTATTATAAATAAAACCGATGCCATTTTTATATAAATTCCTTTCAAATATATATATATTGTCAGACTTTTTTTTTTTTTTTAGTTTCACTATCACAAATGATAAGTTTTTTTAACTTTATGTCTGAGTCGGTAATTTTATTTTCGCACTATATAGCCAAATGCACAACGCGGTATAACGGTTCCTTTTGATTACCACACTTCTGTTGATGTAATTGTTTATTTTTTTTTCATTTAATCTATTTTACTTTTACTGAAATATGTCTTGCTGTGTTATTCGTTATTGATTGAGTGTTAATTCACAGAGTTGTTGAAATGAAATTCATTTTTATTTTTGAGAAAATTTTTCAAATAGTATTTTTTTTCCCACCCATCTGACATTCCTTTAAACAAGTAAAAAAAAAGAGTACAAAACTAAAGTTAGCTAAGATCGAAGCTGAAAGACTCTCAAAATGTATATATTGGAAATGGGGGCGTGACAGGTACCTGATTACGTTCGCTAATAGTGTTTGCACAATGAAACAACTTCTACGATAGATTTTGCCCATGAAAAGTTTATCTTTTGTAAATTGTTGGCGTGCCTGTTATTCGTTCCCGCCCATTCACCATAAATATATACCGTATTCAGAGCTTCATTTATGCAAATTCTGCTTATTGAAGAGGTTTTTGTACATTGTGTGGTTTTTAACCGAATAGCGAAAATAGAAATGTTTGTTTAAAACACAATTCAAAATTAGCTTAATTATGATCCTGAAAGTGCCAACAAGAAACAGACACACGAAAACCGAGGCGGACATGTTTAGATCGATTCATGAACTATACGATAGTTTGCACCTCTTAAAAGATAAATGCCACACCTATCTTTAATTATACCAATCGTTTCAGAATCAAAATCTGAATCAATTTAATCATGTTCGTCCATCTGTCATCTTGTGCTTCAGCTGCATGTCGCATTGATGATATATGATATTACAACAAGCTTTGGCCCAAATAGTATATGTATAAACCTATTATAAAGAAAGTCCTTATATAGCATAAAATTGCAATTATTTGGTGAAGAATAGTTGATTGGCTAAATAATTGGCTATAACAAATTTGGGCCCGATACCATTTTTAGAACTCCTTTTCATATAATGATATTTCACGAAGTGGCTTATGTGACAATATCTCAAATTTGTAAATTAAATTGCATAAATTGAGCAAGTAAAGGTACGTGTAAGGTACGAAATGGCCTCTTATAACCGATTATATCATTTTCACTTGTCTTAAAATGTTTTTTTATTATATAACTCGGTTTTTCAAAATGTATCAATTTTCAATATTTCTGAATAAAAAGTGAAAAATTTGTGATTTGTTTCTATATGTTATAGATCAACAAACTTGGGCGACACTTTTAATCTTTTCGATGCAGATTATGAAATATAACTTTACACGGCCGTTCTTATCTAATTATTCGTTAATAACAACAAAAAAATGAAATAAAAAAAAAAATCACACAAATTTTTCATGGTGATGTCATTGTGTTCTCTCTCTCTCTCTAAAAACGCAAAATACATATTTTCTATAAATAAGCGCGCTAACGTAAACGATGCGGAAGTTGACCACGTTGTGAAAGGTAAAATTTTCCAAGAACATTTTCTAATTTGGTTGTTACTAACAACACTGTTAACCATTTCATAACATGTATAGTGAATGAAAGCAATTTCAAAAAAATATTTACAATAACGTTTTTTGCTGGCAAAGCTTTAAGCTTTAAGCAGCAAGTTTTAATCTCTGCAGGATATTAAAGGGATTTTCATTAGCTGCCTTTAGTAGAGTACAGGATTTTTCAATTTCAGTATAGAAAATTTCAATCAACGTTATATACGTGCTGCACAAGCAATGGCCGCGACCATCTTTTATGAAAATAATTTAACAAATTTTCACAAAAATCATATAAAATTATTTGCTGTTTACATGAAGACGGCAAATTTAATGCAAAATTCCAATGTGTTGAAAAGATCCCTTTAAACAAGAAAAAATAACAACAATAATAACGACAACAACAACAATAAATTACTGCATTATAAATTTTTTTTTATAAAAAAAAAAAAAAAAAAAGCAATTGTGCGTAGAAAGTTTATGTAATTATTAATAGTCTATCAATTAAGAAGTTTTCAAACGTAGTTGAATGTTGTAGTGATATAAAGCGATATTTTCCTATTCCCCAGTAACAATTTAAAAACATGTATTGTAGAAAATCTCACAAAATGAAGGTACAGAATAATAATATTGCGTGTCTATCATAAATTGGTTTTGTAACATGGTTGGCAGAACTTAAGCCTTATAACAGGCACTGTGTGTGTGGAGAGTAACATACAATCTTTCTCTCTTTCTCTACCTCTCTGCCGCTGTGTGGTTCAATTGCAGTGATTTCATAGCTCATATAATGAAAGATAAATGTGAAAAGTATTAAAAATGTATGAGCAAAACTGTTTTATATAACAGTGACAAACGAATGCGGCTCCTAATAGTATTTGCAACAGTTATCATTAATCTTTACTCTTAGGTGAAACATATTTTTACCTTTTATATAACATAAAACGATGTAGATGCGTCCGCCCCTGAGTCCATGAGTCTGTTGTTGGCATAATCGTGGTTGCAAAAATTTCGACATTAAGCTAAAATTTTGCGGTAATTACCAATTTAAATTGGGCACAATTGATTGAGAACCTCGCACGCAATTGACATAAATTCATCCATGGGCCATAAAAATCGAATTACATAGTTAAAATTTGCTGCATATATTTATATCTTCACATGGATGTGCGAAAAATGGGCGTGGCCAGACAGTAAACAAACCCACAATTTATGAAAAAAAAAAAAAACAATTGAAAATGTTATAGTCGGTTAAGCTCGCCATTTAATACCCCACACCACTTGGCTCCTTAAATTATGCTACAATTAGTTACTTCGTGAAATATAATTATATGGGAGTGGATTTTATAAATGGTCCGATCGGGTTCAAATATGAAGCTAATTAAATATTCTTTTCCAAATTTTGTCCAAAAGTATTAAGAATTGTGCTTTTTTCCATTATAATAGGACCTTATATGTCTTACTAATTCTTAAATTTGCATAGGAATGCAGATGACGGACATGGTTAAATAATGCCAGATTTTGATTTTGAATTGTTTGATATCATTGAAGGTGGGTGTGGCATTTGCCGTTTAAGTGTTACAAACATCTGTACAAAGTTAATATACCCTCTCACCATATCCATAGGTGTAAGCTATATATAATTATTAAAAATTGCAAATTTGATTTATATAAAGACTTGTTATACGGGAAATGATTCTAAAAATCCAATCCAATCCAATTTCAAGCACTTTTTAATAGAGCTGACTCTTGGTTCAAGTTATGCTCTTGTATCAAAATTTCAAGTAAATATCTTAAAAACTTTAGCCTGTAGCCTTTAGCTTGTGTTTAAATTTGAATGAACCGACAGACCGAAAGTCATATAATTGAACATGGTTAAATCAAAATTTATATAGTATCAATTTCAATCGGTACAATAAAAGATCAGCCTCTCCATCGGCACAAATTTAATATACCGCAAGTGATGCAGGATAGTTTCCAAATTGATTGGATTGAAAATTGGACATAATGTATGTTACCTAAAAGTCTGTTTAGATTTCTTTCCACCCGCGATTTGTTCGAAGTTCGTGATACTTTAGAAAGACAGCTCCACAACTTATTACATTTGCCCACCTCTGCTACATAACTAAATACTGTGTTAAGTCCTTCAAGTTGAATACATATTCTGCATATAAATACATAAAGACATGCTATGTGATAGGGAAAAAATATTCAAGTTAATTTTAAAAATAAAATTAATTTTTGTATATTTTTCATGGCATGATATAAATGTTTTATAATCCATATATATCCAATATTGCAAACAATTGCTGTACTTTACAGCCACTATACTTATGAACACTCTCAATTATTAGACTCTCTCCTGCTCTGTTGTTAATGTACGTTTTGTTTTTGTGAGAATTTGTAAACAAAACAGTCATCTAAAGTCCTATGAAAGTTTACAATAATAAAAACAAAACTCATGTGTTCTTAAGCCGGTTAAAGGGAAAGTATAGGTATGCAGCTTAGGTTTAGTCATAAACTGCAAGAGAACGTATGTTTTTGCATTATATCAAATGCAAGAAAAACATTTTTTGCAAAGTTTATATACATATGTATACATGTATATATGATATAATGCAAAAACATACGTATATATATATATATATATATATATTAGACATAGGAGTTGAGTTCAACCAGCACAATTATCAAATAACTGTTTATCTATAAATGTTGATTTAAAAAGTATATTAAATCTGAGTCTATCTAAACATTTATGTCTGTGTGTCCGTTTGTTGTTGACATTTGTATGGTGGTATTTTTCGAAATATTTCACATACATTTTTACTCTTTGCACGCAGATCTTTATTTAAAATAGGCAAAATCTATTAAAAGTCACGCCCACAATTGACAAAAATCTATTTATCTGCTTCAAAAATTAAGCTATAAACTTGAAATTTGGTATATATATCTATAAATATAAGCTTCAAGATGTGCCAAAAATGGGCATGGTCGAATAGCAGACACGGCCAGAATTTATTAAAAACCATATTCAACATACAATTAGACTTGCATGCTGATACATAAAACATTACAGGGCGCAATATATATATATATGCCACGCCCATAGTTATAAATGTGGAGGGTATTTGAGATTTGGTCTAAGTCAAATTTAATTTTCTTACTTGTTTTAATTGTAATTATTATTATTGTTATATTATACAATATTCAATATCGTCCAAGAATATCACAAAGGTTTAGACATAGTCTCTGTTAAGGCTAAATAACAGTTTTATGTAATATTATATGTGCTTGTGTGTATGTGTGTTTTATTCAAGTTCGATTATAGATTTTTCTTTTGTAGTAAAATTTTTTGTTGTGCAACTGCATTTACGTTGTTTTTTCACTGCTTTCCTTGACTTTGTTCTAGGCTATATAAGCACTGTTACTATTTAAGGACACAAATATGGTTGAAGGGGAATATATTGCATATTAGTAGTGTGCGTGTGACAAATGTCCTTAAAAATAATATGCCAAATGTTAAATGAAAACATAAAACAAAAACGAAATTTGGCGGGGCTCTCGATCGATATTGTTGTCAGCGGAATAGCAAACTTCCTATACTCCCATCACTAAGATAAAGGATAGAAAAAACGAATAAATTCGATTGATATACAAATAATGGACGTGGCAGGTATCTGCTTATGCTCTTTGATAGTGTATGTAATACGTATCAAAATACTAGTTGAATTTTACGCCAAATAAGTTTTGTACATAGTGGGCGTATTTGCTATAAAATCACCCCCATTTTTGGTATACGTTAAAAAGGGCGTGGCACTGAACCGTTTGTGCAGCATTTAAATAGAAAATTTCAGATATAAAATAGAAATACAAAATTTCAGCTTAATAACTTAAAAGTTATGACAATGAGAGAGAAGAGAGAGAGAGAGAGAGAGACGGGCGTAGGGACGGATATGTATAAATCAACTCAGATTTTGACGCTGATTAGGAACACACAGTGTTTTTTCTGCATTTTTGATAAAAACTTAACATGCGATGCTTTATCTCACGCACACATATCCAATAGTGATTATTTTGACACGAATTTATCTATTATAGTATACGCGGCCTGTCTGGTGGGATGATTATTACAACCGAAAATTGGACAAAAAGTTCTTAAAGTTGTGACCATTGACACAGAATTACGATAATAAGCGTTGATAATTTTCAAACGTTGCTCGTTTGAAAACTTCATGCAGCACGATAAAAATGTTAACCTTGACTTGTATATTGACGTTGACAGATTATGAAAAACGTTCATAATAAAATACAAAATTGTTATTTGCCTCTTGAAAATCTCGTTACATTTTGCGTTAATAGAGTTTTTGGTCAGAGCGTACGCGGCTGGCATTTTATTTGCATCGCTTCCCATCAATACAACAGTGCACTTTTTAGCAACCCTGTCCAATCATTTTCACTAAATGTACGTAGAGTATCTTTCAGATACTTTTTGGTTTCTCAATAATTGTTCATATCCAAGACAACAGTCAGTTAGTTGCCAGTTTGACGTCGCCGGTGAGGTTTTGTGTGTTGTGTAGTACGTGCGGCAATATGTTTCTTCTTCTAATGGAGAAAATTTAACGCCGTTTGTGTTCTATATGTGTTTTTTTTTTATTCGTGTCATTGTCATTTTGAACTTAACTCTATTTGTGATGTCCAAAATTGTGTTTTCTGTTCGTTGTGTTACTTGAAAATTATATAGAAACTTCATTCATAAATTTCATTGCCAATGTTGTGTAGAGAAAAGTCAATTAGAAATAATTAATAAAATAAAATAAGAAACAAAAGCAACAAAACCAAAGGAACAAAGCAAAAAGTGGCAATAATGGAAAAAATTTGTTAAAGAATTATCGTTCGATTGCAGTATAAATGTTGAAGTGTATATGCCAGTGGCGTCTAATTATTTTCATAAATAAAACAATTGCTACAAACATATCGTTTTTTAATTGCAATGTTTTCACATCCGTTTGGAAGTGGAATTCTTTAAAATTAATGGAGCTGCGCTTACAATGCATTCATCGCAATAATTACTTTATACATGTGCTTGTGTTTTTTTTTCTGTTTTTTGGTGAATCGATTCCAAAACATTGCTGAAAACAATAAGTAAGTAAATTTCCTCAATTAAACAAAAAAAACAAAAAACAAAAAGCAGTCACTGAAATCGTTCTTAACCTAATGAGTAAATGTGTTTGTAGATACTTATGTACTTAGTTTGCTTGCGTACATAAACCTCTATTTATATATACGTATATACTCGTACATTCTTATGAAAACATCTGCACAGAAGCATTTATACTAAAAGAGGGAAAGAACGATAGTAACAACAATAACAATAATGGAAATAAATAAAAACTAATTCACCGATCGACAACACAGCACATTTTTTTGTATACTTAAGCAACCTTTTTATATTTTTTATATTTTTAGATGTCTCATATTCCATGACTTGCTGTTCATTAATTTTTTACCTTATCATATATTCGACAAGTATATAAAATATTTATTAGTGAACGATTCAGCAAGTGCGATGAAATAATTATTTCATGCGTTTTCTGTTTTTCAATTAATGTAAATGCAAGTGTTTATATAAGAAGATTGCTACCAATAAAGGAGAATTTGGAATCAAAACAAAATACACGTAAATATTTGTATTTGTATCGTGCATGCAACGCGTAAAGGCTCAGACATGTACTCTGCAACGCATTGTTGCAATGCTATGTTACATTAAGTATTCAAGAACTGTGTTCAAACGGGTTTTCCAATAGGAACATAACAATTTTGTATTTTAATACGAACGCAACTTTGAACATTTCCAAGATCTGTCGACGTCAAAACGTCAGCTAAAATTAACATTTCTATTATGCTGAAGCTTACAAACAAATAATGTTTGGAAATCATAAAAAATTACTACCGCAATTTTGAGACGGTTGTCGCAACTTTGAGTGCGCTTACTCCCAATTTTCGGTCATAATAATCGTTCGATCAAACAGGCCGTACTGCTATAGCACAGTAGATAAATTCGAGTTCATAATGAGCCAAATCAGCTGATTCCACGCCTATCAAATTTTTCAAGCACATTACATTCCTACATGATTTAAGGTCAATTTAACACATGAACTGAAAATTCTTGATCATTTGAAGCGCCAGAACTTCTGCGATTTGGCTTTGCTAAAGTTTGAAGAAAATCCTGAATTTCACAGTCCAATATCTCAATTATTCTGGATTTATAAAAATACAAAATTGTTATGTTCTTATTGAAAAGCCCTTAACATACAATAAGTTGAAGCGCGAAGGGTAGATAGTATCAAATTTCACAAAATTGTTTAAATATGTGTCACGTACCTATTAGATGTTTTATAATTGTGACTTATGTGTCACGTGTTAGTGAAGTTTTCAAAAGTTTAAGAATACATTCTGTTTTAACCTTTAACCTACATAAATGCTATATTTTTCAGAGAGTTTTCATTAATTATATAACGTTGATTGGGGGGATTTTTTGGGATTGCGTTATTGTATAAAGGACAAATGTATACATTATTATCCTCTTCACATAAGATTGGGGGTATACTAAATTTGCCATTCTGTTTGCAATATATAGAAGGAGGCGACAGAGACCCTGCAGAGTATATATAATTGTCAATCTAGACATGTATGTCCGTGTGTCTGTCTGTTGTTGGCATTCTCACGGGCGTAAATTTTGAGATATTAAGCTGAAATTTTGTACAGATATTTTTAGTTTCTGCACGCAAATCGTTTATTAAAATTGGGACAAATAGGTTAAGAGGTACACACCCAATCGACAAAAAAATTTTTATCTGTTAAAAAAATTGAGCTATTCAATCGAATTCAATTTGTTATACATATTTATAATTATCCATTTCATCAATGTGCCAAAAATGGGCGTGGTCGGATAACAGACACGTGCAATTTTGAATAGAAATTTAAAGCTCTTTAAGCGCGTTTGAAAAATCACAAATTGATGAAGAACAAAATACTACTTATAATGAAGAAACTATTATTACTGAGGGACAAATGACTATGGATTGATGAAGTTCAAATGAAGATTTTTGACATCAATATGAAGAATGAATGATAAGTGATGAAATTAACCCCCCGATTTCTGAAGTGCTCTTGGAAATGGTGTAGCTCTTAAAATAAATTTCGCATTTTGTAATGTTTTGAAATATTTTCTCTGTAAAATATGTATACAATACGTTCCTTAATACCCATTTAAAATTGATAGTGATATAAAGCAATTGTAGTTTATAATAATAGCATTAAATGATTTGATTTTTTTATTTATTATACCCTTCACATTAGACTGTTTTAAGTTTTCAATTCTGTGTATAAACAAACCCACTAAATATTTACGTACTTGAGCGATATCGAACTAAAATGAAATTTAATCGTTGGGTTGAATTTCGCTCATTATATAAATACGAACGCTTCTAATTTCAAATAGCATATGTACATGATATGATTTGATGTTTCACATCTATAGCAATATTTTTTAAAATATTTGTTTCTTTAAAATAAAATCTCTTTGCAGAATTCTACTACCACGTACTTAACATGATGAAGCTATCTAAACTTCTTCAATAAATATTTACTTAATATAATTAATTGATTAAAGAAAACAAAAACGACATTCTCTAATAAAACTCCGCTGCAACGATTGAAAATTATAATTGAACATTAAAAGCTTCACAATTTGGAATTGATGTAAAAATTTAAAGAAAGGAATGTCTGAGAAAACTGTTAATTAAAAATTTTTATCAATAGTTTTTACCCGCTAGTATAATTGGAGATGTGGAACAATGCAAACATTTGCGACGGGATTTGAAATACGTATGCAGTCGTTAGAGCAGGAAATGAATTTGGCCAGAAGAGCTTGTTGGTGCCTTAAACAAGAACAATTGCTGGCATCCTATTAGTGATGAAGAGAAATTAACAAAAGTGCTGTGAAAATCAATTGTTTAACTCTATTAATGGCAAGGGTGTCCTGTACTACTTATCGAAGTATATATTAGAACAGTTAAAACTACTACGGTTTTGAATGGTGCTAAAAAGTTTTTAGTAAATTATTAATTAAAAATAATAAATTAAACAATAGCAAAATACCCTAAAACGGTAAGTAAAAGCACTTTTCAATATATTGTGTTTAAATTAGATATAGCAAACATCTGCTTAGGTTAGCGGATCTACTTTATTTGTCATTCCGTTTACAATCCCTTAAAGAAGGCCTCAAAAAACCTTGTTAAACAGACATATTCTTAATCTGGATTGAAATTTGAGTCGAGATACGTCGCGTATCTGTTGCTGACGATTGCAAAATTTTAGATATTCAGCTGAAATCAAACTGAGACCACGCATTGGTAGATATTACAAATTTATTTCAAAGTTATATTTGGCTTAGGCCAATTCCTAAATACCTTACACATCTACATATGAATGGTGGGCGCCGCAGGTACAAAATTGCGTCCTATAGTGGTATATGCATTACGTGTCAGCTTGCGTAAAACTACGCCGATGGTTTTTTGTAAATTGTGGGTGTATCTGTTATTCAACCACGCCCATTTTTGGAACATTGGTGAATGGGGCTATTATAAATAAAGTAAGCGCATCAAATTTCAACTTGACAGCTTAATTTTTGTAGCAGATAAATAGATTTTTGTCGATTGTGGGCGTGGCTCTTGACCGAATTTATTCAACAGTAATCTGCGTGCAAAAACTAAAAGCGTCTGTATAAAATTACAGCTCAATATCTCTACGACCGTGACAATACCAAAAACAAGCAGGCGCACCAACAGACGGACATACATGTCATATACACACATGGAAAGGGGCAAAGGGAATGATCAAATTAGTCATCCCCCATCTTTTGTGGAGGATGTAAAAATTTCACCTTAAATTAACTAGCAGTTACTTATTAATAATTTATGCGAAGAGTAAACCATTTAACTTGAAGTTAAGGAAAAGCGTTAGTTAGGAAATGTCTAATTAATTCCATATACTGAAAAATGCTTTTAAGAATGCTAACTTATTACATGCTATATACATATAATATAAATAAATATAAATAAAATTAAAAGTGAGAAAATGTTAGTGATAAATTTCAAACAACAATAGCAACAACTACTATTAGAAATAATAACAAAAGTAAAATGGAAAATTATAATCGAAAGTCGGCGAGTGTTTGCAATACCACCAATATTACTACCAACAACAACACCACCTCTATTGAAACCATCTTTCCTCCATCTACAACAACAACATTTATTGTGCATATGAAAAGTCAAAGGCAAAGTTTATTAAAGAATACCAACCACTATAAAAACGATGTGACCTACTCATTGTTATCCCACTACTGGTGGGCATTTGTAAAATTTTATTATAATAATACTATTGAAAAACCGGTTAAGCAGCAACCAAATAGAATGACAACTAAATTGCCGATAAAATTTCCCTCATTAACCAACAACAAAATTTTATATTTAACAACGATTTGTCTATTATTTTCGTGTATACATCATATAGAAGGCCGTCCCAACGAGGACGCCACAAGTGGCGACTCGACAACGTCAACAATATTAGACACCAGCAGCAACAATATAAAAACTTCAAATGTGATAGTAAGTAAAGTTTTTTAAATTTTATTTGCCTCTATATTAAATTCAATGATTTCAAGATATTTTGAATTTTTCAATTGTTTACGTTACATTACGTTACATTACATATTGTATTCACCCCCTTTGGCAGAGTTTTAAGTTAGGTATTGAAAAATTATCTAACGAAGCAATAAACAGATTATTATTATTTCACGACTTAAGTACAAATTCATGAACTATACTACAACTTTTATCATTATATGCAATCACTACAACTATTGTAAAATATGGATGTACGTGCTCGGAAATGATATTTTTGTCTATTGCATTTATGATTTAAACAATTACTTCTTTATCCCCCACCTCAAAGTAATATATGTCGTTGTCGAAACGTTTGCAAAACCTAGAAGTAGGTAGAGGCTCTACAGAAAATGATTTATATATTCTTAATTACTTTTTACTAAAAATGGGCGAAATCACATAACAGACACGTCTACAATTTGCAAAAAAAAACTTTATTCTGCCAATAATAAATATTCTATGGATCAGTGCTGGAGCGTAATTAAGATTTTCTCTAAACCAAAATTAGTCTTTTTACCTGTTCATATAGGTTTCTCATTAAATTGGACATAGGTTTCTCATTAAATTGGACAAAATCGTTCAAATAACACGATTTATATTTAGAATACATACACTACAAGAGAGTGTAATCGGATTTAAAATGGGCCAAATCGGTCAAGAGCCGCGCCCACAATCACTAACACAATATTAATTGCCATAGCAATTGACCGATGAAGTTAAAATTTGGTACTCATATATATATAATAATACCATCCATCCAACGTAAAACTGGACTTGCAAGCTAATACGTAATACATATACTATTAGAGGTAATCATGTGCCTGTCACGCCGTCCGTTTCTATAAAGATGTGGTGGGTTCTTCTTTAGTTATTATTATTGTGGACACGAGAAATTGTTCAATTGTGGGCGTGACTCTTATTAAATTGAATGTCTGTACCGTAAATACCGAAAGTAATACATACTTGGACAGTCGTACAGATGAACATTTCCAGCCTAATGCAAAATGATTATTTATTAAGAATATGTATATATAAATATCGATAAAGAGTCTTCTTCAATGACAGAGTTGATAAGGGGAGAAAATAATAAAGAACGTCATCGCAATCATCGTACCACAGTTCAATGTTTATACAATTCTTTAGTCACTGGGATCGTAAATTTCATTAAATGTCTCTTTCACATATTCTTTTGCATATTCTTTGTATCCTAAACATTATGGTGTAGAGTATACTATTGAAAGTTTGTTGTTCTATTTGCAACACTTAAGAAAAATCATCAAAGCATCAAAGACCTTATAAAGTACATCGAGTACATTCCTGATCAGAGTCAAATAGGAATTGGCTGTGTTTTGATATATTAATTGTACAATTTCAGTAGGGTTCCTCTTTGAACGAATAGATGTTCTTGTACCAAATTTCATCGAAATTTCTCAAAAAATGCGACCTATAGCTTGTGCACAACAATCGACATCGATTCAGATTTTAATTCTGAAGGAGTTACAAACATCCGCACAAACTTGGCATAAAAATACATTTAAATAAATATATTGTTACAGTTAACGTAAATAAAAATTTATGATATGTGGACACAAGTAACGTAAAAGCACAACGAAATTGCTGCTCTAATCAAATATTATCTCGACAGTGTCTGTGTTGTATAATAAAATGATTAACGTGATGATTATTATAAAGATAAGTATACCGTCTGCACGTCACCTCGGCAGCAGCTGCAATTGTGTGTCCAATAAAATTTTAAAATATTTCTCCTTATTTGCCTTAATTTTAATAGAAAAGCTGTTTTGTTAAGTAACTTTATTGTATGTTGCTGATGTCAGAATACTGATGCTTTTGATAATGCTACGCATTGAATATTCTCTTTCTCATTATATAAATAATATTATATAATATTTTATACTCTCCATCTAAGATGAGGTATATACTAAGTGCGCCATTCCGCTTGCAATACCCAAAAGGAGTTGTCATTGGTGGCATTGCTATGATATTAAGCTGAAATGTTGTATGCGCACTTTTAGTGCAAAATTGGTCAAGAGCCACGCCCACAATAGACAAAAGTCTAATTATTAGCCACAAAAAAAATTGTCCTATGAACTTGAAATTTTGGTGCACATATTTATAGTTATCCCATGCATCGATGTGATAAAAAAAGGCGTGTTTAAATAACAGACGCACCCACAATTTACAAAAAATCGTACTCAGCGAAAAATTCAATTTACAATTTACTTCGTGAAAAAGCATTGTATGAAAAGAGGTTCTAAAAATGGTCCAATCCGTTCCAAATTTGACACAATCAAATGTTAAGCTATTAATTATTCTTCACTAAATGTTAATTTATTAATTACCAATTTTTGTCATATAAAGATTTATTGTAAATAAGGGCTTTATATGGGGAGCGGTCAGTTTAAACCATTTTCAATATTTGATACATATTTGGGTCAAGACCCGGTTTGTATCAAATTTTATCGAACACGAACATACCTAAATTGATTCAGAATTGATCAGTATAATAAAAGGTGGACCTATCTTTAGCCGTTTAGGAGTTACAAATATCCGCTCAAACTTAATATACCCTTTGCCAGAAGTGGTGCAGGGTATAAAAAGCCGGGTACAAGTGAGTTATAATATAAAAGCACATGTTAATGAAGTAATTTGCTCCCATACAAAACATATTTACAGTTATATCGTTAATTAATTGTACGACAATATTGCGAATAGTGTGACATACATTTTGTACAGTACATATATATATTTAGATACATATATAGTTAATAAGTGGACATATCAAACAACGTTTTGAGATAGCCTTGATACGCATACACAAGTATGTATTGTGCGATGCAATACTTTATCAGGTTTGTTTACATTTTGTCTGCTGTGTAGTCGTGTATTTGTTACGACTTTTACATTTAACCTGATTATTTCAAGTGCTTGAATATGTGGATGATGCTATTAGATAAGTAAGAACGAATGTATTCCATATTATTCCATATGTGAACGTGTTAAAGATTAAAATTGCATACCCACCTTGAGTTGAGGGGATTATATTGATTTATGTCAAAATGTTTATGACACCTAGATAAAAATCACACACAATCTACTAATAAAAGTGGAAAACTCCTCTCATATAAAAAAAAAAAAAAATTTACGATGTGATTTTTACTGGCAAACTTTTGCGTTTTTATGATATTTTCATTTATTAATAAAATAAACTTTGAAATATAAAAAAGTTTATCATCAACCATCATATCTTTTTTTCGTATATATTAAAGGACACGCCCACATATAAATAAATTTGGTGTAAACTAAACTTATCCCTCTCCATATTTATAATTAAACGTTAGGTGTGGCATATATATAGCGTCCTCTTCTGAAGACTATTAAATTATAATTTGTATTTTACCTTAAAGGACGAAATAGTTTTTAGTTTTTTTTTGTAAATTACAGACGTGCCCATGGTCCAAGACTGTCCACTTTTAGTATTTTTAGATGGGAAAACAAGTCAAAATATTATAGTCGGTCAAGCCCGACCATCATACACCACTTGATATATTATTCAATTTAATTTTTTTCTTTGAAAAATGGAAAATTTTATTTTTCTATGCCTACTTGTATTTTCAAAAATTTCAAAATGCTACCAAATTGAAAATATTTTATTTTTTTTTATTTTTAGTTTGTTTATGAAATAAAAAAGCCACCTCATGTGGGGTGGCGTTCTAAAATTGGTCCACTCCGGCCCATTTCCAATAGGTATCCCATTTGGGCCAATACATGTTCTTGTACCAAATGTCATCACAATATCTAAAAAAATGAGCTTGCGCACAAATTTACATGGACAAACAGACGGCAGAGGGACATGATTAAATCGATATAGATTTTGATTCTGAATCGATCGATATACTTGAAGGTGGGTATGGCATTTGCCCCTTAGGAGTTACAAACAAACTTAATATACTCTCTTACCACATGTGATGTAGCGTATGAATAGATCCTATGAAAATTAAATTATTAGCATATTAATAAAAAGCAAAATTATAATCATTATGTTGTTGTAATTTTGTACTTATGCAGTTGACCATCACTGCACAATGTATAATATTTTGGGATTATGTGTGTACAGGCGTAAGGATCATTTGCAATCAATGATTTTCGTTAGAGAAAACTACATTCAAACACATGCCCCATGCCATATGAATTTGTTATCGCTAAAAACTAGTGCGTATACGAGGTGTGTTCAAAAAGTAACGAGAATTTTTAAATTTCGCGGGTTTGGAGAGAGAGTTTGGAGGGAGAGTTTTTTTTATTATGTTGGTACACATGCCCCTGAAGTACGATAAAATTTTCAGCAATATTCATTGTTTACTTTTTAAGTGGCAGCCGCTAACGTGAGACGTGTTTTTCGAGCTCGGCGATTTTCGTTAGTGAAAAAAAATGGATCAAAGAACCTGCATTAAATTTTGCGTAAAAAATGAAATAAAGTGTAGTGAAGTTTGTAAAATGTTAACAAAGGCATATGGTGAGTCTGCTATGAGTAAAGCAAGGATTTACGAGTGGTATAAGCGTTTCCAAGATGGCCGCAAAAACGTTGAAGATGACGAACGACCCGGACGCCCAAGCACATCAACAACTGATGAAAACGTGAAAAAAGTGAAAGAAATGGTTATGAACGATCGCCGAATCACAATCAGAGAAGTCGCTGATGATGTTGGCATATCAGTTGGCTCATGCCATCAAATTTTTTCGGATGTTTTGGGTATGAAACGTGTGGCAGCAAAATTCGTTCCAAAATTGTTGAATTTCGAACAAAAACAGCGGCGAATGGAAGTTGCTCAGGAGTCGGTAAATGAAGTTAATAACGATGCAGAACTACTGATGAAACATGGGTTTACGGATATGATGTCGAAACTAAGGCTCAATCGTCCCAGTGGAGGCATTCTGGATCGCCAAGATCAAAAAAGGCTCGACAAGTGCGGTCAAATGTGAAGGTTATGCTCACTGTGTTCTTCGATTTTAATGGCATAGTGCATCATGAATTCTTGCCACAAGGAGGAGTACTACCTACAAGTTCAACGCCGTTTGCGTGAAGCAATCCGAAAGAAACGCCCGGATTTGTGGCAAAACAATTCATGGCTTTTGCACCACGATAATGCACCTGCTCACACTTCATTGTTTGTTCGTGAATTTTTGGCCAAAAACAAAACTCCATATTCGCCAGATATGGCTCCGTGTGACTTTTTTCTATTTCCAAAAATAAAGAGAACATTAAAAGGCCGTCGTTTTACAAGCATAGATGACATTAAAAGCGAATCGCTGAAAGAGCTAAAAGCTATTACAAAGATCGAGTTTCAAAAGTGTTTCGAGGATTGGAAAAAGCGTTGGCACAAGTGTATTATATCCGATTGATGAATAAATAAATATTTTTTTCATAAAACAAAAATTCTCGTTATTTTTTGAACACACCTCGTATATGCGTTGCATTATATTATATAAAAATCAATAAAGAATTAAGAGTTCATAAAAGTTAATTCTTTTTTTTTAAATAAAATATCACATTTGCTGCCTTTTTTTGATAGACCGAACCTCTTAAATCAAACGCATTATCTTTAATTACAATTTATTTATTTATTTAATAACTACATTTTCTTTATGAATTGAAAGTTAAATGTAATACATAGTAAATTAATTACATATATTTAATACAAGAATTCAATTTGTCTTCAAATTTTTTAATTGTAAAAATTATAAACAATGATAACCATCATTAAAATGATGAGCGGGTACATTGTTTTTATTCAGATGTTTGTAAGTACCAGAAGTGGACGAGCCACACCCCCAAAAGTATATATATTCTTGATCAGCATCAATAGAAAAGTTGATGTAGTCAATCTGTCCAACAGTCGTAAATATTGATCTAACGCAATGTAATTTGCATTTACACACAATCGTCTGTTTTCTACGGTTCCTTATTGCAATCCGGCACAGTCGGGCAAAGGATACGCCCACAATGGCGTCTTAAACCTCGCACCCGGAGCTTTCAGTATTCTCACAGTCGCAAATTTTGAAATATCGAGCTGAAATTTGGTACATGTATTCTTCAGCAATGTCATCATAATGAAAAGAATTAATGAAAATTAACTTCATAAAACACATCAAGAAACTACGACAGGAATTGTGTATCAACAATATACCGTTTTCAAATCCCTCACTCTACAACTGCATCACACAATATTCTTTAAATAAATTACTTTATGTACATATAAATATAACATTTACAATAAGAAATTGAGATATTATGTCCAAACTATTTGGTAGGTATTTGGATGATGATGGGTATCCTAGATTTGATATGCCTAATATAGCATTTAATATAAACGTAAAGTAATGTTTTTCGTGAATTTTTGAGAAAATAATTTGCCCAAAATTAATGTTTAAATTTTTTACATTAAAATATTATACATTGCTTGAAAATACACGTTTATACGGTTATAAGGGTATATGTTTTTCAAAATTTTAAATATAAATATCAATTATGTTTGATTGAAATTTAGTTTATATTGTAAATACAAAATTCTCCCTCATAGAAACGAGGCTTTCCGGTTTAAAACAGAACAACTTAATTATATTATTTATAAGGAGATTATGTAACAGTAAAAGTAGTAGAAGCAAATCCTTTCTAAATGACTCTTTATCAACTTTGACGTATTTTAACTAAATAATTGATTATATGAATTGTACTATGTCAGAATTTTAGTAAATACCTTGAAGGTTTTTTTTCTAATAATATCTTTTTCTATTTTTCAGTTAGATTCACTTACTGGAATGAGGAGTGCTCTCCAACCTCAACAACACATTGAAAATGATGGCAATTTAAAAAAACATGACGACGAAGAATTAAGAGAAGATACTTTGAAGGGCGATGATCATGATCATAAACACGAACGTTATCCTCTCTCGCAGGTAGATTTTGAGCGAGTAAAGACGCCTTTTATAATTGGCATATGGATATTATCAGCTAGTGTAGCGAAAATTGGTACGTATTCATTAATTGTAATATTTTACCCTCCACAATAGACGGCAGGTATACTAAGTTTATCATTCCATTTTCCAGCCCCAAAAAGGCGTCGGAGAACCTATAAAATATATAATCGATCTAGACATATCTGTCTGTGCCCCTGGCATTTTCACGGTTGTAACGTTTGATATATTGAGACACTTGTAGTTTTGGTATGGAGATCTCTATTTAAATTGGGCAAAATCGGTCAAGAGCCACACTCACAATAAACAAAAATCTATTTATCTAGCACAAAAATTGACCCATGAAGTTGAAATCTGCTATAAACATTTATAATTATTCCATCTATCGATGGGGGTGGTCGCATAACAGACACACTCAATTTACAAAATACCGTACTCGACTGGCAAGCTGACACCTTCCACAGGCACCGTTTGTATGTGCACGTGGAGGGTGTTTAAGAATTGGCCTACGCCAAATTTAGTTTTTCTCCTTATTTTGAACTATTTTATTTAAATAAAATTCTATTCCTTTTCAGGTTTTCATATGACACCAAAGTTACATTTGATATTTCCTGAGTCATGTCTCTTAATTGTCGTTGGTGTTGTAATTGGTGTTGTGTTATATTTCAGTACAAGCGTTGGTGTATCACCATTAACCCCCAACACATTCTTTTTTTATATGCTGCCGCCCATCATATTGGATGCGGGCTATTTTATGCCGAATCGTTTATTTTTCGATAATCTGGGCACAATTTTATTAATGGCAGTTGTTGGAACTATTTTCAATATAGCAACAATTGGTAAGTGGGCATTGGACAGTATTTATTGAGAAATTAAACAGATTGCTTTTCATTATTATAAATATTCTAATGTGGTATTTTCAATCAAATGTATTTTCATACTCTCTTCGACTTCTATATTTGTATATATTGATTTGTAGTAGGTCAATACTTCATTCATTTTAATTATTAACATTAATTGTTTTTTCGCACACTATTCGTAGTTTTCACAAATTAATATAAATACGATGGCGCTTATGTTAATTTTTTAATTTATTTTGTATCATAAATTACTATTAGTAGACATTCATTATAAACATTTAACAACTCATTGTGTAGAAAGTTTATTACCGTTATAATAACAATGCCGGGTATGCCGGCATAAGGTTGACTTAGATTTAAACACTTTATAGTTTACTTAAGTATTTTTATTACATTTTTAAGGAGTGCGTAAGTATAACTAATATAAATTGTTATTTTTTGAGATTGGTTTTAAAATTTTTCCCAGCTCAATAGATTCGGTAGCCCATTGAGCTGCTTAAATTAGTCAAAGATAGTTACAAAAATTGATTGGTTTGATTGAATTCAAACTTAACTAATTATTGTATCAACTTTCATATGAATAAGACTTTCTTTATAATATTTAAAGTGTTATAGGTTCCATTGTGAACAAACGCAGTATCCATTTTACGCGTCACTTTCAAAATTTTCCATCAATATGCAATGTAGGGAACTTTTTGAAATGCGTACCATGTCTTCACCTTTTTTTTTAGGTACACCACTAATTATTGTAATGGCAGCTCTTATAACCATGCTAAAAATCTTAACTCTTAATATAAGATGATAAATTACACAATTCATTTTAGACTACATTTGTTATATAGGATGTAAAAATTGTAAAGAAAATATGTATGGAAGTTTTAAAAATGTTTATTTTTATTTTTACTTTTACTTTTTTTTTTTGCAGGTGTCTCCTTGTGGGCTTGTGGAAAAACTGGCATATTTGGCAGTGTTGCTGAAACACCAAAACTTTTGGATACATTTCTATTTTCATCTTTAATATCGGCTGTAGATCCGGTGGCTGTGCTGGCAGTTTTTGAAGAAATTCATGTCAATGAGATTTTATATATTGTGGTCTTTGGTGAATCTTTGCTTAATGATGCTGTCACAGTAAGTACATATATATTCTTTTTAATACAGTGTGTACTTTTTTTTTATTTTTACACCCTCCAAATAAGATGGGCGGTTTGCTAAGTTTGTCACTACGTTTGCAACATTTATAAGGAGATGTCAGAGACTCTCAATAGTATATATATTTTGAACTAGCATCAAAATCTGAGTTGATGTAGATGTGTCCGTCTGTGTGTTGGTCGATTGGGCCATTGCCACAATCGTAAATTGAAGTATTGATCTAAAATTTGGTACATTTGGTGCAGAACGTGGCCACGCATAACGGTATTTAAATTGGGCAAAATCGGTCAAGAGTCACACCCACAATGGACAAAAATGTATATATGTGTCACAATAATTCAATGTTGAAGTTGAAAAATTGACATTCTTATTTATAATTGTCTTATCGAGCGGTGTGACAAAAGTGAGCGTAGCCGAATAACAGGCACGTCAAAAACCTTTTAAACCTTAAAACTCGAATTGCAAGTTTATATGTAATACATACTTTATTAGAGGGCGTAATCATGAACCTGCCACGCCCACTGTTTCTATGAACATGTGGAGGGTACTTAGATTTGGTCTAAGTGAAATTTAATTTTCTTACAAATTTCCTGTTAATTTCCAAACATTTATCGATATGTTTTATTTTCAATTTAGGTCGTGATGTATCATATGATGGAGGTTTATAATGAAATGGGACTCAGTAATATTGAAGCCCGGGATATTGCTAGTGGTGTGGGCTCATTCTTTGTGGTAGCCTTGGGTGGTACCGTAATTGGTAAGTATCTAAAATTATCAATTTAAAATAATTCGATGCAATAGGAGTTTTTTAAAGTTATTTTATTACATATATTCTCATGGTAATTAAATTTTTATTTAAATTTAAATTTTCCATAAAGGAATTATTTGGGGCTTACTAACCGGTTTGGTGACACGCTTTACCGATCATGTACGCGTTATAGAGCCGATATTTATCTTTGTAATGGCTTATTTAGCCTATTTAAATGCAGAAATATTCCATATGAGTGGTATTATGGCGTAAGTTGATTACTAAGCAATAAACTATACCATTGATTGATATGTAATTTCAATTTAATTGCAGCATTACCTTCTGTGGCATTACCATGAAAAACTACGTAGAATCGAATATATCACAAAAGTCTCATACCACGGTTAAATATGCTTTAAAAATGTTGTCAAGTTCTTCGGAGACTATAATCTTTATGTTTTTGGGTGTGGCTACCGTCGATAAGGGTCACGCGTGGAATTCTCCCTTCGTGTTTTTAACAATACTATTCTGTTCAGGATTTCGTGTGATAGGTGAGCATTACTACAACTTCTGGCAACCTTAATATTTGAAATATTTATAACATTATAGGTGT
Organism: Crataerina pallida; assembly: GCA_949710015.1. Lineage (NCBI taxonomy): Eukaryota > Metazoa > Arthropoda > Insecta > Diptera > Hippoboscidae > Crataerina > Crataerina pallida. The sequence continues at coordinate 33,945,568 of OX453289.1, read as the reverse complement.
AATTATACTTTCGGCTCTGGCGAATCGCTTTCGTTTACATAAATTATCTCGTGTGGATCAATTTGTTATGTCTTATGGTGGTCTGCGCGGTGCTGTTGCCTTTGCGCTGGTACTTTTAATCGATGAGAAAGTAGTGCCTCAGAAGAATATGTTTGTAACTACTACTATAGCTGTGATATATTTTACCGTATTTGTTCAAGGTATCACCATTAAGCCATTGGTGAAAATATTAAATGTAAAACGAGCCAATAAACGAAAACCTACAATGAACGAACGCATTCACGAACGTGTAAGTTTTTGTATTGCATTTACCCTATTTTATATGAAAATGCCTAAGAAATAATATTTTTTGTTTCATATTCAGTTTATGGATCATTTGATGGCCGGTATTGAAGATATTGTTGGTAAAACGGGTAATTATAATGTTCGCGATAAGTTTAAACGTTTCGACAATCGCTTTATTCGACCTCTACTTATTAGAGATCTTAAGGTAAGACACAGACACTCTACCGAAAATGTTTAAATGAATTTAGATATATAACTAATCTGTCCTGCACCACTAGTATTAGTATTTTTTTAAATTCCTATTGTCTCTCTATTTTTTGGGAAGCTTTCACTTCAGCTTCTCAAAGAAGAAAAAATTTTTCGTTGTAATTTTTAAATAAGATTTTTCATCCCTCAAGTTTAGAAGCAATTTAATAATCAGAGAGCCTATTCTCCATCAGCATGAAAATCTGAGTTGACTTTTCACTATAGCTGACAATTGCTTAGATAACTAAACAATTTGTGGCATAAATTGTAGAACTAAGTGGTGTATTAAAAATGATCGGGCTTAAACGTCTAGCAAACATTTTCACTCGTTTACATTTAGTGAATGAGGTGTATTCAGTTGTTTCATACATTTTTTAGTTCATGAAAATACGTTGTTTTATAGACACCAAAATGTTCTAGCATTTTTACTTTATGCACAAAATTTTTAAATTTAAAGTGGGTCCACTACTAACTCAAAATTGAAGAAAAAAACCATTTAATTTTGGTACACATATTTGTAATAGGCTGATGGTGATTTTTACACTTTGGATTCTATACCGATGCAAAAGTATGCCGTTGCAATTGAGAAAAAACAAAAAGAACTTAAACGCAAATTACGACGAAGCAAAAAACAAAGCAATGGCTCCTTAAGTCAAGTATTCGCTAAAGATAAACTTAAAACTCCGAAAAAGAATACATACGATACCACAGATGATGAAGAAGAAGGCCTATAATTAAAAAAAAAAAGACTTACTATTGAAAATAAATTACGGGTGGGCGTTATTGATTCATAAGGTTTTCTTTTTCTTAATTTTTTCGTGTTCTATGTTTTATTAATGGTTAAATATTGCGCTTCATTTATTTTTTGTTACCGTTCTTATATCAGTGCAATTAATAATTAATAAATTAAATTGATTTTATTATATTTTTCTGTTTCCTACAGGGTGCTGAACCAAAAATTATCGAAACTTATTCAAAATTAACAATGCGTGATGCTATTGAAGTAATGCGTCGTAACCCTTCTACTATCGGCCAAATAACGGGCACGGAATCAATGAGTGCTTTATTCCGCAATTATACCAATAATTGTATTGGTGGCAGGTGGGCACCACCAACCATATACACAACCTGGTAAACGAATTTTAGACCAAATAATACTTACTTACCAAGTTGGAACGTAGCATTTAATCCCTTACAGTACAGTAGTGCATGTTTGCAACATACCCGTATGATATATTTTTGTTTTATACTAAGTATCTTGAGACTGGGAATTATATTCAAAATGTCAATACATTTATAACACTTAGAAGAAGGCTTTGTAGATTTGAAAAACCGTATATGTGTATATATGTGTTTTGGATGAGCATGTATATTTGTCTGTGTGACTTAAGTATATATACAGTTATGGGATTTTCATAATTATGTACAACATGCATATGTGACCATAATTAAACCCTTCACATAAGATAAAAAAAGTTTAAAACTCGCGTGGAAAGCTGATATGTAATGCGTGCACAATTAGAGGGTGTAATCATGCCACTTGCCACGCCCACTGTTTTTATGTACATTGTGAAGGGTATTTAATATTTGGCCTAAGCCTAATTTAGTTTTTTTTACTTTCTTCACAAATGGTCTGCATCAAGTTTTGAAGCAAGTTCAACTCTTTTTGCAATATATTTTCGATTTTTGCTTCCTGTTGCAAATTCAAAGACCTGCTTTGCACGACGCTTTTCCGACCCAAATAAATGAGTTATTCGTGTATACAGCGAGATAATGTAACGGTGGAAAAAATTTGGATAAAATCATTGAAGAAACAATACATATTGATACATATCGATTTAGCTATTTTTATAGTGATTTTTTTTCATAAATTTTCAAGTTTTGGTGTTTAAAAAAAGTAAACTTCGGCTACTTTCAGAATTATGGCCACTTCTATACTTTGGCGTTTTTTTTTGTGACACTAATATCACTAATAACACTAACAACACTAATAATAATAATAATGATAATGGTTTCTTTCGCTCTGAGTATTAAAACTGCACAGTATCTGAAATTCGTTTACTTATTGTATGATTTTTATTTTGGCATGTACTCAATTCAATTAAAAAAATGGGAAAAATTCTGTCGTTTTATTTTTTTTAATAATGAATAATTTTTGCTACGTTGTTCAAAATTTAATCCAAAATATAATTTTCCTCGTTTCGGTTGCATATTTATGTGGGTTATGGCAAGTCCAGTAGGCATGCAAGTTAAGTAGGCATGTAAAGGGTTATTCAAAGTTTAATTCAAGTCAAATATGTACATAAAGCTTTTCAACTTCGCTCAAGTCGCGTGGCACATAAGTGTAGAGGTTTGATATAAAATATCTGTTTAATACATCGCAAACTTCTACATTGTAAATATCGCTGATAAATTTAGGCTCCATCTGTAGAAGTTAATAAGGGAATCATACTGACTAATCTTTTTGATCTAATTGAATCGGTTTAAGCGGTTACTTTGCTCAAGTGGGCAGGACATATCATTGCGCTAGACCCTTATTAAAAAGTACATTAATTGCTGTTTGTCTTCACTTAAACTTAAAAAGGGCAATTGACCTGCTTAAGTCGCCTTACCATAATTTTGTTCATTATTGTTGAAAATAATTAGAAATGCACGTGTTCAAAAACGACAGAATTTTCACTTATATGCAACACTCAGTACATATCATGTATATAATATATAAATATATATAAAGTGATTAATACTGAATAATGTAAAAGGGAGACTTGTATTATCGTAGACTTAAACTGAAATGTTTTTCTTTTTGCAATTATAGTCCCAGTTTAACAAATTTGGATAATACCTGCTCGCGAAATTTGGATATGCACGAGTTAGATTATAATCCTTCCAAAAAGGATTTAACAGATGCCAAAATACATCATTTGTTGGCCGAAGAATTAAAACCATACAGAAGAGTAAGTGTTGAGCGTGTGAACAATTTTTCGTGACTATTATACAATACCTATGTACGAGTATATGCACCTGTATGTCTATTATAAATGAAAAAAATTCAATACAATATTTTTTAAAGACAGCCTTCAGGCTTCATCCAATCTTAAATATTCACGATAAATCATTATTCGCTCATTCAAATATTAAACATTTACGTCTATTATTATAAAACAATTACCTAAATATATCTCTATTGTTTTCCTTTCTTTTGATCTCTTCCCTTTGGTCCCTCAACCATACCATACAATACTGCTTCAATTGGGTCCCACACGTATATTGAAAAATGAATATTTTTGAAATTTTTATATTGGTTGTATTTTTATCAATTGTGTACAATTTTTTTTTTTCTTTATTAAATTTTTTCTGCGCTTCTGTATCATAATCAACATTTGTGTGTTATTGAAGGCCTCAATGCAAATGGTACGAACAAACGTGTAATTATAAAGTTAATCATAACTTTATTTTCTTCAGTTTGCGTTCACAATTTGTTGTTTCGTTTGTTTGTTTAGTTATTCTTTTGAAACATACAAACAAACAGCCATATATTCCTTATTTACAATTTTTTATGCACCCTATATTTATATTAAATTTGCATGATTGTTTGTAATTAACATTGGCTTATCCTTTATTATACTCCTCTAGCCTAAGTTAGGTTTGATTAGGCTAGGTTATGCGAAGCTAAGCTAGGTTAGGCTACGTTAAATTATGTAACTTAACATATTATTATTTTGTTATGTTCTTGAAATATAGTAAAAATATTTTAAACCCTTTAAAATAAACCCTTTAAAATATTTATCCCCTCTACATTGGAAGGGAGGTTTGTTGTCTGTTGTCAGTTTGTTGTTCCGTTGTTAACACCCCGAAGAAGAAGGCATCAGAGATACTGAAAAGTATATATATTAATGAACATAAAGAAATCTGAAGTGGTTTAGACATGTCTGTCCGTGCGTCCGTCTATTGGTGGGCACGATCGTACAATTTACGATATAAGCTGAAATATTGTGCATATAAATTTCTACATTCTCTTTTTTAAATTGTGCAAAATTGGTTAAATTACGCTCACTATTTAAAAAAATCTATCTTTGGTATATGTATTTATAATTACCCTGTCAATCGATAGGCGTGGTCGGTAAATAAATCAAAGAGAAACCTTATTTAGCATAAAACTAGACTTGCAACTCGCTGTGTAATACATGCCTGCCATGTCCATTGTCTGTACGTAAATATGGATTCTTCTTATTTAGTTTTTCTACTCGTTCGAAATAAGAAAGGAAATATATAGAATACTTATTTTAATACTTAAATTTTTTACATGTTTTTATAAGTAATAAATTCGTAATCGTATTATAACATTAATATTTATCGTGTGTGTTTTCTAGTTATTCTTTGTTTAGTTGATGGCATAATATACTTATTATAACAATCTTTATTTGTTCTAACTCATCTTATATAAGATGATATTTGAACAAAAATCTTTTTAAAGCACCTCAACTGCATAGTTCTGCGTTCTAAATGTTTTGCACTTTTTTTATAAAATCAATCTATTGTTGTAACTGATATAAAACTTCATCTAGAAGAGTATTTTACGTACTGTCAGGTCTTTCTCAGCGTAGAAATCTTATTTTTATAAAAATCTCAGTAAATTCTTCAATGTCTGTATGTCTATATGAGCTTTGTTAAATTTTTTATGTAGAATATTTTTTCTGAAAATCCAGTTGGAAGGGTAACAATTAAAGAAAAATCTATTGTATTGTAGATGTTCCATATTTGAGGCAAATTTTATCACAGGGCAGAGTTTCTAGTTCTTACGAAAGATTACTATTCAATAAATACATATTTACATGTATAGGAAAATATACGAATATGATAAATATTTAAATATCCTTTTAGTTAAGGAGTGAAGATAAGGCGCAATAAGATAAGAGATATATAATAAAGAGATCTTTTGAATTTATTGTAATATATGTATAATTATTATTATATCTAATTTGTATGTATAATAGATAAATTATTTTACCCACCACCCTTTGTCAAGAAGTTTGAAACACCTAGAAGGAGACTTCAGAGAGTTTTCACAGTATATATTACCATGTCCGTGGCTCCGTGAAATTTGAAATATAAAAACCCTCCACCTAATTAAAGGGTAGGTAACTTGTGTACGCTACGTGGTATTAAAAATGAACAAAAGCAGTTCAGAGAGACTTGATTGAAGTGAAGAAGAATAAATTTTTTCAGCGTTTTTCGAATAAATTGGAAGAGATGAAAAGTTGAAAATTGATTAACATGTTCCTCAGTAGGTTTTAGTACATGTTTAAAAGGAGGCGACAATACGGCTACGTCTACTAAAAAACGTGAAAATTAAGGAATAAGAAACAATTAAAAGAACCAAATTTGACTTATGCTAAATAATAAATACTTTCCATCATCTCTGCTGTAGGGGGCGGGGCATGTTTATGATTACTTTACTGTAATGGTGTACGGATTATGCTTTAACAATAATAAATTTTTGCAATTTTGCACCAAGTAGAATTTTTTGTATTTTATGGGTGCGTCTGTTATCCGCTCGCATCCATGTTCGCCCTATAAATGGAAAGGCTTAATATTACTGCATGTACGAAATTTTGATTTTTCTCGAATCGGTTGAGAGCAACGATTTTGCTTAAATTATGAAACTAGAACAAGAACTGTATGTAAAAAATTCAACTTTATATCTCAAAATTTACAACTATGAGAGTGTCAAGAAGAAGAGGTACACACGAACACAGAGATATACGGGCGCATATTGATTAAAATTTTAATGCTGATCAAGAATATAAATATAGTTTGTAGGACTTCTAATGTCTACTTCTGGGTGTTGCAAACGGAATAGAAAATTTAGTATAGCGATATTATTAAGATTTAAGGTGTATGAAAACGATATAAGAGTGGCAGTAAAAGATATTCAAGATTTGGCCCCTAAGCTAAATTAGTTTTTCACCCTACTTAAAATGTTTGCCATTATTTTCATTAAAAAGGACTTCTACCAAATTTTTACAGCATCGCCGCCTCAGCTATAGTCGTCATGCTGTCGATGACAGAGACTTGTCCACACAGGTTAGTTAAGAGTGTGATTAGCTATGGGACTGTATCATTAAATAATTTTCTTAATTTATTTCAGGTTAACTATAAAATGCAAATGCATTTCCGTCGCATGTTCAATGATCGGAAACACTATAAACGCAGTAAACGTGGTGGTAGTAAAGTACGTATATTGTATATAATTATTGAAGAACATGTATATATATATACATATGGATAAGTTATTACGGTATTTTTTTGTGTTTTTTTTTTATTTTAGCATCAAACAGAGGGAGTCAAACAAAATCATGTTTCATTTCATGATTTTCAACAAAACGGCACAACAAAGCAATTCTCGCACGGTATGAGTAACAATGATAATTTAGGCAAAAAACTTATCAGAAAACATACTCACAAATCACTTAACAAATATCGTAGATTAGAAATAGGTAAATGGTTCAATGTATTAAATAAACTATTTCACATGTCGTTGGATGAATCCATCAATTCCATGGCGAATACAATATATTGTACATGTGAATGGTTCGTTTCTTTTGTCGTGACGATCTATATACGTATTCTGATTATGCTAGCATATATTATCAAATATTAAAACTTCATTAGAATCTAATGTTAACGTATGCCAATGCCAAGCCACGTTCTATTAAGATTATCGTGTGACAAGGCGAAGCATTGTATTAAATTATTCGCTAAAATTGTTAAATTTTTTAAGTTTTGTAAATTTTGAGAAAAGATATTATATTAAGTACATTTTTCCATTAGCTATACACCCAATTACTAAATGTCCACGTGCTAATCCAAAATTAAAAATATTTCATCTAATTCGTTCAAATGATTATGCTTGTATTTAAATAATAATCCCCGCACCCCACCACCATTAGGCGAGTGCATTAACTGACACTGACACTCTCTCGTACGAGAGATTGTAGGTTCGATCCCCAACGATGGAGCCTGCATAAAAAAATGAATATTTTAAATAAACGATAAGGGTGCTCAGAAGCATACTTTTTATACCCACCATAATATGTATAAGAGGGTTTGTATCACTTTGTCTTTCCGTTTGCAACACCGAAAAGGAGGCATATTTCAAACTTCATTCCAAACTGGTTAGAAGTGTTGGTATAGGCAAGTTGATATTAAACTTGGTCAAAAACGGTACAGTGAACCCCGTTCAGCAGTTTTTTAGGTAAATTTTTCATATTCCTTGTAAAGTACAGAAGATACATTGACACATGTACTCCTAGGAAAGCTTTGTGTGATCGAAGGTCTGAGATAAATATCTTAAATTTTTTTTTTTAAGATAATTTATATAATTTTAATTTTGCGCGACCGTCCGTTCCCTCATTGATGTCAACGTGTTGATTTTCTGATCTGTAAGGGATATGAACGGTGCGATGTATGCATTTAGGGATATTTTTCTGACGAACACCGATTCTTTCTTTGCCTTCTTGCAGGTTGTTTTTTCAATTGGAGCCACGCCTTCAATTTATCAATACATATATATGTCTGCTTTAAAAATTGAGCTATAAAGATCAACTTTGTTGCACAAATTTTGTAATTTCGTAATAAAGGGGCGTGTTAGGATGACATACACGAACATAATTTACAAAAAAGATTTTGGGCGTAGAATCCGACTTGGAAGTTGATATGTAATAGATACACTATTGGGGTAAAATAATGCCACACTTACTCTTTGTTTATAGAAATAGCTGTGCAGGGTTTCAATTTATACTTTTATATATGTATTTGTATATAACGTAAAGATTGTCATCCAATCAGTTAACAAACAAAAACTTTTTAAATATTAGTGTTACGACAGTATATTAAATCGCACGACATTTCACTTTTCACCTTCATCCACAAAAATACTCATTCCTGTACATCTCATTTTTTTCCATCTCTTTTTGTTATTTTTTTTAAATTATATTCAATTTTTATTTAATTAATCTTTTTTGGATTCGTTTTCCCAAATAACGTGACAATCATATAATACATATGAATGTGTGTAAATATACATAATTCGGCATCTTAACCATATATGCATCCACCATAAAAAAAAATAAAACATAACTGAACTAAAGAACATTATATTAATGAAGTGCTTAATGAATCGGCAGAAGAGGACCCCAGAAAATTAACGGAAGTAACTGTAATTGGCCCCAGCGACGATTGGGACGATGGCTTGACATTCACTGCAAAATCATCACGTAAGTTTTTTTTATTTGAAATTTTAATTCCAAATTATGTTTTATATAAAAATGTATGTATACTATTCTGTATATAGTGTAATGTATACACATAAGTATGCGATTGATTATACACAAAAATGCCATTGTTTTCATATATATATATACATATATAGTATTTTATATATTTTTTTAAAATTTGTTATCTTCCTAATTCTTCTTTCTTTTAGAAAATTGTCCTTTTTAAAAGTTTTTTTTGTTTATCTCCTTTGGTACCCTCCACCACAAAGCGATGCATATTGTATTTGTACTCTTAGACGGCAACTGGCTGTCATTTGCCGTTCCACCTTTAACTATACCGATCGATTCAGATTTCGAATCCGTCTGTACGTCTTTCTGTCCATGCAAATTTGTGCTGAAGCTACAGATTGCATTTTTTAAGATATTTCGATAATATTTTATACAACTACACGTCTTGGCTCAAAAACGAAACCTATTGAAAATAAACTGAATTGGACTATTTTTAGAACCTTTCCCCATATAAGGTTTTATTATAAGGGGAAATCTTTATATCGCAAAGAATCGAAATTCTAAATATTTTTTGACAAAATTTGGTGCAGCATAGTTAATTAGTTTCATAATTGATTGTGTCAAATTTGGACTCAATCGGACTATTTTTAGAAACCCTTCCCATACAATGATATTTCACAAAGTGACTTGTAAGAAAATGCCTCGCGTTTACTGACACAACTAAATTAATTGTAGCAAAATTTAAGAAACTAAGTGGTGTAGGGTATTAAGCGGTTGGTTCGGGCCGACCTATAACATTTTCACGTTTTTACTTGTTTTAATCTTTTTTATATGTTCACGAAACCCATGTAACCTGAAAATGTCCGCTTCTTTTGTATATTTATAAACAATGAACAAAAGGGGAGTTAATGTGTAAAACATGTTCAATCCTGTCATACCTTTTATATTATGTGTGCTGCCCCTCCCCAAAATTGATTGTAAACACTTTTTATACGCTTACCAGTTGCTTTATTAATTTGAATTACATCTCTCCTTCTTTTCTCTTTCATTGTTCTTTCCGCAACACACTTGTTTAATGTATTATTAAATACGTGTACGCGCCTATTCATATATGACGCGTTCTTAAACTTCTGTCGTTTATATACGAATATTGTTGGTGATCTGCTTACTACATACACGCACACTGCTACTACTAATGAACACATACCCGTACATAACGTGTCTTTCAACACTTGCAACACTGTCCAATTATTGGTTGTGTGTATTGTATTATAAAAACAAAAAAACAAAAACAAACAAAAAAAAAACGCATCATACAAACGTGATGGTTACAACATATTGCGTAGCGGACTCTGCTCGCTCAAACAATAATTCCTTAATTGCTCATATACAAAACCTTCCGGGCTTTGATGCCTCCAAAGCGCGCATTGTACAACATTATTCAACAGCTCAAGCCAACACCAATACGAATTCCACAACGAAAAGTGGCGGCGACATTTCAGAAAAGTTGCTATCCCCGGATGCACCGATAGCACCGACTGCAGCTGAATTGATTCTGCCTTGGCGTCGTGATCGTTCCTATCAGAGTTTTGGTAATTGCGGTGCCCTTGATAAGTTGATCATATTGTTCTTTTTTTCGTTCGTTTTGGTGAAAAAACAATTAAACGCATATGTACAACGAGCACACGTTTATGTTAAATAGCATTCATGTTCAGATAGCCAACAATGCAACAATGCAACAGTCATAAAATAATTGGAATACAAATGTGGACAAGCTTCTGTTACACGTTATCTATTTTTGTTTAAAAAAAAAAAAAAAAAACTAATTTTATGTTGCTTAGAGTAGAGTCACATCATATAGCTTATTGCGTTTTAACTGCTCCATTAATGAATTTCAAACAACTTGAACTTACCATGTCTTCAATTCTCATATGTCATTGTTTGCATAAAAGATGTAATCTAAAATGGTCTTAGTTGTTAATATCACATTGGTGTGGAAGGAGGAAATTAAATTTTTATTTAAACATAACCTTTTGGTTAGCTTCGGGGACTTTAGAAGGGTTCCATGGCCAGGTTCATGTTTGTTCCTATATAGTGTAATACTTATGATCTCATAAATTGCATTGAAGTTCATGAAACAGTGGAAATCGGTTAACTGCCACCACAAACATATTTCATCATCTGAAACATACTACCATGATCAAAAGAACACCTTCGCCGCATTTTCTTTATACCAAGTTAGATGGTTTTAAGGCCTCAATTGGCGAAAGGTTTACGCATTCAATTGTTAAAGTTATAACAAGTGAAAACGTTAAAGTCAGTCAAGCTCGATCATTTACTACCCTACACCACTTAGTTCCCCAAACATGGCTATAATTAGTTTCGTTTATCAATAAAAGCCAGTCAGTCATTATCATATAGAAGTCACTTCGTGAAAAACTACTATATGGGAAGGGATTCGATGAGCTTCAGACTGTTCTTCATTGAGTTTTTTTTGACAAAATATATTTAGAAGTGCGAATTTTCGTCACATAAAGATTTGTTCCGAATAAAAAAACCGTATAAGGGGAGGAGTTCCAAAAATGGTTCAATTTAAATAATTTTCAATAGTGCACATGTTTTAGACAAGACACGCTATTGTATAACATTTCACCGAAATATCTTAAAAAAGTACACACAAATTTACGTGAATACATATCAGAAATAATAGACATGATATCCGCACAAACAAATTTTGCCACAAGTGATGTAGGCTATAAAAATAGGTATCAATGTTGTAACAAGTGTATTACACTCGGACAGATGGACTGAGAGGGTCCACTAACATTTAAGCATTCAGTTTACTTTTGTGCACGTATTGCATCCATTGATAAGCTGAAAATGATAACAGTTACACCCACAATTTACAACATACTTATACACTTAAATAGTTGTTACATGAGAGCGCAATTGTGTATGTTGCAATCTCTTTCACGTTCATATAATTCGTAGAGAAGTTATCTTTGATGTGACTTCAGCCCCAAACAAAGCTTTCTTTACTTATTATAATTATTACTTAGCTTTGGCGTATTATAACAGTTGTTAAGGAAATTAAATATGTTCAAGGAAAAGCATGGCATTTTTGTGCATGACATTTCAAAACTTTGTTCATAATACATATATACAAGCATCACATATGTAGCCGTTTGTATACTTTAACCTTATGCGGGGTATAATTGATTTAAATGCTAATAACGCACAAGTTGTCTGTCAGTCCATCTGTGGTATTCTTATTTCATATAAATTCATAGGTGTTACTACTAGGAATTGATTGATTGATTAAACCTCCAAACCAAAAAGAGTAATGACCTAAGGCAAATATAATTGTTTTTTTTTTTTTTTTTGTATATAATAAAAAAGGATTTTTTGTAGCTTTTTTTAACTCAATAGCCCAGGATCTTTCTGTTGAATATTTCTGTTACTTGGCGGCGCATGTTTCGTTTCGTTGTATTTCTGTTTAGTTTACATTGTGAAATGTTTTTAAACGTACAATTTCCCAAAAATTGCTTTTTCTTTATTTCATATATATTTTTATTGCTTAGTTTTAACTTAACGTTTACTTAGAATGTTGCATTATAAATCGTGTTTCATGTGCCTGTTTAGTGGCGGAGAATGTCATACTTGAAGAAGAACATAATACATCACGTGATTCAGATGGAGAACATCGTGTGGCTACACCCACTGCTACAGAATCTCAATTGCCTTGGAAGCGCCAGGGGGATGATTTAACCGATGCCGTTCAACAAAATGAATTTCCCGCTTGGGCTTCAAATAAAGAGTACTTAGCATATAATTCACCAAGTGCCACCTTTTTAGGTAAGTTTTCTTTTCCTCTTTTTTTTAATAGTTAAGAGCATTTTAAATAATGCATCATATGTTTATATTATTTGTTCAAAAAGAAATGCTTCAATTTAAAGAATTTTATGCAAAATTTGAAATTACTTTCTAGATTAGAGCGCCGTTCTGCACCTTCATTGCAACCATTTCTATTGGTACACATTTGTAAATGCTTAAATTTATTTATTTAAATAATATTTTAAAGTAATTTTGATTAAAAAAATAATTAAGGAATTGTTTGTTCAAAACATTACCCGGATGTGATTTTATGTGCATGTTCATGATGGTAAAACCTAATTAAGAATTTGGACACGTTATAACATTATATATAGAGATATACATAGAAATCGCACATCTAAAGAAATAACAAGTTTGGTCTTTGTCAGACTTTAAAGATTCATAATCGACAAAAAATGTAAGCCGGAAATAATCACGATCGTAAAAATTTGGCCAAACGCTCAATGAAAATTTTTCACAGATACCATATAAGATCGATCTAAGGGCACTAAGGGCAAATCTTGAATACCCCCATCCAGTCACCGAAACTCTCCAATGATTTATACATGTACTTTTGTTGGTAATTCGGAAGAAATTCTTTAATAAAATTCCTCCTTTTTCCAGTTTTTGTTGCAAACGGGGGTGTTTCGCAAAATTTTTCGATTTTCAATTTCAAACTACCAAATACGTATCAACTTACTATTGTGGGCATGTCTGTTATTCGCGACCCCACCCTGGTATATCGATAGAAGTGCTAATTATAAATATCTGTACCAAATATGAACTTCGCATCTCAATTTTTGTCGTTGACGGATAGATTTGTGTTATTGTGGGCGTGGACCACAACTGATTTTATCAATTTTAAATAGTAGTCTGCAGAAACTAGAAGTGTCTGTACAAAGCTTAATATCTCAAAATTTACAACAATGAAATATGAAATACACGGACATTCATCGACGTAGTTCTTGATACTGATCAAGAATACATATGCTTTGTAGGGTATCTTATGTCTCCTTCTGAGTGTTTTACGTGGAGGGTATAAAAGTGCATATTAAAAATCTCGGACTGACTGATGAACGACACTGGGTAGCAATTTCTATTTCATATTATTTATTTGATCGTAAATTTTACAATTTGTCATTTACATTTTTGCAATAATTTATTTACATGTAGTACTACTTTGCATCATGGTAAGCACGCATTTTTATTATACCATATATTTGAATATCGTTGCGAAGATTGGCATTTTTAGTATATTGTGTGTATTGCGCTTCTACTACAAGTTAATAAAATGAAAAAAAATAAAAAATAAAAAATAAAAAACCTGTTTGTAAAAATGCCATATTGTAACATGTATTGCGCTATTTCATTTTTGTTTTTGTTGTTGTATTTATAAAATTTTAACCATAAATGCTTTTGAATTTTTTATATTTATTTCGATTTTTATACCTTTTTCTTCTTCTTTTTTTTCCCCTTCTTTTTTATCTGTTATGTTTTCCCCTTTTTTGCTACTCTTCTTCTTCTTCTTCTGTCTGACCTATGACACACATGTTCGCATCACTAAATGAAACTAACGAAACAAACAAATGTTTGGATTTTGTGTCACCATTTGTACCATACCCTTAACCATGTTATGATCTCGATGTCGTCCTACGTAATGTGAATGAACGCACACACACACTAATCTGTTAAACGTAAATTATATCTAAATAAAAATATATAAATATAAAAAAAAACAACAACATAATTTCTGTGCACATCATTCACAAACATATGTAAAACATATGATTTAACTACTACTACTACCACCATCACCACCACCCTCCACCATATCTGTTCTATTTGATCTTTATGTATGTGAATGAAGGTGGTATAAACAAGCCTAAACAGCACAAGTCTGTCATAGGTTTGTTTCGACGTGAGAGTTCGGTATCACGAGGAGCTGGTGAGAGTACGGAGCCTGGTTCGGGGCCCGGTTCGGATCCTGCTCTGGCAGTTATACTAAGCAATATGATTAATCCTTCCACTTCCACACAAGCATCGCGGCTGGATAAACGTTCACAATCAATATCTGCTGCTTCGAATTTAGGGGATGGCCATGCAGGACCTTTCCCCGTCACTGCAAGTCATCGCCGCAATACCAGACGCGGTTCAATGCTAGAGCTAAGCGGGTAAGTTATATTTTGTTTTTCCCATGATCATAATATTTTTTCGGTTCATCTTTTTTTTTTTAGCATGTGGTTACGGTGTTGTAATTATACCCTACACCATAAAGTAGTAAAGAATTAAAATCTACTGGTAAAATTTATACCATATCCGTCTGTCCAACCATATATATTTTATCAGGTCACTATTGAAAATAGACTTGATCGATCCATTTTTTAAACCTCTCCCCTTATAACGTCATATTATAAGATAAGGCTAGACCTAGAGACTCTATAAAGTGTATATATTATTGATCAGCATCAGCATCAGCATCAATCGATCTAGACATGTCCATCCGTGTGATTATCTGTTGTTGGCATTCTTATTTTGAGGTATTGAACTTGTACAGACACTTCTAGTTTATTTACGCAAATCGCTATTTATATTGGGCAATATCGGTAAAGAGCCACGCCCACAATCGACAAAAATCTACACATCTGCCAGAAAAATTAACTTATGAAATTAAAATTTGGCACCCATTTATGTAATTAACTCATTTATCGATATAGTAAAAGTGGGCACGGTCGGATAACAGACACCCACAAGTGACAAACATAAAACTCTTGACTTGCAAGAGGGCGTAATAATGTGTCTGCCACGCCCACCAATTGGTTTAGGGTATTAAATGGTCGGTTAGAACTGACTATAATATATTTTGCACATTATATATTTTTAGTTGTAATATGTAATTAACATAATATAAAGTTTGGCGCTTATAATGCTTTTTTTTTTATGGGTAATTAGATAACAAACAAAATTGCAATAATTGGCATTAAGTGTGTTAATGATTAATCGATATATGCATGCGGATTAGATGTGTTATTATTTGCATCCTACTTGGATAATGTGTTTGTGTTTTTGTTGTTGTCAAAAAAAATAACATTATTTATAATTGGTAAGATATTGGATGATATGGACTCACAACACCATACAATATATGTTATATCACTCCACTCCGCCTCCTCTCTTTCCAAAACGAACACTTAAGCTTAAGAAATCGAAATTTTGTGGAAAAACGTTCGCAATTATTCTCGGTTACCAGAAAAATGTGCTTTTTTTTCTACACATTTTTTTTCATTCTCTATATTACACACAACAAATACTTCATTGTTTTTGTCTCTTGTCGTGTGCTCCTCTTTGATATGTACTTCAGATAATTCTTCACTACTTGTATCAGTCTCGTAGTATGTACAACACAAAAAGGCAAAAGTTTGCTTCACTATGTTTACGTTTCTGTACATGGAACAATTATGATTTATACCATATGTTTTGATTTCTCTGTTCGTGTGTATGTGTATGTTTTTGTTTTTGTTTTTACTTCCAGCCTAGTGGTAACTGGACGCAGACCTAGTAGACTATTTAGCCCTACACAGTTAGAAAAGTTTAAATTTACTAACATTGAAACTACCACCACCACCACTACTACAACAACAACATCAACTATTACTACTACTTCTACTACTAATGATAGCACAACCCAAGCAATAACAACTTCTACTTGTTCTGCATGTACAACTGCTCCGACTTCACCCCTCAACACAGACACATGCAGTATTGTTGAGGAGTATGAACAAGAACAGGACGATCATGTTGAAATCGCACATTTGTAAAAAAATAATTAATCTTCTACAATATGTGTATGTGTGTGCACAAAACATGCTCTTCTCTTTATCTATAATATTATACCCTCCACCCTAATGCTATTGCGTACAGTAGTAATACTGTCTTTCCGTCCGTCATTACCATTGCGTTGCAAAACACAACTCCAGAGATTTCCTTAGCACTAAAGTCTAAATCGTTTTAATTTCTGGGTAATTCGAATGCCCTACAGTGTAAATAGATTTTGTGAAATGTATTTAGTATTATACCAGCCACTCCCACAATCGATTCAGATGGATTTCCCATCTTACAATAACAAGCCTTCGCACAAATTTAATATATCTACCTCACCAGCGGTATAAATGGTATAATATTTAATCATATTAAAATTTCACATTATTGCAATGCCTATAAGTGGCAATTTGTATATTTTTGTATACGTTGTACCAAGGTGGAGGCTATCTGAGATTTGGTTTAAACCAAATGTTACTTTTTTCTACTTGTTTATATTGAGTCCATAATTGTTTGTAAATATACTCTATATATACATACATATATACATACATTCACAAGGGCAAAGAAAATTAACACATAACAATAATATAAATATTATTACTTTTCATTAAGAACACACTGAAGGCTTTTAAAACATTTTTTATAAAGAATAACATTTTACGGATTAATAAGATGAATACGGTCCAAGGGCATACTTGTTTTTTTTTTGGACATCTGTTTTATATAATAGAGCTTATATATCCTTTACAGTGGGGATATACAGTATACTCAATTTGCCATTCCGTTTGAAAGTAACAGGGGTCTTGATCAGCTACAAAATCCCATTCGGTTATAGGCAACATGTCAAAAAATCTAAACAGAAAATTAATTTTTGACTTAGGTCAAAACTTTGCATACCAATGTTTCCCAAATAGGCATGTAGCTGCGGAGAGGAGTACTTCCCCCATATTTTCAGACATTTTTCAACCCTCTTCCTTTAAATATACTAAGCCCGCTATCTGTCTAGATCTTTCTTTATTTTCTTTCTCTTTTCCACTTTATTACACGTAATAGAAAAAAGTCTTCAACAATTTGTTTGTTTCCTTTTCCTCTTTTATTGAACTGTGGGCATGGCGTTTGACTGATTTTTTTTCGCAGTATCAATACCAATCTATATGCTTCCAACACCTTATGCCGAGTTTGAAATGGATGGACTCAGTATTTAATGCTCAGCTAGAATATATAAACTTTATTAGGCCTCTAACGCCTTCTTTTGGGAATTACACAGCGGTTTTTTATTATAAAGTGGTTATGTGGAAAGTGGCACAAGTCCATTCATCCTTTTAAAAAAAACCATTCATCCTTGAGGGGGTAGCTATAAAAATGCCAAAAGGAAGATTTAATTAATTTCCATTATCAAATCATAAACAAACTAAATGTCAAACTAAAATGTCGCCATCATACTGACGTCGCGCCAGAGATGGCTTTCTATTTTCAATTTCCTTTAAAGGTGTCCTAAACTTTTTGACAAAGTGAGTAGATTATTAATCTCAAGGTGGAGGCTCTATAAAATAAATTAAATGCACAAAAAAAACTATTCGATGTGTGAATTATTTTACGCATTTTAGAAAACGCATGATTGTAATGCTAAGTAATGCCACCTAGTAAATATGATAATTTTCCATATATCTAATTGAGTGTTTGGATTGTGTTTTTAAAAGTTTTTAACATATTTCGCATATTACTCTATTACTATTATAATGTATCAAAGGTTTTTGTACAACTTTTCTTTGGGCTTAAACTTGCATATGCTTCAATGATTCATCCCACCATTAAAAATTTATATTAAAATAATAAACCAGGTCTAAGACGTTTGGTGAAGTTAAGTGAAGTTGATCCTTCCGTCGACTACTCGCATTCTTATAAATTGAAATATTCAACAAACCTTTAATTGCCACTTATGTTACTTTCCACTGACTTGAAATTGTTAATCATATTATTATACCCTACACCACAAAGTGATGATTGTTACTCCCAAACGGTAAGTAGCTCAACCGTCTTTAATTATACCGATCGGATTAGTATCCGAAACTGGACGGGATCGTTTTAATCATGTCCGCCTGTCCGTTCATATGTTTCTTGTAATCAACCTACAGGTCGTAATTTTTTGGATATTCATACCTTGCACCACTTTAGCCATGTGGTAACTCCTAAATGGAAAATGTCACATCCACCTTTAATTAAAGCGATTCATTTAGAAACATAAACTGATTCCTTTTAAGAGCATATCCATCTGTACGTCTGCTTGTCTGTATTCCCATCTAAATATGTACATTTTTTGAGATATTTCGATGAAATTTTTGTACAAGGACATGCCTGGGTCCAAAGAGGAAGCCTATTGAAAATTGATCGAATTGGACTATTTTTAGAAGTCCTCCCCATATAACACGACCTATTACAAAGGAAGTCTTTATATATTTATATAAAAAATGGCAATTCTTGATCATTTTTAGCACAACTTAAAAGTGTAAAGAACTTAATTGGCTTGGTAACAAATTTGGTCTTTGGATCATTTGGACCATTTTTAGAACTCGTTTTCATTTAACTATACATTAATAAGTGTATTTCATCTATTAGATACAACAATGTAACTAATTATGGTTTAAATTATGTGAACCTAAGTAGTGTAGGGTATAAAATGGTTGGGTAGAATCGACTATAACATTTTGACTTCATAAAAGTAAACTGACTAACCTAAGTTAGCATTTATTACCTAGATTGAATTTCTAAAATCTCAATAAATTTTTGAAATGAATTTTAGTAAATTTTTTCAATGCTTAAATACTGAACATGCACCAGCTGAACCAACAATACAAAGAACAACTACATAGAAGCAG
The DNA here is from genome assembly GCA_949710015.1 of Crataerina pallida. Lineage (NCBI taxonomy): Eukaryota > Metazoa > Arthropoda > Insecta > Diptera > Hippoboscidae > Crataerina > Crataerina pallida. The sequence goes on along the minus strand of OX453289.1, from coordinate 33,926,184 downwards.
ATTCAGCAACAAAATCAATCAACAATTATCACTTTAACGACAATAATAATAATAATAATAATAATAATAATAATAATAACAACCACCATAACATCAAATATTATACTTTGCACATTACGATTAACAATTTGCTACCTAAATAAACTAGACGTGTACATACCAATACAATATAATATACTCAAAACAAACACACTAACATAAATATTGAATTCTAAATTTACAAAAAGTGGATATATAAAATAAACAATTGTTACAGCAGCAAATTAATTGTGAAACTATCATTGGGTAACAAATTAAATTTGGGAGAATTACAACAACTTGGATTCTAACTTAAGGAGACAGTTATTTTAATTCATTAGTTGGGATACATTACACAAAGAAAAAGCAAATGAAAATGTTATAGTCGGCCAAGCCTGATCATCTAATACTCTACATCACTCAGTTCCATAAATTATGCTGTAAAAAATACGAGGCATTGCCACATAAGTCATTTTTTTGCAATATCATTATATAGAAAGGGGTTCTAAAAATCGTCCGATCGGGTTCGAATTTGGTACAGTCAACTATTATAACAATTAACGGTTTTTCACAAAATGTCAAAAAATATTCAGAATTATAATTTTTTGCCATATAAACATATCCATTAATATACAATCTTGTATGGAAAGGGATTCTAAAAAGGATCCAATATGGTAAATTTTCAATAGGGTTTGTCAATGGGTCAACACATGTTTTTGTATAAAATTTCATTGAAATATCAGAAAAAAATGCGACCTGTAGCTTGTGTACAAAGGCCAGAAAACAGATAACAGACAGACGGATGTCTGGTTAAATCGTTTCAGATTTTGATTCTGAATCGATGGATATAATTGAAAATGGGTATTGCATTTTTCCAGTTAGAAGTTACAAACCTACGCACAAATTTAATATACTCTTTGCCACAAGTGGTGCAGGGTATAAAATACTAAATTTAGCTTGACATACACGTGCAAATTGTGAGCGTGGCAGGATTTACAAAATCAATAGTGTCCAAAATAAAGTAAATTGTGGGCGTGTCTGTTATGGGACTACGCCTATATAGGCTGCTTGGATGAAAAAATCTTCAACTTTATAGCACAATTTGTGTGTTTGTATTTTTAACATAGATTTTTATCAGTTGTAGGCGTGGATGTTAACCGATTCGATACATTTTATGCCAAAACTGTCGGTACTGAACTATCGAATTTCAGTTCAATGTCTAGAAAGTTACAGCTGTGAGAGTGTCAAGAACAGACCGACATACAGACGGACATATCCAAATCGCTGATCAAAAATATATATACTTGGTACAGTCTCTGACGTCTCCTTTGGTGCTTTGCCAATGGAATGAGAAACTTAGTCCCGTCTTAGGTGGACCGTAGATACATATTGATTCGTATGCTGCCATATAACTAATATAAATTAATATGAATTCGTAAAAATGTATATACCTGCCATATGTTGTATTCTCCTGTATCTATACCAAATACCACATAGTTGTAAAATTTGTTAAGTGCATGATGATTAAAAAAAAAACAAAAAAAAAACAGGAATATAAGAAAATTTTAATAATCCGTTAGATTTATTTGTACTAACGTAAAGTTTTACTTTTTTTTTTTTTTTTTTTTATATAATAAAAATGTTCGTATTTGCATAAATTATGATTTGTACTTAATAACTGTATGTATGAGTGATATAACCTTTGTTAAAGCAGGGTGCTTCTATTTTTACTAGCATATTATTGATTTTATATTGATGAAAGATAATTTGCTTGCTTTTAATGTATTTTATATATACTTTTATAATATATAAATTTTATTCAGATTCTTTTAGTGGCATTTTATTGCATGCGATTACTAATAAAAATTTACATAAACTTGATTTTGTAACTTTAGTTTATTATTTGAGTAAGTTTTCATTTCAAAGTTTACAACACAAAGACCACTTGGAAAGGTCAGTAAAGGTGATAATTAAATTTACCAAAGGAATATGCAAATAATAGAGATAATGGCGGGGACAGTTAGTTCTCAAACTGTGTTAACATTAAAAAAAAACAAAAAGAAAACTAAATTTAGCTTAGACCAAATCTTAAATACCCTTCACATCTACAATAGTGGGCGTGACAGATTACGCCCTCTAATAGTGTGTATATTACGTATCAGCTTAAAAGTCGAGTTTAACGTGGAGTACAGTTTTTTTGTTTAAATTGAAAAAACTAAAAACTAAGAGTACCCGTACAAAATTTCAGCCCGTGAGAATGCCAACAAAAAACAGACACACGGACATACATGTCTAGATCGACCCAGTTTTCGATGCTGATCAAGAATACATATACTTTGTAAGGTCTCTGACGCTTCCTTTTAGGTGTTGCGAATGAAATGACAAACTTAGTATACTCCCGCCTTATGGGGAGTAACTTTGAATTCGTTTTTGAAAAAAAGTGTAAATTAAGAGTTAAGACTAATTGTTTTAATGCGCCCGTAATTTAAAAATCAACATCCTTGGTTCTATTTTACATGAATTCCTCATAAACCCACTAATCGTGTAATTCAAAGATTGAGTTCATTTCGTATATTTGATTAATCATAACGTTTTAGTGTATAACACGAAGGCATTTTCGTTTTAATTTAATCTAATCTCCTAAGGGGCACTATATTGTAGTTATTGATTAATTCATTCCTATTTGTCGCTATACGTACTTTTGCATTTGTGTATTTCTAATATGCGCATATTCCTTTCCATCTTTCCACACGTACTTTATTTCAATATTATTATCAATAAATTTTATTCAATCGTAAATTACACACAGAGACATTATCCCCGAGGAATCGTATCATCATGGACATTCAAAATCTCTGTGTGAGCCGCGAGGCGAAGAATGGCAATCAGATTTAGCCGATGTTGAACGTGTAAAATGCGTACGTCCACATAGTGAGCGATTATTAAGAAGTAGTGGACGTGAACCTTTGTTGCCCAAATTGACGCCGCGCGCACAAATTCGTAGAGGTATGAGTGCTGGTTCGGCCAGCCTTGGTATGGGTAGTAGCAGTAAAAAAAGTCAAGTCACTACCGCTCTTCTATCGACTTCGTATTCTGATTATGATGATGATGGTGACGATGGTGATGCTGATGACGATGAAGATGAGAATTTCGATTTATATGACGAAGAAAATATCGTAGTAACTACCACTACACCAGTTGCTGTAGCTGAGTCTATGGAAGGCGGCTCTTCAAATAGGCAACCAAGCCAGGCGACTGAGGAAAGCAACCCTAGTGCGACGCCGACAATAACTACCGTTCGTTTGACGAGCGACAATGATGAAAGTATTATTTGAGAACAAATGAAACCAGATAAGAGGAAGCATTATGAGACAAGCGAGGTAATTGACGTAGATAAAGTGGGAGAGGATGAAGACCAAGACGACGACGACGACGACGACGATGACGATGACGCAGGCCACGGAGAAGGGAAAGATGAAAAGTATCAAGAACAGCAATATTTGCTCTCAGGTTCTCACAAATCGCGCAGTTTTTTTAAATATGAAATGTTTTACTAATCACACCAATCGATTATCGCCACTATTTGTATCGTCTTCGACTGTACTCGTATTCTACTGTATGCGTTTGGCGTTCTATAAAGAGTTTTCGTCATAACTACCACATTGTAAAGCCCCCGCCTTACACACCCCCCCTATACTTACATATAGTATTAATACTTAATTTACACATAGCACTTGTCTTTTTGATTCCATGCTTTTTTTTCGTTTATGTTTTTCCATTAGCAAACCGTTAATATAAAAAAAATATATATATATAAATGGATGGACAATTATGAAGAATGGAAATTACAATTTTTAATAAAACGCTTTTATCACACGTAGCGACAGTTAATTCAGTGCATTTAACTAATATGTTTCGTTTTTAGTTAGAGAAAACTAAACATTGTAATGTATGTATACTTACTTGTATTTCAAATTTTTGTTTACACTTTTGCCAAATATAAAACAATTGTGCTTTAAAATAAAATAAATTTAACTAAACTGATTGATGAGACGTTCAATTTAATTGGTGCGGTACGGTAAGTTATATGCCAGCTGGTCTCGGAAATCCTATTCCTGGTCAAAAAGTAGTGTTTTATTAACATGCGAAACTCAGTTTTTTTCATACTCTCCAAAAAAACTGTAGGTTGGTTGCTTACAGACGCTGTAACTCGAAAACAGGCGCAAACTTTGACTTCGATGGCTCTTATCGGAAATAATATACAGTTTGATATAACCAGCGACATCTGTTGCACTTTTCACGGTTCTATTAATTTACCTTGTTTGTTAGAGTTGCATCGCAAAGCCAACTAATATGTTATACTATTAATGTGCGTAATTTTTAGTAGTATGCACGTTTGCAATTCTCTAAGCATCTATTATAAAAAATATTGTTCAACTTATTAACAAAATCTGTGCCAATAAACTAAGCAACGTATTTAGTTATTAAATGTTACACCTTCAGCATATGTCCAAGCTTAAGTTTAGGTTTGTGTCTTTGTTCATTATACAGGGTAACGCATAACAATTTGTTCATAATATGAAATAATTTTAGATTTTAATTCAGCCTGTCTTCACAAATGTTTTTGTAACATCCAGCTTGAGTTAGGGATTATATTATAAACTATGAGAAGGTTTCAGAGACTCTACAGAGAGTTAAAGTGTCAAGAGAAAGAAAAAAAAATTATTATATAAGAAGCGACTCAAAAGTTGGCCCAAACAGGTGTAAATTGTGTTGAAAAATTTCTAAAAATTGTAAAATTTCGTCATGTAAAGAATTCTTTCAAAAGTTAAAAAGTTAGTCCGTTTCAGTAGAGGAGTAAAGAAAATAAAATCGACACAATTTCCACTTTATAATGCCACAGCTCGGTCAAGTATCAGATTTGTTCATTTGTTCACAGATGTTGTTCAATTGCCAAATAAGAGTGTGGCTGTTAACCAACACCCCCCACTTTAAATAGAACACTGCAAACACGACCTGTGAATGTCTGTATATTCAAAATCTTCGTGTGAGCCATAAGGTGAAGAATGGAAATTAGTTTTTGCAGAGAGAGGTGCTGAACGTGTACATATATTGTGTACATGTGGACGTACGTGAAAGATTAATAAAAATTAGCTTTGTTGCCCAAATTGACACCGCGCACACACAGGTATGAGTTCTGGTTCGCTCATTCTTGGTATGGGTGGTAGTAGTAAAAAAATCAAGTCATTACCGCTCTTCTATCGACTTCGTATTCTGATTATGATGATGATGAAGATGAGAATTCTACGATGAAGAAATATGGTAATAGCACTACACCAGTTGCTTCACCTGGATCTATGGAAGGCGGCTCAAACAGGCAATAAAAGCCATATATATAAATGAATCAGGTTCATTTTTTAAACAAGTCGATTTTGTTTTTTTTTTTTTTCTAATTTTAATCACCAGAAATCTCGGAGACACTTTATAAATATTCTTGATGGAGCTGAAATTCACGAGAAATATTTCTAGTATCTGTACGTGAGAGAGCTGCGCCTATTATCGACAAAAAAAAAAAACGATCATACAGTTAATATTTAGTGTATATATTTACATTGAAGTCAAAGATAAGGTAAAAATAGGCGGTATCAGATAACAGACGCCCACAATTTATAAAAAAGCTTTTTTGTGCAGATTTTAATGTGTTTTAGAGATAATGAGCTAATTGCCGCGCCCACACTTTCTATATAGATATATAGAGAATATTTAAGATCTGGCTTAGGCCAAATGACCATGACGTGTAACTAAGTTATGAGGAGATTTATATGTATTTATGTATGTATATGACCATTGTTATCTATTAAAGTATTTACACCAAAGCATTCGCAAGTCATTCATTATCGACATTAATTAATATTTTACTACAACATGTAATATTTCATTAATTTATTTAATTGTTTACATTTCCTAAGTACAAAAAAAACGAACACACAAACACAGTAAAGTAAGTAAATAACAAATATAATACAATAATGAAACAATAGTTCCATATGTACACATGTACAACATATAATTAAGTAATTATAGCGAACTGTTGAAATGTTTTCATTTCTCAATTGGATGAAGTATATATTTATATTTATTTAACTCTCTCTACAATATAACGTATTGACCAACTTCACTCGATGCAAAGTGAATGTTTTTTAAATGGTCAAATTTATGTTATTTATAGGACAACAGCGCATGTCATAATCATAGTAAAGTAATTGTTTTATTAACTAATAAGTAAAAAAAACTAAATTTGTTTTAGGCCAAATCTTAAGTTCTCTCCATATCTAAAGACAATGGGTGGGCGGGGAATAAAAAAGAAAAAAACTTACGTGCTGAAGAATTCAGCTTTTGAGTTAAACATGCTTTGATAGTAATGAAAACGTGAAGGTATATCTACCACCCCTACATTTTTCATATAAACGTTGTGGATATTTTAGATTTACTTTAAGCCAAAGAAACTTTTTTATTAGATATTCTTTTCAATCTTTTGTTTCATTGAACAGAATTTTGGGATATATGAAAAATTAATAGAATGAAATTCTGCTCACATACACATACATTTACAATATGCAATAATGAATAAAATACAAATTTAATTTCTTATATTATATAATTACGGGTTTAGTGTGGAGTGAGAAGGGAACAGTCCAGCGTTTCATTATGTGCAGCATAGTAGTATAAGTCACGTACACAAGAATATTATTATACATCCCTTAGGATAACTGTCGTTTATATACCCTACATATAAGATAAGGAGTATACTAAGTTTGGCAATCTCTTTGTAACACCTGGTAGGAGGCTACAGAAACCGTACAAAGCACATGTACTCTTGATCAGCATCAAAAACTGAGTCGATGTAAACATGCATATCTGTGTCTGTGCGCGTACGTATAAATATCGGAAATTTTGAAATATTAAACTGAAATTTTGTACAATCACTTTTAGTTTCAGCATGCAGATTGTTATTTAAAATGATCGATTTTTAATATTGGTTGAATGCCACGCCACACAATTGACAACAATCTACCTATAAACCACAAATATTAAGCTTCGAAGGTGACATTTTGTTCGCATACTTATTATTAAAACTTCAATTTATATATCAAAAATGGGCGTGGTCGGATAACAGATACGCACAAAATTAACAAAAAACCTTTTTTTTGTGCAGAATCCTACATGAAATATGATACATGTTACACTTCATAATAGATGTGAAGGGTATTATATAAGGTTTGATTGAAGCCAAAAATATTGTTTCTTTACTTGTTTTTTCTTGTGATGTTTAACAAAATTTGTAGAGGTGGTGGGTGACTTGGTTGGCCCAAGTCAAATATACGTTTGCTAAGTAAATAGAAAAAAATCTAAAACGAAATTTTGCACGTTTTACTATTAAATATTATCCAAACAAATTCTACAATCAAAGGAATATGACAAGAGAGAGATTATGTTTAAAGAGAAACTAAACATGAAATTCTGAACAAATCAATACCTTGTAGTCAACAAATAGAAGAAATGGGACTTTTTTTCTATGTGACAATAGTACGCACGAACAACCCTACAAACAGGGTAATTGAGCGTATAAATCGATGTGCATACATTATGCTATGTTATTACTGCGTTGTACACGTACAAGAAGAAGATGTAGATAAAGGAATGTTGGTTGGCTGGTACAAGAAGATATTTATAAAATGTTTGCATATTTGTATGTGGATGAAAAAAGGAAATGGAGTAAAAGAGAATGGTTTCTTGTGAGTACGAAGGAATATTTTGAAGATATTGCCACGCCTATAAATTTATCAATTATAGGTGAGGCACGTAATCGACATCGCCTGTTTTAAATTGGATCCTACATGCAGAAGCTATCAATTAGGTCAATTTTCAATTTTAACGACCAAACGATCTTCAAGAGATGCACGAACTGGTTAAATTTAATCATTTTAAATGGTAATGTAGGTAAGAAAACTACATTTGGCTTAGGGGCCAACTCTTAAATACCCTCCACATCTATAATAGTGGGTGTGGCGGGTATATGATTACGCCCTCTAATAGTATATATATCAGCTTGCAATTCAAGTTTTACATGGAGTATGGTTTTTTGTAAATTGTGGCACATCGATGAATGGTACAGCTATAGATATGCACACTAAATTATAAGTTCATAGGTCAATTTTTATGGCAGATATATAGTTTTTTGTAGATTGTGGGCGTGGCTTTAAATAGCGATCTGCGTGCACAAACGTATAGTATCTGTATATAGTTTCAGCTCAATATCTCAAAATTGACGCCCGCGAGAATGCCAACAACAGACGGACACGTGCACATACATGTCTAGATCGACTTTGTATACTTTGTAGGGTCTCTGACGCCTCCTCCTGGGTGTTGCAAACGGATTGACAAACTCCGCATACCCCCCATCTTATGTGGAGCGTTTGATAACATATGTTATAAATATAGTAGTAAATAAATTTCAATTTGACAATAAATTCAAGTGAAAAGTTAACTACACATGCATACTTGCACGCACATAAACACACATAAATACACTATACGTGTCCATAATTGAATCCTCATCATATCCGTTCAATATATTCAATAAGCTTCCTGGTTATTAAATGATATAAAATGAATGAAATAGAAGAAAAACCACATTATTTATATATACAATATATTCATGAATCATGAATAAAAAAAGCCTTCTTAAAGTTGAGGGTAAAAAAAAAAAAAAAAATTGTGCACAAATATGTGCATGTGCATGTGACACTCACAACACACAGTCTATGTGCTCGTTATAATTCTTCGAAAGAATTCGATTTATATTGTATGTACATACATAGAAATACATGTGTATAAATTACTCAGTATAATGCTGAGGACCACGTTGATGATGATAATGATGGTACAGACAAAAAAAAAAAAAAAATACGTTCAGGATATCAGTTTATATATATACATACAGTATGTGTGGGCAAGTAGGTTGCCATAGAAGCAACAGCAACAGCAACAGCAACAGCAACAGCAATAGCAATAGCAATAGCAACAGCAACAAGAACTTCAATAACAAAAAATATACGCTCTACCAATATATTTGTATTATACAAAACATTTCATATTCATGACTGCTCTATAAAAATATAAGTATGTGTGTCTATATACCCACACATCATACATATATTATGTGAAATTTTCAATATGAAATTTTTTTAAACATTAAATATTATTCTCTGCATAATAGAGGAATATATCATCATTGCAAATTCATATTTGACTGTGCCCCTCCCCCTCTTTACGAGTTCATTCAATACAAAACAGTCTTTGGACAAACGATTGGCGTACTGAAAGAGTTATGTTTTATGTTTGTCCTTTTTTATTACGAAACGATTTGAATAAAGTAGAAAAACAACTAAAAGAAAACATTAATCAAAGGAGATAATATTCACAATGCGTATATTGTTGAAGCATGCTGGAATTCCGAAAACAGAACATAATCAAAAAACTGGACATTATTCAAGATTCTTGTAAAAATAAAATGTATCCCAGCTAAAGGTACTGGGCAACAACAAAATAGGAAATTTTATAAAAAAATTTTATTGCCAAGCATCAAAATCTGACATTAGACATGTTCTTTCATATTTCCCATTGTTTAAATTCTATATCACTTGTGACAGTCTTTATTATATTTGTACAGATATTTATAACTTTTAATACCTCCTTCAATTATACCACTCGATTCAGAATCATAATCGATTTAACTTAATGTCCGTCTGTACATCCATTTGTCCATGTAAATTTTTGCTTAAGTTACGGATCGCATTCTCTCATTTTTATCTTGTAAAAAACTTGAAATTTTAAATTTAACATTATGGAATGGGCGTGGTATTCTTTACGAATTTTTGCACTTGTTTTTTTTGTGTCACAATTCGATCTACTACATAGTTGAAATATAGTATAGAGTTGTTATGTAGGGTATCTCCAATTTGATTTGTTTTTACTTGTATAAAAAGCATGTTGTTTAGGTTTTGATGGTTTGGAATGATGTTTAATAATGACTCTCAACCACAATAAGCTTTTTGAACATAATTTCATGGATTTGTTCTTTTCTTTAATGGTCACAATTGCACTTACTTGTTTAAACAAAGCCCTCCCCCCTCGTCCGTTTCTTCTTGCGTAACACGTTTATTTAATAAGCAGCCGTAACCACCCACCATTATTGAATGTCACATGTGTACAAACATATTTGTTGACCTTATACTTTCGTTTTCCGATTAGTGGTTTTATATCTACACTAGTGTAATATTTGCAGATTAGAAGAGAAGACCAAATTTCGCTTTAATGATAACCGCAAAGTATCATTTGTCCATTCAGTTGTAATTAACACTAACGGCTGTTTTTGTTTTTGTTGTTGACCCTACTTCTATTACTATTATCATTGCCGTTGCCGTTGCCGTTGCCTTTGCCTTTGCCATAGTGGTCCTTAATGTTATTGTTATCATTGTTAACTTGAATAACAGTATATATGTATGTAAATATTATAGTTAGGATTATTGCAAGTTTAACATTTCGTTGATAGGTAGAAGAAGAAAATTTCAGAGATTTGATTTTTATCAAAATGAAGTAATGTGTGTGTAGTCTGTACACACGTTGTTAAACGGTTACGGTGGATATTCATAGTTCGTGCAAGTTTGAAAAAAAAAGAACCAAAATCGGTTAAAAGGCCCACTATCCAGACACATCCACACAAATATAATTTAGAATACAAGTTTATATTTCAAGTATCTATCGAAGTAATGATGATAAGCGTTATTAGATAATAGACACGCTCACAATTTACACAATCTTGGTCTCAAAATTCGAACCGTTAGACATAATGTAAAACATGCTTTAAAATAAAGCGTAATTGTATTTATGTCACGCCCCCCTTTTTAAAATGTGAAGAGTATTTACATTTGCCACAAGAGCCAAAAAGGAATTTTTTACCTTTGTTGTTGTTGTACTTCCTTTTTTTCGTTGTATCATCTTACCACAGCCTCTACGTTGGAAATTTTTTTTGGTATTGTCATTGGATAGAGCAGGAAGGAGTGAGTCAAAAGGATTTTCAGATATTTTAGCACAAGATTAACTTTAACTTTTCCCTGTCATAATATTTTTTTTGGTGTTTCTTTATTTCTCTTCAGTTTCTTTATGTACTATACACACACATACATACACGTGTGTGTGGCTGCGTCAATATAATTGTCGTTTGTAAAACTCAACTGCTTTTTATACCCTTCAAATAAAGTAGAGGGGTATACTAAGTGTGTCACACACAGAAGATCCTACAAAGTATCAAAAACTGAGTCGATCTAGATATGTGTGTCCGTGTCCGTGTCCGTGCGTTTCTATATCCGTTTTTGTACATTTTGAGATATCAAGCTGAAATTTTGTACCGACATTTGTAATTTCTGCACACAGATTTCTATTTAAAATGAGCTGAATCAGCCAAAGGGCATGCCCATAATCGAAAAAAAATCATTTATTTGCCACAAAACTTCAGCTATAAAGTTAAAATTTAGTATACATATTTATAATGAACCCAATCATCGATGTGCTAGGTTGGTAGGTAGATAGGGTGTACACCGGGGGCTAATATATAGACTCGTAAACGTATCGTAATTCCTCAGAAGAAAAACCATCCAAAGGTTGTTCTATGTATAAATTGTTTGAGATTGGAAATCTTTGCTAGTGACCCTAGAACGGGGCGTCACTCCATATGTTTTTTTGTACAGCGGGGCATTCACACACAGCAGATGCTCCACAGTTTTATTATTTTCTTCATCTCTACAGCTCTTACAGAAGTCAGTATAAACAGCAGCGTACCTGCTGGATATGTAGCCCATAGGACGGTGTCATGTAAGAACTCCAACGACCGTAGATATGAATTTTCTGGTAAAATTTAATAGATTGATTCGTGTACGATTCAGCTGAGGCTAGAGAGCGCGAGAACACAACAACTCCACAGAGTACCTTACCTTCTGTTTGCCAACTTCATCAACTTCGTATCCCGTCGATTGATCACCCCTCGCTCCAAATCTAGCACAATCGTCAGCCATCTCCTTGACAGGTATATCTTAGTGTCTAGGCAATCGATGTGTTAAAAATGGGAGTGAAAAATGTATTCAACGTAAAACTCGACTTGCATACTGATCCGTGATACATTACACTATTATAAGGCGTAATCATGTACCTGCCACACCCACTGTTTGTAAGTACATTGTGGAGGGCATTCAAGATTTGCCCTAAACCAAATTTAGTTTTCTGACTATTTTGTTGTTGTTGCCATTTTTGTGAGTGGCAATGCTTTCCTTGCTATCAAAATAGTAAATTTGTATTAAAATTGTGATCATTCAACAGGAATGTAAAATTTAAATGTAAACATGCGAACGCATTACCTTGAATAGTTGGGGGTTTATTCAATTTGTTAAAAAATGCGTGTAATACTTGGAAACTTTATATAATACTTATTATACTTTAACTGGCATGAAGTTCTGCAACGATTTTGATATGTCTGGTGCATCTGATTATAAAAATTGAGATATCGTTTTAAAACTGGTTGATTGCTTTTAAAATTGTACAAAATTGGTTAAGGCTACACCCACAACCAATACAACTTTAAGTATTTGCTCTTAAAATGTATTTATGAATTTAAAATTTGATTTAACTTGAATAATACGTATGCGTTGTATATATAATTTGTTAATGTTGAATTTTGAGCCAATAACATTTTCTTGGACAATTTTTTATTTAGCTGATCAATTTATTAATGTTTCTTTTTAAAGCCTCCTTCTTAGTTTTATTAAAATGATATATAGCCCAGGTGGTGCCTCCTTTAATAAACATTATTTTTGGTGGCAGTTACTAGTGAAAAGGAAATTAATATTTCCCCTTCATTTAGTTATTATTTCCTTACTTTCCAATACAACCTCTTCCTAATATACATACGTTAAGATGATTACCCCCAAAAAATTTAATAATGTTGTATTCGTTTAAACAAAAAGTTTGTTGTTCTTATAGTTGGAATAATTACACATTCGAACTCATTTCATGTAATTGCTTAGACTTTAATGACTTGGCAAAAATGTTAAACAATTTTTATGCCAATAATTCATATGAGCAGCTAGGAGTTATATGCACATGTGTAAATGGAACCACAAACCCCCCTGCATTTAGATGTATGTCGGATAGTCAGTAAAAATGGAATTGTATTGTAGCATTTAAAGGGAAAATAATACAATGGTGCTCGTATGAATATAAGTACGTTTACATACATGTTTAGTTGGCACTGGGCAACAAAATTTCAAATAGCAGTCATTCATCAACGCCAGGGACTAAACTGTTTTATTATTTTAGAATAGAGCGCTTTGAATAATCGTTATGAGAACTTAACAGCTTACGGTCAGAGTGAGATACATTTTCCTACACTCTCATATAAGTTAGAGAGTATACTAAGATTGGTTTTCTTTTTTTGAATGTAATTTGTAGAACAATTGTGTTTTTTTTTCTTGTCAGATCATCAATGGAGGACTATAAAGTAATGCAAGAAATGAAGAGACATGCAGTTACCGTCTCTATATGAGCGAAATACACCGATTTAGAAATGTCCAATTTTATCAATTGTGGCCGATCATACGCACATAAGGTTCGTTGCGAAATAGAAGCATCAGCTGACGATGTAGAAACTGTTGCAAAACGCAAATGACATGAAGAACTACTAGAAACACACATTTTGTCCAACAAGTGCAAGGGATCGTTGACGAAAGCAATTCAAAGAACATGAGGGCCATTGCGAAGGAGCTAAATGTCTCTGAGAGCCTGATCCGTTGAATTGTCTACGAAGACCTCCGCTATACGTCCTACGTTATGTACAGATGACAGTATATGTCGGCACAAACTGATTTATCCAAGGTAAACATCTTTTGATCCAGCAATTGCCATGGTTTTAGGAGTTGTGTGCAACGAAAGACACCATTCCACTTCTTTCGTCTGGAGCCTCAGGTGAATTCTGCCGCATACGTCCAAGGTTTAAAAACAGTTGTGAAACCCTGGATTGATAGTTTACATGGGGACAGACTACATATTCCAGTAAGGCTTTGCTCCATCACACAAAGCTATGACGACCCAAGATTGGATGACCGAAAATTTCTATGAACACATTACCCCAAACTTATGGCCACCTAGCTCCCCAGACCTTAATCCTCTGTAGTATTACGTATTGAGGTAGTTGAGCGAGAGACCAATAAAAATCCATCTCAAGACTATTTTATCACTGAAGGATGCTATAACAACAACAATGATCAAAATGAACAAAGAGCATTTGATTCGAGTATATAAGCGTTTCTGACCTCGGATTGAGTCCGTTATTGTCGCAAATGGGAATTTTATTAAATAATTATCTAATATAGGTGTCAATAAACATAGTGTAACACTTTCATGGAATAGTAATAAATTTTGCAAAAAATATGAACAAATTAGTTTTAATGTCAATTTGTCCTCAACTATCGTATATATTTTTTTTTTGATGGTTGGTCTGTTACATAATTTGCAAGGAATCTTATTTTTGTAGGCGTGGCTGTGAATGGTTTTTGCTTACTTTGGAAGAAATATAGTAATAGTAAAAGAACCATATTGGATTAAATACTGAGATATTCTTTGCACTCACGTTACATATCAGTGGGCGTGGCATGTATATAATACTATTAAGCTCTCTTTAATAACTGTTATTTGTATATATTGCACTATAAATCAAAGATTTGCTCTAAAGTTAACTCTTTGAAATTGTAGGCATGACATATTCCATTTTCAGTATAACAATGGATGGAGTTAATATAACAATGGGTGCACTAAATTTTTTTGATCAGTGAGAAGGTTTTTTTCTGGGTTTGCAAAAACTGTTATAGCAGTTCCCTGATAAACATTCATATTCGCCTATTCTCATATATGTTTTGCTTTGGAAACTAGTTGAGCACTCTGCAGCCTCGTATTGCTGACTATGTGACGTTGTTGGCATAGTAACAGCTAACAATTGCACTGATTACTGCTCTGCGTTTCTTTTGTGCCTTTCTCTCTCCCTTTTCCCCTACCACCCACTCGGTATCGGTGTAGGCTCGGTGTTTGTAAAGCGAAAGCCTCAGTTGTAAAATTGTGCTCTTTAATTGAACGTGATTGCCAAATTATGTGGTTAAATTTATGTATAGAGGCGCACACCAGAACGCACACAGTAGTTATGATCCAATGAAAAAACAAAATATAAACGTTTCGATTTTATTGTCTACCACTTGTGAGCTGCTCATATATAAAATATTACTGGTACAGAGCTGTGTAAACGCGCATACATTGATTCATTGTACATGAGAACAAATTCTTTATTAAATGTAGCAAAAATGTCTTTTTTAATATTTTTGTTTAAGTTAATTTAGAAAATTGTTGGCACTTGCACTTGGCTGTGTATATGTATGTGTAATTGCATATAGTACATATGTGTTATGTGTATAGGCGTAAATTAATGGTGGTGCCAAATTTTTTTTTTACTTTTCTGTTCATTTAGCAAACCCGGTAAATAAAAGAGTCTCCAAAGTTTCTTTTTGTACTTTTGCTTAAATGTATATACATATATCTCTATACACATACAATGCAAACAAACCTTAGTAAGTTTCTATACGAGTTTAAGAAAGGGAACAATTATAACATTCGCTTCAGATTCATTATATCCCTTCTCGACTATTTGTGGTATATATCACAAGATGGTATATACCAGAAAGCAGCATCAGGCACCTTATAAATAAATTCATGATCAGGCGCAAAATCTAATAATGTTAGTGTATCTTAATTTTGAAAGTAAACTCAAATTCAGATATTCGCTTAGGTAAGCTGTTTACTTTATTTATCGTTTTGTTGAAAATGGGACACTCCCTCTTTTTGGTGCCCACTTCTATCTTCGAATTAGTGTCCAATACAAAATTATACCATACAAGTAATTTAAAAGTACAACGTAATTGTATACATGTTACACCTTATAGATCCATACAAAGTGTTACGCCCACAATTAACGAGAATGTATTTATCTGCCACAAAAATGGATTGAAAATTTAATACACACATTCATAATTAATCCATTGATTGATGTACTAGAAAAGGGCGTGGTTATATAACAGTTACGGCGACAATTTACAAAAAAACCATAATCGGCGCAAAACTCGACTTAAAAGCTGATATGTTATACAAACACTATAAGAAGATGTAATCATGTATGTGCCTCGCCCATTATTTGCATATAGAAGTGGATGGTATTTAAGATTTGTTTTAAGCTCAATTAAGTTTTTTACTTTTTTAAAATAGGCGATATCGACTAACAGCCAAGCCTACAATTGATAACATAAATAGAGCCACAAAATTGAAACTTTAAACTATATCCGTCGATACACTAAAAATGGACAAGACACGGACAACAGGCACGCTCACAAAATTAAAAAAAAATAAAAAAAATCAAAACGGACTTATGTGCAGTAATATACTTTCGAGATGAAATGTGACTCATAATTTTAAATGCCACTAGCTATGAGTAAAGGGCATCACAGTTTTGGTCTAAACTAAATTTATTTTTTTATGTTCTAAATTTTTCTAAAAGAAAGTCAAAGCTTCAACCTTTCATATAATATGAAAAATACCAAAAACAAATCATCAAAATCAAAAAAATAATAATAAATTGAAGCAAAAGTTTTTCTTTTACGGGACTTTCATTTATTTTATGCAATAATTTACGCCTTTAATTTGCAAAATTTCAATTGCATAAAATGTCTTGTCCTGAAACCTCTCAAGCAATAAAAACAGACAGAAGTTGCCTAGAATCTCCACGTAAACATCGACACAGCAGCAGAGACAATAGCAATACTAGCCACAAAGTAAGTGAGAAAAAACATCGGGAAAGTGATGATAAATATAAGAATAAACATCATCTCCATGGCGACCAAGCAAGTTCCCCTAAAGAGAGCGACGCCAAGTCAATAAAAGAGAAGGAGAAGGTTGCCAAATATGAAGAAAGAAATGGTGCTGAGAAACGTCACCATGAAACTGATAATAAGTTTAAATCACCGCCATCGAAAAGGCCTAAAAGCAGTCGAACTGAATCCAAAAATAAAAACAATCGTGAAGAGAGAGAGGACGATGGTTTTGACTCCTCTATGGGGGCAAGCTTTGGTGATGTGTTGGGCATGCTTAATGTGCCGAGGAAGAAATGTTCAAAATCATCTAAAAAGCATCTACAACTCCAGATGGTGCCAAAATTGCTAAGCCCAAAATATTAGCTGGTTATTACAATCCGACCAATTAAACTCTATGTGGCCGTTTTAAACTTAAAGTTTTTTTTCTCATTTTATCTCCTGTGTTATGCAGTCTTAACACGTGTGTTCCTTTTCTTGATCTTAAAATAATTGTGTTTATCTCACAAAATATGTAATTGATTGTTTAATTTGCAATTCATTTTAGTAATACAGAGACTAGCTGTATCACAATATTTTATTGTATTTTATTCTTTTCTTTTTTTAACGTTATCTCTACCTTCCAGGTGAAGTGTGACTCATAATTTTAAAAGCATTATAATAAATGCCACACCCACTGGTTATGTCTATGGGTAAAGGGTATCACAGTTTTGGTCTAAACTAAATATAGCTTTCTATGTTCAAAATTTTTCAGAAAGTCAAAAAGCTTCAATTTTTCATAAAGTTTGAAAAAAACAAGATGAAAAAGTTCGGTTAAGATCGAAGTTTAAATACCTTCCACCTTTCATAACCCTCTAAAAGACAAGTTTTTGTTGCATTAAATTACTGCGTATATATTATTATTCAGGTCATTTTTAAACAACAAATAGTGTGTTTTTTAATTATAGGCGTTTTCGTTATTCAATCACGCCCATTTTTGGTATAGTGTTGAATAACGGTAGCACTTATAGTTATATAAAATTTCAACTTGATAGGCATAGTATTGTACGATATAAAATTTTTTTTGAGGTATGTGGAGATTTTCGTTTATTGTGGGCGTGTCTCAACCGATTTTGTCCAATTTCAATACGGAACAGCGTAATTCAGCTAAGAATACGTATACAAAGTTTCAATTTCATATCTCAAAAATTACGACCGTGAGAGTGCCAACAACAGACGAACACACGGACGGACAAGTCTCAAACGATTGCTCTTTTCATGCTGATTAAGGATATATATGGTTTGTGGGGTCTCCGAGGCTTCCTTCGATGTGTTGTATACGGATGATCAAAATGAATATACCCTCTTTCCTAAGGTGGAGGGTATACAAATAAAAAAAATCTTTATGTCCGTATTATTTTAATAATCTAATGAGGCATAATAATAAATTGATTCAAAATTTTCTTTTACAGGAAAATCATTTATTTTATGCAATTATTTACGCCTTTAATTCGCAAAATTTCAATTGCATAAAATGTCTAGTCCTGAACCCTCTCAAGCAATTAAAAAACACAAGAAACGACACCGCGAATCTTCACATAAACATCGACACAGCAGTAGAGACAATAGCAATACTAGCCACAAAGTAAGTGAGAAAAAACATCGGGAAAGTGATGATAAATATAAGAATAAACATCATCTCCATGGTGACCAAGCAAGTTCCTCTAAAGAAGAGAGCGACGCCAAGTCAATAAAAGAGAAGAAGAAGGTTGTCAACCATGAGGAAAGAAATGGTTCTGAAAAACGTCACCATAAAACTGATAATAAGTTTAAATCACCGCCATCGAAAAAGCCTAAAATGAGTCGAACTGAATCCCAAAATAGAAACAATCGTGAAGAGAGAGAAGACAACGGTTTTGACTCCTCCATGGGGGCAAGCTTTGGTGATATATTGGGTACGCTTAATGTGCCGGCGAAGAAAAGTAAGAAATCTTCAAAATCATCCCAAGCATCTAAAACTCCAGATGCTGCCAAAATTGTTGTGTCCAAAATATTAGCTGGTTATTACAATCCGACCAATCATACATATAAAGAATCTCCCGTTGTAGGTAATGAGAGTGTGAGAACAAGTAAAACTTCTCATCTCTCCTACTCACTTGCCCCATTGGCAAGTAGTTCAAAAACTTTGACAACAAAACCAGATTTATTAGCTCCTACGGCGAAATTAGAGACCTTGGATGCCAGCGGTGCACTAGAGCTACCCACCGTATCTACAAATTACGTGCCAATGCCTTTGAATCGCACAGTCATGGATTGTGTTTTCAACACCTATACAACAAATTCGACAAGGCCGGCTCGTACCCTGAGCGATGCAGAAGCCTTTAATCATGGCATCACTTCGAAAACGATAAGAACTAAAGTTTACTCTGGTGTTAGAACGGGTCAAATATATCAGGTTTCTTCCTTGCATGACCTGTGCATACAATTTCTACAAAAAAACATTGACGCTATTGAATACACGGGCGGTGTACCATATGATATAATGGAACCTGTTCTGAAAAAAGCCACACCCCACCAATTGTTCATGTTCGAAAATTACAACCCTTATATAATGGAACATACTGATGGTGTGTGGCAAATGCATGTTTCACGAAATTATCGCACCCAGAAACGTTTGGAAAATGAAACGTGGCGGGTAATGTATTTCCGTTGCCAAGAGGAGGAAGAGCGTAAACTGAACTTTTTAGCGGATAGGATTAAACAGTCTCAAAAAACTGCTGCAGCACCTGTACGCAAAACGCAATTGGCTTTTGTAGATGCCATGGTTAAGCCTCCCCGCAACTTACAAAGGAAACAGGAACAGTGCGGCACCGAAGCAAAGATGGTGGCAACACCGGCTGCCCGTGTCGCCTCTCTTTCCGTTGTAACTCCGAATGCGGCCAAATTGGGAGATGTTCGCCTCAGAGTGCTCGGTGCTATTCGAGACCACGCCCAAGTTGCAAGTGCTCCACGTAAAAAGGCGCCGCTTATGCAAAAAACTCTACAATTTATACGTAGCCGTTTTAAACGTTAAGATTTTTTTTTCTCAAATTATCTCCTGTGTTATGCAGTCTTTCTTTTCTTGATCTTAAAATAATTGTGTTTATCTCACAAAATATGTAATTGTTTGTTTAATTTGCAATTCATTTTAGTAATGCAGAGATAAGCTGCATCACAATATTTTATTGTATTTTTTTATATTTTTTTTAACGTAAACTTGACATTTCTGTAAAAATTACGAATTAGTAAAAAAAGAAGAATTTAGTCGGCATTCAAATTGAAATCAATAGAAAATTTTGTTCAATAAGAGAAGGTGGTGAATCGTATTTTATTTATTATCTGCTTAGGTAAGAAAACTAAATTTCGGCTCGGACCAAATCTTAAGTACCCTCCGCATCCACAACGGTAGGCGTGGCAAATATATATATATATTACCGCGTTCTAATATTGTATATAATTTCTATCAGCTTGCAAGTCCAGTTTTACACTGAGGTATGGTTTTTGTAAATTGTGTGCGTGTATGTTTTCCGACCATACCCATTTTTGGTATATCGGTGGATAAGATATTTGCATCAAATATATATACATATACATACCAAATTTTAAGTTTATACCTCAATTTTTGTGGCAGATATATAGATTTTTGTTGATTGTGAGCGTGGCACTTGACCGATTTAGTCCATTTTAAATAGCGATCTGCGTGCAAAAACTAAAAGTACCTGTACAAAATTTCAGTATAATATCTTAAAATTTACGCCGTGAGAATGCCAACAACAGACGGACACACGGACATACATGTCTAGATCGAGTGTTTTTGATGCTGATCAAGAATATACATACTTTGTGGGGGTCTACGGCGCTTCCTTCTGGGTGTTGTAAACGGAAGAACAAACTTAGTATACCTCATCACTAAGATGAAGGGTATAAATATAGTGCCGGTGGGCTGTGCGTAATGTTAATAATTATTTACAATATACGTTAATTTATAAATATAATAAAGTAAGCAGTTACATATAATGTACATATGTAAACAATATAGCGTGTGGCAACTCCAAACGATCAATAGCGACACGTAGGCAACTCAGATAAAACACATTTTTTTTAGTACATAAAAACGGAGTATACACGTGTCGCGAATTGTAGATATTACTATATATACTATGTATATCACAACCATAGGCAAAAATGAAAATATTTACATTTTAAGCAAATCAACTTAGCAAAAGTTAATGAGTCTCAATACAACTGGAATACGAATTTGTTAGTATTTTGGGTTCATTTGTTTTTAGTTATGTATCGTTAAAAGTATGTATTTAATTGTGGGTAATTACGAAATAAAAATAAAAACTACGTGTCGGTGTAGAGGGAAGATTGAGGTGGTTAGCACATTAATTTCCTTTGAAACATACAATATTCAAACTTATATTAACAGCCTGTAACAAGTTTCAGCTTGATATCTTGACTTATACAGTTAAATCAACTCAGATCGATGCACAGGTTTCTTAAACTTACTTGTGCGTGTTGCAAACAGAATGACAAATTAAATAAACTTTTCCTTACGACTCCCCCCCAGAGAATTATAACTTTCGTGATTTTAGTAACTGTATAAAAAAGTAAAAATTGGGTAATAACGCACCATGCTATGCTCGCTTTCGTATCAAAATGCTAGCGAGTTTTGTCTCTGTCCTCCAGATAAGATGGAGGGGGGTGTACTACGTTTGTAATTCCGTTCGCAACACTCAGAAAGAGCCGTCAAACACGCTACCATGTCCGTCCGTACGTCTGTACGTTGGTGGTACGTTGTTGGCACCTTTACAGTTGTAAATATTGAGACGTTGAGCTGTTTAGTCTCTGCCCGTAAAGCGCCATATAGTTTGGGCTAAATTTCTCAGTAGCCATGCCCATAATCGATAAAAATCTACTTAGCTATAAAGTTGAAATTTGGTACACATATTTAAAATGACTCACAAAAACCCATCCAAGAAGTTAGCGCCCACATGCCAGATGGAGACATTTGGCGCAATTAAAATTTAGTTTTTTTTTTATTTGTTTATAAATATGTATCAGCTTACGTAACAGACGGGTATGTATGTTTAGGTTTTGTGAATTTAAGTTTGCAATAATAAAAAGTACGCCGCCTTATCTTAGTTTGCCAACACACCACATACGCAACAATATTGTACGTAGCAATCGAATCATTCTTCTCCTATTTTTGTGGTGGCAAACAACAGCAATAGCATATGCTGCCACTAGCAACTGTATATAGTTGCCGACCACATACCAGTGCGGCAAGTGTTTGCTGGCAAATTTCTTTATTGTTGCGGATGACGCATGTGGACGCTGGTGATATGGTTGAAGTACTGGAAGGTGTCAATTGCTTGTGGTACATATGTAGCTGCCGTTGCTCTATCCCGAATCGTCCTGGCAAATATTTACTATACCCGAAGAATAATATTTCTTGCTTGCTGGGAGGCAGGCTGTTCGCTCCCATGTGACCCTTTCTCCTTTTAACTGATTCTCCCAGTTTATCTCCAATTCAGGGTATGAAATATAAACTTCAAGAACTTCAAAAACAAAATACATTTCAGCACAGATGGTAGAAATTGAACGGCAAGTGGAAAAGAAACAAAAAGGGGCAGCGCGAAAATCATCAGGCAGGCATCTCCAGAGGGTCCGTGTGCGTGTGCGTGTACATGTATTGTAAATCATTGTCTTTAAAAGTGTATGCACCAATACATAAATAAACATAAATGCATACATGCACTTATAGTGTATATACGCACCAAGTTCCCTGCCTTTGTTACTGCCACTGTGTCTATATACTACATAGGCAAACGCTTACACAAACAAAGTGAATTGAGAAATTTATTAAAGCCCGTTGGGAGAAAATTGTTTATTGAAATTGCAAGAAAAAAGGAATTGATTAAAAATAAAAGCAATGCTGAAAATAAAAAATGAAAAAATGAAAATAATAATAAGGAAAGTAGGAAATATTTCCTTATTCCCCAGGCTTCTTCCCTCAGCATTGCATGTATATGTGGCTTGTGACAGACATTCTACCTCACTCTAAGTCTTTAAGGAAACTTTTCATATTTGATTTGACAAAGTTTGCGTTCTTTTTTCTCACATTACTGATGATTCCGTTTCCAAGAACTACATGGAGGTGTGAGAGACCCTACAATGTCTATATAATCTTGATCATTAACAAAATCTGAGTAGATCTAGACACGTTTTACCATGCGCTCATGTTTGCATCTGTGTTGGAACACCCACCGCCATACATTTTAAGCTTATAAGCTGTACACAGATCGCTATTTAAATCAGGCAAAAATCGATTGAGAGCCACACCCACAAAAATCTTTTAAAGCCACCCATGAAGTAAGAATTTGCTATTACAATTATCCCATCTATGGAAGTAGTAAAAAAGGCTGTGGAGGAACAACAGGCACGCCCAACATACAAAGAAAAAGAATATAATCCGATTACCAAGTTGATATGTTATGCGCACACCATGAGAAGGCGCAATTATATACCTGCCTGAATTTTGTGTACACATGTGGAGGATGTTTAAGATTTGGCCTTAACCAATTTTTTTTAACTTGTTTTCATAAGCTCCTTCTTGTCGTCTTCTATCTGGCTCGTTTGTCACTACACTAGGAAACGTAAAAATTTTGTCTTAGTAATTAATTTTTTTGAGAAATTCTTCGATAAAATAATTCCCTTTGCAACAAGTTAGTTTATATTAATTTTTACGTCTTCGACAAAGTATTATCCATCTACATATAGTTGTAGACATTAATTAGGGTTCAGTGAAATGCAAACGGTCAAATTGCGTTTTGAATCAGACGCAGGAACAGTCACGTTACTTTACGTTACGTTAAGAAAATAATTAACGTTTACTGATACAACCCAACTCATTATATTCTGAAGCTGAGTGGTATAGGGAAGTAATCGATTCTTCTTAGTTATTCCTTTATCAATAAAAGTATATTCCGTTCTTTCATTCACATTATTTATCGAAATTATATAAAGCTTTAAAATGAAATGATGCGAAAAATAATTTAATAGAATTTACTTTGTTTTATTACGAATTATTTCAATTTTTATCACAAAAAAAAAAAAAAACTATTAAATGGTTTTTGAGCTTTAACGTATTCATTGCATGTCAGGCGCTATAACAGATCCCATAAGTATTAGAACACGATTACGAACACACTTAAGTAAAAGCATAGATACAATTGTATATAAATACGACACATACATATACACTTTAGGAAGGAATATATATACTTTTGTTAAAGTGGTATCAGTATCTCTGTGTAAATAGTTTGTTCTGCGTCTTGTATGCCATGGAAGCTAATTTGCACGATAACTGTTTTTTTTTTTTTTTTAGAGAAACTCTTAATGAAAGAAGTTTGTTAAGAAGTTCCGTTTTTCTATAACTAATTGACGTTTGAGACTGTTTTGCGCCAAACGTCACAAACATACATACACACACATACACACAGTACATTTATATAGGTAATGTAAATAGGGAACGAAAATGGAAGAATGGAAGGGCAAATATAGTCGCTTTTGTATTGTTTTTTTATGTTGCTGCTACCATTTCTCTATTAGGAGCGCTTCGAAAATTTATTGCATTACAAATAAACTTTTATTTTTGTTCGCTTTTGTTTACATACAATATTTAGATGGGACGTTACATTTAAATAGTCATTCATTTAGCTATTTGGTCTGCTGGTTAGTTAGTGTGAATGAATGAGTGAGTGATTGAACAATTTTCTTTCCAAAGGAATGTAAATTTAATGGAGAATAAGCACAACAAAAACAACACATTTACACACTTATACACACGAACGAGTAAATATAAACAGTGATTGGTAATTGTTATAAATAACAACAAGAACAACTTAATTAGTGATGAACAATAAAATTGGTAACGATAAAATTACTGAGAACGCGTTGCCATGATGAGGTAACCACAACAATTACAAATTACAGCTCGTGCCCGTTGATTGTTAAATCTAATTATAAGTTAAAAGATCATCATTTCAATCAAGGGCGATCTTTTTTGGAGTTTTTTTTTTTTTAAATGTGACTTTATGTCATTAACACCTATTTCACTGAGTACTGGGCGATAGAATACAATGGAATTTTAACAAGTAAGAAAAGCAAATTCTGCTTAGGCCAAATCTTAATACAAACCGTGGGCTTGGCAGGTACATGATTATACTCTCTAATAGTGTATGTATTACGTGTCAACTTGCAAGTCTAGTTTTACGTTGAATACGGTTTTTTGTACGTTGTGGACCTGGTCATTATCCGATTATGCTAATTTTTGGTATATCGATGATTGCGCTAAATTTCATTTTATCAAATTTCATTTTTAAACGTCAATTTTTGTGGTTAATACATAGAATTTCGTCAATTGTGTGTATGGGCATGGCATCTGACTAATTTTACCCAATTTAAATAGTCAATTTGCTCACAATAAAGTTCTTCAATATGTCCATTTTTTTTTTATTTAACCAACTAATGTGTGTGTGAATGCGTATGTGTATATATAACGGAAAAATTTCTTTTTACAACTTTAAAGACTCAAGATTTATGTGAGCCCTGCTTGTGTACGTATGGCAAAAATAGCCTACCCCAAATATTCCTTTGAACATTTTTTATGTATGTTTTTTTTGCTTGTGTTTTTGCCATTACAGCATTATGTACATACTGCTTGAATGACTCTTTAAATAATTCACTAGAGCCAAGAGGTGCTTGTAATGATAAATAAATATATATGTGAAGTATATATTTAAGGATATGGCAAGGGAGGCAAATAGATAAATCTTGGAATCTTTGTCAATAATTTACTAGTGCTTGCTAATGTAATATTTTCTTTATTCATTCATTAAAGCACATACGCAAGGGATGTTTAATTAGATACGATAAATTTTTTGAAGTTAGAGGTTAGATGATTTTTCTATTGATAGTTTATGATATTCGGAATGCTGTTTAATAAATGAGAATCATCTTAGTTACATACATTTATGCCCATTTTTATTAACTATTAACTATTTTAGCTATAACAACGTTTTCCGCATTAAAGAAAAGTTTTTGTAAATTGTAGCCGTGTTTTTCATTCGCCCACTTTCGATTATAAAGTTTTAACTTTTTAGCCATTTTTTTGTGACCCTGAGAAATATTTGCTTTGTATTGGAAATTATAGACGTGTCCATTGCAAATTTACATGGGTAATAGGGCGAAAAGGAGACAGACATACGGACGAACATGTCTATATGGAACGTAGTGGAGAGTATACAAACAAACTCAACATCTAATTTCATTTTTCATCACCCACCTATAAATTTTATAGCACAATGTATTTAAAAATATTACAATACTCTCTCACAACCCATAAGTAATTTTGCAGTTGAATGTAATGATGTTTTAAGTTTTAATTTTCATTGAAAAAAAAAAAACAATTGTGTTCACGTGTTCGATATTGATTAATTTGTTTTTGTTGTTTTTCTACTTAGTACTCTCCACATATTTCCCAGATATTATGTAAAGCAGTTTATTTTACCAAAACATATGAATCATTAATGTACAAAAATTAATATCTCTGTAGCATTAATGAACCCACGCACGGTAGTATATCAGTCCGTACAAAATAAAAAAATTAAAACAATAATATTAAAATACACACATACATATATGTATACAATATATGTTCGTGCATATTATAATGGCGATTAATTGGTTTCATTTTGAATATTTCATGATAATAATTATCACAACGATGAATTTAAAAACGAATGCTCATTAAGCTGGTAAAATCATTTTTAAATAAATATTATATTATCAATGACAAACACATACATACACTCATACATAATCATGCACAATACATCCAATGCATTCATTTCTTTATATAGACACATATGAAGTGATGTTATGCCCGGAGATTGATTGACATGGTGATAAACGGTCAGGTAGTCGACAAAGCAACTGCAACTAGTGAGAGTGAGAGTAATTTTTATTGTTTTTTGTTTAATTAACGGGAAAAAATGAAAAACAAAAAACAAAAAAAAATTGTGGCACGCTCAGAACATGAGTCCATGAGTGATATTTAATTGTTTTACATTGCGTGTGTAAATGACATTTAATTTGTGTAATACATTAATATGCAGAAAAGAAAAAAAATTGTAAAAATACAAAAGTTTATACATATCTCTGGTAATGGTGTTGGTACGTGGTTTATACATATTGTTTATGGCTGCGGTGCGTTAAAACTGATAGTCATCAGTAACAATGATGAGCACTGCACATTTTGTTGTTGTTGTAGTTGTTTTTACAATTATTACTTATATTTCCCATTTTAATTAAAATAAGTAAAAACAAGAATAAAAAAAAAAAATTATATTTAGCTGATGCCAAACCTTGAATACTTGTGGGCGTTTCTGTTATGCTACCACGTTCATTTTTGGCACTTTGGTGAATGGGATGACCATAAATAGGTGCAACAAATTTAAACCCCATAGCTCAATGTTTGTGGCAAATATATAGTTTTTTTGTAGTTTGTGTGTGTGTCTGTTATCCGATCATGTCCCTTTGTGGCACATCGATGAAACTTATATTTATAGATGTACGTACCAAATTTAAAGTTTATAGGTAAATTTTTGTAGTAGATAAATAGATTTTTGTGGATTGTGGGCGTGGCTATTAACCCATTTTTCCTATTTTAAATAAAGATATGCGTGAAAAAACTAAAAATGTACAATGTGTACAAAATTTCAGCTCAATATCTCAAAATTTACGCCCTTGAGAATGCGAACAACAGACTCACATACTCAATGTATGTGTCACGTGATAGTGATAAAAATGTACTCCTATTTTTAAGTTTTTGTTGAATTATGGGCGTGTCATTTGGCCGATTTCAATATAAACTAGCTTATAAACTCTACCAAAATCAAGTTTGGAATTGATATCTTATCTACTAGAAGAGTGATAACAGAATCCACAAACTGTATAGACGACCAGGCAGGCACGGTTAGATCGAATCAATATTTGTTCCCGATTTAGAATATATATAAATGGCATACTACATGGTGTATCTGGCGCCTCATTTGGCCATTGATGGTGGGTATAAAAATAGTGAAATTTGTCTTAGGCCAAATCTTAAACATTTTCAACATTTATATACAACAAGTGGGCTTGACTGGTACTTGATTATAATACGTATTAACCCTATTTTCTAATCAATAATATTTTTTGTGGGCGAGATCAAATACAAAAAACTTTATTTAGCAAAGAAACCAGATTTTTTATTTGACACGTAATAGAGAAGTTGTAGAAAGTTTAATCTGGTAATTGCCAGGCCAACTGTTTATATAGAGATACAGAAGATATATGTATATTAAGGGGTTTTGAGTCCAATCCAGGTAAGTGTATCTAGGGAATGTCTTCTTTGGTCCAATAAGCTCCCACTAGCATGGCGGGTTTGTATAGAATTCTCATTTTTCGCAATAGCAGTAAATGAATTTATTATTACATTTTACATTTTGTACAATTGTGTTCACATACAAAGGAACAACATACAGATATATGTATATACTCAAGTACTTTTAAACAAATACAAATGTAGTAACAACTCAACAGGGGAATATGCTGACCGTGCCATGTTTGTTCTATAGGATGTTTCTTTTATTCAATTCAAAAAAAAAGGAGATCTTTTGAACTTGTGAGTAATAAAATATTTATTTAATTACCACATGCATGCAGCATGTATGCTATACGTAAGTTGAGAGTGACCTCTTGTTTGACAACAAATGCGTAATAGTACACTTATTACGTTTATGTGTATAGTATATACTATACGAATAAAATTATGTAGAGGAATACAAAGTGAATGTAGGAAAAAGGAAGGAGAACGAACCATTTAGCGATGCAGGGGTTTCGGACCGCAAATGTTACCATCAACCAACAGCTAGCAAGATAGACATAAAAGCAGACAGGCGTATCAACTACTACGGCCTGGAAAAGCAAACACATCAGTCAGTTACGAGCTCTTGGATTACTTTGCTATGGAGAAATATCACATACACCGAAACACATACACACATACACACATGCACATAATGCGTGCATAATGATGTGTGTGGTTATTGAATGGCGAATGGACAAGTCGGTTGGACTGGCTGAACTCTACATATGATCTGGAAATTTTACGCAGTTGATAGTTTCGCTGTTGTCTCTACGCTATGTTGTCAATTTCAGTTTATCTGTTGCAGACGTAATATGCGCACAAACCAACATAATTATACGCACTTACATCATTACACCTTGTACCACTTGTGGCAGAGGGTACATTAAGTTTGTGAGGATGCTTGTAAGTCCTAAATGGTAAATGCCACACCCACTTTCAAATTATACTGATCGATTTAGAATCAAATCTATATTGATTCATGTCCGCCTGTACGACTTTCTGTCCATATAAATTTGTGCTTAAGCTACTGGTTGTATTTTTTAAGTTAATTCGATGAAATTTGGTACAAGGGCATTTCTTGGATGAGAAAGGAGTCCTATTGAAAATGAACCGATTTGGACTACTTTTAGAATCTTCTCCCAAATGGGGAAATATTACAATTATTAACATTTTTTGACAAAATTTGGTAAACGATATAATTAACTATCGCTTTATAAATGACTCGATCAAATTTAGACCCGATTGAACTATTTTTAGAATCTCTTCCCATACATTAATATTTCACTTTTATAGCGCTTATTGATACAATTACTTATAGCAAAATTTGAGGAATTAAGTGCTGCAGGGTATTAAATGGTTGGGTTTGACTGATTATAATATTTTCCCTTGTTTTTTGCATCCGTATGTATGTGTGTATATGTATGTTTATGCAGCTATAATTTCATTACAATGCCATAGTCATTGTTAAGAATTAATCGGCAACATCAAAAATAAATTGCAACACATTGCGGTCAGACGTTGTAAACGCCCAATTATCATCATCATGTTGGATAAGCGGAAAAATTCATATGGCTTTTTGTATATTGTATGTGTAGGATATAATAAATGCATACAATTTATATATATATACACAAATCATACACACGCACGCATACACACATTTATCGCATAAGCCTCGTTACACAAACTTAATTCAATACAGCTTAAATGTGTACACAGCCGTGTGTGTGCGTTCATTCGATCCTTTTGTGAGGTTTCCACTGTAGTACGCATCACCATTCATATGAAAATTATTGGGATACACGTACTGCCGACAGGCATAAAAGTCGGCATTCGAAAGCGTTTACTGATCCCCCTCCACCCTACTCTACTGACGCTTATATGCGTGCATGAATTTTCACATTTCAAGCCAAACTATTTAATGGCATTATGTTGTCATATCTTGTCGCTTTATAGTTTTAAGCATAAAAGTTCCATTTATCTCACCGGGTGTTACAATTTTTATAAATTTCGTATAAAGAAAAATCTTTAAAATATATTTTGCGGCTTTAATGAAGCATATCTGCCGAATATACGCCTGTTTATATGCTTGCTTCGTTTTTGTGGTCGTCTTATTCATACAGAAGTATTTTTGTATCCTCCACATTAGGAGGGAAGGTATGCCGAGTTTGCCATTCTATATGCAACACCAAGAAGGAGGCGTCAGAAACCCTGCAAAGTATATATATATTTAATCAGTATCAAGAAGATGCGTGTGTCTCTCTGTTGTTAGCATTCTCAGGGGCGTAAATTTTGAGATATTCAACTGAAACTTTTAGAGGGTGTAATTATATACCCGCCACGCCCACCGTTCTAGAATATTTAAGATTTGACCAATAAGACAAATTTAGTTTTCTTACTTCTTTTTTACTTATTCAACCATAACATCCACATGGAAGTTGGTTAAAGGGCAGCATTGTTGTTCGTTATGAATAAAAGTTCTGTAGCAATTATTTTTGGATGAATAAAAGTTACCCAAAAAAGGAATACAACAAGTGAAGTCATATCAATCCGACCATATATTTTTGCATTTCTTAGCCTACGCTTAAGCTGACTATATGCGATGCGTTGATTCCTTTTCCTAAACCAAAAGTTTTGCCATAATTTTATGCGTCACTGAATGTCTATGAAGACAAACTTACAAAGTCAAACTAATTCAAAAGCTTCAAAAGACTTTTTAATCACTTCGAGGCTGGTAACGGAAAACTAATTAATGCCAACTGAAGAAGGCTAACTGTTTTACAAATAGTATAAGCCCGTAAAAAAGTCATGGGATCTGAACCTTTCTGCGATATTTCTAAAAGTATTATAAAAGGGCCAATAGGAAAGCGTACAGATTGAATCAGATTTTAATTTTGATTAAGAATATTTACGTAGAGTCTCAAACGCCCCCTTTTGGGTTGCGCAAACATAACAACCGGAGTAATTTAGTAAAGTGTAGGTATAAAAATATGAAAAACAAAAACACAATATACTTTATAAGGAAGAAAATGAAAAAGTTTTCCTGTCATTTTGCAACAAAATCGACTTCCTTACCTCCTATATTGTATTTGCCGTTGCCATAAAATTGTTCCACGTCTACCCACTTTTCTCACCCAAGTATACTTTAAAACGGTATTGTCCCTTATCCAGGTGTACACACACACATATATATATATATACATACTTACTGTCTAAAATATATTTTATAGTTACTTTTTTTTTATATTTTCTATGTCACCAACAAATACGGTATTGTATGTAGAAGGTGCAGAAAGTAACAGGAGACAGAACTTTTCCATTTTCGTATTATTTGTTGTTATTGATTGGAGCGTTTGCGTGTGCAAGTGTGCAATTTTACCGTTAGTAAAGTTGTAAAAGGAAGTTATGATAGGTTAGATGAAGCATAAAAACACACAAACACACACGTTTACAGTGTCACTGAATGGATATTAAGTTTTAAGTTAATATTGAAAAGTCATCTGCCGTACACTTGGCCTTCTCTTCTGCTATACAAATTTATTATAGCGTGCTTGATAAAGTCGCTTTTTATCTTATATTTATCCATGTTGTTATCTCCCTCTATCTCTCTCTATCTCAGTGCATTGTCGTTTTAAAACTATTAGTGAAATTAAATCAGAAGTTGACACATGCACATGGTGGATACATCGTATATTAAACAAATGGTATTAGGTTTTAAGCATATTGCACACTTATTTTAATGATTGTATGTGTGTGTGTATATATACATATAAGGTTTCAACACTTTCATTCATTCTGAAGTGGAATCCACTTAATTTCATTTTTTAATAATGAAATGGATTCGAACATGTATGCAGGTGCACGATTTTCTTATGTGTATGGGTAAACACATTATTATTAACATTCACATAGCATGCATGCATGTATGCATGTGTGTATTGTATTCACGTTATAAAAAGAACCGGTTCACCATAAACTTTTTGATGATATTAGTATTCTCCATGTTTATGTACATACTCATCATAAGTGTTGTTGCAAAGTGGTTGTTGACTTTTCTTCTTCTTCTATTTCAGTAATATATGTATAAAGGAAGCTAAATTAGACAATGCAGCGTTTGCGTATCTGCTAATAATAATAATAATTAAATGAAAATGTTATAATCGGTTAAGATCAACCATTTAATATCCTACAATATTTCGTTCCTTAATTTATGCTACAAAATTGTTGTAGGAAAAAAACTTAATACACTTCGTAAAATACCATTTTATGAGTAAAGGTTGTAAAAATGGTCCGTTCGGGTCCATTAAATCGATTTAGTCAATTTCGAAATGGCCGTACCAAATTTCAACTTTGCAGCGTTATTTTAAGGGCTAATCCAATTAATATGAATTATATTTAATAGACAACCGTAATATAAGAGATTGATAAATTATCAGTCTTATTATGTAAGTCATCGTAGTCGTTGCCGTCGCCTTCAATTTCTACTCCTCTTCGCTATATTTAACTCATATCTTTGATATAATATAATACCGTGTAGGAATGGACCTCTGCGAATCATTCGCAGACACCAAACACGAACTGAGACAAGGCGACAACATTTTATGCACCTTCTTCAATATAACACTTCACTTTTGTCTTGATTCCCGCTTACATAGACGACATTAACTAGAAAGCGAACAACATTGAGAGGGAATCGACAAGTATGATTCCAGTGGCGAATTAAGACAAAACGAAGTGAACAGTATCAATAGGGATTCACTCTTAAAATCTCATGCATATTGTGACCGATATAACTTCCAATAATGTCAGCGTAAAGATAAAGCGGAGAATTATGATTGTTAACGAGTGCTAGTACGGGTTAAGTAAGCAAATAAATAGCAAAGCCCGGATGGAGCGCGCCCAAGCGGGACAAACACTCTATTCTTCGTATCGAATTTTAGACGAAAGGACGCCTCAGCAGAATTTAGCGAAAGCAAGTAGGAATTAAGGACGACGACGACGACTTACCTAACCAGTTTGTATAAGTACTAGAATGGTTGGTTTCCCATTTTTTGGTCTAAGTCAAATACAGTGCTTTTTACTTTGTCTTAATTTCCAGTTAACTGTTGAAATAAAACAGTTGTTATTTGTCAAGTATCTGGTGGTTCACGCTCTCCCATTCCCTCTCTTTCTTTCTAGCTACATAGTTCGCCTGAATAAATCGAGTTATAAAGCCATATCTCTTGAATAGAATTTTTTTTGGTTTTTTATTGTTTTTCATCTATTCATTTCTTCCATTTTCTTTCCGTTAGCTGGTAAAAACATAGCAAACAAATCCGTGCATGACTTTCTCTTCTTATTATTGTATATTCGTATTCTACGTCCTGTTGATTGTGTCGTGCATGAAATGAAGTCAATGTAGCAACAGGCTGTGAAGCTTCTCGGTATAGCATATAGTATATACAAGTATGAACATTTTACTTACCTTTCGTGATTAATCATCGTTTACTTTCAACACGATAGCATATGAAAATAAAATATTGTAGAAATTGCTTTCTAATAGTTTAAGCATTCATTCTATGATTTGTATCACTTTTTATTGAGATTGTGTTAGAGTGTAAATAATGCTTATTCTTATTCATTTTAATTGGAAATAAATCAAATTTTTTTTTATGTAAGTAGATGTATGGGAAATGTATATGTACTATATAATAAAAATTCCGAAAATTCGGAAAATGAACATAAATTGTTAGCGGTCTCTATTTACACTTTGGAAGTGAAGTAAGTGAAAAGCTTATGATAGGAATGAAGAGTGAGTAAAGGTGTATACTTGGTAGTAAATGAGCTTCCCAATAATGCTTAGGATTTTTCTAAGAGTTTTCCTCTACGCACTAGTTTATAAAAAAGACGATTTAAGGACCACGCTAAAGGAAAGGTACAGCGGAGATATTTCTCTTTATTTTAGTTCACTATTTATAATTTGTAAAAATGCATCTTCATCCTTCATCATAGAAAATAATCTTTAACACCCCGATATACGTTTTCGAGTTAATTATCGATAAGTTTCGCATTAGATTATATCCTGTGTTTATATTTTTACAGTGCTTACCATTCGTTCCGAATGCTTCAGGTAGATTACAATTGAAAAAGGGAAAATGAGATGAACTATTAAAAGAAAGGATCGAAGCACTTATAAGAAGAGAAAGACTTACATTTTTTATAGGCTCACAATTTATATGAACATTACCCACCCCTCGGTAGTGAAAATGGGACAAGAAAGCCTCGGGTTCGTTTGTTATTCAACTTAATAAGAAAGTACATAGTGTCATTTCTTCCTCTCCTTTCGAATATGAAAGTTTTAAATAAACACCACAGTAATGACAGGTGCCGCATTAATTTGTTTAATTGCTGGCCAACACGAGAGGCGTTCATTAGTTTATGTCACCAAAAAAAGAAGGAAAACAAGTAAAAAAGGTTTATTTACATACAAGATTAGAGGGCGTAATCGTATATATATATATCACGCCCACCGGAGCGTATTTAAGATTTAGCCTAAGCCAAATTTAGTTTTTTTACTTGCTTAAAATTTCTTTGTTAAAGTTTTACCGTATAGCCCAAAGATCTCATATCAGCTCTAACATTGCCAACGGGTTAAATATCATAAAAGCAGTCATTCCCATTTTCTATTATATTCTACTTAGCACATACACACACGCCACATACACACATATGTATGTATATACTTGAAGAATGATGTAATTTGTAGGTGTGCTGGTATTTTATAAGGACACACTCGCACATCTTCTATATTTTAATTTAAATGATAATAATAATGATAATGATGATGATGCGCTCGATATCAGAATATCAATTAAAAACTCATTAGTTTGGTGTGAGCTACCAAAGTCTTAGAGTAGATGGAAGCATCAGCACAAAGACTGCAATTATTTTCACCGCCCCTTAAATTTTCCTTTCTTTTTTTATCATCTTGTTTGTTTGATGTCTCCAGCGTTGCTGCTAGTGTTGGCGTTGGTGTCGGTGTTTTTGCTACCATATAATCCCGAACGTTTACTTCTTCTTCGTAGTTCTGAAATGAGGAAAAGTTTTCAGCTGGCATATGGTGAGGTGGTAATGGTGACACAAGTATTCAGCTGACGTTGGGGAAATGTTATAATTTATTCTTAATACATTTTAACTAATGATGACACTTAATACTTTGACTTGCCAGGGCGGCAGATGTTGTCTATGCATAAAAACATGCGCGAAATAAAGTAGACACTAAGATGTTGGAGGAGTGATAAAAGAAGAACTTGAAGAATGCAACAATAATAAGAAATAGTTTATGGTATGTGTAGTACGTGTAGGAACGTAGGCGACACGGATAATGATGATGATGGAGATTTCCTCCTAACTAATGTTGATATTTACACCACTAAATATTAACGTATATTGGAGCGGTGTTTATGAAGAAACGGTGGGCCTGTACCAAATATCGACATTATTAACCAGAAAGCGATACATTTTTAAGTAATAAGAAAGAATCGGCTAGACTGGTTCTAGCGGTGAATGAGGACAAAACGAAGTGAACAGTATCAACAGGGATTCATTGCTCTTAAAATTGATATAACTTCGAGAAAGTACCTAAATTCGTCTACCTAGGTACAGCTATAAATATCTCCAATAATGTCAGCATGGAGATAAAGCAGATAACGCGGATTAAGATTTCTGAAATGTGCTAAGTAAACAGAGCACAGCAACTCTTTCTCTTCCGAGTGACAAATCTTATAAGACCCTCATCATCCTTGTGCTACTTTCTGCGTTGAAGCAAAGACGAAAACCCACAGTGATGAGACTTTTGTAGGTGGGTTTGAGGGTCTTTAGTTCTTTACGCGTTTGCGATGAGTTCCGACGCAAAGTGAACTGTTTAAGCTTTACCTCGTCCTTGATATAGTTGCGATGGTTTGATTACGTGATGGACCAAAATGCTCCAGTCAGGATAGTGTTTGGGCGGAAACAGAATGAACGTCGCGCAAGAGGAAGATCGAAATTCTAGGGGAGAAACCAAGTGTTTAAGAAGACATGCAGAAGATCAAAGCGCATGGCGTTCTTTCTTGAAAAAATCTAAATAGGTTGTAAGAGGCCAGTTATGTTGATAGGTTTGTAACAAAAATATCCAAATTATTTTAATTCATATTTTACAATATAATGCAAGTCCCGCATACAGCTTAGTTGTTAATACGGGAAATGGCACAATAAGAAGAGAAGATAAAAAAACTGTGAACCACTCTAGTATCAGTTTATGAGACACAAACATTCTAGAGTAAATGCAATTTTAGTTTGGCGTAGGTTGACAAGCTGCGCCTTCTGTTCATGTACAATATGAAAGGAACGCTTCTTCTCTTAACTTAACTCACAGCACTATTTTATTACTACAAAATGATACTTTAGTGTTGTTAGTACTTGTTGTATGCATGTATGTATGAATGTATGTATGTATGTATGTACAGTATGAGTGCTAATGGCATGTTAGCGGCCAGAAAAAAGCAATATGGGAAAATAAACAGTTAACGACCGCATTTGTTGTTCATTCATTTTATATAAATTTCTTGCCATCTTGCCAGAGACTAAATTGCTAAACTAACTAACTGACGTACATACAGTTTGGAGCGTATGGAAGTGAAAAAAGTAAGAAAATGCGGGAGAGTGGGTTCTAAACGAGCACCAGCAGTTTTACATGGGGGCAATCACTTAGGCGTCAACCTTGGAGAGTGTAACGTTATTATCATTAGCTAATATTAGAATTATACGTACGACACGTACAATGAGTAAGCACGGCATCTGGGCATGTTTACATATAGTATACAAATACCCTCCCATTTTTTATATCACGTAAAAGTGATACCAGAACACTAATAAGTTACCGGTCTCGAAATGAAAAGTGTGAAAAATTTCGGTACTGAATAGATAGAAGGATAAAAAGTTTACTCTTACTTTTGCCACACTTAAAAGAAGAAGGCAGAGGTTTAAGAATTGTTAAAAAAAAAGCGCTTATACTTAGGTTAGGTGGGGTTTAGTTTAAGGGGTAGTTCGTTGTTACAAAGATGAGTTACTTGGAGGCCACCAGGGCTTATTGTGGTTCCTTGTTGGAATGTTAACCATAAACGAATATTAATTTCATCAGCTATCCTGTGGTGGCAATAAATCGTTTAAAAGGACATTCATAGAAACAGATCTTTAACTGATACCAACTCTTCCGCATCTCTTCTCCGACTTTTGCAGAAGTCGTTATGTGAGACACCATACCCGAAGACCAAATAGAATATGAGATAGAGCCGCGTAAATATTCGTACGAATGCAGATCCATAGTTTTACGACGATTTAATTTTGAACAGATTATGCGGGATATTTGACAACTTGATAGAACAGACCATTTGTTGTTGATGTATCTCGCTGGTTAACTTTTAAGTTACCTTATCTGTAGAGTTTTTACTTGAGAGTTGAGGCATCCATTACAACATTTATATATGACCGGCCTACTCTCCACACAGATGATAATATTGAAAGGTTTAATTTCTTTCTCATTTATTCTGCCTGCAGCTATCTCAATTTGGAATACACTGCAGAAATTTGATAGTGCATACGTCTCTCAATCGGTTTTAGATCCAGCTATCCAGAAGATTGTAAGTTCATCGACATCT
Source organism: Crataerina pallida (assembly GCA_949710015.1). NCBI lineage: Eukaryota > Metazoa > Arthropoda > Insecta > Diptera > Hippoboscidae > Crataerina > Crataerina pallida. Next base: position 33,887,977 of record OX453289.1, on the reverse strand, counting down.
GTCGCGATGTATGCCTCCCAATCGTCTTTGGATGGTACACCGAGAAGCATTTTTCCGTATTATCTTCTTCTTAGTTATAATATTATATTTTAAGCTTCTTGTTTCCTTCTTTTTCCCTGTTGTTGTTACATCGCGAACATTCATAAATAAAAACTACACTGTCAAGAATATTACAAAAACCATCTTTTATGATCCATTTAGTATACATATAATATAAGAATATTACCATTAATGTAAAATTATTATGCCACCATTTAGTGGAAAGGTGAGACAATTAAATAAAAATATAAACTTTTCTTATTACAAAATGTAGCAACTTTAGAGAGTTTATGGTCCTTCAAAGCCGCGCAGTGAGTGTTTTCATTTTTTATTGTATGTGTTTTTTTCCAACCGCCCTCGAAATAATTGCAATTAACATCAATTGCGGCAAATAAAATGTAATTACATCTGTAATGGTGTAAATTGGGGGGAAAAAAATATAAAAAAGAGCAACAATAGCATTATAAATGCAATGCTATAGATGAATAGAAAGAAGAGGAAGAATCTGTCAAGTCGGGGAGGAAGAGGGCAAACAAAACAAAAGGAGTTGGAGTGAAAAACGTTAATGATGTTTGGATGGTTGGCTGGAGAAAAAGTGAGGAGGCGCGCTTCGTTTTTGACCGCAATATGCAGCATGCAGCATACCATTGGTTTATATGGCCACGTTAGCAACGAAAGCCTGCTTAAGCACGTTATCCTTTAGATTATAACACCACATTATGGTGTCTTTGGTACAATATGTTTTTTATTCCATTTGTAACATATATATGAAGGCTTTGGTGTTGTCAAAATGTATTTGTTTTACTCTTAAGCAACCAGTGGGAATGTACCAGCAGTACAGAGTAATAACTGGTACCGCGGTATTTCTGGTTTATGTTTATATAGTTTTGAATATAAATCAATCTTATAACTTCGATCTTGAAAATTCCATCTTTATTTTTAATTAATATTTTAACACACAAATGTGGAGAGCATCTAAGATTTTATACAAAGTAAAGACAGATTTTATCCGGTTGCAAAACCTAGAAAGAGACTTCAAACCACTCTACAAAGTATCTAAATATATATTTGTATATATATACTTGATGAGCATCAACATCTTACTCCATCTGAGTGTATGTCCATGTACTCGTTGTTGCCACTCTTACTGACGTACATTATACCCTGTACCACTTGTTTTGAGCTATTGAAGTACAATTTCTTGCCGTATGTTATTTGTCATAAAAGTTGAGCTATTCGTAGCTAATATATTTGTAATTACGCCATCCAATGATATGCGAAAAATTGGCGTGGCGGGGTCGTATAACAGACACACCCACAATTTAAACAAATCTTTAATTATCAAAGATTTGAAATATTTAGTTTAAAGCGCAATCAGATCCAATATTTGTTGAGAGAGGTGGAGGGAATTAAACTTTGACTCAAGCTATGATTTAGTTGTCAAAACGCCCAAAGTCGGACATCGATCAAAAACAGACATCGAAGACCCCACAAAGTATTTATATTTTGAATTAGCATCGAATACAAAGTCAATCTAACCGGAGTGCGTTTTTTGTGGTAAAAACTCTTCTAGTCGCAAAAATTTGAGATATCGATTCCAACTGAAGGCAGAAGTGGTCAAGCGATACGCCGACAATGCAACAAAACCTGCAAAAGGAGCAATTTTTATATATGCAGAGAATATTTAACATTTTCACTGACCCATAATATACACGTTGAGTCACAATTTTTAACATCTAACAGACGCATGACACATACGTTGAGTCACACCGGCTATAATAATTGGCTATTTTTTAAATAAATTTTCCGCAATAATTATAAAGTTCTTTGTGTATATATAGACATACGAGTACATGTACATAGGGCAGCTTTCGTGCATCGAGGGTGGGTATTCAACATTTGGCATCAGCCAAATATAGTTTTTTTATTTGTTTTTTGTTTCGTTTTAACAACATGACATTATGCGTGTCTATCTGTGTTTTTTTATTGTTATTTTTATTTTTATTTTTTGATTCCCTTGTGCCCTTGTTACATGCCAATGCGTATCTATCCGATTAACATTAAACGCAGCAGGGTATTGTTGTTCAGAGCATACAAAATCAACAACTTCAGCAAATCTTCGTCGAATGAAATCATTAATGAAAAATTCATTAGCATAGTTTAAGCTTTGAACTTTAGCTGTGCCTCACAGTTGTATATTGTATATACAAGCATATTATGGACTCTGTTTTGATTATCCAGTTCTTTAGGGTATCCCATTACAATGGAGCTGCGGAGCAATGCGGTGTATTAGGGGCGTTGTGTTTAAGTACAGCATGCTGTTGCTTGCACCGAGTAATTACGCAACACAATAAAGGTGCATGTGTGTGTGTGTGTGTGTGTGTATGTATGTTTATTTGTTTGTATAAATCCAACTGTGCGTGTATAGGTTGTGTTAGGGAAAATGCGAAATCCGAAAAAATCCTTCAAATTACTTGCAGCTACGTAACAACAAAATCTCGAACATGCACTCGTAACAGTTTAGCAAAAACAAGACTCTGAAAATAATACACACGCAACTGCGTTCCACTGCTGCATTCATATATAAAATATTTTGTTTTTGCTCTACCACGTATGCTTTTCAGCTGTTGCTCTATAAGAAGACTACTTATCACTCATTCTATACTTTCAGTTCATCTCAGCCGAAATTTGCTGTGTTGCCTTTTGGCTTTTTTTTAAAGTTTTGTTATTTTGATTCAGCTAAATTGTTAGGAAAATGATTTTGCATTAGTTGGTGTTGATGTGTTTTGCATGGGCATACATATGACGGTGGGTTGGTGATGCTCTGATCGTTATATTGGACGTTTGCCTTTATGGATTGAAGTGTAATAGTGCATGTGACGTACCAGCAAACTACCGTTAAATGCGGTATACAACAACTACAATGGGACGGTAATGTACACAATGACAGAAAGGGGTGACAGTGAGTGGGCTGTGGTAGGTGTTTGTAAGCGTTAAAATATCAAAATCGTCACAGACTGCATGCAGGAATGGATGGGTCAAAGAATGAATGCGTACAAATGAATGAACGAATGAGTGAAGAAGCCATCGAATCATTTAACAAGAAAACCAACGAAACTAACCAACCAACCAGTCAGCCAACCATCTACACCAACTATCCAATTTAGTAGCAAGGCAGGTAGCAGCCGCCTGGTCATTCATACCATTATCTTGGCTGATGCCACACAGAATAACCGACAATAACAACACTAACACGATTAAGAGCAGCCATAAAACCATATCTGGTTAGAGTCTTTGTTATTGCGGCCATCGGAAATAGAAATAAACTTTTTAATTAAGTTCACATCAAGTCCTGTGCATGGCTCTCATTTCGAACAAAGAAATCACAACAATGGCACTCGCACATTAAAATAACAACGTTAACCTTTTATTTTCAGTCTCCCTTCGTTAAGTTTTATAAACATTCCCAAATACAATTTCAATGTTTTCGAAACACACACACATGCACGCACAATGGCTCCAGCTAGGGGCCAAAATGCTTTTGCAATCGTATGTTTCTATACAGTTTTTCCCATTCCGTTCATTTCTTCATACACAATTAACTCGTTTATTGAAGTGCTAAAATGGCTATATATATGTATATAGGAATATAAAGCTATAATAATAATATAAATGAATGACAAAAAGGGTAAAAGAACTAAAAAAAGTCATTGGATGGATTTTCTGGTCAAGCAGGAGCCATTTCCAAAGGTGGGATATTTAAATTTCACTGTTTTTTAAATGCTGCACCTACACTTGACATATTCTTAATCAATATCTAAATCTAAAACATTCTAGATATGTCTGTCTGTCTGTCCGGTTGTTGTTAATCGTAAAAAAATTAGTTGTTGAGCTATAATTTTTCTGATTTCTTCAAGCAGTTTTCCATTTAAATAAGGTGGAATCGGTAAAATGTCACGCCCATAATTGGCATAAATCAATCAAATCGACTTGTGCATTTACAATGTTGTCACCATATATCCGGTATCTGGCTACGAGGTACTCGCGAGTCTCACATCATTTTCCTACGGGCTCCCCACTTTGCAAGACAGTATAGATAGCCAACTTCGATTTTTATTAGGATATATTTATAGAGTTTCTGAAGCTTTCTTCTGCATCTTGTAAAATTTTTAACAAACTTAGTAACCGCTCTCTGTAGAAGGCTTAAAAAGATTTGAGTTCAATCGAAGATAATTTTTACTATTATTTATTATGTGGAAGTGGCAACTATATAAATTTCTAATTATTTTAAAAACTATTCAAGTACAATACTTGATAGTTTTCAACTCCAGAGATCAAAGTCTAAGTTGTCGAAGGTGGAATGAATGTTGTGAACCTATCCGTCAATCTTGCTAGTTTGTGTGGCTCCAAAATTTTAATTTCAATGCTAATATATTAAGATTGATTTACCACAAATTTTTTTTAAATCCTTGATACCCTTATCCTTCACAACAGCAGTGCTTACTATTCATTTGTCACATAACCCTATGATATATTTTAGCTGAAAATGAGGCCATTTTGTGAAGGACTTTAACCTTTGCTTTTTCAGTTTGGAGATTTCAATTTATTTAGTGATAAACAGTTAAGGAAAGAAAGTTACGCGTTAGTTGGTTTCATTCTTTATATGCTCGGTATGGTGATATTATTGTTGTTGAAAGCAAGTGCCGTGCTGTCTTCCTCCCTATCTCTCTCTGAGTCCTTCCTCTTGTATGGAAAAAGAATGAACTTTCCTGTTGTTGATAGGTTCTCAATTGTTACAATAGCGCAACACGCAGACAAAGAATCTCTTAACAAAACATGTATACATTGAAAAGACATCCTCTTTTCTATTGTTAGTGCTTGTGACAATCCGGCGTACCTCTGTAAAGTCTCATTTTCACCTCCCCAACACACAAAACAGTCACTACTGCTACTATTTACAATGAGGTATGAACTCTACAAAACAGAGTCACACAATCCGTACGTAATTCTATGAAAATCTCAACTACCAAATGCAAAGAATAAAAAAAACGAACAGTACATCAACTAAAAAAGTACGAAAATAGATACACAGCGTAAATGGATAACAAGTAGGTATCCGAGATTAAGATACCGATTTTATGAAGTGTTTATGAACATTGCTTTCAAATTCCGTGATTGAAGTGCGATTTCAATTTCATCTGACACAGCATGTGCTCCGTGCAGATGGATACATTCCTGCTGCATATACAATTCTTCTGAACAACCCACTCTCCCTCCGTCTTGCTCTTGCTCAGTTTGATAGTCGTGATTTGGATTTGTTTATTGCTTGGTTAATTCAGAAAGCATTAAATAGATTAAGCGAGCACTCCTTTACATCTATAATACATCTAACTACAACACTCTGTACGAGGAATGAAAGATGGAGAGATAAAGAAAGAGTAAATCTGCATTTGAAACTTTGGCAAGGTTGCAAAGTTGACTTTAATCATTAGCTTTGAAGAACCTTTTGAAGGCAAAAGAAGACACAGAGTAAACAATTTTTTATGGGGACTGAATGAGGGGTCATACAATGGCATTTCTAGCCGTCTCATCATAAATGTCAACATTGTCATGATTATAAGAGGCATTGGCAAACATAAAAAAAATTCAAACAGTGAGTGTTGTAATTGAAGTTAAAACAATAAATGTTTTCTTGTGCGTTAAGAACGACCCTGGGATACCTTACAACACTTAAGCTTTCTCTTAAATGCAAGACCATCTGAATACAATGAATACTTACCCTACCGCCATGATTGGTATTTCGTTTGCAACAGGTCAGACAGAAGCATCACACATTCTACCTTTTTAATAAGCATCAAAATCTTAGTCGATCTGGACATATATATCCGCGTCTCTGTTTGTTGTTGACAATATCTTTGTATTCGGATTTGGTAAGTTTGTGATAACGTACACAATATATGTCCTCGTATGCAAGTTTATTTAATAAGAGGGGAATCGTTTCGAATTTGTAAACATCTATGCAGTCGCTGTTATAGTCTGTGTATCTGCAATAAAGGCTGCATCATTTATAATACGTATAATCGTTTGGGGAAGTCATTTTTTTATATCCACCATCATAATGGTATGGGGGTATATTGTTTTTGTTCAAACATTTGTAAGTATCAGAAGTGGATATATCACTCCCCTAAACGTATATGTATTCTTTCTTAGCATCGAATTTTAATTTGACTTAACCTTTCGGTTCGTCTGTGTGTCCGTGGAACTCTCGCGGTCGAATAAATCGTTACTAAAAAAATTGTGCTAAAATTTGTTATACACAATATTCGAGTTTGTTTCCGTTTTCCTATTGCAAAAGGGCAAATTCAGACCAAGGATACACCCGCAATGATGTCTAAAAACAATGTCATCACTCTCGCAGTCGCACATTTTCAGATATTGCGCTGAAATTTGGTATAAAATTTGGCAAAATCGTTTCTTAGACTAGTTCAAAACTTCAGAAAGTTCAGTGTACTGAGCTAGGCTATACATTTCGATTCGCGCATTGAAAATTCCGTTTTCAAACAAAAAGCGAAAATCGAAATTAGTCCTTTATTTGTACATTCTAACGGTGTATGAAGAATATAAATTGAATTAGCGGTTCGGCAGATATATTAAAAAAAAAACAACGTTATCATTTCAATAAAATAATTTCACACTGCGTGCTGTAGACTTTATAGTGGCGCTCTATTTTATAAGTGAGTATCCTTGATTTGATGGTGAGTATGCTAGATTTGGCATACGCCTAATGTATCCCTTGTTTACTTGTTTTTTGTATTTATTTTATGCCATTCTCTCCTCCATCCATTTTACTGTGCTTTTCTACATCTATCTAAACGCTAGGTATTCTACCTGCCTGCATATGAATATTAAATTGCGTCTTTATGTACATTATAATAAAACGTAATGGAAAAGATTGACGGCAAAAAAACAATAATAGAAACCAAACAAGACAAGTAAAAAAGTTATATACGGTAGAAGTGAATTTTGGAACACCCATCTTTTTGGGAAATTTGAAACAAAAACTTATTACTAGCATTGATAAAATATGAGCCGGGTCTTAGAGGAAAGAAAGCTTAAAAAAAGTCTTAAAAACCGATTAAAAACCTTTTCAGTCTTTGTTTTATTGCAAGCGCATTTTACGAGCGATTTCATCCAATTTCAAATTTTACTTTTGCTACTGTCAAAATGTTTACCCCTGGCGGACATAAAAAACTTTTTTCAGAATTTCACCCTGATCAAGAATATAAAATATACACATATGATTTAAGAAGGCTTTTTCTGAACTTTGCCAATGAAAGCTCTTCATCTTTTATAGCACAGGCTAAATATTAATAACCATCACTTATTGTACAAAAATATTTTATTTCATAATGATTATGTCTAAATGAACATTTATTGATCTGGTTGATATGACCGCTGACGCTGTACGGCTTAGTCAAGCACATTGTTGTCCACTATGTCTCTGAGCAACTGATTATAATAATCGTGATGAGTAAAATGAAGTAAAACGGTACGTTGACATTTAAATTGTTAGCTAAAAAGCAAAAAATACGACTAAATAGAATTGCGATTGCTACGCAAACGTAATGCCTCAGGGAACTCGAGACAGACATTAGAAATGAATTGTCGCAAATTTGAAATGGGGAGAAAAAAGTAAAGAATAAGTAAAAAAACTAAATGTGGTTTAGACCAAATCTTAAATACCCTCTGCATGTACATACAAACAGTAGGTGTGGCAGGTGCATTATTATGCCTTTTTAAATCGTACGTATGCAAGTCGAGTTTTACGGTTTATAAGTTTGTTTCTTTTTGAAAAATTCTAAGCATATGTTACGCCCACTTCTGGCATATTTATGAAAGGTCCAAATGTTAATATGTATACCGAATTTTGACTTTATAGGTTAATTTTTATAGCAACTTATAACTTAGTATATATTAAGGATAAAATAAAGTGTAAGAGACCGTACAAGGTATTTATATATAAATATAAAAAGATATATATATATATATTATTATATATGTGTTCAGATGGATATGTCCGTCCGTATATCTGTCTGTTTGTTGGAACGCTTACACCCGTTAATATTAAGATATTTAGCTAAAATTTTACACAAATATTTTCAACTTCTGTACGCATGTAATTCTCATTATATCCTGCACCATGTGTGGCAAAGGTATTTTAAGTTTGTGCAGATGTTTGTAACTCCTAAAGGCAAATGCCACAACCACCTTCAATTATACCCATCGAATCAGAACTAAAATCTAAATCGATTTAACTTAATTTATGCTCAAGCTACTGGTCGCATTTTTTTAAATATTATGAAATTTGATACAAGGACATGCATTGTTCCCCTTGTTCCATATTGAAAATAAAACAAATCGGACCATTATGGTCGAATTTGACCGACTATAAGATTTTAACTTGTTTTAATTGGATGAAATTTGTTAAGTGTCATCCACTACAATCCACAAAAATCTCTTATGGTCACAAAAATGAATATACAAAGTTGTAGTTTGGTAATGGTACGCCCACCGTTTATATATAAAGATGGAGGATATCTAAGATTTGGCTTAAGCTAAAGATTTTTTTTCACTATTTTTTTTTCTGTTAAATTGATCAACCTTAATTAGTACTCATAATACACATAATTACGTGTAGTTATTAATATGGAAGGTATAAAAAATTGAAAAAAAAAAAAAAACAAGTAAAATGAGGCCACATTAGGCATGTACCAAATGTAGAATACTCAATATCATTGACCTCTTTCAAATGGTTAGGAAATAATATCTGAAATTTCTTTAAACCATAGAGTAAAACGTAATACTGTGCGTACGTACGTTGCGCGATCACGCCCATTTTTACAACTTTGTTACAGACATGAAGAAGGAAGAATCTTTGAAAATTTTATATTTATATGGGGTCATCTCTAAAACATAATAACATTTATAATAAGTGGGCGTGGTTAATTTGAAATAATTAATAATCAAAATTTCATTTCTATATCTCTTATGAATATAATAACGGAAAAGTCCAAAAAGCAATCTGTTTTGCAAAATACATACATATATAATTATGATGATAGGTATAACAATGCATAATATGAAGGGAAACATAATTCAAAATATTGAACGGAAATGATTATTAGATATTTGTGCTATATACATATACACACATTATGTTAGTATCCATTACAGGATACTATGGCAGTAGAGTAAAGACAGAAAAGGAAATGTTCCAAATAAACTGAAATGTGGATAAAAAATTCTTGGCTTTGGCGTTAATACTGTGTTTTTGATGGAAACCGGTAGTTTTAAAGTGTTAAATGTTATTTGCCACACACACACACAAACACAGACTTTTTTTAGTTTTTATTTTCCTTTTTTTCCTAGATTCTGAGGTCATATTAAAATATATAAAAAAAAGGAAAAAAAGCCCAACAAATAAATTGCCCGAAAATGCCATTACGAGTCATTTGTCCGATGCGACTTCCTCTGAATGCTAGACATAACAAAAGATGTTGTCTTGATGGTGGTTGTTATTGTTGTTGGTTTTGTTCCTGCTACTATATTACTTATCAGTGTTTATGTGTGCTGTGCAGCTGGCGATGCGTAAAAATTTATAGGTGGATCTCAGTCAACCGTACAAATCGACATTAAAAAATAAATTTTCGTGGTCATGAAATGTTGTTACAGTTTTATCTATCTTTCTTTTACTGTTCTTTTCGTTTTCATTTCATTTTTTTATTTGTTTATTTCTTTTTTGATTTCTTTTCCCATTCTGACTTTGGTTGAGAATTTTTAAAAGCAATTGTTAAATAAGTTATACCAGCACCTGATATTCTAGTGAATTATTTTAACTTTTAGATATTACGTGTGTGTGTATGTTTCAGTATTGTGACTATATATTATTTATCAAATATCCATCCCTCCTAAAATAGAGGGTTATACTAACAAGCTTCAGAGACTACATTTTTGATCTGCATCAAAATCGGTGTTGATCTAGTTGTGTGCTGTTTCTGAAATGCTTGCGATCGCAAATTGAGATGTCGAGTTGGCATTCCTAGCTTATGTAAAAAATTATCTATTGAAAGTAGGCAAAATTGGTCACCGGCCACACCCACAATCGACAAAAATATATCCATTATCCACGAAAATTGAACTCTGGAATCCTCCTTATTACATAATCTATAATACATAAAATATTGAAGACTTAAAACAGGTATTTGTCACGCCCATTTAAAAAAATTTATTTGGCACAGAATCCGCCATACATAATGCAAAATACATAAACTATAAAAGGCATAGTAAGGCACCTGCCGCGATCATTTTTCTATGAAGGTGATCTTTAAGGAAATTTGCTTTTTTTGGTGTTTCATTAATTTTGAAGTTATCTTTTAAACTTACCTATGTCGACTACTTTTATTAAGTGTTAAATCATATTTTTTTCAATTTTTAATATTGTCAAACAGACAGACAGACAGACAGACATGGCTAAGTCCCTTCAGAGTTTCTTTATGGTTAAGAATATATTTATATATTGTATACCGCCCACCTAATGGGGAGCGCATTAGAAAAAAATTTTAAAGTATGTGATAAAAGAACAAGTAATGCAAGTAAGAAAATTAAATTTATCTTCAGCCAAATTTTTAATATCCTCCACTTGAACGTACAAAAAGTGGGCGTGACAGATGTCTGATTATGCCCTGTAATAGTGTATATTATACTAGTCGAATTTTGTCGAATTTTTGGTAAATAGTGGATGTGTCTTTTATGACATTATGCCCACTTTTGGCACATATATGGATGGGGTAGTCATATACATGTGTACCAAATTGCAACTTCATACCTTAATTTTTGTGCTTAATAGATGGATTTTTGTCGATTGTGGGCGTGGATTTCAACCTCTTTTGCACAATGTAAATAACAATCTACATGAAGAAATTAGAAGTGTCTAAATAAAATCAGTATCAGTTCAATATCTTCAAATTTACGATCGTGAACGTACCTAAAACAGACGGACATACGTATCAATTGTCTCAGTTTTTGATAATGATTCTGACGCCTCTTTCTCGGTTTTGCAAATAAAATGACAAACTCAGCATACGTTCCATCACAAACGTTGAGGATATAATAATTTGAGTACAACGAGCACTTACTCTGTCGTTCATTTTCTATTGAGTAGATGCATGTAATACAATCTACAATATACAACTCGTTTGACTTTTGTATACCATATAATGGATTATCCAATGGCAACTGAAGACAGACATTGATTTGCAGTGCAATCATATCAGATTTTGGCAATCGTTATGGTGTCACTTTTGTTTCATTCCACTCTTGTGCGTTATACTGTAAATATTGCTGTGTTGTTATGTGATTAGTAATAGAAGCAGTAGCAGTCGTAGTGGTGGTGAGGGGTCACAAGCAACATACTTCACTGGTGGCTTCAGTCTCTATGCATATGTACCGTTTGTCAAGATTTATGGTTTTACTAAAAATTTCGATTACATTTTTCCTGCAAACGTTATCACATATATCTCTTCCTTATCACTGTCACTGTGTTTGTTATTATTTTGTTGTTGTTGTTGTTGTTATTGTTCTTATTATTATTATTATTACTGCTTAGGATGATCATTAATTTTCGAGTACAAAAGTTAAATTGAAAATTTCATTAAAAAGTTTTCATTGGCAAAGTTTTTCATCATTTCGGAGCTCAAGCTAAACGGTCGTTAAAGCAAAACGTCCACTCCTTGAATCATCCATTCTTCCATACCCCACCCACCTCATTCACTTACTCATGACGACGACGATGATGATGATGATGGCAATGTTGATGATAGCTTGACCACACTCGTAAATAATTTATGAAATTTTTTTTGGACTCAATTTGTAACTGTTGAACGGCATATGTACGTATGTGAGCGTAAATTTGTAACCAATTCTGGTGACATGATATTGCTTGAAAATGAGGTAAATTGTCTTGCTGAACTTTTGGCAAAGACAAATATTTCTTTTTTTTTTGTGTATGTTCACAGAGTACGATGATAATGTGCTGGCCAAATTTATCAATTTCCGTTATGGGTACTGGGCTTACAAAGGCTTCCATTTGTGTGATTATTCATAGAATTTTCGAAAACAATTTATTTGACTTGTATTTAAGGGAAGCAGGAGAGAGAAAGAGAGAAAGAGTTTGCATTAATTATCATTCTACAGCAGTTGTGGTGAAGAGTATATTAAGTTTAAACAGTTATTGATTCAAAATTATTCCGTCTCTTCATCTGTACGTCTGTCCGTATTATTATATAATAATAATGTCTACAGTTTACATTATTTGAGATATTTTGACAGTTTTCTTTAAATTATACTTCATCTCCAAAAAGATTTTTCACGACATTATTGTATATAACGCTGACCAGCGTTTAGTGACACTGTACTAAACAATTGGCCCCAAGTGTTGTAGTGTGATTAAATGGTTCAGTTTGACCGACTTTAGAAAACCGTTCAATAGAATACAAATGAATGTGAATGTGAATATGTGTGTATGTGTGTATTTAAGTAATTTTGTGGCAAAGTCATATACCTGCTTATAATCCATTAGACTTGATTTCACATCGTACAACAAGCTGTTGTGGAAAAATAATTAGTTAGTAATGAAAAGGAACTCTTTGCAAGCTTGTCCACAAGGATAAAAAAACAAAAGTAATAGAAAAACAATTTAACCGTCTTTTCATGTTAACACTGTTTAAGGCTTGTTCCTTTTTTATTGTAGCATTTGTAATTGTCAACTGTTAACAATGAAAAGCGAGGTTTTTGCTTTTTGCAGCAGACAAACAACAGTTTACGTATAAAAGTTAAAAAATATGAAATGAAAATATTTTATTGCATATTAATGCAGGCAACGCACTTTTACAAACCCACTCACACATTTATGGTGTATACAACGACTTATAAGTACAGCCAAAAAAGGAACATTTTACACCGTCACGACAATTAACACTTTACTGCTGTTGCTGCTGCCGCCGCCGACTCGTGTGACGTACAATATGTATAATAAAACAAGTGAAAAAACTAAGTTTGGTTTAAGCCAAATCTTAAATACACTCCATATTTCCAAGCAAACAGAGGGCGTGACATTTAGTTAATAACGCCTTCTATAGTTTATAAATTATATAATCAACCTCCACATTAAATTCAACACAAACAGTTTTTTTTTTTGAATTGTGGGCGTGTCTGTTGTACGCGCGACTATGCGCATTTTTGGTACTTCGATGAAAGATGTAATTACAAAAATGTGTATTTCAACTTCGGAAGTTAATTTTTTTGACGATATATAGATTTTTGCAGATTGTGAGCGCGGCTCTTAATCGATTCTGCCTAATTTAAATGGTGTTCTGTAGAATTTCAAAGTTTATATAGAAAATTTCAAAATTTTCGACTGTGAGAATGCCAACAACAGACACATGAACAAACGGACGGACCTAGACATACCTAGATCGACCGAGTTTATGATGCTGATCAAGAAAGTATATACTTAGTAGGCTGTCTGACATCTCCTCCGGGGTATTGCAAATGACGACCAACGTGGAGGGTATAATGAAAAAATCTGTATAATGTTTGTAAAGTTACTCTAGCGCCGTTGTTGCTGTTACTGCTCAATACCACAATACAATATGTAAAGTAAAAGAACCGGGAAATGAAAATCCCCAACAATTAGTACTTGAATTTTCTCAACTCATTTTTATAGTTAAAAGTTGCATTTCTTCCGGTTTGCGGAGAATTCACTTTCTGTCTCTTTCTTTCATTTTTTTTTTTTTCTTTCATTTTAATTTTTGTCGGTATAAGCAGCTTTTTGTTTATGTGACCATCTGCTGCTGTTGCTACTGCGGCTGTTGCTTGTGTGCGTGCTACTGAAAAAGTTATAAAATATTAGATGTCTGTCATGCTGTGTGGTGTGTGCGTGCGTGACCAGTTAGGTAACTGCTGTTTGGTTTGTTGGTTTTTTCCTTTTTTCTTCTTCTTTGTTGTTGTTATTATTATTGGGTATTTATGGTGATTTTCTCAATTAACTTATTGTACCGATTATTCACTACGTAATTCGGTTCAATTATTTGAAACAACCAAATTAGATTCAAAGAGTTTATATTGTCATCGTTATTAAGTACAGTGATGCTTGCACAACACGGACATGAAGTTAGTGTCCTTTATAAGTGCCGCTTAAATTTCGTTTCGTTTCTTTATAGAGGCCAAGACTTAACTTACCCTGTTTAAGAAGCTATGCTTTGTTAAGTTTGTTTTGTCTATCCGTCCATTTTCAGCAACATTGTTAACGTAATTTTATTATTTAATTAACAAATATTTTAAAATTCACAATCATAATTAGTACAACCTGTAACATATGCATGTACATGTAAAATTTCACGCTATAATTCTTTATAGATTACGAGTAATGAGTACTTGAATTTCATATACATTGTTAAGAGAAGTACCTTTGATGTAAGCATTCTAGGTACAATACTCGTACATGGTTTTTTGAATTTAAATCTATTATGTTTATAAAATGCACTTTTCTACATATAGTAAAAGAATAAGGGTCTCTCTTTTACCCCTTGTTTATTTTTGATTAATTATTTAATTAGAAAATAAAGAAAAACCAGTTAAAAAGAATTAAAAGAAAAACTATAACCACAAGGTGCAGGGTTTTCAGAAATCGCATTAATTCGAATTAAGTTTCCCTACTTGTTCATGCTTCACATTCATAGGATTAAGGATTTTGCATTCCATTAATGAGACGAAAGCAACAAAGAACGAAGTGTAAAGAAGGTGTGCGTAAGAATCTTGCTTGCCAATTTAAATCCTATACCATTAAACTGCACGCATGAATTTCAATTTGAATACTGCTTGTATTGCACGGTTTATAAGGTTTTAAGATAGACTCACATTTTATACCCTCCATATGGGTGTAAGATCAAAAGTTTTGCAACACTTGGAAGCCGGCTTCGAAAATCCTACAATTGTGTTGTTCATATAATCAGTGAGAATAATATTTCATTGTAGTATTTGAAGTAGTTGCAACAATAAACGTTTCCATATAGAGAACATATAATGGACAGACGGACGCTGAAATTTTAGTTTTCATTTCTTAATAATTTATTTCATTCATGTTGTGACTAATGACTCTACATGATGGTTACCAGCTGACTGATAAATTTAGTGCATATTTAGTTCAGAACTTGAATGATGAGGAGGGGTGTGATGTATATAAAGGTTTCACGAGAGGCACACACATACTGTAATATACAATTTATCCAGAACAACTCACCTATTAAACTGACCCATTTATTTAACAGAAAATGAAACAATGCAAAACTATAACGCGGTTGTTCTTTTTTTTTCGTTTTCGTTTTCGTTTTTCATTTAAAAAAGTTTCAGATAACAACGACTGCGACTACAACCGTGATGGCTATGATTTCAATGTAGGCTGAAGAACTTAGTGGAAAAGTGCGGTAAACGAAAATGTAGTACATATACCGGTGTCTGTGTGTGTGTGTGTGTTTAAGGTATTGTTTTTTATCTTAATGCATTGTTGTGTTTGTGCACTAAAACATTCAGATGGAAAAAAAAACAAAAGACAGCAAGAAAACTCCTACAACAATAAATACATATGTGTATACACAAACATATATATGTTATTATGGCGCTTATTGTTGTTAGTTGTATTGTAAAATGTGCTGTAAATGTACAATATATAACACACATACACACACATAAATAAATATGTTTTAAATATGTCACCCTTGCTTGCATATCCATTTGTTTTATTTTCAAATAAATGTACACATACATCCACACACACACAACAAGTTTTCAGTCTAAATAAGAATACAAGCATACGTATTTTTGGTGTGTGTGTATGTGTGTTTATATTTAAGTTGTCACATAGCCACACGCATACATATTATATAGCCGAGTAAATATACATAAGTGTGTGTGTGTGTGTGTTGGTGCGTATACTTTCCTTGTGACAAAGTTATTTGCTGTTGCTCACGTGCATATGTTGTCATTTTGACAGTTGATATGTGGCGGAAGTTAACTATTTGAGGTTCTTGTACTCGTTTTAAGTTTTTCGAGTTTTACTTTCTTATTTTTTTATACCCTCTACATAATATGAAACTATACTAAGTTTGTCATATCATTTGCAATACCTCGAAGGAAGCGTCACATATCATACAAAATGTACATACATATATATTAATGATTAGTATCAAAAACTGTGCCCATCTAGACGGGTCTATCCGTGTGTCCGTCCGTGTGTCCGTCTTTTTTTTGCATTTTCATTTTCGATCGTAAACTTTGACATATTGAACTGAATTTTTCTTTTTTTTTTAGTTTTTGCAGGTAAATCGTTATTTAAATTGAAAAAATATGATTTAATTGAAAGCCACTCCCCCCACAAACGACAAAAATCACTCTGCTAGCCAAAAAAGTAGATTTCGGAAGTTGCATAATATCTGCACTAGTAGAGGGCGGAATAAGGTACCTGCCACGACCACATTTTGTACAAAATGTGGAGGGTACTTAAAATTTGGCTTCAGCCAAATCTAGTTTTTTACTTCTTCTTCATTTAATTTGTGTTGTTGTTGTTATTTAGTGCTTCCTTTACTCTATGCCTTGTACGTACATTCTGTTCGGTTGGTGCTGTTTGATGCTGAACATATTCTTACATTACACATTTCGTTTTCGTTTTTCTTCTTCCATCAATTGAAAGCAAACAGTAAAAATTTCTCTCTCCCACACACTCTATTTATTATATTGTATGTTCACACAGGATACGTTTGGCATTGAGTGTATAAAAAAAAAACACGCAGTGGAAGTTTTATGGGTTCTTGATACAATTACAAATGTCTTTTAAGTTACAGTGCACAGCAGCACCTACACAATCCTGCTTTTCACTTTTATTTAATGGTGACCATTTTTTATCACCTCTTTTTTATACACTGAACCACATGTGGCAATGAATATATTAAGATTGTGCGGATGTTTGTAACTTTTAAACGGCAAATGTCACACCCACCTTCAATTATATCGATTGCTTCAGAATCAAAATCTGACGAGATTTAACCATGTTTTTCTGTATGTCCATGTATATTTGTAAGCAAGCTACAGGTGCAATTTTTGGTGATATTTCAATGAAATTTGGTATAAGGACATATATTTGTCCAAAGAGGAACCCAATTGAAAATGGATTTGATTGGAAATCGTTTAGAACCCCTCCTCATATAAGATGTTTTGTTAAAGGTTAATCTTTATATGGAAAAAAAAACGCAGTTCTTAATATTTTTTGACAAAATTTAGTGAAGGATAGTTAATTAGCTTCATATATGGCTGGGCCAAATTTGGACCTGATCGAACCATTTTTGAAACCTCTTTCCGTATAATGGTATTTCACGAAGTGACTTGTAAGACAAATGCCTCGTGTTTACTGACACAACTAAATTAATTGTAGCACAATTTATGAAGCTAAGTAATGTTGGGGTGTTAAATGGTCAGGCTTGACCGACTATAACATTTTCACTTGTTTTATATGATTGTTTTGCTTCTTACATTGGTGTTCATAAGTGAAGCATAATTTTTTTGATTATATTGATTGGAAAAAATGATTTTGTGACATCTACGGAAATATTTTGTTTGCATATGCTTTCAATGGAAGCTGTGATGTGTATGTGTGTGTGCATGTATGTATATATGCTCTTGACATTATCAAAATGATAACACTACTAAATGGTTTTTGATCCTTTAATCAATCAAAATTGAAGATTTTATGAACTTTTATGTTCCACATAAGATGGGAGATGTACTAAGTTTGTTAATACGTTTGGAACATCCAGTAAAAGAAGTCATATATGCTATAAAGTATATTTATATTCTTGTTTGATATCAAAAGCTGAGTCAATAATGTGATGTCCGTACGTCCATCCATATCTGCCTTAGTAGAAACGTTTACGCGGTCGCAAAAGTGGATATATTGTATTCTTTGTCTATGCATTTAAGTTGCTATTTGAGATAAGTGAAATCAGTATACCATGCCATGCCCACAATTAATTATTTATTCATAACATAAAAGGCGTGTCATAAAAACAAGAGCGCCCTCTTTAAGCAAAAAAGTGTATTGCATTTGATTGCCAAGTTCACATTCTGCGTTAAACTTAGATTAAAAATTGTGAAATTATGAAATTGTGGGCATGGCTGTTAAGCGATTTTGCCCATTTTTTATGACCGTATAAAATATTAATTTAACCTTTACAAAGTTTAATTGTATGCTGTACCTTTTATGAATCCAGCGAAAACCAGACAGGAAGAGAGAGAGAGAGAGAGAGAGAGGTAACGGCACTCTAAGATGTCACATATTTTATTATTAAGCACCTACATATTTCCTTTCTATGCAGAGCAAACCCAACAATCTTCGTTTCCAAGCAAACGTTTTAATATGAAAAAAAAAAATAAATAATATAATTAACATTAACGTAGCACATAACAAATGACGTACTGAAGTGGTAAATGCTTAAATATGTACACGCACATATACATACACACAAATATATATGTAGTAACTGCTGTTTTACTCGCTCGTATTTCATTTCCTATACAGTGTAAAATAATTTATATAACTTCCGTTGAACATTTAAAACTGTCTCCCGTTGTGTGAGGATGGATGGTTAAGTTGGTCGACTTGGCTAATGGAAAAATATTAAATTAAGTTCCATGCTAATTAACGTAATTAATGTATGCGGGCGCACTTTGCTGACACACGCTTTAACAAATAGCGTTTTTGTGAGATTTTGTATGTTTTGCAATTACTTTAACATCTTTTAATGGATGTATAAATAGAAAATTTTTCCTTTTTTTAAACAACAAAGTGAATTACAGTTGTTTTGTGATAACGCCATAGATGGACATGGAGGGAGGTAACATGAATAACTAAATGTGGCTTGCACCATACCCTAAATATCCTTCATATATGTTTACTAAAAGTGGGCGTGGCAGGTATTTGATTACATTTGTTATGGTTTATGTATTATGTGTCAACTAACAAATCGGTTTTCACACCAAATGATTTTTTTCTTTTTTGGGAATTGTGGACGTTAATGTTATATAACCACGCCCATTTTTGGAACATCATTGAATTGGTTAATTATAAACATATAAACCAAATTTCAATTTCATAGTTCAATTTTTGTAGCAAATAAATAGATTTTTATTGAAGGTGGGCGTGGCTCTTGAACAATTTTGATTAATTTAAACAGTGATCTGCATTAATATAATAAACAAACGGACACAACATGTGTATATCGACTCAGTTTATGATTCTGATGAAGAATGCAGATATTTTATTTGGTCTCTGACACTTCATACTGGGTGGATGAATGAAAACGTTAATATACCCTCATGATTAAGATGAAAGGTATAAAAACACACTTTAAAAATTGTTCTTATGTTCAGTGTTTATTTAATTAATAGATTGTCTTGGTATTATGCCCTATATGATGGAAGAAATTATCAGAATATAATAATAGTTATATTCCCCTCTTTTGCTATTATATTAAGCAAACCTTAACAATCAATTGGAAAAATTTGTGGAAAACTCATCAACTGTTAAAACTGATGTTTATGTTAACAACAATTTGTTATCAATTTTATTGTTGCTCTAACGCATTTCATTATTTCATCTACTATTTCATCTTCTACTGCTATTACTGCTGCTGCTGCTGCAACTTTTCAAAATAGTTTTTGCTCTTCAAATTATATTTTCACATTATCTATCTAAATGTTTTACTCTTGGCACAACTTTTACCATAAGTACAAAAACCAGAAAAATGAAAATCGAAAAAAAAAAAAACATAAGAAGATTTAGCTAATAATTGTCTGGTAATTTTGGTTGCCATTATGTCCGTGTGAGTGTGTGTGTGTGTGTGCGTGTTAACGTCTTTTTAAATTTAGCAACTTTGCTCGTTGTCAGCACCCGGGCAGCAGTGATGGGAAGCAGAATGTGTACAGAAACATAAAAAATTATAATCAAGATAAATAGTGAAAAATAATAAATTCGGTAAAAGCAAACATTCAACAGAACAGTTGAGAGATAGATAAGAAGAGAAAGAAAAAGAAGAAGAACAATAAAGTCAAATGTTAAAACAAATAAACAAACAATGAAGAGTACGGGAAAAACATAACAACAACATTTTAAAACCAATTGTGGATAAAAAATGTTTTGTAATGAAGTTGAGCATAATATGAGAACCAACAGAAAATGACAAAAGCTTAAGAGTTTTTGTTCTTTTCATAGAAGCCTTGAAGATCCCAAAACATATTTGATCAGCATCAAAATCTGTATCGATTGCGACATATCCGTCCATATGTCCGTTTCTCTGTCTGTTGTTGCTACTCTTATGGTCGTAAATTTCGAGATAAAGACTGTAATTTCGGACAATTTAATTTAAAAACCTGTGCATCGATATTGGAAAGAAATCTTTGAATAAAATTTAATCTAAATATCTCAAAAATATTTTTTCAAAATTAATAAAAAGTAAAATAAAAGAAACATTCATGTAAATAATTCAATATTTATCAAACAAAAAACCCTCCACACCACACGGACCTACAGACTTAACTTAAGCGGAGGATATAAAAATACAAAGATTAACCAAAAATATAATTGACAAGTCTCAGACCAATCTGAGATTTGACTATTGCATGTAAATTGTGTGTGTGACATTTTTATAAAACCGCCAGATATGTCCGCTGTGCAACTGGATCTTTAAAAATACAAATGTTGTATATTTTTATTAGCCTGCCGCATTTCTTCCGTATTCAAGCTATTGTTGTAAGAAAAATTTAATTTTTTTTTTTTTTTGTAATAAAGTACTTGTACCGGTTCGAACATCATTCATGTGGAAAGTGCTGGTGACTGTGGTGAGATTGGTAGTTATTATGATTTAACCTTTGTTATGATTACATTCACAAATGTTATCCACTATCTATCACTACAATCACACGAACGCACACATGAGTGGGACACTTAACACAAACACACACATAAGCATAAAAATACCTGAAGTGAATATCTGTCGTAACCAGGGATCATTGAAAATGAAATATCTTTGTTTGCTTCACTCAAATTCTGATTTCCTTTATATGTTTACATACGCCACACGCCACAAACACACACTCGTACATCATTGCATTGTATTGTATTCCACGTTTACGGTTTCCGTATGTTTGCTATTCTTTTACACTCTACACGCTATTCCCATCGCAGGTTTAATGTAAAGTTTCCTGAGTCTTTATATAATGAGGAAGCTTCATTGACCCTACAAAGTATATATATATATATTCTTGATCAATATTGAAATCTGAGTCCATCGAGATAAGTGCGTGCGTGTGTTCGTTCACACACATGTAGGTGGAAGGTTCACGGTCGTTAAGATTGACATATTGAGGAAAAATTTTGTACAGAAACTTTTTATTGTGTAATTGCTGCAAGCAAGTTGCTATTTAGATTATGTGCCACGCCCACAATTTAAAAAATATCATAAAAAATTGAGCATTTGGTATGCGCATTTATAATTAGTCTTTGCACTAATGTGCCAAAAGTGGGCGTAATTGGATAACAGATACGCGCACAATTTGCAAAAAAACTTTTTCGGAACAGAACTTAACGTTTTAGTTGATGTGTAATACATGAACTATAGAGAGTTATTATGCATATGCCACACCCACTATTTCTATATAGATGTAAAGAGTATTTAAGATTTGGCTTAAGCCAAATTTAGTTTACTTACTTGTTTTTACAAGTCCCTTTGTTCGTTTCTTTTTTACTTCTTTGCCGCTTTACCTTCTTGAGTTACATACAATTCCTGTCAGAGCTCTAACAAGTAAGGAAACGAAATTTAGCTCAAGCCAAATATTATATAACCTCCACATCTATAACGGTGGGCGTGTCAGATATATATATATTACGCCCATTTTAGGTAAATCGATAGACACAAGGACACACGGATTTGACTCAGTTTTCGATGCTGATCAAGAATATATATACTTGTAGGCTTTCTGACGCCTCCTTCTGAGTGTAGCAAACAGAATAACAAACTTAGTATAAAAATACACATCCATTGTACGTTCGTATGTGTTTAATCTTCTTCTTGCATAAATCTATTCATTTATGTGTCGCATAATTGACGTTAGGAATACTATTTAATTGAAACAAATGTTTTTCCTTTTTGTTAATCCAAATCGATTTTATAGCATTCGACTAAATTATCTAAAACACACAATTTAGAAGTGGAAATAGAAGTTTCATTACAGTTTATTGTGAAGGGTAAGCAAGAGTAAATTGTTCAAAATTATATCATCAGTGTTGGTAGTAAAAATTCATATGATTGCTAAAGTTTCAGAGACCTTAAAAAAATATATAAAAATATTGAATTTGAATTTGATTTAGGCCAGAATTTAAGAAACTTAGCGTAGGCGTGGCAAGCATATAATTACGCCTGGTGTACGTATTACGTGTAATCTTGTAAGTGGAGTTTTACGTTCAGTACGTTTTTTTGTAAATTCTGGGCGTGGTCCTAAACCGATTTCACTCAATTTAAGTAGCGATCTGCGTGCGGTAACTAAAAGTGTCTGTACAAATTTACAGCTCACTATCTGAAATTTTACGCCGGTGAGAGTTCCAACAACATACGGACATGCAAATGTTCAGATAGATTTAGTTTTTATACTATTAGTAAATATGTTTTCATCTCTTATTGAGAGACCCACAAGACGCAATGCAACAAAATGCACAAGAAGTGAATGCTATACACATGTTTAAATATCGTATACAGCTACGGTTGACATGTGAGAAGTATAAAGCTGAAGCAACGGTAGTAGCAGCAGCAGCTTAAGCAATAAATTTACATAATTGTTTCTCCTTCCAAATGAACGGCCATGAAATGATGCTAAATGAATTTAAATTGTGTTCGAAAGCATATCACAGAGGCAACATCTACAACAAATTAGGGAATTTGCAATGGGAACATTACCTACACCTACATACTCTGCATTATTTGTCACAATACCTCCTATGAAGCAATTCTGTCGCATATCGTTAAGCTAATTTAAATATACAGAATATGTTAAGTGAGGTAATATTCTTAGGGTTTGTTCAATGTGTTAATGCAATGACTATGCACCTTATACAGGTTACAATGTTTGTTAATCTGTTTGCAACTATCAGAAGTAAATTTTACAGACTTCATAAAATGTGTTTTATCCAGATCAGTAGGTAAGAGCGTTAGGTCAAATATAGAATTGTTAATTTTTTACCGTTGCGTAATGACGTCATATCTAGCTTCAGATATGTGCCCGTTGGTAGCATCTACAAAATTAGGAACCAGACTAGACACGTAGGCGTGACAAGTATATGATGATGCTCCCTAATAGCGTTTGTTTTCATATCATTATCAAGTTGAGTATAGCAATGGATATGTATACTGGGACTGTGGGCGTGACATTTGCCCGATTTTTTCATAGTTAAACAGAATTCTGCGTGTAGAAAGCGAATTTTCAAGTCCACATTAACGGTACGTATTGATGTGATAATGGGCAACAATGATGGATCTCTTAGATTTGGCGTTCACCTAATATGGCATTTTTTTACTTGTTTTCTTTTGTGTGCTTTATTTGACTTGACCAATTGTCATATATTGTAAAACTGTTGTACGGTTTAAAGATTTATTGCCCCATTCAAGCAATTAAGGGTTAATTCAAATAAATAACAAAAACAATACACTTTTAATTCAGTGTACATGTGCCCATTAACCACTACCAACCATAATCAATAGTATGTATTTTAAATTAACAAAATCCGTGCAATACATTTTCATTAATTTATTTAAAATTCTTTGCTTTGGTAAAATTATCCCAATTTTAAATGAACTGGTAAGAGATGTGGAGTGAACTGAAATTTTTGTACAGACTTGTCTAGTTACTGTATGTTGATTTCTACTTAAATTAAGTAAAATCGGTCAAGAGCCACGCCTACAGTGAATAAAAGTCTCTTCATTAGTCATAAACATGAAGTTGAAAAATTATTCTACTTATGTAAAAATAGGCCATTAAACAATATGCCAAAAACGGGCGGCGCCGGGTCCTTATTTGGTGCAGAATCCTACTTATTGGTTAATAAATAATACATAAATTATTTATATAATATATAAACGGCCACGCCCACTATTTCTATATAGATGTGGAAGGTATTTAACATTTGGTTTAAGGCAAATTTTTTTTTCGGTTTTTTCAGCAGAGACATAATAATTTTGTAATATCATAAAAAATAAATCCTTGAATATTTCTCTAAATCTGTCAAAGAGAAACTTCAATCAAAATTAACATTTTTATAATAATAAAGTTTACAAACGAGCATCGAGCATATATTGTTAAAAATTACTACCGTAATTCTGAGTTGTTGGTCACAACGTTAAGAGCGTTTACTCCAATGTTCGGTCGTAATAATCGGTCCAATAACTCAATGATACTATGTTTTATTTTATATTTAATATAAAATTGTTATGTCCTTATTGGAAAACCCTTTACTTATTTTGATTTGCTCATTTTCACCAACTGTTTGATTGAATCTCAAAATATTTCATCTTTATAGCCGTTATGTGATGTTGTTAAAAATTTAGAATAATCTTTTATATTCTGGTCCCAAGGAAATTGACACTTTCGTATCCTTTACTCTATAAATAATAATGATATTTTATTATGTTGGTCTTTAATTTTTCATGCCACTTGTTGTTAGTATTTGTGTGTGTGAGTGTGCGTGTCGTTAACATAATGAAACATCAATGTCACAAAATTTAAACGAATTTTCATTTCTCCAATGATGTGCAAATATGAGGAACGGTATATAAAATAAATTAAAGGGCTGTGATAATGTGTGTATGTGTGTGTGCTTTTATGGTTGTTGTTGTTGTGAAATGATGCTGTGTGTCATATAATATGAGTGTGTGCTGCTGTCATTCTAATTAGATTCTCTGTTATTTAAAAATTCATGGCCCAAGTTATGAGAAGTCGTTAAGTGACAGTTGCCGAGTCTCTCCCGGTCTAATGCTCTGATTTGCAGGCGTTTCTCTTTACGTATGCCCACACTGCCATAAATCCTTTGCATTGTATATGCATTTAGATGTTTTTAAGCGTGGTTGGTTAAGTGGGTTGGAATATGAAGAGGGGGGAGTGTGTTTGAGAGTAAATGTAAGGAAACGTTTGAGTGTCGTTTTATGGCACATATAGGAATGTACGTATATTTGGCGAGTATTCATTTTGAAGGTGTACGCAAGCAAAGGTGTGTATGTGTATGGGAGTGTTAAATCTAATATTCGTGTTGTTATGGCTCCCCGATGAAAATGAATAGATATCAAATTCACACAAGAGGCATCAACTACAGACACCCACAAACTAACACACAAACACACACACAATATAGGTAAGTGTCACTCTCTCTATCCCTCTCACTTACACATCTTCACATATATTTTTTATGTAACACATTCAGTCATTTCCACAACAATATATGTAACCATGAACAAATTTATGCGGTATTCACTGAAAACTTTATACAATTCATTTAAGTGAAGCTTCAAAATTCGATAAGAATTTACCTAACATTTTACGGATCAATATTTATATATTACCACAATAAAAAAAGGGGCCGGCAGGGGTATGCTAAGTTTGTAGTTCCATTTATAATACCCAGAAGGTATATATATATTTTTCTTGATCTGAGTTAATCTAGTTGTAATCGACCGTAGATTACATAAAAATCTACTGTATGAAAGCCAGGACCACAATCGTTGTAAATCTATTTACCAACCATAAAAATGAAGTTAATAAAGTTGAAATTCGGTATAAATATATAAATATTTATAATGGACGCATCCTTTAAAGTGGGCGGTAAAGTATTACAAACATAAAAAGGCGTAATCAGGTATATGCCACGCCCACAATCTTGTACATAGATGTGAAAAATATTAAAATTTTGATCTAAGGCAAATTATATTATATGCAGCATAGTTTTGCCAATGCACGCACACACGCACCCATTTATATTCTGAAAGTGCTGTTGTAAGCAAAACTCTGACATCATTAAAATTATAATGTATTTAGTAGTTATGATTTTGACAAATTTTAATGTAACGCACACATATGGGTTTTGTACTACGGTTATATGTGTAAGTGTGTATGTTTTGTTAAAATGTTGTATTGCCATTCAATTACTTACTCATGTGCATACGTGAGTTCTGTAATTACATGCATACATATGAAACATGTCTATATATAGTTTTTTTTTTTTTTTTGTATGAGCATGTTTTGTGTTGGAGTTTACAGGTGAAGGTCTTGAATAAATAATAAATATTTTCATTAATATTGTTTAAAATAAATCGTATTACAACATTTTATGCAAACACTTGCATAAACATCGATAAACTTTTCCAATCGTTCCTTGAATGTGTATATATATATATATGTATGTATGTACACATACACGTACCATCATCTCATCACATTTAATCGTATTTTCTACTTATATAACTTATATGCAAGGATTGTGTGATAATTAAGAAATTACGTTTTAAGAACATGTGTTACGTGTGTAATTGGGTGTTTAATTTTGTTCCGATGTTGTTGCAAAAGGAAATGATCTGTTATACGTAATATTGCACGAATATAAAGGTTAAACAATTCTTCAATATCAGATCACAGATTCTTTTAAGTAATATTCTGTCACATCAAATAGAAAGTATACTAAGTTTGTTGTTCCGTTTGAAATGCTGATTGGGAGGAATCATACATCTCACAAAATATATATATATTCTGGATCTTAAAAGGGCGTGGTTTAGTAATAAATATGCTCAAAATATGTGAAAAAACCTCTATTTGAGGCGTAATTCGAATTCGTTGATTGATAAACCAAACGTACACCATTACAAAGCATAATTAGGTACCTGCCACATCCTAGTTAAAGCTACATTTGTTTTTTGTTTTTATATTCTTTTATTCACTTGATACATCTAGTTGCCACGTCCATAATTTTATTGTACTGTATAATGCAAGTCGGAAATTGTTCTTAAGAGCAGTGTCTACAGAATATGTCTTAAATGAAATTGAATTTATTTATTGTACTTGTTGCTGCATTCATTAAGAAAATGAAATTTATGGTTTGGCATAAAATTTAAAACATGAACATAAACGAAAAGATTAGTTCAGGGAGACCATATGAATATTTAATTTAATTTACATACACACATACAATATGTAGATGAACACAACTAAAGAATAAACAAATGGCATACAAAGCAGCTTGCTGACGAATGGTGTATACATGGCCAGAAGGCCATAATTTATGAATACCTGGTTACGAGAAATTTAAATTAAAATAAAAATCAGTCTATAAATATTAAACCAAAAATGTTGCATAATCTGAATCATATGTACAATAATTAATGTGAGATTGTCATTTACAATACATTGGATTGGAATACAAACGAGCGATTGAAGGAGGGGACGAGAGAAAGATAAATTGACTTAAATCTATTTTCCTTGCAGATGCCAAACGACCCTCATACATTATGTAATATTTACCGATCAGTGTATGTAAAGCTGAATCATTTTCTTATCTTACCTGTACCGGTACCTGTACCTGTAGCTTTCAGCTTTCCCGACGAATGCAAGTTTATATAATGATAATCACTGAACATGTATTGGGGCAAGGGTGACACAGTGGGGGTATACTCTGCCCACCTTTGTACTTGTATGTGTACATGTTTCGCATAAATGCATAGAGATTCTGGCACATCGATATTTAGTTAAGTTCTATATTGCTCACGTTCATAGGTAGTGTGTGTGGAGTATACAAATAAACTTGAAACTATAGAATTTCTGTTTGGAATGGGAGGGAAAAGGAACCATGCCAAGAGACAACACTATCAAGTGTACGATACTTGGCAACGGAACTATTTCTACACTAACTTGTACACACATACTTACTTCATATTTGCTTACATGTTTTCTTTGTACGTTATTGCTTTTCCTTATACATACTCATACACACACTCGCTTGTAAATGAAATAGGATTGAATATTTAACGTTAGTGCATAATGTGGCGACATGCACTGTATATTTATACTTTTATTACTCTGTTTTGCTTTTCGTTTTTTTTTGTGTTTTTTTATGTAAGTAATAACAAATCGCATATAGCAGCAATACATGAGAATTGGCATGGATGGCAATTGGAAACCTTAAATGTATCGAAAATGTGCTTTAATGCGATAAAATAAAATAAGAGCTGATTCGTTTGGTTGTTAATGGATAGTTTTTGGTTTTATGGAAGCACACACAAACATAATGAATTTTTTATACTGCATAATACTATAAGGTATACTAAGTTGATCATTCCATTTGCAACACCCAACAGATTATATATACATATATATATTTGATCAATATTAAAACCTTAATCGATCTAAATATGTGAGGCCGTGTATCCATCTATTTTCACTATCGTAAATTTTAACCTTTGGCGCTGAAATTTTATACACGCAGAATGCAGATTTGGGCAAAAATTGGTTGAGTGCCACGCCCACAATTAACAACAATTGATTTATTGCCCACAAAAATTTACTTATGAAGTTGAAAAACACATATTTGCGCTTACATCATGCATCGATGTGCTAAAAGTAAAAAACATAACGAAAATTTATAAAAAATTGTACTCAGCGTAAAACTCGATATACATACACTATTGGAGGGCCTAATTATGTACCTGCCACAAATGTTTTAAAGGAATGTTTATTAACCATTTGTACACCTCTTCTTATTATACTTTCCGCATAACTTGGGCAGTATGCTAAGTTTACTATGTCGTTTGCTATACAAAAAAACAGGGTTTAGAGGCGTTTGTGCGTGGCTCGCAAGCGATTTTACCAATTGTGGGCGTGGCAAATAACACATCGATGGATAGCATAAGTATCAAATTTATCAAATTTCGACTTTATAGCTAAATTTGAATTTTATCAATTGTGGGCGTGTCTCTTGACCATTTTTGCCCAATTGAAATAGTGTTGTGCGGCCAGAAACCAAAAGTGTAGTAAGTACAATTTCAAATTTTGTGACTGTGAGTATTTCAACATCAGACAGACACACAGAAACACTTACAGATATATTCGATATGATCGCCTTAGATTATTAAAAAGACTCTGATGCCTCCTACGCAGTGTTGCAAAGGGAATGACAAGCTTCGCATACACGCCATCTTTTGTATAGAGTATAAACACAGATTTAATAGCGTAAAGGCGTTAATACATTTGCACCTTTTTTTTTTTATCACACATGGCAGCCCAGTGCCGTTGGTTACAGACTATTAGCATATTTCTACACCCTTACTCGTGCATCTACATTTTCATTGTTCATACTCATGTTCATGTGCATGTTTATTAATATACATAAACAGCAATTTAGAAACATTTTTCAAATTTCTATCGAGAGTATTGTTGTTGGAATATTTATGCAGATGAATGGTTCTAAATACGCAGCATTAACATAAATTATTCTAAATCTCATTTAATATATTTATAAATAAATTTTCCACACAAATGCCAAAGCAAGCAAGAAAAAACGAAAATAAAATAATGAAAAATAAATCCAATCCATATAAACGTGACACCACCAAAAATGGTGAAAATCCATTTTTAATTTCGTATAAATTTCTGTTAATGCGAAACTAATGTTTATAGATTAGCAACTGATTTGCATAGCATTGCTTTTAGTTGAAGTAACCACTTTAGGACGAAAAGTAACCACATATGAATTTGTTATACTTTTCAACTTGGAGGTGCTGGAGATTTATTAAGGCGGGCGTTAGAGACCTTATATTCTTGGTTAGAGTCAATTTAGAAATGACTGCAGACAGAAGCGTTATTTAATTTGGGTAAAATCGGTTAACAGCCACGCCCACAATCGACAAAAATTCATCTATTATCCACAAAAATTGAGCTACAAAGTCAAAATACATTCTATCGATATTCTAAAAATGGGCGCGATCGGATAATAGATACGCCAAAAATTTACAAATAGTTATAAATATTGTATGTGTACTAAATTTGACATTCATAGATTAATTTTTGTACTTTATAGATGGTTTTTTTTTTGTTGATTGTGGGCGCGTCTCCCAGTTTAAAGGTCGCCCAATTGAAATAGTGACCTTCGTTTAGAAACTAGAAACGTTTCTACACAATTTTCAATATCAATATCTCAATATCTGAGAATTTATGTCACAACAGACATACGGACATATGGATGAACATGTCTAAACCGACCCTTTCAAATACATTCTGGGCTCTCTGAATCAATTTCATCTTGACAGTTGACAGTATGATTATGCCGCATTCTTACTCTACGAAAAATTTAATTAACATAATGACACATTATGTGTCAATTGTTTGTATGTACAGGTCTTCGTATCATTTTCTGCCAAAACCACTTCTGACACTCACAATAATAAGCCAACAACAAGTACAAACTTTGACAATGCCACTCCAACCATACATCTGTATGAAAAGCTGTTTGCATTGTGTGCTACATGAAGCCTACAAGACAAGATGTAAAGAACAAAGGCTGCATTTCTTTGGATAGATTTAAATAATTGATATTAGTCTTGCTTACCATAGTGTACAATATTATAGATACACAGTTATTAAACAGTTATAAAGGAGTGCAAGTAATAGGAATGCTTGTGACATATATTTGCAAGGTTGTTCAATAGACACATAACAATTTTGTATTTTAATACGAATAAACGCTTAAATATTTTTCAGGATCTATCAACGTAAAATCTTCAGTTAAAAGTAACATTTTTAATATGTTGAAGTTTACAAAGGAATAATGAGCATATATTGTTAAAAATGACTACCGCAATTCCAAGTTGGTGGTCGTTTTAATCGGTCCACCAAACAGGGTGATTACGCTATAGTGGATAAATTTAAGCCAAAATAGTCACTATTGAATGTTTCTGTGCCAGATACATAACGCAGCAGTCGAACTACCGAAAGTATTTCAGCCGTAAGTGCGTAATTTGCGCCAAATCAATCGATTCCCTAGAATCGGGAATCTTTCAGGAATTATCCACCCGAATGGCCATTCTACTCATGAAATTAAACGCTGTTGCATTTCCTTTTATAATAAGGTTCATGCTAATAAGCCAACAAAGTTACAGGAGCTCAAAAACTATAACAAACACTACGCCAACGTTGCCGCCGTAAAAGAGTGATGAAATGTTGGCTCAAAAGAATCGATGATTGGAAACGTGCTTGCAATAATCATATTAAACACATCGCTATTTCATAGTTAAATATTTTATATGTACTTTACCTTAAATAAATTTTAGCGCAATATCTCAATTAATTTGTTTTTTATTTATATACAAAATTGTTATTTTCTTATTGAAAAACCTTTTTTTAACAACTGAAACAAAGTCTATATTCTTTACAACAAATGTACCGTATAAGCCGTACATTTAAAAGACTTTATCAATCGTTTAGCGTTATGTAAGTTTGTCATTCATTATTAACATATTTGGAAATGTATTTTAATTTTCCTTTCGTCTTTTATTTCCATGAAATTCAGTTGTTTGCTTAACAAGGATAATCAAATTGTTTGATTACGTACATAATAGCAAATGTCTCTAACACTTACTTTCCTTACGCATTGAATAGCATTTCATGCTTAACACCTTGTATTTGCTATTCCAATTGGGATTCTGTTTAAATTTCATTTAAAATTTAATATTGTTAAGTATTTTACATTGTAAGATATTCAATAAATTTTACAACACACATGTATACACATATTATATACTATTGTACATACATCCGAAGTATAATACTGCACTATAAATAATCTAAGAGTGAGTTTTCTTGTAAAGTTTTCTCATATATCTTAGTCGAACTTGCGTACGTACATCCTTACAATACAAGGATGTATGATGTATGTGTATGATAAAAAAAATGGATTATTAGTGGTAAGCTATGCGAATTTTAGAGAGTCTCCTCGATATCATTATGTTATGATTTATAAATGTGTAAAGATGATGGTCTCCACATAAGGTAGATGGGTTATACTTAATACTAACTATATTTATGATTAAAAAAAATGGGCGTGGTCATATAATAGAAACTATCCACAATATATAAAAAATTTACTTGAAGAAGAATCCGCTTTATTACTTGATACGCAATATGTAGAGAGTAATCAAATACCTGCCGCTCCCTCTTTTTTGAATAGAAGTAGAGGGTATTTGAGATTTTATTCTAACATGGATTTCATTAACTTTTTTTTATTGGATTGTAAGGAGTTTCCCCGATGTTCCTGAATTTAATTTTTACTCCAACCGCACAAAAAGGAAAATACATTAACATGCAGTCACCATTCTTGGTTCATCTCTTGCATCCGTTACATTTTATTTTTTAATTACTATATGAATACATCCCGTATAAGGGAATATGATATATTTCAATGCACTACACCGTCTACATGGTGTATTAAGTTTGTGCAGATATTTGCAAAGTCTCACCAGATAATGATTTAGAGTCACTTTATAAATATATGTATTTTACCATGAATACATATAAATTTGTGTTCAATCCTTGAATGGGAATTGTTGACTTGTACGAGGGAATGTACCCTACGTTACTCTATAACTTTGTCATTTATTATCTTCTATATATGTACGCGTGTGTTTCTTTGATAACTGTCATCTATTTCCCTACGAATGCTTTTTTATACGTGTACCACTTATGCCGCATTCATACAGAATACTAAGCACTTTTCAACACAATAGATATGATTTCATAAAATATTGTTTTGTGTTAAAAAAAGCGAAATTTAGCTTAAGTCTAATCTGTTATACCCTTCACATATATGGTATCAACTATGGGCGAGTCAGATATATTTTTACGCCTTCTTTTAAAGACTAAATTAAGTTATGGACAAGGTCAGGTCAAAAGATTAATCCTGTGTAATATATATTGTGGACGTGGCTGTACGTATTTCAGATACGTTCGTCAGAATGATGAGTTAAATTTTTTTTTGGTCAGTTTTTGTGGTCTTGCAAAATATTTGTTAAAAATGGGCGTGGCTGTCTGCTCATCAGGTTCCATCAGCATATTACATCACACTTCACACAGTAGCTCAATTTAGGGGGCCTTGTAGAATTTTCTTTAATTGTGGGCATGGCTACCCGCATTACAAATTCTATCGACCAAATGACAGATGACATTTTGTAGCTCAGCTTTTTTAGCCATTGACAAATTATGTAAATTGTGGGCATGGTTTTATATATCTTAATATCTAAATCATGTTCCAATCAACTGAGACAATTTAATTTACTCTGATTTTAATTGTAACCAAAATTTTTTCCAATCTCTTAAATCTCTTGCAAGAGGAATGATGTCCTCATGGACATAAAATATTGTATAGTGCACAGAAAAAATGCAACGTGTGCTTGTAAATATATATGAAAGAGAGAAGGAGAGATAAAAACTACATATTAACAGAACTAAAAACCTAATAAACAGTGATTACCGTTACATAAGCGGCTTTTTTAAGTAATAAGGTTAACCTTAGAGAAGCACATCTTTTGCACAGACACAACGTAGAGAGGTGTATGTACAATATGATTATACGTACATGTTATATGGATATAATGCCACACACAGCTTCAACTGATGATTGCAGCTCGTAATCGAATACTTATAAAAGTTATTTTATTGTGTACACAAACTTTTATTGTATTTCCTCCTTTAATATGTGAACAAAATGTATCGCGTATACAATATGTTGTACAATATATTACAACTGTATCAAGTTCCTTCGTTGAGTGCTGTGTGTGTGTGTGTGGTGTATGTACTGTTTGTGTGCTCTCTCCAAAGCGGACGTTGAGAGATTTTTTGCACCAGTATTCGGTTTATCAAACGATGACATTTCATTATTAACATTATGAAAAAGTGCTTTTTTCGTCACCTTTTAATTTTTTTATTTTTTATGTTTTTTATTTTTTTTATATTACGTGATATATTGTCAACGTGTACATGTAACAAAAATCTGGTACTGCTGTTATATAGCTGGCGGTAATATTGTTTTTCGATTGCCACCTCTGTGACAGCAGATTTAAGTAGACCACTTGACATCACAAATGCAGATCACTCGAGCAGCATAACTATACAAGTGTGTACAACTTTGCAGTTTTCAATTACAACTGTCAACAAGTGTTGTTGTGTTATATACATACATTATTTATATAGATGTGTGTACATGAACAATATCTATAATAAGATGCCATGACTTTATGTTACAATAGTAAAGAATATGTTTTAATTAATAACTTCCAAAGCACGCATGGCATTCCTCAATATATTTAAAGATTTTTCACCAAATGACTTAAATAACAATCGACAAAAATCTATATATCCATCACGCCATATCCTTACATTGATGTGCCAAAAATGGGCGCGATCAAACAACACATACGCCCACAATGAAAAAAAAGCGTATTCAGCGTAAAATTCTACCTTCAAGCTAATACCTAATGCATACACTATTAGAGGGCGTAATAGTGTAAATGGCACGCCCATTGTGGAGAGTATTTAAGATTTGGTGTAAGCTAGAGTACGTTTTACGTAACAGTTTGCAAGTCACGTTTTACGTAGAATAAGATTTTCTGTGAATTGAGGGCGTGTCTGTTATCCGATCAGATCTAATTTTGCCACATCAGTGGATGACCAAATATAAACTTCATAGCTCAATTTTTGATGCAGATAATTATATTTTTGGCCATTGTGGGGTTTGCTTCTAAGCGATTTTTCCCAATTTAAACACTTCTGAGTGTAGGACTCGTACGTACAAAATTTCCGCCAAATAATTCAATATTTACAATCGCAAGAATGCCAACAACAAACACCGCACAGCCGCACATGACTAGAACGTCTCAGATATTGTTCATGATCAAACATATATGTATAGCGTTTTATGTTTTAAATTTTCATAAAAGTCAAAAAACTCTTCATAAAATTTGAAAGATAATAAAAAATCATCAAAATCAAAAAAATTATAAAAAATTGAAGCAAATTTTTCTTTTACGGGACTTTCATTTATTTTATGCAATAATTTCCGCCTCTAATGCGAAAAATTTCAATTGCATAAAATGTTTAGTCCTGAACTCTCTCAAGCAATTAAAAAAGACAAGAAACGACACCGCGAATCTTCACATAAACATCGACACAGCAGTAGAGACAATAGCAATACTAGCCACAAAGTAAGTGAGAAAAAACATCGTGAAAGTGATGATAAATATAAGAATAAACATCATCGCCACGGTGACCAAGCAAGTTCCTCTAAAGAAGAGAGCGACGCCAAGTCAATAAAAGAGAAGGAGAAGGTTGCCAAACATGAGGAAAGAAATGCTTCTGAGAAACGTCACCATAAAACTGATAATGAGTTTAAATCATCGCCATCGAAAGAGCCTAAAACCGGTCGAACTGATTCCAAAAATAAATACAATCGTGAAGAGGGAGAATACGACGGGTTTGATTCCTCCATGGGGACAAGCTTTGGTGATGTATTGGGCCTGCTTAATGTGCCGAAGAAGAAAAGTAAGAAATCTTCAAAATCATCTCTAGCATCTAAAACTCCAGATGCTGCCAGAATTGATGTGTCCAAAATATTAGCTGGTTATTACAATCCGACCAATTATGCAAGTAAAGAATCTCTCTTTGCAAATAATGTGAGTGTGAGAACAACTAAAACTTTGTTGGCTCCTCCGGACATATTAGAGACCTGGGATCCAACAAGGCCGGCTCGCACTCTGACTGATGCAGAAGCCTTTAATCATGGCATCACTTCGAAAACGATAAGAACTAAAGTTTACTCTGGTGTTAGAACGGGTCAAATATATCAGGTTTCTTCCCTGCAAGACCTGTGCATACAATTTCTACAAAAAAACATTGACGCTATTGAATACACGGGCGGTGTACCATATGATATAATGGAACCTGTTCTGAAAAAAGCCACACCCTACCAATTGTTCATGTTCGAAAATTACAACCCTTATATAATGGAACATACTGATGGTCTGTGGCAAATGCATGTTTCACGAAATTATCGCACCCAGAAACGTTTGGAAAATGAAACGTGGCGGGTAATGTATTTCCGTTGCCAAGAGGAGGAAGAGCATACACTGGACTTTTTAGCTTATAGCAATGAACAGTATCAAGAAATTGCTGCAGCACCTGAACGCAAAATGCAATTGGCTTTTGCGGATGCCATGGTGGAGCCTTCCCTCAACGTACAAAGGAAAGAGGAACAATACATCAAAACGAAGACGGGGATAAAACGTACTGCCCGGGTCGCCTCTGCATCCGCTGCCACTCCCGATGCGGCCAAATTGAGAGATGTTCGCCTTAAAGTGCTCGCTGCCATTCGAGACGACGCCAAGGTTGCAAGTGCATCACGTAAAAAGGCGCCACTTATGAAAAAAGCGCTAAAAATGGTACATGGCCGCTTTCGACGTTAAGGTTGTTCTACTGAAATTATCTCTTGTGTTATGCAGCCTTAACATGTGTATTCCTTTCCTTCATCTTAGAATATAAATCAAAATATGTAATTGTTTAATTTACAATTCATTGTAGAAATACAGAGACTGGCTGCATCACAATATTTTATTGTTTTTTATTTTTAAATGTATGGAATGATGAACTTAGTACCTATCTTATGTAAAACTCTAAATCTGTCCCTGCTCTGTGTCTTCCTGTGTTTCTTTCAAACTTACTGAAGTATTAATTGTTCTTGGCAGCTAGAAAGTGAGCTGTAAAATATGACGGATTTTTATTCCAAGAGCGACTACGCAGATGAGTGCGTGCAAAGTCTAACGTGCTGTTGTCTTTTTTGTTGTTGTCAATAAATACACTTCACAATGTACACATACACACACACACACACACATAGAGAGACATATCTATTCGGCACATATTTTATGGCTAAGTTGACCCTGGCGAACAATAAAAATGTGAAGGCATGGATTACGAGTATTGCGACATCGTATATGTGGCACATATCTATTGTCCGTATGTTTGATTTTTAAAACAGATACTAGTCACGTACAGTATCTCCAATATCGGCATCATTGTCACCGTCATCATTGTCATCGTCAACAAAAGTAGCCTACGCTCGTACATGTGTATCGGTTTACTGCCGTTGTTATTATTGTTGTTGTGTTATTCGTAATGCAAAGCACACACATGCGCTTGCTTGTCTAACATGGCATAAAAAATGTATGCAGAGGCTTTATATATATTACGTCCCTATCCCGATATCATACATACCCGGTTATGTTGTTGTGTGTTGCAAGTTATGTGTATGTATGGGTCGATGATATTCTTTCGTATGATTTTTGACAAGAATAAATTAGCCAATATAAGGCAAACAGTAAACAAATAAATAAATCCACAATGAAATGTTGTTACAACTGCAACGATAGCAGCAACAATTATTTGCTATCAATTCAGAGCACACACACTTGCAATCGAATCGAATCACGTTCATATACCGACATAAACGAAACGAATCGAATCGCATGCATGCGTAACAGTTGGACCATTTAACCGTTAAAGGCGCGTACGTCGTGCAATAGCGTACATTGTGTGTGACGCGTTGTACAGCATATAAGGGACCAAGGCCAACAACAACAACAACAACAATGATACGTTGTGCTTACAAGGCAACTGTGCATTTGCATTTATTCATGTGTTTATAGAACAAACAGTCAAGCCTTTCATTCATTCGTTCATTCATCCACATTCGCTTCATTCATTCACGAGTATTTATGGATTGTGTGCATGTGTATATGCATACAATGTAGCATACAATATGTCCCTATTTGTGGGGTCTATAAAGTTAGCACAAATTTGGAACATCAGGTTTTGTATGTATAATGTAAACAGAGAGCGCCGTAGACAGAACATGAGAAGTATTCCATTTAACGATTTATCATTCGAGATTACAGGCCTATATGAGTTTTACATGCATAAACGTCAACACATGGATTGTATCACAATTTATGAAGGTAATATCAAATGATTATTGCAACCATGTTTTCTATTAGTATATGTCATCACATATACACACATACACACACACATACATACTGCCATCTTGATAATGTAATTTGTAGCTGTGTATGGGTATGTAAACATGATCTGAACATATTCTTAATGGCATTAACAAAGTTCATTTCATATATATTTGCTATCCTCTCCACTACGAATCTAGTTTTCAATAAGACGCTCGAGGCTTTGCAGTTATGTGTACTGCTGGCGCGGTGAATAGAAAAATTGATTAAAGTAAAAGAGGTTTCAGAGTGAAATTCAACACAGGCCTAGGTCTGGATTGATTCAGTGTTTAATGCTGATATTTTGCGGTGTGCCACGCCTTTTTTTGTATATTACAATCCTTTCAATACCAATCCTAGAGTAGAGGATATAAAAAAACAAGTAAAAAAAAACCTTAAAAAAAGTATATATGTATGCACTGAAATTGTAGGCAATGCAGTTATATATGTATTCCATATCCATTTAAAAATTTGAAACAAATAAAATTTTTTATAAATAATGAACGCTTACGTATGTTATCTGACCACGCCCATTTTTTATTAGAAGTATCTGTAACGAAATTCAGCTTAATATCCCAAAATTTGCGGCCGTGAGAATTCCAACAATAGGACGGACGTACGGACATACGTGCTTAGTTTTTGGTGCTAATCAAGAATCCATTACATAATTTGTAGTGCCTCTGAAGCCTCCTTCTGGGTGTTGCAAATGCAATGACAAACTTAGTATATCTCCTCACACATATTATTATATGGAGAGTGTATTAAGAAATCAAGTTGATATCATAATTTTTGTGACCGTGAGCGTTACAATAACAGATAGACATACGGATGGACATGGCTAGTGCGATTTAGATTTGGAGATTTAAGTTTGTGAAGAATGTGTTGTACGTCAGCATATACTTTGTAAGGTATCTGTCATTTCCTTCCTATGTGTATGGCTTACATACATTCAACTTGTCCTTCCAAAGACATTGAGTGAATGCTTATAAATATAAATAAATATTTATTATTATTACATTTAACAACAACTAAGCACGCTAATGACTATTTAAATATTTAGAGATTTAGCAAAAGAAATGTGTTAGATAATAATTAATACAAACACATAATGAGAACATAGATCCTTTTTAACATTCTTCCTTTCATCCTTTATTTACAAGTTCAGTTCACAGGATTTAGTGGTTCAGTGGTTTACGGTTGATGTCATAAATTGTCACTTTATTTACATATATAATTTTTATGCATGTGAAATTATTAAAATTCCGCATATTTTATTGATTTAGAAACTTGATTAACTGCGTGAACAATTTTAAAGCTTTTTAAACACCTTTTTTTGTTGCAGAAGTTTTTTTGTTTGGCTTTTGTATTTTGTGGCTGATTAAATATAAAGTAGATTAAAAATGTAAAATAGAGTTTTTCATTTGAAATAATTTCTTATTTTACTTTTGTTTCATATTTTTCGTTAATTTTTTATTATTTTATTTAAATAAAAACCACTAAGAAAACTAAATTTGTTTTATAACATATATGGGGATGGACAAAATATAATGAATACCATACAATATAGTAAATTTAAATTTAAATTAAATTTGTTTTGCGATGGTTAAAACAAGCGATTGGGAAAATGTGTGCGATTCGTAAGACTTCGAAATAAAGCAAATCGTTGGTGCTTGGTCAGTGGGAACGTCTGTGACGAAAACAGCTGAATTGTTTAATGTTTCATGAGTGGCAGTATTCACGCATTCACGAAACGTGGTAAAACTTCTTTAGCGAAGAGAAATAGTGGTCGAAACTCAAAGACAGAGACGGGCGATAATTACAAAGAATTGTGGCCAGAGAACATAAAACTGTCGCGGCAAACAGGACAGCGGAACTCAACTTTCACTTGAGTAATACTGTTTCGACTAAAACAGTACGCCAAGAGCACACCTTCATGGAGGGATTGCAATTGTGGAACCGTTTATGTCAAATATTTGTTATTTTCATATTATTTTGTTCATCCTCTGTATATATAAAATGGACTCTGGCGCTGTTTTTTGGTGTGTTGGGCTCATAATTAACATTTCAATTACTCTTGAACTTCGTAGGTTAAATTTTGTAGCTGATATATGGTATTCAGTAAAGTGTAGGCGTGGCTCATAGGCCTTTTCAACTCACTGAAAATATCTCTACAATATTTCAGCTTAATATTGTATAAATCAAAATTTTCAACCACAAGCAAAGACGGACACCCGGACGTTTGATTAGCGATTCAGAATTTGATGTGCTTATCAAAAATATTTATATTTAATAAAAATGAAACATCTCAAAACACAAATTTACCAAGGAAGGCGGGCACGTAACTAAGAAATGGGGGAGGGCAGGGGGCTCAGTTCCCCCAACATTTTCAAAAATGCAAGATTTTCTACGAATTCGTGACAAAATGTTATATTTGTTGTTTAAAAATAAATCCTGTCCTCCCCGCTCCCTCATATTTTAATAGCCAGCAACGTTACTGGAAAAATAGCAACGTGCATATACCAAATTTATATGATTTTAGGCAATAAAAGTGGTGACTTTGTCTGAGCAGCATTTTACAATAGCGTTGATTAGCTTGAACTTTTTATACCCAACACCATCAGGAACAATATTGTATGAATCGTAATATAAACTTTGGCTTCTTCCCTCCTCACAATATTGTTTAAAAGAAATAAAAATTTTTCCATCTGCTTCTCAACGTTACACGTTTATGGTACACACGTACTCATATAAGGCAATTGAAAATTTCATTTCCATGCTTACTTTGTTGTACAATTTGTATGCCCTCCACATACGATGCGGGTATACTAAGTTTGTCATTCAATTTTGTAAAGTATTTATATTGTTGATCAGCAGCAAAAATTGAGTTCATCGAGACGTGTATGTCCGTGCGTCCGTCCTATTGTTGCAACTCTCACGGCCGTAAATTTTAGGATGTTAAGCTGGAATTTCGTACAGATACTTGTAGTTCAAGAGACACGGGCACAAAAATTAAAGTTTACATTTGTTATACATTATATAAATTAATAGGCACGGTCGTATGACAGACATGCCCATATCTGCCACTTTCCGAATCGACTTAACCATGTCTGTCTGTCTGTCCATACCTATTGTGACTGAACTACAGATCGCATACATAATTCGTTACAAGCACCTATAGTGGCCCAAAGAGGAACTTTATTGCAAATGTATCGAATTGAACCATTTTTAGAACTGATATAAAGTTCAATTTTTTATATTTTTTGACAAAATTTGATGAAGAATAGTTATTTCTCAAATTTGGTCCTGATCGGACCATTTGTAGGGACCTGTCTTACTTCAACTAATTATAACATAATTTGTGGAACTAAGTAGTGTAGGGTATTAGTAATAAATGGTCGGCCGTGATCCACTACAACATTTTCATTTGTTTTCTTTTTTTCCAATTTTTTTTAGTTTATGTGGCGGAGCCTTGTGCCAAGGGTTGATTACATTTTAATGGCGAGTTCTAGAAGCCATCTGTCTATGGAGTAACGGATTAGTCATATTTATCAGGAAAAATATTGTTGTTGCTGCTATTGTTGCAGTTATGTTGCCAACATTTGCCATATTGTTGATTGCATTCAGAATTCTTTACGGTCATTAATATTGCTGTGACTTCCAATTTATGCCTTCTCTGCAACGCGCCACTCACGGCTCACTATTCAAACATTTGCTGCAACAACCCTGCAATTAGATTTTATTGTACATGAGTGATTGTTGCTTGAACATTAGTCTGTGTGTGTGTTACGTATGTTTGAAATTCAAATGTCATAGAGGAGAATGTCTCGTTAGACATACTGTTTCCGTAATGTTGCAGCGTAACGAATGCTCCAACCCACGCACCCATTAAAACAAAACGAAACAAAACGAAACAAAACAAAACACAACACAACCGACCGAACAACCTAATGGAACACTACCTCCATATAATTGTATGTATATACGTATGCATATATTACCACCATCATTGCCACCTGAATCGTGTGCGTGTGTGCTCTCTCTCATATGTACCTTCGCGCTATTTAAATGTATTTGTTGTCGCTGTTGTTGTTACAATTGACGCATACATAAATGGATACGTATTTATGTATGTATAAGTGTGTTCAGGAAGTTCAAGGCATGAATGTGCGGTAAGCGCGCAATGTGTATAAATTGATGAAAATTTTGAAATGTTTGTTGTGATTGCAGATTTTCCATCATATACAACATTTACGTTTGTGCATTTGTGTTTGTCTGCATGCATGTGATTTTGTTGATTATCTACTTATTCATTCATTCATTCATTTATTCTATGGTTGGTGCACTTGTGAAATAAATATGTATGCCAGCACGTTCACGTTGCTCGGACAATGCTTATGAATCAATACGCGGTGGTTGTGCTGTCGTTGCTGCTGAGGTGGTACTTAATGCAGAGGCTCTACGTTCTATATATATATTCTACACACGTAAATCGCATCAATGATAGTATTGCATATAGTTTGTTCATCCATTGTCCAAAACCGCTCTTCTCAGGCTGTACAGTTATATACAAGTAGGCACATAATACATATTTCATATACCGAGGAACACCATTTCAGCACGTTTATGTTAATTTGAGGTTAAATGCATCAGTAGATGTATACGGCATTTATACCAGTGCAGCGTACGGGCTTTACTTTAAACACAGTA
This sequence comes from Crataerina pallida, assembly GCA_949710015.1. Taxonomy (NCBI): domain Eukaryota; kingdom Metazoa; phylum Arthropoda; class Insecta; order Diptera; family Hippoboscidae; genus Crataerina; species Crataerina pallida. Next base: position 33,844,943 of record OX453289.1, on the reverse strand, counting down.
TTGACACTTTTTTTCCATTCATAGCCTGCTTCTCTAATTTATATGCACACAAGGGTGCTTTTATCATGATTGGGATCTGAAATAGTTTTTAAATTTATGCGATTTGGGCAAGAAAGTCATTTCTTCAAACTCTCATATTATACGGATTTCAAATGAAAGATCCTGACGCGTGGAATGGCATAAATGGAATATGTTGGATGTTGGCGTTGTATTCAATTCAGTCCATTTTCAATAGAATTTCAATTCATGTCTTTGTACCAAATTTCATTAAAATATCTTAAAAAATAATATTTATAGTTTAAGTACAAATTAACATCAATAGAAAGACGTACAGACGGACATGGTTTAATGGTTTCAGGTTTTGATGGATTTATTCCGATAAATATAATTAAAGGTGGATATGACACCTTTCATATATATACGCGCATCAAGTTCATAAAAAAATTGAGAAATATGCCACGCCCACATTTTACAAAGTCTTTTTAGGCACAGTAACTAACTTCTAAATTGATACGTATTATATAAACTATTAGAAAGAGTAATTATGTATTATGCCACCCCTCTAATTTGTATATAGATGGAGAAGATATTATTGACCTAAACAAAAATCCAACAAAGTGTATGTATTGTTGATCAGCAGGTACCTGCCACCCCCTTTGTTTACTTCTAGATTTAGAAAATATCAAAACGATAGGCTCTTGTCTTCTGTAAGCATATGTGTGTGTATGTATATTATTAAACAAGCAATTGTTGCTACACATATAAGGTAACGTAACGTAACGTAACGTGACGTTTACCAACATAAATTCATATTCTTTCATAGAAACTTCATAATGCAAACAAAAGTTGCAGCGTAACGGCTGTACGTTCAACAATTTCAACCCACAAAAACATTTTCAACAACTTTACAACAAACGGATTTTCCTGCAGTGAGTAGAAGAGGTTCAGTTTTTATATTGAATGTGAAAAGCCTTTATATAAACATACGTATACATACATACACACATATATTGTTTACATTGAATATTCAAAAGCCAACAATTGTTAAGTAGTTACTAACTACTAGAGGAGTTGCTGGGCTTGCAAGGCTACGCGAAATGTAATTCAGCACCGAAGCTCAAACATACTGAATTTCATATTTAAGAAAAAAATTAAATAATTTTCTATACCACACTATAGCTTCATACATATACATAAAATTTTGCCTGTTTTTAAAGCGCAACAAGAAACAGTTCAGAATTGGACGAAATATTGTATGCCTTTAAAATAAAAGTGGTGATGTGATTAGTAAAAGTTCAAATTATAAATTAGAAAATAAATTAGAAAATGAAAACTTATATAGAAGGCGGGGGGCGTGTCTATAACCAGTTTTTATCATAAAATAATTCGTCCCGATTTTAATTTTTCTTCCAATTTAATAAATTCATTAAAAATGTTGTATGAAAATTTTATAGGCTATGGTGGGTGTGGACTAGTCCCCTATTTTTTTTAAGGAAAACTTTGTAAAATCCATAAATGAGTGGTAAATGTGTAAATTTAAGCTTGTTTTTCATTTTCTTCTCTTTTTATATTTTTATGGGCGTAACCTTTGGTCGATTTTTATCCATATAATAACAATAAATAATCCTTTTAATTGTGCAATCATTAACAAATATTTTGAGTTTAGAATAATATTTACTTTGGACAGACATCTGTACGTCACATATTATCAAATCGACAGAAAAAAGTTGCATTGTCACGATTGCTTCTGCTATATATAGTATATATTTATAATGCAAACATTGTAAAAAAATATGTATACTCAGTGTAATGGTCTTGTGATGTGTTGAGTTTAGAGCCTACCTGTGCTTTAGTATGCAACAAAACGTGTAGATTATAGCATTTATAAATGGTGGTTAAACACAATTTGGTTTGTGTGCCATTCCAACAAAATTTACGTGCTTAAAGGAGGCCTTTTGCGGTAGTATCCTACTTTACTCTACTACAGGTACAGTGGTGGTCACTTGAATAGGTTTTAACTTTTTTAAATTCTTCTTTCGAGTTTAATTATAGTTTGATAAAGTGAACTAATTTTTCTATTTTTATGATTTCATGGTGTTTGAGTAAAAAATTCATCAAATATAGAAAAATAATAAAAAATTTAAAGATCCTTTTATCAAACTGCATCATTAAATTGTTTTTAAATGTGAAGGAAGAAAAATTATTGAAAAAAATTCTTTTTCAAAAGATTTTTACCTATTCAAGTGGCCACAACTGCATATGGAAGAAAATGCATAACAAAACAAAACCAAAAGTCAGCTAAAGCTATTTATTTTCAGTTCATAACTGTAAACTATGTGTAAACGGATATTCAAGTAAGTCATCGGACACTTCAACATAAATACATACATAGCTAAGTATAAAATGTGTTTCATATAAAATATGTCTTCCTTGATGAGTTCATATGTTGGTCTTCACTTATCAGACGTATGATGTCAACTAATAATGGGACACAAAAAGTAGAATGCAACAACAATAACAATATCGACAACACATAATTTGATTTTCTGTCAAAGGCAGATAACATTACTAATCAACTAATGCTATAACTAGGCGACTTATAACAACTTTTGTGTCTGTATTAACATCAACTGTGTCTACTGTGGCACCAACCATATGCTTACGTTACAACGCAATCTTCCATGTGGGTGTGTATATGTTTAATATAATATACTTTGTCCATAGCATACACATACACATACACACAATGATACGTTCCGATGAAATAGACAATATATTATTGTTTCATATTTCACTCATGCACATAAATATGTATGAAATGTTATGCATGCAGAAATGCAATATATCATAAATGATATCCCGTTATATACGCTTTCGTTTGATTTACTCATACGCTTTTCTCTACATTACTCAACACAGATGCACACATACATTTATATATTGTATTTACTATACAACCTAATTCAATAGATTTACAGTATTATACAGTTCTCATATGTAGGAAGAATAGAGCGTGGAAGAAGCAATGCAGCAGGCGTTTGAATAAATTTGTGTATAAAGGGCGTTTGACATAATCGTAATCGTGCATGGCCCCTACCTTCTAGCAGGACACGTGTATGTATGTTTGTATAACACGAATACTGCTAATGAATGCTTGTAGATCATAATCGCTTGGCTGGCAGTGTTTTGATTATTGTTATTGTTGTTGTTGTTGTTGTTGTTGTTTTGTGGTTTGCTTTGTTCAATTAACGTATAAACAAAACAATCGAGTGTACAGAAATTGTTTAATTGCATTAGTTGAATTAATTAGCACTAAAATTGTAGGCAAATACTCTGCATAAATAGCTGTCAAAGGCACCACCTAACCATATATACATAGAATAATAAAGAAAACCTGCCACACCCCTTCTACGTCTCTAGGGTTTTTTGCTGTATATAAAACTCGTGAGAATAAAGCAAAAAAAAACAAAAAAAAAACAAAAAAAAAAACAAAAAAAAAACCGGTATTGACGGAACATGAATTTTATAGTGTGTTTTGCATGGCAGCAATAAACCTTAATTTACCGTTCTTGTTGACGTTATTTGTTGCGTAACATTTTTTGTTTTGTTTTTTATACATTTTGTGCCTACTAATTAAGCACACACGAGAAACTTAACACCAAGGAGAACAAAGGCATCGTCTGGCTTAAGCCGAATCTTGGGTTCATTAAAAGAAGAAAGATTCTAGAAAGGGGACGTGGCCTTCATTTAAAATGTGTGCCCAAGGCATATTGTGATTAAGCTGAATCTTGGTTATAGTTTCATTCAAAAATAGAACAAAGTCCAGAAAGGGGGCGTGGTCTTAATTTTTTTTTTTGCCTGTAAGAGCCGTATTGTTCTACTCCTCTTATCTTAACATAACAACATAAAATTATTTTTCAATTTTTTCAATTTAATTTAATTTTTTTTAAAGAGGGTGATGCGTGTACGCTAGAGTAATATCCTCTGAGGATTAATTGTGCTAATTATTTAACTCTTTTTGAGCACACCCCCAGGATCATTTGTATGACAAAAATAGATATAAAATGTCAACAAAATTAAATTAATGAAATTTTGTATAAAAAAAAAAAAACAAAACACAACAGCTTTAATTGTTCTTTCAGGACTTACAGAAAACGATCAAAGCTTAATTAATATTTTGCAGACTTAAAGGCTTAACCTATCGTAAATATTGTTGGATATGACACTTTGACCAAATAGGAAAATAAATAAAGAAAATATTTGATTTTTGTGTGCGGAAATTGTATGAAATAGATACTTAAGAATATGTCATTCTCGGGGTTTAAATTATTTCATATTTTCGTTCTTCATGAATGCCGTATACCAAGCAATCATCACTTCGTAATACAAGTGTCTAATTAAAATTAAAGTTTCAAATGAAGTCTCTCTCTCAAGCAGAACTTAAGTAGACACTTGTTACCTAAGACGACAGTTTTCAATTACTCATCACACAAACTTACGCGAATGAAATAAGAGTTTACTTGATGTTGTTACATTACGCTTTTATTCTTATACTCTTCATCACTAGAATGGGGGATATACTAAGTTTGCTATACTGTTTGCAATACCCAGACACTTGCAAGGCTTTAGGGACTCTTGCCTAGCCGTAACATCGGATTCGATTTAAGCATGTCTGTTCGTGTTTTTGTCTATGAGTTCCTTTAAATTGGACAAAATCGTTCAAGTGGCACGCCCATAATTAATCAAAATCTTTCGTAGTCACAAAAAATGTGTCCATAAATTGAAAGTTCCATCAATATATTATAAAATGGGCGCGGTCGAATAATGGATACGCTCACAACTTACAAAGAAACTTTATTTTGTTCAGCATGATTATATATGTTGATACGTTTTCATTACAGGGCGTAATATTCTACTTGCCACGCCCACTATTCATATATGGCAGTGTAGGGTATTTCCGATTTGGTCCAAAGCAAATGTAGTGTCCTTATTTGTTTGTTTTTTTACTTAAGCTAAAACACGAGATGAGCTACAATATTTGTTGCTGGTAAGAAGTTGTTGTTGTTGTTGTTATTATTATTATTATTATTATTATTGTTGTGATGCGAACGCAAAGGAAAGAAACGGAATACGGCTTAATGATAATTTAGCTTATCATCAAATAAATGACAGCAGACAAACACCACTTTTTTTTATAAAGTTATTTTTTTCCTTCTTTAACAACAACAACAATAACAACAATAAGAAATTTACGGCAGTTTTTGATTACACTGTTACCGGTTTTTTTGCCTTTGTCTCTATCGCAATACAAAACAAATATAAAAGGTATATTAAGGTTATGCCAAGTCTGGGGGATAGAAAATCTAGAAAATAAACGCACCTTCTTTTTAATATATCTCCTGAATGTATGATTCTATTTTCTTCATTTATGTACTGCTACAAACCCATTTGAGATTGATGAAGATTATGATTATAACAAATTTTTCTTGATTTGTCAACTTTTCAGGAAAATGTCACAAAGCAAAGTGTAAAAATTTTCATAGTCACACGAGAAGATAGAAGGGCTAGTTTGAATTGGCGTTAGATACTGAGCCAGAATATATGTATATACTTTTAGTTGTGTGGCTCGCCATCTTCTGGTATTTACAAACGTTTGAACAAAACCAATATACCCCCATACCATTATGATGGTGAATATAAAACCGTAATGTATGCTTAGGGAAATTTTTATATTGTTGTTATGAATATTTAACTGAATTGATGATTTTTACTGAAAGGTTTAGTTTAGAAATTATCTGCGATGATGATCGTAGATCCGAAAATAAGTATTTAGAACCAGTGATGGTGGGAGAGTTAAGTACTTTTTACAATCACACTTTTTATAATCAAAGTAGAACAAGATTTGTGTAGATGCTTATATTTTTTAATTCTGTCTATCAGTTTATAATCATAATCTGCAATAATTTAATTATGTCTGTATTTCCGTCCTTGTCATCAATCTACAGCTTGCAATTGTTGATAATTTTTGTAAAATTTAGCACAAACATGTCTTTTCAGCCAAGCGTGGTCAGTATTAAAAATAGATTTGATCGATTTATTTTTAGGACTCGTTCCCACATAATGTTCTATATTTAAGTAATTTTCATATGACTATAATATCACCTTTTTTAAGCTGTCACGTCCTCGTCTGGGTGTTGCAAACGGAATACCAATCTTTATTTAATCCCGCTATTATGTGGAGGGTTTAAAAATTTATATTAATGGCAAAGGGCAACCAATCCTACACTATTCACTAATTAATTACACGCTGCATATTAAGTTTTTGTATTAGATAAGTTAGGAAATGTTTTAAGGGCATAATCATAAGTAAATCCCTTCTGCTTTGCATGCATTTAATACTTTATTCAAGGTTAAGCCAGACATATGCTACGTATAATATTTGCGCCTGCCTTTCGCTGTGCACAGTTAGATTCTAATTTTAATTTAAACTTTTACCAGCGCGCACATGTGCCAATTAAACACATTGATAAATGTTACTTTTTTTGTTGTTTGTATAAAAAGTCATGCCGTTCAGCTTAATTACTAATATATACACACACATATATGCATATATAATAAAATGATAGGTTTTGCGATTTTGTAAACGTATTTACAGTTCACTTGTGTAAAATGTTATTCATAAAATATTTATTATTTTGAAATTTAGGAAAGTTGTCTAACTTCTGTTTTCATGTCATGATGTATGTGTGTTGGAAAGAAATGAACCATTTGGGAATTGCCATTAGATGCACTCATACGTTCATATCAAATAGAAAACTATTTTTATAACCACCATCAAAATGGTGTGGGGGTATATTGGTTTTGTTCAAACATTTTCAAGTACCAGTAGCGGGTGAGTTACACCTCCAAAAATATAAGTATTTTTAATTAGCATCAGAAGTTGAGCCGATTTATTCATTCTATCTAAAATAAAGAAGCTGCAGGAGTTGAAATCTGACAACCATAATTTTCGTCTGTGTTTACAGTTTACATTATGACGAAGGGCGTTATTTGCCCTTCGACATGCCCTAAATGACATCCTAAACTCTAAATCCGTGGCTTTTAAATATGGAGATATTGTTAAATATAATATTTGTACTATCTGTGAAATAAAATTCATTCCAGTTTCCTTATTTGAAGAGGTAATCTAGTAGTGTTCTATTTTGTGCAAGTGGATAATGATGATGAGTTAGTATCCTAGGTTTGGTGTACGCCTAATACGGCCCTTTCTCACTTGTTAATTTATTTATTTGTTGTAGCGTAATCGAAAACGTAATGCGAGTAATATGAGATGGTGGTAGTAGGGCATACATTCTATTGTGTATGTGTGATGGCTATAAATGTTGTTGGGCGTTCTTATTACGTTATGGTGGTTGATGCCTCAAATTTGTGCCGCATTTAACACAACTTTTACTTTTAATAGTGCGCCCCGTATATTCTCAAATTGTTGATTGCATGCAACATGCTATACAAAATTGTTGTTATTATTGTTATTGTTATTGTTTTCTTTATAACTGTAAAGTGTTATTTACTCATATTTTCTTCCTTATGTGCCCAGTACACCATTACTTACTCGTGTGTGCTTGTGCAATATATTTATTAAATAAGAATAAAAAAAAAGCGAAAAAAAAAACAAATGAAAAAATTACATGGAAAAATTGGTCATAATTTTAAAAATGTCTGCAATTACTTAAAGTCATCAAATGTAAAAGGAGCAGCAGTATGCTTTATGGCATCTTTCTTTTGTTTTTGTTTTTGTTTTTGTTTTTATACACAAACAGAAAATGCGACATTTAAATAATATTAAAACTTTCTAAAAATATATACGGAGTCACTTGTTTTAATAAACAATGTTGGAGAATTAAAAAATGGTATTTTTTAGTTTATTTAAAATGTTTGTAACAACCAGAGGAGGAGTGAATTTGGCCTAAATGGTTTTTTATACCCTACATTTAGGATATTAAGGTTACAGGGGGCGTGAACTATTCCACAAAGTTTATACAATTTATTCAGTAAAGTCTCAGTCAATTTGATATCTTTTTGTCCGTATGTCCGTCTGATGCTTTTAATTAATCTCTAAATCGATATTTATGCTACTAGATTTGTAATTTTTCTTACAACAGAATGAGGCGTTAGAGATCCTACAAAGTCAGCATCAAAAGCGAATTAGATCTAGACATGAATATCCGTATGTCTGCGGGTCTATCTTAGTCATCGATGTAGCAAAAATGGTTGTAGTCGGATAACAAATACGCCCACAATTTACAAAAAACTATATTCCACGTAAAATTCGACTTTCAAGCTGATTGTGAGCGCGTAAAATTGCTTTTAATTAAAGTTTTTATTTATATATATATCTATATTTATATACATATACATACACAGTACAAAAGCATATAAAAATTGTAAAAATGCACGGTTATTGTATATGCAGGGAAAAGCAATCATAATTTAAAATCAATGATTAAATTAAAACATAATGAAAATTTTATGTTTTATTTTTATGGTATAGCAGTACTTGAAGCACTACAAATAGCATTATAAACAGATACATGGAATGCAACAAAATAAAATAATGAAGCAAACATAAAATAAAATAAATAAATAACAACAACAATTACAACAACAACAACAACAGATGTCAGAATATTGAAAAGAACACTTTGAAGTGCTAGTGGACCCAATAACGTACACATATACACTCAGCTCTCTTTTTACACGTATTAACTGTTACGCGATTTAAAAAATCGTTCAACAGATACGCCCACAATCAACAACAACAATCTAAAGATCAGCCACAAAACTTGACCTATGAATTTTATGCTCAAATTTATGGTTATGCCATTAATCGATGTGCCAAAAATGGGCATGGTCGTATAACAAACACTCCCACACTTTACAAAAAACCATATTCACTATAAAACCAAACTTGCAAGCTGATACGTAATACATACTTTATTAGAGGGCGTAATCATATACCTGACACGCCCACTATTGTACATGTGGAGGGTATTTCAAGTTTGGCCCCTAAGCCAAATTTAGTTTTCTCACTTGTTTTACTTTACTGACATATAAAAGTAACGATTTGTAATTAGATAGTTTTGTTAAATGTGCTAAATATTTTTTTTATTTATTTAGTTCATTTTTTTTTTTTTGAAGTAAACCAATTATGACCGCGTAAAAAAAGAGTTGAACGTATATAATGAAGTATAAATAAATAACGTACATATATGTGTGTACAACTTATTTATAGAATATCGTTAATTAGTCGAGTGTTGTAACTGTTTATAATTATATTACATTGTAATGGCCAGTGCATATATATATGTAGAATCTTTTATGTGTGTGTTTGTTATGTAACTAATTGAAAAATCATTGAATATTTTACAAAAGTCTATTCGAACATTTTGTTTTCGAAACACTTAAATGTGTTTAGATAGTTTTATAAATTGATGACAATTTATATACACAATCATACACTTATAACTTTATTTTATCCACCACATAAGATGAAAGATGTACTAAGTTTGTTATTATCTTTACAACACACAAAAGCAGAGAGACCAAGAAAAATCCAAGTCGGTCCGTGGGTATGTCTGTTGTTGTCACGTTGTTTCATGTTCGAAAATCTTACAACATTGAGCTAAATTTTCTACAAAAACTTCTAGTTTCTACTCACAGATTACCATTGCAAAATCGGTTAAGAGCCACGCCCACTTATTACTAATTGATCTACTCGCCATATAAATTAATCTATAAAGTTAAATTTTAGTATACATCTATGGATGTTGCCACAATGGGCGTGATTGAATAACGAACACGCTCACAATTTTGAAAAAATCTTTTCGTACTGAATGCAAAATGAAAGTTTATTTATAATACGTAAATTTTGGAGGATGTTATTAAGTATATGCCACGCCTAGTGTTTGTATGTACATTATGGAGGGCATTTAAGGTATGCACTTTAACCCAAATTGAGTTTTTTTTTACTTGTTTTTATTGTTCAACAGACATGAAAATTGTAGAAAATTACTTGTTTTAAAATTTGCTCTGATGGATATCTACCATATAAACATTTATTGTTATCGCCCAATAACTAAGTACTACATACACACACACACACACACCCTCATATATACATACATATATAAGCTAACTTTTGGAAATAATGATTTTATAGGGCAGGCAGGGTATAAAACTCGTTACAAATAAAAGTTTCGAGCGTCACTTCCGTTTGTGTACACTGCTAAAGTAGACCTTTAAAGAGGAAGTCATCCGAGTTTTTTTTTGGCATTTTATCAAATTCTACAGTAAGCCAAGATTAAAAAGCGATAAAAAGCTAATTCAAACATATAGTGAAGATATATACCAAAGAACAGTAAGTCTTGCCTTTGAACAGAACCACTTTATGATTGAGGTAATTAAGTTTAAAAAAAATAACGTAAACTTACTAACACACACACTACATAGGGTATATAGGTACATAAGTATACAAATTTAAGTTTTTTGGTTATTTTACTAAATAGTCAATCAGCTGTATCCAACAACATTTCGTTGTTTGTTTGAGTTCTGCTTTACAAGGCGACTTGTGTTTTTGGCATTCGATCAAATTGCCTCTAAAATCCTATTAAAAATTATGGAGTTGAAGTTAAAGCGGCAAAACCAACACACAAAACGTGCAAGTACAAAAAAAAAAAAAACTGGGCTTGGGACACATCTTAAATACCCTTTACATGTTAACACAAGCAGTAGGCGTGCCAGTTACATGATTGCACCTTCCAATAGTCTCAACATTACTTAACAACTTACATATGATGTATCTGTTATTCGACCAGGCCCATTTTTGGCTCATCTATTTATGAAATAATTATAAATATTCGCACCAAATTTACAGTTTATAGAAACATTTTTATGGTAGATATAAAGATTTTTCCTGAGTACCAAAAAGACAGACAGATACACGAACGGGCGATGCAGAGTTTGAGATTGATCAAAAATATATATAATTTGTAAATAATTTGTAGGCCTTTATCCGGATGTTTCAAGCAGAAGAATAAACTTAATAAACTCAGCTTTTTGTATGAAGGGTATAAAAAAACGATTCGTAATAAGCAATATACTTATATACACACACATATACATATACACAAATAGATATTATCCACAAATACTACAATATAATAAATTATTATTCCGTATGTCGCATGAAATAAAATAATAATATTTGGCCTATCGTTACTCATTTTCCATTTTACCACCAGCCAGAGCCAAATACCGCATAGCCAACGGATAATACAACAATCAAATAAACGATTGCAATAAAACGTAAGGAAAACTTCTTCTTCTTCTTCTTTTGCATCCCCCCCCCCCCCCCCCCCCCCCCCCCCCCCCCCCCCTCCCCGCCAATTTGACAACACTCCACTTTTCCTTTATATACGAATTACGATGAAAAATATTTCCTTTTATAAACAGAAAAATACTTTTAATAGAATCCAGATAATAAAATTTTTACCACAAAGAAGCAAAACACAATATATCTATGTGTACATATCTACATGCTTACATACATACTATAAAAAACGAACCAAATAAATGGTAGTTAAGATAAAGCTTTAAAAAAAAAAAAACAACAACAAAATTCCATACACAGACAATTTGTAGCCAAAAGATGTTTTTGATAAATCTTCAAAAAGCGCGCTTATACGTGAAAGCAATTTCACATGTATGCTGGTTTATAGAGCACAAAGAAACACACACAATATATATAAAAAAAAAAAAAAGAAAGAAAGACAGAAAGAATGCGAAAATGCATTTTTAATGATGAAGCAGAAAAAAGAGAATAAAAATTGAATAATATGTTGTCAGTTATTTGGAAACCTTTCAATCTCTCTTAACTCAAACTTAAATGCAACTTATTTCCTTTTTTTCTGAACTTTGGAACCACGTGCAACGGTTTCTTGTGTTGGAAAGAAATATTACTGGAAAATTGTATTATATCGATCGATTTAGTTATAAGACCTGTCCGTCTGTGCGTCCAGCTATCTTTATATTGTAATCAACCATTAGAGTGAAATTTTGAATGAAATTTCTTGAAGAAAATTAATACAAACATATCTTTTAAGATCACTATAGAAAGTGGATTGAAAGGAATGCGATTTAGTATAAAACTTAATCGTTTCAAGTTTAAGTGATTAAATAAATTTTAATTTAAAGAGCAACTTGGAGCTTGATGATGATTTTAAACTGCCATGAAAGGCTGCATAAGGCCTTTGAGAGTTTCTTGTGAATTTCTTTCAACACGTAGGAAAATTTTTTATTTTATATTGTTTTTTTTTTTTTTAGAAAATAAAATTGCAAACCTAAGATACACAATCACCAACTAAAATGCCATTTTCTAAAAAGATATCAACGAAGAAAGAGAAGCAAAAAGAGAGAGATGTTTATAAAAATGTCACTTTTAATTAAAATGGAAAGTTGTAGTTATTTACTATATAAATGCACAGCGTAGAAAGTAGAACTGGTCTCTCAGGAGGACAACATATACAACTTGTACATGCATTTTATTGGCTGGTTGGTTGGTTGGTTGGTCGCAACACCAAGTGTAGGCGTCCCGGGGCATTTATTAAGAATGCGTCATACGTACCAGCACACACCATACTGTGCTACTACTACATAACAGTCCAACATTTGTTTTAATTAGCAAGTTTAGCATAAATTTCACTTGTGTTTACATTAATTTCTGTTCGGCTTGTACTTTGTAAAATATATATACATATATATATATTTCCTCTGTACCGCCTTTCTTCAACATTTTCTTTCTCTTGGCTTGATGTAAAATTAAAAGTTATTTCCTACCTTTATAGTACAATATAAACAAAATAAATATATAAAAAACAAGTGAAATTGTTGGACCATTTAATACCCTACACTATTGAAATTATGCTAAAATTATTTGAGGCTGGATCAGTGAATGCAAGACATTGTCATATAAGTCACTTTGTAAAATAAAATTTTATAGAAAATGGTTTCAAAAATGTTACGATTGGGTCTAAATTTTTTGCACGTTGATTATTAAGCTAATTAAAAATTTTTGGCCAAATTTTATAAAAAAAAAAATGTTAACAATTGAGATTTTTTGTTATATAAAGACTACCATTACAATAGGACCTTATATGGGGAGGGGTTCTAAAAATGGTCCAATTAGGTACATTTTCAAAAGGATTTCTCTTCAATTTTATATATGTTCTTGTACCAAATTTCATCGAAATATCTCCAAAAATACGTTTTGTAGCTTAAGCAGAAAGACGGACAGAAGGACATGGCTAAATCGATTCAAATTGTCATTTTTAATTGAAGCTGGGTGTGACATTTGCCCTTTACGATTCCGCACAAACTTTATATACTTTTTCTCACAACTGGATGGACTTGACCATATAGTAACTACCTACGATTTTGTTCCTTTAAAATCCTCAGTAAAAAGCTTGATATTATTATTATTATTATTATTATTATTATTATAAAGAGCAGCATGGAAATCTAAGTCATTTTTAAAAAGTTCAAAACACTTGAAATTTTTTTACATACATTGCGCGAAATTGTCTAAAATCCTTTTTACAGTTACAAAAATTGAGTTGCAATGCTAAAGTTGGATGTATTACGGGATGATTAATTGATATTAACGAATATTTAACAAACTATTGTATACGAGGTTATGTCCTATAAGGGTCAGCTGGCAATAAATGAAGTTTCATAATTTTACGCATATTTCAGTTGTGTGTGTGTGCATGTGTTAGCTCTCTAATGGGAATGTATGTATTATACAATAAAGTTAAATTCAATTCAATAACAATCTCAGCTGCACATTTAACTAAACTGTGTTGTTAACAATGAAAATTAATTACAAAATTAAATATGAATTAAAGAATATTACAATTGAATAAAAAGCAACTATTGTTAGTATAATATTTAATAAGTTTAAATAGCTAACAAGAAAAAACAAACAAAAAAAAAATTAATACTACTTTTTAAAGCTATAATCTATTTATTATAAATGCCGCTCAAGCTCTCATTGACTCATTGCCGGAGGCTAATATTAATTATTTCAGTAAAAATATTTTTTAAAATAATAAGCGCTGATGAAAATTAAAATTAATTAGTATAAATTTTTGTATTATAATAAAATGGGCGTGGTATTATAGGAAGTTTTTTTAGTTAAAATTTTCAAGTTTTTTCCTTTTATTTTAATAACAAAAGTTAAAAAACAAAACAGTTTAGATGCTGTCCGATGTTTTTGGTTGCGCATGACAAATCTAGCCTACGTTTACACTCTCCACATATACTATGTTCGCCATTCCAACACCTCATAGAAATGCGCCAGTGACCCTACGAAGTATATAAATTCTAATCTAGATCTAATTTATATATGTTCCAGTCTGTGTCTCTTAAAAATTGGGATGTTTAGCTGAAATTTTCCTAATTTTTGTAAACTATTAAAATTTTAGTTTAGTGCCACGCCCACAATTGCCAAATTTCTATCTCTAAGCTATATTGAAAATGTGTATACGCATCTATCACTAACATCGGTATCCAAAAAATGGGCACTCACTGAGAAATGTTGCAACTCATTAGATTTTGTCCAGGCAAACATAACCATTTAAATGTTTATTTTATACCGATTATTGTCATTCCATTAGGTTGAGTGAAGATTCTAGCCAAGTATTAGGCGAACAAACAACGATGGTATAAAATTGATGATGAAAATTAATTATTATGCGTTGAGCATGTATGGATGAATGTGCAGGTAAGCGCTTTTTAATGGGGACTAAATACTAAAATGATTAAATTTATGAATATGTCAAGTCAGGTAACAACAATAACAAACTAATAACAACACCAACACTAACTTATAGTACGAGCTATGACATTGATAATATATAATAAATAATGTTGTTGTTTTTATTTCATTTTTTGCTATAATTTATCATCTGTATGCATGTGCGATACGCCTGGTTGCGTAAATCCAAATATGTATGCATTGTATGGATGTGAGACTATGGAGCGTATGAGTGATATTTAATTAATAATTCATGTACGAAAAGTTCATACAAAAACAAAAACAAAAACAAAACAAAAAAACACACATCGTTCATCTTTGACTTTGGAAAAATGTTACTTTCGTTTCATCTTTTAATTATTCATTAACATTCTTGTTCGTGATGTTGTTGTTATTGTTATTGTTTATATATATGTATATGTTGTTCATATTGTACAATGGTAAACATGTAAAAAAAAAGTAAATTTGGTTAAAGGCCAAATTGTAAACACCCTCCCCATGGGCACCATAAATGGGCGTGACATGTACCTAATAATACATCGTATACATAGATTTTGATATAAGTATGAGCTAATAAGTTAAATTCTGTGCTAAGTATAGTTTTTTGCTAAGAGTTGTGAGCATGTGTAATATCTGAACAGTCCCGTTTTTTTGTTACATCGATTCATAGATTTTTGTAGAATGTGGACGGTTATGTTTAGATCAACTCAGATTTTGTTAATGATTAAGAAGAATATATATACTTTGTAGGAGCTCTGATGCTTCCCTCTGGGTACTGCAAACGGAAAAAGAAACTTTGTGCATCCTCATCGTTACGATGGAGGGTATAAAAGTGATTTGAGCAGCTTTCAATCTCAAATTGATGTCTGTCCGTTGGGTTTTTTATATTGTTGTTGGCATTTTCTGTGTTTTTGCAAGCAGTTTCTTATTAAGAAAATTTGGTTCTTACTGTCGCGCTCTAAATTTTCCATTTGGTTATAAAGGGTATTCTTAGATTAGACTCAAGCTAAGTGGATTCTTTTTTTAACTTTCTATTTACTTTAAACGAAGGGTATTGGGTAAATGTATGTGCGTGTGTTTGTGTTTGTGTGTTCTCACAACAGTCAGATAGAGAAAAGTAAATATTTTTAATTTATTTTCATATAAAATATTTAATTTATTCCCTCACTTAACTAGAAAACTCGCATAACAAGTGCCTTTTCACAAAGATGAAGTGCACACACTTCAGGCCAACCAGTCAGCCCGTGTTAGTATATGTACAATGCACATACCTTCCAATAAGATGGAACTTGTTTATATATGTAAAAAAAGAAAAGAAAAAGAAAATTGTGTGTGTATATGTGCGTATATGTGTGTTGATAATCCAACACCAAATGGTACTTAAGTGCTAAGCATGCTCTCAGTTCTTCATAATGTAAACACTTCACGTCTCAATGCTGTTAATACTTTTGTTAGAAAGCTGTAGCAGTGGTAGCATAAATGTAATAAGAAGGAAAAAAATGTAAATGTATATAAATGTATCGCACATACACATCATACATATGACTATGGCACTCATACTTTCCATTTATTGTGTATGGGTACTAGAGTGAAGGTTATAATAAAAATTCACAATTTGAAGTATGTTTCTGTTGCTGTTTCTGTTACTGTTGTTGTTCTGCTTCGTTCTGTTTCTGTTTCTGTTTCTGTTTTTCCATTCAACTTTACTTCACATCCTCGCCATTGTTTTGTGCATTGCTGCCTTGCATAACACTCTCCCAATCATATTCAACGTATTAACATATACGCAGCTACACAACCACGCAGCAGCATTATTTTTATCAACCTGACTGCCCTTCATCATCATTTTAGCTTGTATATATTTACGCGAATGTGTGTGGATGTTTGCATGCAAATTCTCATATAAATGTGTGCTAGTTTTTTGTTCCTTTTTTTCTTTTTTCGATTTACTTGTGTTTTGTTGGCTTCAATACAAATTGATTCACTCGAATTTGGTTTCGGTTCCATTTCATGTTTTTCATTTTCCAATACGTACGTACATAGATGTATTTTACATGTCAACCGCTGGCAAATAACTAGAAATAACAGAAAAACAAAACACAATGAAAAAGTAAAACACCCATAGGAAGGAAGGAAAATAACAACTACAACTACAACTACAACTACAACTACAACATCAATAACGACACAAATGTACAAAAGAAAAAAAAAAAAACAAATGAAAAAAAAAACGCAATGAAAAGCAAACGTTGACAAATATTTTATGGCACAAAACACGACACAATAGCATTAAGTGCTGCGAGGCATTATTCTATGACAACATTTTAAGATTCTTACATCATTTCGCGGCAGCCTGCTATTTGTCAGAACAGTTGGGTATACAACTACAACAGGGCCTCAGAGATGCATAAAAAAACTGCCTCGTTCGAACCTCCTGTAACTCTTTTTTAGTCATATCCGCCTTTCCGTTGCTGATATATATTCTTCCGTTCACGAAATTAAACTTTTAATTACACACTTGACAAAGGCTACGTTGCACAATTGCATTAAAAGTCCGATTACAATATAAGACAGTTTTTCAATAAGGACATAACAATTTTGTATTGAAATGAAATACAAAATAATTGAGATATTGGGCTTGAAATTTATTCCAAGTATAGTACATATGCTAGATTTAACTATGAAATCTTGATCTTGTTAAAATGATTATCACAAGCACGTTTGCAATATTAAATTCTTTTGAGCCAATATTCTATTAAGTTTTCACACGTGTCGGCAGGAACGTTGACACTTTAGCGGCTGATCCCTGAGCTTCTCAGCTTAGGATAAGTTAACAACTTAACATAACCCCATAAAATGAAATCTAATGGTGTTAAATCGTATGAGCGATTTGGGCGCTCGTCCGGATCATTTCTCCAGATTATGCGGCTACCGAGCTTTCTCTTTAATAGATCACACATCTGGTCAAAGAAGATGTGTGAGATGTGGCACTATTTTGTTTGAATCTCATATCACTGATGTCAACATGGCACGATAACAAACTTTGGGTTCGACTACATTTGGTAGCATCCACATAACTACTTGTGTCCGTACCTCTATCTATTATTTGAGATATTCATTTGAAATTTCTTATAAATATTTCTAGTCTCTTTAAATTAATAAAAATCGGCCACGCCCTCAATTGTCAGCAAAATTTAGTTTTTTTATTTGATTTTTTTTTAATCTTCTTCAAAATATCTTGTGGTGCTATGCGCCCTACACGTACACATATTGTTATGAATATTTATGCTTAAGGAAACACTACTAGCCTCTCTACCTTATTTGTATGGCTTGTGTGTAATGCATATTGTATTGTGTGTTATTTCAAAAAATATTTACTTTAATAATCGTTTTTTTTTTGCACACATACGTGTATGTGTGTATGTTTTTTTGTTTTGCCTGTTTACATATTTATAAGTGCTTTAGCATACATCCGCATACCCACACAAACGCAGGTGTTCAATAAAGGAACAAAAAAATAAAAAAATAAAAAAATAAAAATCAATAAAAATATTGTGTGTGTGTCATGAATGGTAGCAGTTCGTGGAAGTCTTAGAAGACATACACGGCTTGTGTTGACTTTTTTGGGTAAAAGGCAAAAAGTTTTGTGTGTTTTTTTCTTGAAAGCATTCCCTATCGTTGTTACCTAAATAAGTAAAGTTATGGATTTTTGAACCCTCCACATAAGATAAGTTTGTCACTACATTTGCAACAGCCAGAACGAGGCATCAGAGACTGGCAGGCAGATTGCAAATTGGGCAAGAATTGGTTAAAAGCTAAGCACACAATCAACAAAAACCTATTTATCTATCAGAAAAAATGACCTATTTATAGTTACTCGACTTCATATGCTAAAAAATAGGTGTGGTCAGATAACAGACACGCCCGCAATTTAATAAAAAACCTACTTAGCGTAAAACACGATTTGAAAGCTGATACATAATATACACACTATTACAGAGAGTAATCGTGTATCTGCCACGCCCACTTTTTATATGTAAATGTAGATAATATTTAAGATTTGTTTAAAATGAAAGATGTCCTGGTTATTTTAGTACACGTTATCTGACAATTACCAAGTGTCAGTCACAAAAAATGAAACAATGCACTGTGTTGTGATGGGATGTGATGTGACATGATGCTGTATATCATACATAAAATAAATAAAAAGATTATAGTCGCTTTTATCCGACCATTATTAATACTCTACACCACTCAGTTTTGCAATTTATGCTTTAATTAGATGACTGAAATCAATCAAGTCAAAGATTAAATTTCACATGATTAACTGTTAAACTAATTAACTAATGTTTTCCAGATTTTATCAAAATATATACATTTACGCCATATAGATATTTATATATATTTTATAATATTACATTATGTGAGGAGAAGCATTAAAAATGAACCGATTTGGTATATTTTCAATATTAACCGTGCTTGACATTTCAGTTTAAAATTTTTTCAAAAAATATATATAAAATGATGGAAGGATGGATACTATTAAATCGATTCTCATTAGATCGCTATAATTAAAAGTGGGTGTGTCATTTGTCATTTAAGAGTTATAAAATCTATGTAAACATACCCTTGTAAACCATTTGGTGGAATAGGGCATAGAAACTATTAAGAGTATCATATATCAAATCTGACTGCAATGAAGCAGTCAAATAAAGAGTTATGCGGGACAAATACTAAATACTAAGAATAGTTTGATTTAGTACATTAAGTTATGCATACATATACAAATCAATATATTTTGTTTTATTATGATTTTGAACATTTTTTTACAAAATGTGTTTTTATACTCTGTACCACTTGGGGATAGAGGGTATTTGTAGCTCATAAACGGTAAATGATACAACTGACTCGAACTAGACCTATCGATTCACAATTCAAAACAAAAATCTGAATTGATTCAAACATGTCCGTCTGTCCATATAAATTTGTGCTTAACCTACAGATCGCATTTTTGGAAATATTTAGATGAAATTTTGTACAAGGATATATATTGAAGCAACCCTTTAAAATGTTTCTAATTAGACCATTTTTAGAACCTCTCCCCATATAAGATTTTATTATAAGGGAAAGTCTTTATCGCAATTTTTAATATTTTTTTCATAAAATTTTGTGAAAAATAATTCATTACGGACCGTTTTTAGAAAACTTTACCATATAATGCTATTTCTTGTCTATGGCTTATATGGCAATGTCTCGTGTTCACTGATACAACTCAACGAATTGTAGGGTATTAAATGGACGGTTATTGAACGATATGTATCATATATTATTATTTTATTTCCACTTGTTTATATATGGATTATAAATACTAACGAGTTAGTACTAATGGAAATCTAAGATTAAAGGCGGATATTGTTAAATAAAAAGCACACTTATAAAATGCATTAAGTGTGTTTGCATGTATGCGTGTATGTGCGTGTGTCTGTTGAAAACATATGTGAAAATTTATTGACAATAGCTTTCAACTAAATGTTTTATGTTTTGTATATATATGCACACACATACACACATGTATATTTATTTAATCGCCTTCTATCTTTTTTTATTATTAAAAATATTTAATAATTTTTTAATCATTATCGTTGCTGAGTAAATGAACCATTTTTTTTTTTAATTTAAACCATAACATATTTCAATAATTAAATAAAAAGTACAATCGGTTTATAGAATTAGCTTTGTTTTTATACCCTAACATATAAGATGGGAAATATATTAAGTTTTTCATTCCGTTTGCAACATTCAGAAGAAGGCGTCAGATACCCTACAAAGTATATTTATGTTTGATCATTATAAAATCTAAATCGATTTAATTTTGTCCGTCCATATGTCCGCCTGTTGTTGACACTCTCATGATCTCAACATTTAAGCTGAAATTTTGTACAAATACTGTGAATTTTTGCATGCAGATCGGTATTGAAAATTAGGTAAAAATCAAGAGCTACACCCACAATCTATAAAAATCTATTTATATGCCATAAATGACCTATGAACTTAAAATGCATATCTCTTGTTATCCCATCCACTGATCTAATAAAAATTTATTCATATGATACAAAATTTAAAGTATAAAGTTGAAGATTGCTTTACATAATTATATTAAATGAAGGCTTGAATGTGGCAAAAATGGGCGTGGTTGTATAATAGAGACGTCTACAATTTACAAGACATCTTTTTTTCTGGTATAGAATCCCTAAAGCATGTTGATACGTAATATATACAAAGTGTAATCAATGACTTGCCATGTCCACTGTTTCTATATAGACATGCAGGGTATTTTATATGTGGCCTGACCTTGACTTTTTTTCATACTTTTTTAATATCCTTATTAAGTTAAGCTTTGTGTTATGAATAGACTTTAAAAACTGGTTATTTATCCGAAAATCTGCTTAAAAATGTCACAAGTTTTGTCTTTCTTCTTTTTCGTTTTAATTATATAATATAAATTTACTTATACACTTTCATTTTCAATATTTTATGAATTCTTAAATTTTTAAAATTTTATACAAAAAGTTCTTTAAATTCTTTAAGAAGAAGATCCGCACATGCACTGCTTTTCTACAATGTTTTATTGCACTGATAAAAAGAAACCCTTATTATGTACTTGAATTCAATGAGAATGCTTTAGGGTAATGCTCATTTTGTTAACGATTTTTTTTAATGCTTAATATTTATAAATGTCAACCAAGGATGACATGACGTATGAGTGACATGTAATTATTGCTTATAATGCGTGCAGCACAATAACATAAGTATGTGATCATTGTAAATATGTACAATCTGAATGATGTGAGATTATATATTGTATTATTGTATACAATAAATTTTAATATTTTATAATTATTTTGTGTAAAAATTAAAAAAAAAAAAATCATCGCCGCAACGTCCAAGAAAGAGCATCAGAGAGCCCAGAAATCCTTAATTAGCGTTCAAATATAAAGCAATTTAGACATGTCTGACCGTGTGACCACCTCTTACGATTGCATATACTAATCCCACATTTTATAGCGATATTTTTGGTTTCTGTACGCAGTTTAAATTAAGTAAAATCGGTTACCGTATTGTTCCCCTCAACACATTTGACTTAAGCATTAATTAAACGCGTTTATTGAAATTTACCCGCAGGCCTAAAAATCTTTACATGAACGGTAATTGTGGCATTTATTGATATCCGGAAAAATTGAGTGAACGTGTATAATGTAGATTTGTACCTATTTATGAAATTTAAATGGCGATAATTGATGCTGCCTATGGTGCCTATGGTGCATGTGTTTATATATATATATGTGTGTGTGTGTGTGTGTTCGTATATACCATATATGAATGGTCGAAAGCGGTAGCATAAATTTTCCCCAAATATATAAGTACATGTGCAAACATGCAAATAAACACACATGCACACACATTAGAAGCCCGTAAAGTAGCTTGAAATATCAGACATAAACTTAACAAATTATCCATTAGATAGAAAACCACATTAAACAAATATAATTTTCACAAATGCATAACCAACCATTCACACACATTCAAATGCTAATATAAATGCAAATACGCAAACACACATATATAGATAAATGGCATTTCATTTCATTTCGATGGGAATTCATGGTTGGAAGCTTGGCAAATATTGGCCAGTACCACCAATACACACAACTACGGCAAAATCCATTAATACAATATATATGTGTGTGTGGTATCCACATAGTTACCATACACATTTACACATCGGTTTATATATTGAAAATATTTCATGGCGTAATTTTCAAAATTTCAACACAATATAAAAATTCCAACAACAAAAAAGAAAGAAACACATTGTAGTGCCAACAAAAAAAAAAAAGGAATACCAAATAAACATTCTACACTCCATAAATGTACCATAGGTATGCCTGCGTATGTGTGTAGCTCCGTATGTGTTTGGATATGTTTCTGCAATCGTGGCCTATTTTTGATTGTATTTAACCGCAACCGTACACCACAAAAAAAAAAAAAATTCACTAAAATAAATTTTAAATTACTCCTAATTCACAGAGTTTTTAACTTTTTTTGAACGTGATCTATCTCATGCTCTTCCCTTCTCTCTCTCTCTCTCTCTTTCTCTCTCTCTCTGTCATTGCCTATGGGTGTGTAATGCGTTGGTGTTTTCCATGCCTTTAACGCCTAAACAATTATAATTTATTTAATTATTTAAAGTTAAAGAGTTTAAAGTAAATAGCAAATATTTGCTTTGTGGAAAGTGTAGAAAAACTAAACATAGTCTACGCTAAAGGCGCAGGTCCCTAACAGTTTTTTTTTAGTTTTGGGAGACATCGATTGAGAGACATGCCCACATTCAACATTAAAACAAAAAAAAATCTATTTAGTGTTAGTCTAGTCATTGGAATCGGATAACGTTACTGACACGCCCATAATTTTACAAAATAAAATATTGAAATTAATGCCGAATTCCATTTGTAACTTTAAACAAAATATAAATATTATTAGATAAGAGCCTCGCCTCCTCTTTTTATATAAATAAAAAAATTTTCTGTTTTTTCTTTTTTATAAAAAATATTCAATTCCTAACATTATCACAATTTATTCAATTTTTTTTTGAATAGTTTAGACACATAATAGTTCAATTTTGTTTATTACTGACATACTACATAAGATGGTTGGTTTGTCATTCCATTTGTATGAGCTAAAAGGTGACTTCAGAGACCCGACAAAATAGATGAATTCTTGATTATTAACAAAATCTGAGTCATTCTAGAAATGTATGGTCGTGTGTCTGTCTGTTGTTGGCATTCTCGTGGGCGTACATTTTATGATATTAAGCTGAAATTTTAGTTTTTATATGAAGATTGGTCAAAAGTCACGCCCACAATCGATATAAATGTATATATCTGCCATAAAAATTTATCTATTCATTTGAAATTTGATGCACATATTTGTGGTTATCCCATCCACTGATATGCCAAAAATGGGCGTGGTCGCGAATAACAAACAAGCCCACAATTTACAAAAAAACCATACTTCACGTATAACTCGACTTGCAAGCTGACGCTTAATACATACACTATTAGAGAGCCACGCCCATCATTGCAAGTGCGTAGGGTATTTAAGATTTGGTCTTAGTCAAATTTTCTTTATATCCTTATTTTTATTTTTATTTTTTATTATTATTAACAATTACACATTCGGACAAAAATTATTTATTAAATAAAAAATGAAATTATTTTATTATTTATTGCTCACAAATGCTAAAGAAATAAATAAAAAAAAATTGTATATTTTGACTATTTTATATTTATTGCATAAGCGTTGTATGTTTGTATATATTACAGCCATTTACTTGTGCCCGTTCCCATTCAATAAATGTTGGATAAAGAGATGGGTTTGCAGCCTTCCTACATAAAAATAAACATAAACATAAACATCTACCTTTGGGTATATGCATGATATTGTTTTATGAAAGCCATCTAGTGACATAAATTTATGAATTCATTTCATTTCATATATATAAACGTTCACCAATGTGTATGTATGTATGTATGTGTGTACGGAAACTACTGTACATTTATAAAAAATATATATTTTGAGTAATTTTCGTAACAAATGCACATTTACACTGTTTTTTATGCGCGTATGTACACAGTTTTATGACAGTATCTGG
The DNA here is from genome assembly GCA_949710015.1 of Crataerina pallida. Taxonomy (NCBI): domain Eukaryota; kingdom Metazoa; phylum Arthropoda; class Insecta; order Diptera; family Hippoboscidae; genus Crataerina; species Crataerina pallida. The sequence continues at coordinate 33,820,359 of OX453289.1, read as the reverse complement.
TATGTACGTTTAGTATTTGTAAAAAAAAAAAAAAAAAAAGATTCACTTTTTAAAACCATTTGTTATAGTTACTGTAATTGTTGTTGTCCTTTACTGCTATTGCACACCTAATATATATGTATAAAAACATTTAGTTTAGGCCAAATCTTAAACATCCTCCACCATCATCACCACAGCTTAATTGTTGTTGGCTTTTAACTGATAAAAGTTTTTAAATATATATGGGCATGGCTCTTAATCGAATTCCCTTAATTTAAATAAATCAAAACGCATTTAATATTACATAATTAAATAATCATTAATTGTATATATATGCAAAAGATGGGAGGGGCAGATATTTGGTTACATCTGTGAATAGTTTATGGAATATATCTAAACTTTTACGTCGTATTGTGCACAAATATTTTTCTTTAAAAGTGGGCGCACCTGTTATAATACCACACCCATATTTGCTACATCAATTAAAACACTAAATATATATAAAATCAACTTCGTAGCTCAGTTTTTGTGAGCAATAGATGTATTTTTTCATTGTTGAATTTCGGGCGTGTCCCTCAACCGATGTCTCTCAATTTAAAAAACACTCTAATATTATAAACATATGTATATATAAGATATGTTAATATACAATTTGGGTTTTATATACATTGATGAGATTCAAACTAAGTCCCATCACTGAGGTGGAGGGTATAAAAGCACATTTAACAACATTTAGTATTGGAAGCTATATTCGTCTATATATACACACACACATATTTGTGTATACTTGTATGTACAAATATTTGTTTATTTATTTATTTTTTGGTTGTTGTTTTTTTTTGTTTGTTTGTAATTACTTTTTGTGAAATATGTTGAGTGAGGAAATGGAGAGGCACTCCTCCACTACATATTGCACCGTTTTTCGATTGCAACGTTCTGCGTTTTCGCTATTGTTACGTTATTTATATAAACCAAAATGCATACACACTCACATATGTGTGTGTGTGTGTGCAGTATGTGGTATTGTGCACTTGACTCATTTTTCATTCGATTGTCTGCATAAACAAAAAACAAACATAAACAAAAACAACAATCATAATAAATGTTGCACTCTATGGTAAATTGAGTGTTAAGCTTCGCATCTTTGCAAATATTTTACTTTATTGTACATACATCAAAAAAATAAAGCACGCATTGCAATTCAAATTTGTTGGTGTATTGTAGTTATATGAATATTTTTACTATATTGCAGCGGATATGGTCGCATTATAGAAAACATAAGAAATATAAGTAAAAGCCATGATCATAAAAATCCATCATTAATACAATAGAAAACAGACAGACAGGGATTCATTATTGAGAGCTTACTGATTAATAATTTACGTAACTTTCCACCTTTCGCATCATTTGAAAAATTCAAAATTAAAGGAAAATTCTCTGAAGTAAAAAATTGTTTAATAATTGAAAAAATTTCACGCTTAGTAAATAATAACATAATAAATGTGAATTTTTTTTTTCATTTTTTCAAAAATGCATTTTTTTTTTCTATCAAAACTCGATAAATTTTTTTCTCATTTTCTTTCCACAGGCAAAAATTGTGAAATTTTTCGAATTTTTTTTTGCTGCCACTCTACAGTAATTGATCCAACATATTTAATGGTGTAAGTGTGAGCTTGATCAGGCCTGATGCCTTACAACGATCATGTTACTTATGGAGCAACATATGTAAGTATATAAGCCTTATGAGAGAAGAAAAAAATCACCACCTGCTTTAACTATTTATTGTTATATGTATATGTACAATAATTCTGATGCCTCCTTCTAGGTATTTCAAAAGGAATGAAAAACTGAATATGTTGAGGGTATAAAAAAAAAGAAAGGAAATCACTAAAAAAAATATTTTTATCATTCATAAAACGCATATTAAAAGAGGATAAAGAATAGAGAAATACATACAAAAAAGTATTAAAGTATTAAACGTGTATGTGTAAATATAATGACTGTTTTTTGTATATAATAAATCCATCAATTAATTTTAACTGACATATCAATGATTGCACATATTGTGTTTTAAACAAACATATTACACAATACAGCAACAGTATGAATACAAGTAACTAAAAATTACACACACACATACATATGTATGTATATATAAATAATTATGAATCATATGAACTGCCAATGAGGAGATTTTACCAAAATATTTTGCTAATGGGGGGAGAGAACTCAGTATTTATATATTACTATAACTTTAATACCATGAGCCACAGAAATGGTTCAAAATATTTAAGCATTATGACTGACTTCTCTCCATACACTACATATAAAAAACATATAACTAAATCTTCAATTTAAACAAATTCCTAAACGTTTTGTTTAATCTTAGATGAGTACTAGAATAGATAAAAATGTTTTTGTTGTGTAGAATATTTTGCAATAAATTTTCTTTGTTCAAGTTTAGAAACAATGTAATAATGAAATTTTTTTTCATTTTTGGGGAATTTTTTAATTCTAATACTACAAAAAAAAAAAAAAAAAAAAGAGTAAAATTTTTTTCAAAATTAAAAAAATTATAAATCGAGTATTTTGTCTTCTACAGAAGAGAAGCTTTCATCAAACTGCATCATTAAATTCTTCCTAAACTTTAAGGAAGAAAAATTTTTCGCTGAAGTAAAAAATTCCCCAAATATAGAAAAAATGATTGAAATTAAAAAAAAATATATTTTGTTTTATACACAATAGATCCTTTTATGAGATTTTACCAACTTAAAGAAAGCAATAGTTCTATTGAAGAAATTATTAACTACTTAAATATAAATAAAAAATGTATAAAAAAACATAAGCGATGAAATGCTTTATTCGGTATAAAAATTAGATAGATTCAATAGAAATTTGCTCCCACCATCATAGATTTTCTTTTTTTCCATGATGTGTTCATTTTTCATAATCTCATAATTACATTTTTTTGATTTTAAGCAAAGCTGAACGCGACCGTTGATCATTGCTGCCGCATAACACTGCAAGGGTTTTGACAAGAAAAATCGAAAAACGCATATAAAAATAAAAAGTAATAACTAACATTATTTCCACACCTACAACAACAACAACAACAATAATAATAATAACAAAAATAACAATGTTAGTAGCAGTTTTAAGTATTTTGTAGATTTTACTATTTACTATGGATTTACTGCTAGCATACGAATACTTGCTCACTTGTGGTCTACATATGTACATATATATATATGACATAACCATAACCATGACCACAAAAACAACAAGAATAAAAATGAATTATAAGTTAAAGCTAAGTTAAGTTAGATGTACATACATACGCATAAAGAAAACCAAGAATTTCGTCTAACAAACCCAGTGAGTTGGTTAAGACGTTAACTTCTATCTCGGTAATCTTTAAATGCATGAAAGTGTCATACGTTTCACATGGACATAGGCATCAGAGACTTTATAAAGAATATAAATAAAATCTGAAACGACGTAGTCATGTCCGTCTGTAAGTACTCAAATGGTCATAACTTTTTGAATATCAAATGAAAATTTTTTGCAAACATACAGATTGTTATTAGTAGGTAGTAAAACGAAATTCATTATTTTTCTAATATATGGTTTTAGTTATCTGTATCTCGCGTTATATGTGTCCGATCGGGTTCCACTAGATGGCGTTCAAAAGATGAGACATCGCCAAAAACACTGTTCTGAAATATTTATAATGGAACAAAGTTAGTTGAGAGCCATGCTCACAATTGATTAAAAATCTATTTATTTGCTACAAAAATTGATCTATGAAGTTGAACTTTTATACGAATATCCTTAATTAGTCCATGTACTAAAAATGAGCGTAGTCGAATAACAGCACAGCAGTACAAAAAACTTTATAAAGAGTAAAACTCAACTTACAACTTCATACATATATGTGATACACGATTCGAGGCCTGCCATGCCCACTGATTGCACGTAAACATGAAGGATATTTAGGATTTGTTTTAAGCAAAAATTTACTTTAAAATAGTACATGTGAAGTGGCAAACGTTTCAACAAAACTATATTACAGTCCCTGCAAGTTAAATGTTTTGAAAGCGATTTTAAAATAATTTAAATATATGTGTATACTGTACTGTATTGTACTGCTCTGCTTAGTTTATCTATGGGGACAATACCAACAATACCAACAATAACAAAAACAACTAGAAAATCAATCTGAATAATAACGGTGTTTTAGGGAACCCCACAAAAAACACAAAACCCTGCATTTATGGTAGATGCGCATACATTCCCTGCTTCAAATTGCACGGACCGCAACACAGCAGTATATATTCACACAGTTACACAAGCTTATACACACTTCTGCACGTATGCACACTGTGCGGAATGAAACAGTGTAAGTGCTGTATGAGTTGTTTGCCACAAATGCTAAATAATGACATTAAAAATGAGAAATGCTGAATTAAAAAAGTGGAAAAAGTAGAAAAAGTGGAAAAAGTGAAATGAAAATTTCCGCGATTGCACGAATGTGAACATGTTTTTTTTTTCGAATGTTTTGAATGAGTGTAGGTGCACAAGGAGGACTGGGGGTACAAAACACACCGTCCACCAATATAAATCTTTAATCTACGAAGCGTAAATTTAATTAAAACTGTGTATTTACACACGGACAAGAAAAGTGGGCACAGCAGCGGCAGTTATAAGCGGCATCAGCATCAACATCATCATGATCAGCGTCGTCATCACCACTACCATCGTCAACAATAGCAACAACAACAACATCTTCAACTATTTTACAGCACAATTGTGTCCCCAAACTCAGTTCGTTCACTCACACACACACCGTGTTGGCTAGATGAGAGAATGACTCACACACAGGGGGCACGAAGCTTTAAAAGGATTTTGCAATGATAGCGGAAGTAAGGACATTAAGTAGAGTATTTAAAATATTTGTAGATGTAATTTTTTTCTCGTTTATGTTATTTTTCCCAAGACCAGTCATAAATGTATATATATATATGTGTGTGTGTGGGTAGGTAAAAAAAAATTATCCAAAAAAAAAACATTTTTATACTTTCGCAAACTTGTTCAGCAATCACACAAACATTTGTTCTCTTTTACTGTTAACTGTATTGTCTGCATATATGTTGTGTGTGTGTGTGTGTATATATATACAAACGAGTGAAATTTAGAGTATTCGCCGTTTGTTATAAAAAACATTCACACATACATGCACATGCATTGTATAGGGAAGGAGAAAAACCGAAAAAAAAAAAAAGAAAAACTTGTCAAGGATTATTGAACACGTTCAGCTTTCATTGTATGCGGATATATAAAATATTTAAATTTGTTTGCACAAAGCCATGTTGAGGGATGTTTTGGAGAGCAATAAAATTTTATTCATTTATAATCATGGGCGACACTTCTTAAATAGTTTAAGAAACATTTTATTTTAAAATGATTATACCCGCCGATCGTACAAAATATATATCTTAAAATCCAAATCGATCTAGATAAGTCCGTCCGTCACTGTCACTGTCACACTTGTACATTTAGAACTGTACAAACATTTCTATGATGTTGGATGCACATCGGTAAAATAGATTGAGACGCGCGCCCATAATGGATAAAAATCTCTCACAGCCCCAAAAGTTGACGTCTGTAGTTGAAATTTAGAACACACATGCATGATTACAATAACCATCGATTTGCCATGAATTCAACTTTTTAGTTCATACGTAATACAAAAACTATAGTGGGCATAATTAGATACAAGTCACGCCCCCTGCTTATGTATGAAGATGGAGGGTTTTTAATTTGTACATGGAGGTATATATATTACTTTGGCAGCGCCCATAAGAGAGCGTCGTAGGCGCCACAAAAAATATATTATTTGTTAAAAATCTGCTTCGAATATTGGGTCGATCCATGTTTGTTTGTATATCCGTGATAGTTGATAGTTTTCATAGCGTGAGATTAGGCACGCCCACAATGCTACAAAAACTGAAGAAGAAGCAATTTTTTATATATGTAGAGCGTATTTAACATGTTCACTGTTACGTGACACACACCTTGATCCAAACTTTTTAACATTTAACAGCCGCATGACACATACGTTGAGTCACGCTAGCTTTGGCCTCAGCAAAAACGCTTTTTCTTTCTGTTCATTTAATAACAAATTTTCTGATAAGTATGTGGAAGCTACCGCTTACTGTTTGAGAAGTGTATAAAAAAATCTTAACATATTGTATGACATGTGAACTGAACTGCTAGAGAGAGGTTAACCTTTGAACCAACTTCAACATTTATATATGACACTTGAGTTCCCCTTATGCTGGTGACTTTAAAAAGCAAAATGTGACAGAAAAAAAATTCAATCGAACTTTGTAAATGACTTGTTTGATATTCCCGTGTGCTATGTGCACGCCAAAAATGGCATGTTTTGTTGCATTAATGGCAGACAGAAAAATGAAAAACAAAGTTGAATCATGGTAGTGGTTATATGTATAAAAAATAAAAGAACTAATGCGACGCGCAAACCATTGGACAACTATTCACTAACCACCGGAATTGAAAAGAGGTGCCACCACATACTTGTACACTTATGCGAATGAATATTTATAAGTTTGCGTGATTTTTTTAATTGTTTATATTTTACTGCAGCGATTATTTTTAACCAAACTAGTAACAATAAATCCAAAATGTCCGCCCTATGGTTAATTGCAACTATTTGAATAAAAATTTCTTTCTTTTAGCAAAAAGAAAATCAATCAATGCATTTATACGTATATAAACAAAGTGGGTGTGGCAGCTGATTAGATCTGTTAATATAGTATATGATGCGTCAAAAAAGGTTTCTTTGTAAATTGTGGGAGTAACTGTTAACGCACTTTGTCCATTTTTATCACCTCCACAAATAAGATCATTTTGAATAAATTCATCAAATTTCACTCAACTTTTGTGGTAAAAATATGATTTTTTGTCGATTGGGGGCATGGCTATTAACACATTCCCCTTATTTTATAGAGGAAACTGACTAAACTAAGAAGGTATGCACTAAATTTTAACTCAATAGCTCAATTTTTGGCGATGAAGAGTCTTTCAGAAGCATAATTAAATCGACTCAGATTTTAATGTTGATCAAGAAGTAATAAATTTTATATACCTTTGTACCTCTTATGTAAAGAACAAAATAGGTAACAAATTGTGGGCAAGGCAATTACAAAATTGCGCCCTATTTGAATGACTTTTTATCAGTTCTGGTCATGGCACTTGACCGATTCAGCCCATTTTATATAGCCCAGATATTGTTAAGAAAATATCTCAAATGCGATCGTAAGCCTTTCAACGGCAGCATGGACATACGAACGTGGCCAAATCGATTAAGATTTGAATGTTTTTGTGTTGTTTATGACAATTTTTTCTACATATTGTAAATGGGAAAGACAAACTGAATACACTTTAGTATATAGCGTATAAATATCCTAACATTCATAAATTTTAAAAGAGGGCTCTCCCCAGCGATCCAGGTTGATTGCCACTTTTACCATTTTCTTCTTTTTATATGTTACACATTTTAATACTACGTTAATATATTATGTATTAAGTAAAGGCCAAGAAAGGTTTTTTATATAAACGCATGGTCTTATGCTTTTTCATTTCATTGGAATATTTGTGTGGGAGTGCTTATCGCCAGTGGATATATTTAGAATGGCTTCGTGAATGAAACAAAACATCATACGTACTCATATATAATTAATGAATGTATTACCGAATTATTCGGAGCGACGTATACCCTTTATGGTTAACCCAACAATTTTACTAAGTTTATACAATTTCTACTCTTATCAACATGACTGCATTGTTGGCATTGTTACTCAAGGAAAATTGTCGTTATGTTGGGTATGTAAGAATAACGTTACCATTAATACACCATAGGGCCTGCATTGACTTCTTCATCCATCTTATTGCACGTTTCATATATGTGCACTTCCACATAATATCATATAAAATGCTTTCCCATTAAGTGTTCGAATGTAGGTATTTATCAAGGAGAAGGAGAGAGATGGCAAGTAAAAAAATTTAGTAACGTAATGTGTGCATACCAGATGCATACCAATTGTACACATCTCATGTCTACAACAGATATCATCTTGTCAGGTTTGTATCTACGCCAGGTTTGTATATAGATGGGAATGGGGCATGCTACACCAAGCTGTTGCAAATCTTTAAGGAAAAAGTACGGAAATGACACTTGAAATTATACTTTAGCGTATGACAGGTGGAATGGTACAGACACAGTAGCCTTAATGAACGGCTAATAGTGCATGAAGAGGCGCAAACAAGAAAATATACTCGCTTTTCAATATACGAGTATATCTTTATGAACAAGTAAGACATTAAATATGTCTTGGGTTAAATCTTAAATACTTTCCAGCCTCATTTACAAAAATGTGGGAGTACAAAATACCCGGCATGTTAGGCATTTTATAGTTTTTGTATAAATGAATAACTTTTTTTGTAAATTGTGGGCTTGACTAATATTTTCCACGCCCACTTTTGTTATAACCCAGAACGCCTTAATTATAAATATTTTTTCTACTAAATTTCAACTTCATGCTACAATTGGGTGGCTGTGAGAGACTTTTACGGACAAAGAAGTCAAGATCTATTAAACGACTCTGCCCACTTTTGACACCTACTTGTATTGACATCTATATCTAAACGTATTAAATTTCAACTTCATAGCTTAATTATTCTAGATAATAGATAGATTTTTTGAATTGAGGGCGTGGCATTTGACCAAATGCACGCATTATATACCAGCGATAAAATCGGATACTTCAGTTTAATTTCTTAAAAGATAGAAATATAAACGTTTCAACAGAACTCATTGAAATTTTGTTGGTCTTGTTTATCATCGAATATAAAAATTACAGCATTGCCAAGACTGCCTTTACCTTTTCCAGAATTAATTAATTATTGAAACTTTAAATCATCTCCCCGAAAATTTGTTCTTTCTTGCTAAACTTTGCTGTTATTTTATTTAGTCGCTATCATGTGAAGAATTTCCGTTAATAAATCGTCCAGGTGTCAACTCTTATAAAAAAGTTTTAGAAATCGCACATCTTTATACATAGTTTCGTTTATACGTACAAGCAATGACGGTGGAGTCAGTAGAGGCTAAAGTTATCTGAAGTGAAATCTAAGTGATTCACGTTTATACCTGTTCGTATGTAAACTTTTTTGGGCATAGCAGGTATAAGTAAGTAAGTAAGTAAGTAAGTAAGAAAGTAAGTGACCTTCTCTCACGTATATTATGTGTTGTGTGTGGGCTACAATTTACTTTAAGGGTCAAATTCTGTACCAGACGGAGTTTTTATAGCTGTGGTCAAGTTTGCCAATCGATAACTCCAAAGTTTTTTTCTTACATTTTTTGCATCAAGTGTAAAATGCAATGCGATTTAATATAATTTTTTTTGTAATAAATTTTCATAACGTAAGCTTTGCAGATCTCTATACCTAGCATCATGTATGGCAATAGATATATTAAGTTAATCAGAATGTTTGTCTCTTCTAAACGGCTAAAAATAGATTCACTTTTTATCTATTCAGAATCAAAATCTGACTTGGTTTAACCAAGTGCGACTGTCCGTCTGTCTGTAATGTAAATACGCAAACCAGAAGTTGCATTTTTTGAGATATTTCAATAAAATTTGGTACAAAGACATGAATTGATGCATAGGGGACCCCTATTGAAAATATACAGAATTGGACCATTTTTAGAACCCCTTCCCATATAAGGTCGCACTATAATGGAAGTCTTTATAAAGCAAAATATCGCAACTCTTAACACCCTTTGACAAAATTTGGCCATTTTTTCGTCATTTTTCTTGCCGATGGCAATAATTAAGAAATTTGTGAAAAAATTTTTTACAAAAATTTCGTCAATCGATAGGCATTCTTTAAACGACTTCAAAAGTTTAAGCTTGATCAGGCCACAGGAGAAGTTTGTATGATGATTTAAACGTAGCACTCAATGTATAACAAATTACCTTGACAAGATCAATTGAATATTTCATTCTATTCCATAGACTGTATACAACAAACACTCTAACAAAGTGAGCAAACCCGCAACTTCAAGGTGATTATAATGAAATTTTGATTTATACGGTGAGATGATAAACCCGCACACAATATACTGCAAGACAAAAACACAAACACGCCCTCCACACACACACACACACACCCACACACCCTTAAACTGAATTGTAATTAAAATATTTTATGAGAAGCAGCTTAAATAAAATTACAATTTTACAACGTATAATATTTTTTATTAAGTGGAATGTTTTCTCTAAAAATAATTACGTCATAATAAAAATACACCAAAAACAATAACAATAACAATAACAATAACGATAACAAATATTTTTAGATAAATTCTTTAAAAAGAATACTTTAGAACAATGCCGTTCACTATATAATCGTATTAAAATTGAAGCTTTGTAAAATGTGCTCAAAATTGGAAGATAATGAACGGAAAGAAGAGGAATATATATTGTGTAATTACAGTCATGAATTCTTACTTAAAGATGCATCATCATCATTATTATAATAAATAGCTTTGAAATGTTAACAATTTTTTGCAACAAAACAAGAACAAAGTTCATAAGTAAAGATAACTAAATAGAACTACAATATACAATATTTTCGTGGTGAGAGTATACGAAGTTTAGTATATCATACGGAACATCCTACAAAGTATTTATAATATTTGATTAGCATCACAATGTGAGTCAACCTAGACATGTCCGTCAGTGTGTTAAAACTCTTTAAATATGGCAAAATCGGTCAAGTGTCACGCTCACAATCGACAAAAATCTCTCCTAGACTCTCTATAAAATTAATATTTGATACACAAATTAATAATTAATTATTCATCGATGTCTTAAAAAAACGGACACGCTCTCAATTTACATTAAAAAAAAAAAAATTAAATTAAGCAAAATCTTGCGTTTAAGTCAGAGACATATGTCTGCTGCACACTCTCTCGCAAGTTTTAAGATATTTATTATTTGAATTGGATAAAATCGGTCAAAAGCCACGCCCACAATCGACAAAAATACCTATTATCTGCCACCAAAAAAGAGCTATGAAGTTGAAATTTGGTATAAACTCTACACAGTGTAAAATACATACATTATTAGAAAGTGTAATTATGTACCTGCCACGCCCCCTCATCATGTACAGAGGTAGAGGGTATTTAATATTTGACCTAAGCCAAATTAAGTGCTCTTACTTGTTTGTATTAAAATTTACCTAAATGCGTGTGACTTTTAATCAATAAATGAGTAGATATGGGCTGGAATCATTATATGAGCATTTTAGGGGCTTGTAAATATATGGATTAAATTTATATTGGCCAGACACTAGCAACAGCAACAGCAGCAACAGTAACAATATCAATAACAATCATATCAACCTTTACTGTTGCTGTTCCCACCGACTGTGTATAAACTCCCATCACTCCATCATTCTATAACTACACAGCTTTAGCTTCAGCTCCAGCTTTAGTCATAATCATTAAATCGTAGTTTAGTTGTTACATTGTGTTCATATCACACAATGTATTTCGTGTGTGTGTGGTTGGTGTTGTACATACGCTTGTGTTTACGTGCGTATCATTTTATAAATGTGTTTTCAAGCAATCATTTGGCACAAGATGATCATTATAATTACAAATGGGAATTTAACAATTCACATGTTCCCCCAACGTGCTAAATTTGTCGGTTGCTAACTAATCAAACGAACACACATGCACACGTATCATGTGAATAATCGCATTTTGCTAACATATGTAACAGAGATTAGTATAGAGAGAGATTTTATGGCCGTATTGCTTGCTGTTCGAATTTTATTTTCAAATTTGTTGTTGTTTCCCCCCCCCCCTCCTGTTCTTTCACAGCAATTCGTCTATGCTATGCTATGTATTGATTAATTATATTTAGCAGGCTTACAACACGTGCACAAAATGTGCACGAAAACAATAATTTAATTTGAACTTCTTATGAAAGAAAATTTCCAATAAATACAGGAATGCCACCACTACACATGCAAACGTGAACAAGTAACTCAATTACTGAGCTTAAATTTTCGATTCTATTTCATTTCATTTCACTCCACCCACTCCCTCTACAATGTAACGAAAGCGAAAAAAACTAAATTTGACTTAAACCAAATCTTAAACACCCTCCATGGGTACATGACTCTGTACGTATTACTTATGAATTTTTAAGTAAATTGTAATTTTTATAAAATATGAGCGTATCTCTTATACGGTCACGCCTATTTTTGGTTCATCAATAAATGGGTTAATTGTAAATATGAATATCAAACTTCATCTTCAATATTTGTGGTAGATTTTTATCAAATGTGGACGAGACTCTTGACCATTTTTCTCCTTTTTAAATAGCGTCCTGTATGCAACAAGTAGTCTAAGTTGCAAGCACAGAATTTCAGCTTAATATCTCATCATTATCTTCGATAATATTCCGAGTGCCTAACAATTAGACAGACATGTGGCCACATATGTTTAAATCACCTCTGCTACCTTCTTCTGGATGTTGTAAAGTGACTGATCGACTTAGTATACCCGTCATCTTATGCGGAAAGTATAAAAATACATAATTCGATTGAAAATATAGAACTGAACGTGTTAAATTTCAGATAAAAAAAAGAAAGTAAAGAATTTATTAAAAATATTTTTATGTGTGCATATAGAAATGTTATGCACACATATATAATACAGTATAGTTTACATGATGGTTTACTACATTTATCAATCTTTTTGCAACACACAAGAAACCCCGCAAGATCCTGCAAAGTACATATACTCTTCATCTGAGTCGAATTAGTTTTGTCTATTGCAAAAATTGACTTTACAATTAGTTCCTGCATTGATGTGGAAAAATGGGCGTAAATGGTTAACAGATACGCCCACAATGAGTGCATATAAAAACAATAAATGTTTTAGTGTAGAGTGTTTCATTCATTTTATTATTCGAGTCATCCCATACCTGCCAGTTAAGATTTGTTGTAAGGCCTGAACGAGACTGCTGCGACTTCAGAGTTACATAGAAACTTAATTTTTTTGTTTTGGAAGAAGCTTAAGAGCTTTTTATTTTACATTAAAAAAAATACATCAAGACCATGCCCACAATTTCTAACCATAATTATATTTAAAAATATACCATGATGGTGGGTATTAAATATTTAGCCTAAACCAAGTTTAAAGATATTTTTTTCTTTCTTAACATTTTTTAATATTAACAACAACAACAACAACAATAATAATAATAACATCAAACTTTATACTGAAGGAAAGTTATGCAAAAGTTTTATTTATATCTTAGTTTAATAGTTTATGAACATATAAAAAAAAATAAATGAAAAACTTTCTTTTGTTTAGAGGTGGCGTTGGCAATGGTGAAGGCGATGGAGGATGTGTTACTTACGTTAGTATAGAAGGATGTATCGCATTTCTTAAGCTAGTGTGTGTGAACGGTATTGTTGTTATGCGTGGAAGGCGTAAACATGTGCAGTAAGGACACGCTCTCATGGAAATTTGTCTTAATACATTTGTACTGCCATGTATTGCCTATTACCGGGGATACGGTCTCTGCATTTCATACCAGCCGTCTACTCTTTCTCTCTCTCTCTACTTCTTCTTCTTATGTTTATTCTTATTCTTATTCTTATTATGAGTAAAAACAGACAACTTCCTTCTGTTGTGATATATTAGTTGAATTTCTTCTTTATTGTTTTTCTTAGCGGACCAGTATAAACACTATGTAGAAATGTGTAGTTTTTTGAAAAAGTCCATATGGCTGGTGGCAAAATATTAAATAAATTGCAATTTAATACGGAAAGTAATTGAAAAATGAGTGAAAATATTATAACCGACCATTTAAATACCCTACAATCAGTTAGTTCCACAAATTATTACAACAACAATTAATTCAGATAGTATCAGTAAATGCGAGGAAATGTTTTACAAAATCACTTTGTGAAATATCACTATATGGGAAGGGGTTATAAATCTAGTTCGATAGGATTCAAATTTGTTAAAGTTAATTAATTATTAAGCTAATTAACGATATTCTACAATAAATTTGGTTAAAAAATATTAAGATTTGTAAGTTTTTTTCCATATAAGAACCAATGATGATCCAATTCCATGTCCTTGTGCCAAATATAATCATAATATACTAAAAATGCGATCTGTAGATTAAACACTATTTTGTAGGGATGGACGGATAGACAGACGAATGGGTTACATCGATTCAAAAAGTGATTCTGATAATTGAAGGAATATTTCTGTTACAGTTATTACACAAATTTACATAGACAGACAGACGGACTCGGTTAAATCAATTCAGATTTTAAATTCTAAATGAAGGTGCCGTTTAGACTTTACAAACATCCGCACAAACTCAATATACCCTTTTGCTACAAGGGGTGCAGGATATAAAAAATATATAACAAAATTTAATTTTTGCACAACAACGTGTATAATGTGTATTCTTTAAATTAATTTCAACATTTTTAACAAAGTTAGAACAAAGGTGTACATATATGTAGTTAAGATCAGGTACTGTAGATAAATTATTTACACTTTAAAAGCCTGCTTATACAATAATAAATGTTGCAATATGTTTGCAACAGTTAGGAGAAGGAAATTTCAGAAATCTTATAAAGCATCATAATTTGAATCGGTTTAATGAAATTTATTATCGACGTAGCTAGTGTAAGTAGTTGTTTGGCAATGAAAAATTTAATTAACAGCCACATCCTTCATTGAAAAAAACTGACCTTTAATGAATTTCACATTAGTGTACATATTTATATTTAATTTTCCACTAAAATGTTGAAAAATAGGTGGGACACGCCCATAATTTACAAAAAAATATGTACAGAATTAATATATTAATAGATTCTTAAAGAGAATGGTATAATTGTATACATGCCATGCCTACAAGTCCCACTTCTTCAAAACAAATCCCTTATAAACGAATAATAACGAAATCAAATTATACTGGCTCTTAAAGAGGAGTCACGCCCACTTATCCACTTTTTCAAAAGAATCGAATTATAACACATATTTTAATAAGCGTTTAAAAAAGGCGTTTCATAAGAATCGAGCCCTTACCTCTTCATAAACATGTATAATTCGGCATAAACTGTAAAAAATGATGGACTAATTTAGAAGAAAGGGCCATGTCCATAGAATACACATGATGCTATAAAAAGCTCTCACCCAATATCTATTAAAGGTAACTACTATTTATACAAGCCAAAGATGAAGATGAAAAAACTGTAACAAAAGTCAACTTTTCTAATTACAAAGGTGGCCAAATGTACGCCACATCCCCACATGTTTATATATTGTATGTGAATGTGTAGAGTGTTTTATCTTTTTACCTTAAGGCAAATAAAGATTTATTTTTAATTCTCTTAATTGTGATTAAAAAGAAACCTTTATTTTTCAAAAAAAAAAAAATCAAACAAAACAATTTTACTTCTTTTTTTGCTTGAATTGGAAAACCAAAGAAATCCTGAATAAAATTTATAACAATGATAATAATTTATAACAAAACAAATGAAAATTTTATGATCGGTTATACACGAATGTTTTATACTCTACACCCAAAAAAAAAAAAAAAACTTTGTTGTAAGTAGTTTAATTGGATTAGTAAACGCGAGGCATTGTCATACAAAACATTTGATGAAATGTCATCAAATTTGACAATTATTTCGCCAATTAACTATTCTTGACCAAAATTTGTTTAAAATGAACAAGAATTGCTTTTTAATAGAAACTTCTAATCAATCGATTGAAGATAATTAAAAGTATGTGAAATAAATTTCGACTTCTTACGTATAATATTATAGCCACGAGAAACTTGATGTCACCTGTAGAAGGGCATTTCTATAAATTCGCTTATTTCAGCTCAATATCTCTATATTTGTTTACAAAAACATACGGACATACGGACAAGTATTTAAATACTTTGTAATAATTTATGTACTAAAGCTTCCTTCTGCTTGTTGCTAATGGTACAATAAACTTAATATATTCTTGTTCCAGTCTCTAAGGTGGATGGAAGAAGCAAGAAACTGTTAACGGAGCCTTGTCAGGCTTCAGTGGCTTAAACTCTGTATAAACCCAAGTATTACAAAAGGAACAAATCCGTAAAAGAAAAAACTTTTTACCAAAACTAATAAAACCTGAATGTAAAAACATATCTATATATGTATATACACAAGTGTGTGTGCATGTGTGTACATATAAACTAAACTTGTTTCAAAGTTTTAAATTTTCTCTGAAAAATGTTTGTGCGGGAAATTTTAACTTTTTTTGTTTTTGTTTTTGTTTTTGTTATTGTTATTGTTATTGTTATTGTTATTGTTATTGTTATTGTTTTGTTTTGTTTTGTTTTGTTGTCCTCTTAACTGGTTCAACACCTTACTCTAATGTGATATCTTATTGGAAATGATTGTTATTCATTTCTACAACGTCACTCAGTCGTACTCAGAGATAAATACAATATTATGCCAATTAATTCAACTGATTGGGATGTTAATTAAAAGCTCAGCACATATTCCATTAGACGGGGTATCATTTTCACGTGCGCCATCACCATCACTAACACCCAGCACTGTCGCCCTTAGTTCTTTATAAAATATTCGTCTCTACTAATACTTTGAAAGCTATTAGGAAAATTAAAAACAATAGAAAAACTGAAATGAAAACTTTTTACCGTGTTGTTAGTTTTATTCTATGCTATCAACTCTCTCAGCAGCATCAAATGAACATAAAATAAAAGTTTCTCCCACCTTCTCTACATGTTAAATTGTTACAAATTTATATGAGAATGCCACGCAAAACACATCTCTTAGTATTAGTACAATATTGTACATGAGTCATACAATATGTATGTATATGTGTTGTGATGCTCTGTACATATGTATGTATTATATATATCGACATACATGCATCGGTAATATTTCATTCTTCAATGTAACAAAGAGAACTCTAAACAAACGCAAAAAAAAAAAGGAATAAAAAAATACGCATGTACTCGTATATGCATACAATGTATACAATATATGTTATATTCCAACTTGTTGATAAAATATATCTTTTTACATTTTTCCTAGAGAATGGATGGTATAATAAGTTTGTCATTGTGTTGGCAACAAGTGGAAGGAGATGTCAGAGATTCTACAAAGTATATATTTTCTTGATCAACATTAAAATCTGTAACGATCTGTAAGTCCGGGTGTCTGTCTATTGTTATCACTCTTACAGTCCTGAATTTTGACTTAATTTTATACATATTCTAAAGTATATATGCGGAGTAGTATTTGCTTGGAGAAAATCGATAAATCGTTCAAGAGCCACGCCCACAATAGAAAAGAATCTACTTATCTGCCATAAAAATGTATTTATTATAATTATACCACCCATTAATGTGACAAAATTGGGCGTGGCCATATATAAGGTATGCCTACAATTTACAAAAATTACAATTTATTTACAAGTTGTTACGTAATACTAGTAGTTAACAAACTAATACAGGGCGTAATCATATACCTGCCACGCCCACTGTTTGTACGTTCATGTGTAGGGTATTTAAGATTTGGTCCCAGTCTAATCTAGTTTTTCTATTTGTTATGTCTTATGTTTAATTGAACAAAACAAAAAATAGTGCAATTGGATGTAAAAGAACGGGTAAGAGATGTGAACACATAATTTCTCATTTAGTAGTTTATTTAATTTTTATACTACACACACACATGCATTTACACATATATTGTGTATATTATATGTAACATGTACATTTATGCAATTAACTTACATTCATATAAATACAGAATGCTTAGTGAGAGGAAAAAAAAATTTATTTATATACATTTAATTAAATTAATGAAAACGTGTAATTCGTACATGATATGGTGTTGAATAATTTCATTACGTCATGTATAAAATAATCATAAAAAACTATTATGAAACAATTATTGCGATTATTATCGCACTGCCACTCAAATGCATTAATGTTGTTAACAACAAGCGAACATTTTATGGTCCGACCATTTAGTATTATTTTACTTTTAAAATTTATACCACACATGGGGAATGTTCTAAGGTTCTAATAATGTACAATTTTTGATATATTCTATGGAAACTTGACACACTTGAAACGTATATTATGTGGTTGATTTGTGATAAGTATGAAAACAATTGGATGATTTTTACTTCAATATTTTCTTAAAGGCTTTAGCAAGATAAAAATTATACTAAAATTTTGATTCAATTGACAGACAAATTCAATGGTGTTAGTTTGAGCTTGATCAGATCGCTGTGAGAGGTTCTGTGTTTATTTTGAATTACTGTGCCTTTGGAAACTGTTTTGGAAAAAATGGCTCATTTCGCTCTAGGCGGCCACGACACTGTACTTTTCAACTATACCAACTTTACTCTTTTTTTATTCTTTAATTTTCACTTCATTTTAGTCAATGGTAATATGGATTCATGCTCTCAATGCAGATGATCGCAAATTGGAATCATAATAGAAAGGAGAAATGTGCCGGACATTGCTTCAACTTAGAATAAAAACCTTTTCTGAGTGGCCAAGTTTAACAAAAACGCTAGTAAATTATTTTTGATAATGCTTTCCATGAAGAATACTTACTAAATGCATAAATTTACGAAAAATTTGTGATAATTTATAATCTTTCTTTTAAAAGATTTAATGAAAATTTCATAAATGAAATTTCAAAACTGTTCAACTTGAATTTCAACTTCCAACTTGTCAGATTATTCATCATCAGTTAACATTTAAAACTTATGCTGCAGGTTTCAAGTTTTCAAGTGAATCTCAATTATAAAGATGCCAAACGGGTACACATGTGTTGCAGGAATTCAATCTAAACGAAATTTTGAAATTGAATTTAACAAACACTGAACTAAATGCGTATTTAACAGCATTTGTTTCAAAATTAATTTAGTAGTTTAATTGTTTCATTATAGTTTGCATCACTTGTGGCAAAGGGTATGTTAAGTTTGTGCAGATGTTTGTAAATCTTAAACGGCAAGTCGGTAATTCTTAATTTTTTTCAACAAAATGGAGTAAATAATAGTTAAATAGCTTAATGTGGATCCCATTGAACCATTTTTAGAAACCTTTCCCATATAATGATATTTCACAAAGTAACTTATATGGTAGGGAATCGCGCATATAGCCAAGTGGTGTAGGGTATTAAATGGTCGGGCTTCAATCACTATAACATTTTCACTTGTTTTTATATTCATTTTCACTTAGGAACTCAATATGTCTGCTGGAAAAAAAAAAAAAAGATGTTTGCGTATTGTTTAATTATAATCATTGGAATAGTAAAACACAATGTTTGTGCGTAGTTACAATAAAACAACAACAACAACAACATAACAAACGTGTTAATTTATGTAAATAAATTCGATACATTTTATTATACATTATAAATAAGGATTCATTATAATTTCAACTCTCAGCTAAGTCTACGAATGGTTGACTGTACTCCTTACCCCTTCAAAATTCAAACAACAAGTGATTATATCTGGTTGAGATTCTTATATATTAAATTTCGCATAAAAATATAAAAAATTGTGGATTATTTCCATATAACAACTTTTCATGTTAAGCCTTAAGGATGTTTTGAATGACAAAGCAAAGTTCAAACTGCTATGAAGTATTAAAAAATCAAAAAAGAGATAAAAAACTTACGTTTCTGCTTCAAAGTCAGTTTTTCTTGCACTCCTGCAGTGCTTTAATCAAGAACTTACAAGTTGAATTTCTATTGGTGGGTATTAAAATTTCGATATAAAACATTTTCAAGATATTTATCATTTTTGTTTAGCTTAGAAAAAAATTGATAAAAAAAAAAAAGTGGAAATCATCCAATAGCACTCAAACGTAGAACAATTAAGCTTTATGGCAAATGGAAATATAGTGTCATACGTCACGGGAAAATACCAAGAATTTGGTAAATGATACTATTCATTACAATACAACATTTATAATTGTAGCAACATTACGACAAATGAACAAAGAATCGAAAAATCAAATCAAATGCAGAAATGACTTTTTGAATCATTGTAATACTGTGCATGTGTGTATTTGTATTATGTATTCTCTGTGTTTTTGTTTTTGTGTTTGTCCTACTGAGTCTATTTGTTTAATACGAGCATTCGATGCTACATAAAGTAGCAGTTCTCTCAATCTTAACAATCGTAGCTGTTCCTGTGTGTCTTATTTTTTAGTATTACGCATCCTATATATTCTATCTACCTTTCCATCCTCATACTAACTACATTTCTACAATTCTTGTTTATCTGTAACATGGAAATTTCAATCACAGATATCTGGACATACGGACATAACCTGTTTGTGGGGTTTGCAAACAGTATGATAAACTTAATATACTTTCTATTTGTTGTAGGAATATGCAAGACAAATGCTAAATCAATATATTATCGAATAAACAAAGATATGGAAAGAGAGATAGAGAGAGCAGACTACTCATATATTGTAACATACAAACACAAATATCATAACATTGCAAAATGTTGTTGTTTATATTCTTAGGCTAATATGTATATCCTCTACATAAGATGGGCAGTGTACTAAGTTTGTCATTCTATTTGAAATACGTAGAACGAAGCTTCGGACATTCTATAAAATACATATATTCTTGATCAGCATCAAAAACTGAGTCCATCTGCATATGTTGGCATTCTCAAGGTTGTAAATTTTGAGATATTAAGCTAAATTTGTGTACATACGCGTCTAGTTTCTGCACGCAGAATTCATAATTGAACAAAATCGGTCAAGAGCCACGCCCAAAATCGTTAAAAATATATATATATGCTACAAAATATGTGCTATGAAGTTGAAATTTTATATATATAATTATGCCTTGCCATTGATGTGAAAAAAGGGCGTAGTGGGGGTTAACAAATTAACAAAAAATCATATTCAGCTTAAACCTCAACTTGAAAGCTGTTTCTTAAGTAGATATGCAGGGTATTTATGAAAATTGAGAAAAACGTATCTACAACTGGTACTGAAGGGCGCACACACATACAAAAAAATATTTTAGAAAAACCAGAATTTCATTATACATGCTGCGGAGCACTCTTACAAAAACGAAGTGTAATCCTCTTTATTTCTTCATTAATAAATCAACAGTAATCCCAAAAATATATTGTATGTGTGTGAGCGTATTTACAAAAAACATTAACATTAAGTCTAACAAACACACACACGCGCACACTCGTATACACATTCAATCCGACAATGCTGTTTAATGCATAACAAAAAGAAAAGTCAGATTGAGAAAGAAAAAGTTTTTGATGAACTCCTTAAATATCATATACACACACACACACACGTTCTATAGCTTTTATATATATATATATATATATATATATATATATTTATGTAGATCTACATGGATGCCAGCACTTTCTCATTTTCACACATACGACAAATGAAATGCAGGCCATTCCACATAAACATACATACACACATTCACACTAATGTTCACCCATAATTTGCTTGCTTCTGATGTAAGTGGTAGTGTTTAACGTTTGCTACCACTACTACTACTCTCTATACACGCTGTTACTGAAGCGAGTATTGAGGAAGCAAGCAAATGCGAGTGCGAGTACAAGTGAGTGTGAGAGAGAGAGAGAGAGAGAAAGAGAGACAAAGGAGAATAACTATTTGATGCAAAAGCATACCACAAAAGTGAATTAAATTAAAATGGAATCACACACACGCACTGTCATCTACGTGTTGGTATAAATGTGCGTGCGTGTGTGTGTTTGTGTAAGAGAATGAACAAACAATCGTCCGGGCTGTTGTTAGTAGTGGTGTGTGTAAGTTTGTTTGGTTCTGCTCTGTTCTGTACTCTTCATGGCAGCGTGTGTTTGTGTGTGTATGTTTATACTGTATATTTGCATATTCATATAAGCATGCATGTGCATGCCTGTGTGTATACGTACCGTATGAGTATGAGTTTGAGCACAAACGGCTTAAAATACCGAATAAGTGGAAAGCAAACACTCGACACTCAATTTTGTAACTGTTTTTAAACAGTGCTTTCCTCACGTTAAACATTTTTCCCATGGCGTTTTTTTAAATCTACCATGTTGTTCTTGTTTTTTTCTTTTCTTTTCTTTTCTTTTTTTTGTTCCTTATGTTGCATTTGTTTAACTCTTGAAAAGTCTCATGCTAATTTAATAGAGAAAAACGCAAATAATCAAATGAATGAGAAAAAGGAAACAACAACAACAAAAACACTAAAAAAAAAGCGACAACAACCACTAAAAAAAAATTATATATGCAGAGCTCAAACCTTGGGTACATAAGGAGTGCAAATTGCTACAAAACAGTATACATATGAAAGCATTTCCTGTGGAAATTTATGCCATAAATACACCGACCAAAATCGTACTACATGCACCCTGCATACATATATACAGGGTATGCCATTGCTTAATATCAAGCGTAAGCTTACCCGCGTAAGTTGACCCGCTTGATGTTAAGTGAGTGGCTTGGTTATAAAGTAAAGTAAAAGTAAAATTAAGAACAACAAGTAAGAAAACAAAATTGAGTTTAGACAAAATTTTAAATATCAACACTTTAGATCACATTTTTACTTACTATGATAACAAATGGAAATTTGTTCAATCTTTATTTCTTTAATGTAATCCCAATAATCAAGTCAAAAATTAAACCATAACTACTCTTAGTTGAATACAATCAAAGTTTGATTGAGTTTTGTTTTGGGTAAATTTCCGAATTTAACAGCTTATTTTGAAAAAGAAATATGTACTACATAATTTGGCAAGTTATATCAAAAAACGGCTCATTTATTCCAGATTCTGAAATAGTAGCACACTTGCCTTTTTTTTGTACATAAAAATTATTATTAATTGTTTTTTTGCAAGAGGATCTCATTTCGAAGAACTCATTATATGATCAAGAATACTTTCATGCAATAAAAGATCGACCCCACCATAGCGCAAACGAGATGAATGCCCATAGGTAGTTTTCTGTTTCAAATGACTGAAATCAGTTTACAGATACGCCCATAATTGATAAATTTTGTATTCTTCTCAAATCAATAAATGCACTAATCATCAACATCTCAACATCATAGGTAAATTTTTGTTCATTGTGGGTGTGGCTAGGGTATAAAGTTTCCTATGACCTTAAGTAATGGGACACCCAGTATATACACACCTATTGAAAAATTACTACATTACACATAAATTGTTTTTTGAATAAGTGTGTGTGTGTGTGTGTTTGTGTTTTTATTAACTTTCTACAAACTTTAACATTAAAAGAGATGAACAGAGAAACGTGTATGAAGCATTGTTGTATATATATAAATGAGAATATGAGAATTGTACAAACACACAGTACAGAATCCAGCATATATAGAAGAAGAAGAACACATACGTACGTGTATATATACCGTACCTACACATACCATGAGGATTCAACAGGCTTACGTTTAGGTTTCGTATCCGAAGTTACCCAATTTGGATTCTTGGTTTCTCCCCTTTTGTGCGTACGTCGGTGGGTGTGCATCTATTTACATTTATAAGTACGTACCTAAGTATGAGTGTCGTTTCATTGAAGTTAAATATTAAAATTAAACGTACACATCGTACGTAGATACTTATGATAGTCACCTGCATATATAAAGATTTGTATACGTGTATGTATATGTGTGTGTGTGTGTTTACAACAAATTCTAAATGTAGGCTTAAGTATGAATGTTGTTGGTAAACGTGAAGTTGATAAAACCACTGTGTGTGGGTAATTCCATCATTTCCTTCTTCCCTACACTCCAGTCCACTCCACTTCACTTCACTCCTCGCCAGTATCTCCTATCGGTTAAACGATTACCATGGAACATGTTAAAAACATACGAAACTACAATATAATGCATGAAAAAGGAAAAATCTCAGTAACCATATAAAAGTATGACGACAGTGTAGATAATAACGTTGACTGCTGCTGATGCCTTCCCTACCTTGTCGGATGATGATGATGACGATGTAGATTTTAATCGTAATGATGAGTGCGGTAAGAGAGTAAAGCATAAATGATCCTTAAATGCATTGTATTATGCAAAAGACCATGTCCATGTTACGCTTGCTTCATTTAAGTTCATAAATAATATTTTAGGTGTGATGGAATTTTGAATTGATATAAAGCAGAAATTGGATTCATTTTTTGTTTATTTTGTTTTCCCTGGAACAAGACAATTTTAATTTGAAACATATTATGTTGTAAGGACACATGCAACATTCATACGTTATACGGGAGGTGAGAACAGTTTTTGGATAAGTTTAAAGCTTCTTACACAGGAAATAATAGACAAACATAGGAAGGATAGACAGGAAGGATAGACGGACAACATTAAATGTCGATATTAATATCAATTCTATACCTCAAGTTCAATGCACGGACTTACGGACATTGTTAAATCCTCTCAGATGTCCATGTTAATGATCAAGAAAATATGTATAAAAGTGTTAGCATCTCCATCATTATTAGGAGGAGGGTATAAAAACTCTTTCTTTTTTTTTTTGTAGATGGAAACTTTCAAAATTTCATCACTAATGTGTTTCATGCTGCAACTTCATCTGTGCCAACAATATATGTTGATGGCGAGGTACGAGTACGGTTTGGGGAAAACAAATAACAAATAAATGTAACCTTAATTTCAAATTGATGGAATTTAATGAAAACATTTTTTTCTATTGTTGTCCTTCATTTCATCAACACACCATATGGCAGCACACAACAAAGTTTTTCTGTCCTTTAGGAGACATAAGCACGTTCACAAAAATCTACATAAAACGGCAAAGTATTTACCAGCTGAATTTACAAAATAGAGATGAAAAAAACAAAAACAAAAAACAAAAGAGACAACATGATACATATACAAAAATATGTAGCTTATAGACATGTGGCACATGTACGTGTACACGTTTCATCTAAGCAAACTGAAGCTAGAAAACGTTTTTACGAAATTTTTCCCCTTTTTTTTTTTTTTTTTTAAATTTGCAAAACATTCGAAGAAATCAAGAAAAATAATGGTAAAGGGAAAAAATGAAAATAAAAACAAAGAGAAAAGTTTGAGGACTCGAAAAAAATCTGTATGCGGCAATGAAATCTTTAAATTCATATATAATAGAGCATCTATTATAAATGCCATGCCCACCAACACTTGCAATCACTATATACAACATCGGCCTCGCTCTCTAACAAATATTTCATCTCTCTCGGGATTATATTTACCTCTCTTACTAACTTTACTGTTCTCTCAGAGAGCATTTAATCTCTCGGACATAAATAGTGCGCCTACTCGCTCCCTTCAATGTCACACTCAACGGTCCGGCGCATGAACAAATTCACCACTGTTACCTTGTATGTAATGTAATGTAACAGTTAACTGTTATGAAGACAACATTATCTTTTTAATGAAATATCGTAAATTTTTAACATTATCTTTGCCTTTACATCCCCCTATTCTTCATTTAACAGGCTGTTAGCAGCAAAACGTCTGAAAAGCTTCCATTTTTTAATGAAAAGTAACTTTGCACCATTGCAAATGTGAAGGAACCTTTTCAACACAAATGTTAACTTTTTTGTGTACATACAATAAGCATGTAACGGTACATCTTACCACAGCTTCTATATATACCCT
Organism: Crataerina pallida; assembly: GCA_949710015.1. NCBI lineage: Eukaryota > Metazoa > Arthropoda > Insecta > Diptera > Hippoboscidae > Crataerina > Crataerina pallida. The sequence goes on along the minus strand of OX453289.1, from coordinate 33,794,541 downwards.
CGTGCAGGTGTGCGTGTGTTTTTTAGAGAGCATAAAACGAAACAAAACAAACCAGACAAAAAAGCAAAAATTCGATTTTCTTCAGTCAACGTTTATGATCTAAGTTTTTAGGTTCATATAAACTCATACTGCTGCACTTGGTTAAATGAAGCAATTACTACCGACAGAAGAAAAAATTAATTAAAAATCGTAGAACATCTGAGGGGGTGGCGTAATATGCCTCAATTATCTTTAAACGAGTTGTTTATATATGTTTTTTGTTCTTGTTGTTTTTATTTTAATTAGAAAGCTGGAAGCACCGCTTTGGTGTTATTGCAACAATTACTTTTCAACCTTCAACTCCATGTGCGACTTTTCTCTGAGATCATGTTCACAAAATTTAATTTCACTTGTTTTCTGCACCATGTGACGTGTCGTTTGACACCAAAATGTTTAACATGTAACTCGTTACACATTTTTATATACGTAGATATACACATGTACACATATATGCATATGCATGCATACACTTATGCTTATCATGTTGTGTGGGTGGGTGTGTTGAACAATGAACACAAAAATCTGAATTTAAGTTTACAACTGTTAGATGTTTATTTCAACACATTACATACCGACACGATACCACATACGCACACATAAATGTACACTCCATATACTTTAATGCATTCGAGTGAGTTGAGCAGGAAGTGAGCTCACTATACAACGTGTTTTTTAATATTATTGTACTTTCTGGCAATAAATTCTGTGCGAAAGGCGTTGTATCACATTCAAGTGTTGCGAAAAATTATACGTTTTTCTTTTTATTTATTTTTTTTTTATAACAGGAAAGTACTATACGTTCATGTTTACTACGTATTACAAAAGCTAATAAAAGTTACAATTTAGGAGCATTCATTTTCCGTTTTACAACGGTTCTCTCTTTGACTGGGAGCTTCACTTTTGAATGAACATCCAGCACCATTACGTTAAGCTTAGTTTTAAAATGAAGAGTTTTTATGTGTTGATGTTTATTTTGGGCATATTTAACAAGGTACATAGGATAAGAGGGTATGCTTAGTTTGGTATTACGTTTACATCAATTCAGAAGAAATAGATATCAGAGACCCTACAAAGTATATACGCATCAAAAGTTGAACTCATCCAGATATTTCCGTCTGTCTGTTGTAGTTACACTAAAGGTTGTAAAATTTAAGATATTGAGCTGATAGATAGACTTGTACATATGCATCTGGGTAAAAATCGATCAAAAGCCACGCCCACAACCGATACAAATCTATATATTTGCCACAAAAATTGACCGTAAAAGTTGGCATTTCGTACACCTTTCAGCGATGTGTCAAAAATTTACAAAAAAACCGTAGTCATCGATATAAGCAGTTTTATGATGTATCTGGCACGCCCATATTTGTATATATAGATGTGGAGGATATTTAAGATTTAGTTGAAACCAAATTTAGTTGTTTTTCTTATTTTTTTTTTTTAAATACAATAATTGATTGATTATAAATGAAACTCTCTGCCTTGTAAGTAGATAAATTTTTGAGGATTTCGTACATGACAAAAGTGTCTCATAATGTATAGTTGAAGTCCGAAATAGCCAATTATTGTATAATTAATCTATAAATTACTTATAGACTTGCTCTTTGCATTCATACACATACACATATAAATGTTTATGAACTTATTTTCGAATATTCTCAAAAACTTTTGAATGTCATTACCAAGCGTATCTATCATCTGAGTATATGTCGTGTGTATAAAAGCAAAAGCGTACTTTTATCATCACATTATCTGTTGCATTATAATGAAATGTACCACATCGAGTGGTTTCAGTAAAAACATCCGAACAATGTCTTAGCCACAGTAGCGATGGCCTCTTAGCACTGTTGACTGTTCAATTAAAGCCACAGCCATAAACAAAACGTCTATTCACACAGAACAATAAACTTGGCCAAAGTGAAACGATAAAAGAGCAAAAGAATACAAATGAAGAAGATGAAGCAAAAGATGAAGAAGAAATGTGAAAGACAGGAAAATTACGATATGAGATGTTTATGCAACAATGTGACAACATGATCTGAATTGTTTTCTGTGACATTGTGATGGTGACACGTTAAAGGCATTCTTTTCATGTGTATTGAGTGTATTTCTGTTTGTGTGTGCATAAGTCAGTGACTTGGGGACTACTCGTTTATTTAGATGACACTTATGATCCCACAGCCCAACATTCCAGTTATAGGAAATATTTTAACAACAATAATAACAACGCATCATACATACCCACTATTTGCCAACTCCCCTGTTCAAGGATCTTATTTACCAACATACTCGTGTCACAACTTTAGCAGACCCAAGCCTTACAACGACGACCCACTTAGTTTATATTGTTTAAAAATTACAGCAAAAAAGAAGAAGAAGAAAAAACAACAACGAAAAAAAAAGAGTGATTTTTGATAGAACACAAACAACAGTGTCATGTCAAACAAACGAACACGTGCACATGTGCCTGTGCGGTGTCATTGTATCGCTTTTGCAAAAAAAAAGTTTCGTTCGCTGTGGCGTCGATTGTTTTCCATTCTAGTTGATGTTGTGTCATGTGTAGTTAAATTCCCGTCAATTCTATTTTGTTTTCAAACATTTCGTCTATACACTTCAAGTGTGTAAACAGACTCCTTAACAGCTCAAAAGGTAATATGATGAGGGCTGCTGTTGTTGCTGTTGTTGCTGTTGTTGTTATTATTGTTGTATGTGTTCATACGCATAAACTCCTTTAAAACACCATCGCACACCGTTGCATATGTGTGTGGGTGGGTGCGGAACATAAACACAATGTGTTAACTCGATTGAAAAGTTTTTATCGCATTTCTTTAGATGAAATTTGTGCTCCTTAACAAATTCACAACAACCAACTACTGAATCCCGTTGACATTGTTTTCTTGCATTCATAGAAATTCATATATGCAATGTGTGTATGTATGCGAGTGGAAGTTTTGAGTTTTGATTTAGTAACAACAAAAACCCTTTAAATCAAGTACAAGTGTCGTTAGACATTTTTGTTGCATTACATGTGTGGTGACAGTAGTAACAAACAAATATGCTTCAGAAAAAAGAAAAAAAAAACAAAAAACAAAAAGCGAGTGCTCCATTTTGAAACAATTTGCATGTTGCATGTTATGCATAAGGTCGTTTAGGTTAATGATGCGGCAATTGCATGATTGCACTAAGGGTGGTGGGGTACCTTAAATTAGTCCGCTGAAAATGGATTTTGAGGCCTTTAAAACTATAATATATGCAATCCTGATATATTCAATAATAGTAATCAGACATAATCTGTGAAACTCTTATTGGAATACCAGTTAAAATGAAATTGGTTGAAAGTGTCCGTACGTCCGTACGTCCGTACGTTTCATTGTAGTTTCAAATCATCACAGCAGCTGCCATATTGGACTGATGAAATTCACAAGGTTTCATTATTAAATTTATTTGATCAAATACTAACGATTGTCATCAAAAGTTTTGATATAGAAAAAAAAATTTCCATAAATTCATTTTTTTTTGTGTAATTAAACCTGTTTCGGCCTCTTCAATTATAATTCTATTTAAATGTTGTGTCCAATGATAAAAATTTACCCCATTTATGTTATTTACATACAATATATCTACTGTTATATAAATACTTATTTAGTCGTTGCAGCTTATTAATTTGATCCAATAATTCATTCAGCAGCACTTGATTTATAATAAATAGTTGACATTGTTATTAAAAATATGTACATAAATAAACCAAATATAAATACATATCAAATATATTGGACAAATATAAAGATATACAAAATAAACTATATACGAGTATATACATACACATATTCTTCATTCTTGCTATTTACTGAAATCTATTGTTAGTGTTTTACTTATCGTATATTTCTTGTAAATCATAACAAGTAAGAAAACTAAATTTCGCTTAGATCGAACCTTAAACACCTTGCCTTGAATATACTACTTGTGGGCGTGGCAGGCACCTACTTAAGCATGTATTTCATGTTAACTTGTAAATAAAACGTAGGAAATAAAACGTTTTTTGTAAATTGTGAGTGTGCCTCTTATTCAGGCACGCCCATTTTTGAAACATGAATGGTTACATTAAATATGAATTTTTATAGAAAATATATAGATGTTAGTCAAATGTAGGCGTGTCTGTTCAACAGTTGGCATCATTATAATCATGTGTTAAACTGAATAGAGAAATTTTTGTGACAGATAAATATATTTCGGTTGATTATGGGCATGATTCTCAACCGATAATGATGATTTGAACAAAATTTCAGCTTAATAGCTCAAAATTTACGTAAGTGAGAGTGTCAACAACTGATGGAAATACGGACATACATGTCTGGATCGATTCATTTTATGATTTCACTTCAAACTATATTGTGTATACTTTTGTGGGATATCCAGCTGGAGGGTATAAAGACTTGCTAACTAAATTCAAAATATTGCTTAAATTTTATTACCTTCATCCTTACCACTAATAGTAATAAAAGAAAAATAATTGAAAAAGGTATGCAAAGGTATGCAATCGTATGTGCCGTTAGTGAGTAGAAATGAAATAATTCATTAATTCATTCATTTATTTAATTCATATCATTGCAATCATTCCGGGCATTCTTTCGTTTGCCATACTGTAGGTACATACAATACAATACTAGGCAATGCGGTGGTTTGTTGTTCCTTGGCGCACAGTGTAGTTCAATCAGGAAGCCAGGACTGGAGTACACTTAAAGTTCATTATCAGATAAGACTAGAGGCACATCATCACTTGTGGAAATGAGAGCCGACAGGGCAAATTGAAACAACAACGGAAATTAAAAACTAATGTGCAATAAACACGAACGCGTACATATCCGTTTTTTTTTTTTTTTTTTTTCTTTTTACATTAAAAAACATTTACGCGGCTGTACAAACTACTGTGCAGTGGTATGTGATTGAGCAGGAGTAGACAACAACATTGAAGCCTAGACTTTTAAACATATTACCACTTGGAATAGTTCTGCAATAGCTACCTGCCTCCGAACGTGTACTCGCACTTGTGCCTGAACGTGCATGTGTTGAATTCGCGGAATATCGTCTCCTAAGGTGGAAACTTGTGAAAATGATATGCACACATGCAAAGTGCTTGGAAAATATATCGCATTTCGAACTTCAGTTCTAAAGTTGTTTGTTTTGTTGTTATTGTTATTGTTTTCTGGCCTGAATTATATATGCTACTCTATAGTTTCATCATTTAATGTATGCATAGTTAACATTTTCTTTTATTTTTTTATTTTTTTCTTTTGCTCCAGTTTTGAGGGGTTTTTCTGTTTTGTAATGTATTTCAAATTTCAATTTGTTTCCAAAGTACATAAATATTATTGTATATAAATAAAACAATGACTGGGTACTTCCCGTTTCGCTTTAAATATACTGCAGTTGTTAGAGGAGGGGGCTGCAACACGAGTATAGAACATGGCTCACAAGTCCTTTTCAATCACGGATAGTTAACAACAAATTAAATTTATACTTATTTCTGCAGGAAAATGGAATATTTTGATATCATCAGAGACGCGATGATTATACCCTTACAGCATAGGTAGGGAGTCTTTTTACCATTGATGGCCGCATTTAACACTTGCACTGTCACGTGACACATATGTTGAGTCACACATTTTCAGTTTTCTTTTTCTAAAATCAGTGTGATACATACGTTGGGTCACACTAGCTATGCTATCCCAGTTTTATTTTTCATACCCTTCACTTGAGATGGGGTTTGTCATTTCATTTGCAACTCCCAGACAGAGGTGTCAGTATTATATAACAAAAACCGAGTCAATCTGGACATGTCCGTGTGACCATCACAATTGTAAATTTTAATATATTTAATTGAAATTTTAAAAACATTTCACAGTAGTTGACTCAATAAATTCAATAAGGAGAGTTTGATCAGCTTTTGTGAGATTTTGAAATTACAATGAAAAGTGCTTTTGGAGAAATATGGATCATTTTGATGCGGTATAAATACGTCACCATTCAAGCTAATTTTTTAGACTGCAAGCACAACATCATTAAGTGATAATTATTGTTCCTTTAAGCTTTAAAACACATACTCCATCCGGCACATTAATACCTGTGAAGCAATCAATGAGTCCGCCAACATGTAAATAATATTCCAGACATTACACTTTAATGCCCACTTAAATTTTATCAAACTAAACCGTTTATACACACCTGACACTTTTCCAATAATCGTCAATGAGTTTTTGAGTTTTTGACATTTTTATTTGCCCTAAAGTGTACTTGTAAAAAGTAATATAAAAAGTTACCCAAACGAATGAAGAACAGCGATTATGAATGGAATCAATGAGGAAAAGGGTACAGCACCTGAAGGTAGGCTGGGAGGGGCTTTGCACGCAAGTAAAATCAAATGGAATCATCGCCATGCAAATACTTAACAATATTTCACGTCATATTTTGTTTATAAGGTACTCCGATGAAGCAACGGAACGTGCTAATGATTTATTTTCATTTATGTTTATTATTTATGGCCGCGTCCCTAACACCAGTAGCATAAGAGCGAGAAATGTTGATGGGCACTTGTGCAAAATGCATTCATTGAGCCTGTTAATGCCAATGAAGTGTTTTTCAGGATATTGTAACGTTCAAAACTTAAACTTTATGTTTAGTTTTGAATAATTTTCGACTCATTTGCGAATGTTTAACATTTCTAGAAATTAGGTAATATAACAAGTAGAGTAACAGCTATATTCACCTTAGGCCAAATACGAAAAGCCTTACACATGCAACATATTTTAACGACTACTACGTCAAATTTTGCGCCAAACAATATTTTTTGTATAATACAACTGTGCTAGCAGTCCAATTTCAACCTGTCGTTTAAAATTGAACAATTTATACTCTCCACCTAAGATTGTAAGTATACTAAGTTTATTATAAGGTTTGCATAACACAATGACATAAAAAATTTAAAAAAAAAAACAGAAATTTAAGTTCATCCAGACATTTGCGTCCGTATGTCCAGATGTTATTAGAATGCTTACGGTTGTAAATTTTTAGATATCAGAGTAAACATTTTTTACGCTATTTACTATTTAAATTGAGCGAAATAAAAAAAAATTGCCACGCCCACAATTGAAAAAAATCTCTATCAGCTGCAAAAGTTTAGTTTAAATTTAGTAAAAGTATTTATAATTAAAAAACACGCCCACAATTTACAAAAATCTTTTCTCTGCAGAATCCGATAAAGGGTAAAATCACATACAACACATACACTAATTGAGTATATTATTCGCGTATTAAAAAAAAAGGCTGATTTTGAGACACCCGTTACATATGTAAAAATACGTACATATATACAGAAGTATGTAAGTACGTTTTATGCTTAACACTTTAATGGCGTCAATATACTTAAATACCTTATTTTACCAACAACGCTAAATTTGTCAATCCGTTTGCAATTATGAGGAAGGCAGCCAATCAGTAAACGCCATATATATATGGATTGAAAATCGAAACCTCTCAAACCGAGTAAAGAGTAAAATCGTTTAAAGAATGCAACAAAAATTAAATAAACAGTTATTTTTTTTTATAAAAGTATAGTTAAACATTATTGCTTATACTCTCCAGAGAGTGTTATGGAGAAGCGGTGTTGTATGTATGAGTCACACGTAGCTGTAAATATGTTTTTTTTTAATTCTCATTTTCATGCTGAAAACTAAAGTATAAAGTTTCATAATGGATTTTTGCATAACTGTACAACGCTGAAGTATTGATGAATATGAGCGTAGAAAGAAACTACAAAAAAACTATAAAGGTATGTAAGACACAATCATGTGTGCCTGAATTGAGTAATTTGATATTTGCAATGAATTTTCTCTTCAGGAGTATTTCAGAAATAAGAGAAATATCATGCATTTGTGTGTGCGTGTATATATTATGTAACCAATCAGGGCACAATATATCGGAAGTTAAATCAATCAAGAAAATGGAAGTAAACTAAAACTAATTTAGGTTTAGGTCAAATCTTAAATACCTTCTGTATGTATATATAAAAAGTGGGTGTGGCAGGGACATAATTATTTTACTTTAATACTGAGGTAATTTGTAACAATTTGCAAATCAAGTTTTCCATTGAATAACTTATGTTTTTTTAATTGAGGGCGTGTCTGTCATTTTTTTAGCGCATCGATAAATAGACTTCATAACTCCATTTCGTGGCAGATAAGAATTGTTTTTGTAATTTTTGACAGAATACAGATAAAGCGGCTTCAATTTTAATGCTGATTATGAATATATATACTTTGTAGGGTCTCGGTAAATTGCAAATGGCAACAACAAACTTAGTATACCCTCATATTATGTAATACATAGCTTACGGCAAACTTTAAATAGTTATCATATATACCAGAAATATATTAAATATATAAAATATTGCCCAACTTCTCACTTATTTGAATATTAACAACACGAGTCAAAAAAGTCAAAATGTTCTCAGAGACATTAAGTTCAAATATAAAAAAGTTGATATTTCCAATATAAATGTCTTCCTTTAACACAAAGTTCGTCCCAAAGCGAAAGAAAAACATTTCAAAGCAAAAGTGTACCAAAGTTTTTTTTTTTATTTGTTTCTTTTTTTATGTTTTTTTTATTTGTCATTAAGAGTATGGCAGTAATAGTCATACCTTAAAGCTTTAATGTTTTAAGAAATAAATCCATGCCAAAGTAACTTAATACCATACATAACGTCCGACTGGTATAACATATCCCACATAAAGGCTTTTTAAAGCCGTCTGTAGATATTTGAAAACTCATTCAGGAAAAGGCAAAAATGTTTTAATCTCTTTGAACCCTTCACCTTCGTAATTGGGATATATTAAGTTTGCTATACCGTTTGCAATAGCCAATTGGAGGCGTCAGAGACCCTAAAAAGTATATAGAATTTTATTATTTATAATTATGCCATTATTAAATGTAAAACTCGACTTGCAAATTTGAAACGTAATATATACGCAATTAAAGGACGTAATCATGTACCTGCCATGCCCACTTTTTTATGTTCCTGTATAAATTTTAGCCTCTTTAAATGTTTCCAATAAAGCTGTTTCAAAACTCTCTCTTCGTGGTAATTTAACATCATCCCAGAAGATGTTTTAGAGGACTGATCAAACTCAAGCTTGCACCATAGAATTTGTTTATCCATTTAAGACGATTGCCATCAAAACTTTTGTATATAAAATTTTTGAGGAATATCTCAATATTTGTCTCTTTAAAAGCCTTCTTAAAAAAATTGACAAAAAGTTTAGTAAAAATCGTACGATTGCACTCAAAGTTGTCTTAAATAATTATACACATAACTGAAACTTATAAACCAAATTTCGTATAAAAATATGAAGAATTGTAGATTTTTTCCATATAACAACTTTTCCTAATAAGCTTAGGGATGCTTTGCATTACAAAGCAAAGTTTAAACTGTTATAAAATAATGAAAAAGAAAGGGCAGAAAAATATTTAATTAATATCCCTTTAAAGATGGCACGTTTGAAAAAACATTTAAGTATAAATGTTAATATATAAGCTTCGGTACGTCATATATTTCTGCTCCAAAGACAGTTTTCCATGCATTGACTGCTTCATTTATATAATCATAGACACTTTCATAGTAATCAGATTAAGGCCGCATTTGCCTTTTTGAATTCGTTTGGCCAATGGTTATCGATTGGTATCGAAATTTTGGTAAATAAATTTTTTCAGTTATTTTTGCTTTTTTGGTTTTTGGATAGAAATTTCCAAAAAAAATTATCAAAATTGTCCGTTTAAACTTAAACTGAGTCCGATTGAGTCATACATAAAAAAAAAAAACGATTGTGACAAGTTTCATGGGAAACTAACAAGAATTGTAGATTTTTGCCATATCATGGCAAGTTTTTCCCTACATTCTATATAAACTTCAGTAGAAAACTGATAGCTTAGACGGACAGACGGACAGACAGACAGACAATCATAAGAAAATCAATTGATCCTTTTAACTGGATAACAATGCTTTGGCAGTCACGCTTATCAATAATAAATACCCTTTACGACCATGATTGTAAACATTTTCTCTCTACTCCGATAAATTGAATTTTTTAACATAAAGGTGATTGGATTAAAACAGCCACCATTCCTTCCCCCTCCATCTGGTGTATAGTATTTTATATCTACATTTTAATTTATTTGAGTGTAAGTTATTTCAACATTTTTTATTTGTTTTACGTTATTTGCTTTACGTTATGCATGACACACAAAAAAGAAAAAAAAAAAGAATTAATTTCATTTGATTACACAGCACCACCGAGCGTAACAGAACTCGACTTACTTGCTTAAATATGAACGCACACAAAAACATGATGATGACGATGATGATGATAGAAAGCAATTAATCAAATTGTACTCGTATAGCCAGTGGCGAACCGCGCGTTAATTCATCCACCCAGCCACAATTGTCTATATGAAGAGGGGGCGGCAATAAAATCAGAAGCAGTTACAAGTACAAATGTAAACAGAGTGTGTTTTTAATTTCTTTAAAAGTGATTGGTAGTGTGGTTGAGGGTGGGGGGAAAGGAAGGGAAGGAGGTAGAAAGAAACGAATTATTAAAAATGTAAATTAATATTTTTTTTATTCCACTTTATTTAGGTGCGCTTCGTAAATTATGTGAACTCTCTGATGGTGCGGTGGTGCAAGGAGGGTACACTTGGCTTTGTCAAGAGGAACATTTGGCGTTTGTTTTTACATTTACTACAATGTATAATTTTGCTTCTTCATCTTCTTCTTCTTCTTTTTTCATACATTGTTCATGTTTTATGGAGGTTGAAAACAAAACTGGTGTTGGTGCTGGTGTGCGTTGCCAAAAGGTAATGAGGCGCGCATACTCGCTGATTAATTGCATGGCTTCAGGTTGTATATTGCATTGGTATGAATTTTGTTATTTATTACTTAAGTCAACAATAACACACACACACACACATTTTCACTATAATGATAAAACGATAAATATAATTTAATTGTTAATAAATGAACAACGTTTTTATATAATAAGAAATTTATGCTCGAAGGATTATAAAGCTAAAAATAAAAAATTAATGAAATCGATTTTAAATTTTAATGAATTTTTGACTCTTTCATAGTACCCTAGGTAAGCTAAGTAAAAAAAAAAAAACTAAATTTGACTTAAATATCCCCCATATCTATATAAAAACGGTGGGCGTGGCAAATACATGTTTATCTCTAATACTGTATGTGTTATGTAGCAGCTTGCAAGTCGTAGCTTAACGCTGAGTACGGTTTTTTTGTAAATTGTGGGCGCGTCTGTTATCCGACCACGCCCATTTTTGATACATCAAGGGGTCAGATAATTATAAATTTCAACTTAGTAGCTCAATTTTTGTGTCAGATAAATAGATTTTTGTTAATTATGGGCGTGGCTCTTGACCGATTTGCTAATTTTTTAGAGCGATCTTCGTACAGAAACCAAAACTATTTCAGTATTATATATATAGTATATCAGCTCAATATCTCAAAATTGACAACAGTGTCTTGATCGACTCGGGTTTTACTGCTTATCACACTTCTGAGTGTTGCAAACAGAATGCCAAACTTTGTATATTTTGTATAAAAAAAAAAAAACAAGGAATATAACTGAGTAGGCACGAGTTGTCGAGCCCTGCGCTAGACCGACGTAACAATTATTGTAATTTTCACATACGCAAGCTATTTATAATGATTTTACATTTTCTAATTACTTTGACCCAACTAACGGCTTATTAGCACGTATTGTAATTACCTGAATCGAATAAATTGTTTCCCCTCTTGGTGCCTTTTAAGGAACTTTAACAACTTTTCGTTAACAATTATGCGTTCAAATTTTATGAATGTGATTTTATAATATCGTGTAATTGCCGCCCAAATGCACACTGACACTCATATAAGTGTATTTGTTGCATGTGTGTATTAATAAATGTTTGTTTGCAAAAACTTCTTTTTATTTTTTTATAATTCTTTTTGTTTATGTTGCTGTCATTGTTATGCATTTGTGCATATTTGTTTAAAATGTACACGCAAGCAGGCAGACACACACTGCCATACACACACACATGCAATAATACAATGTCATAGTATTGTATAATATTGGATGTGTGTTAAAGTTTGATGCGTTGAAAAGTTAAAGTTTTATTGAAAAGTAAACTAAAAGAAGAAGCAAGTCAGAAGCAAACAAGTAAACCAAGTGTAAATGTTAGATTCGTTCAAGCCCGACTATTTAATACCCTACACCTTTACATTACACTACAATTAGTTTATTTTGAAACAAACACTTACTAAGCTAATTAACGATTTTTCACCAAAATTTTGTTTAAAAATATTAAGAATTGCGATTTTTTTTTTGTCATATAAAGATTTCTGTTCTAATAGGACCTTATGTGGGGAGGGTTTCCAAAAAATGTTCAATTCGATCCATTTTCAATGGAGTTTCGCTTCAGGCCAATACACATCCTTGTACCAAATTTAATCCAAATATTCCAAAAAATTCAATCTGTAGCTTTAAAATAAATTTACATGGACAGACGGACATGGTTAAATGATTCAGATTTTGATTCTAAATTGATTGATATTTTTTTTATTTAAATAACTATCCTCTCAAAGAATGGCCCCTATATGTCTATGTACGGTGGCGGTTAAAAGGGATTAGTAGGAGGAGTAGTGTTTATGGATATTCGATTTAAACTAGTACACACTTGGCATGGTGTTACAAACATCATATACCCTTTGACATAATTGGTTTAAGGTACAAAAAGCTATATTTGTCTGAGGTCATTGAATATCCACCATCGATACACCAAAGCCTCCCAAGGAATATATTTTCTGTACTTAATAAGTATAGTAATACGGGAAAGAACGGAAAGATTTACTCAGTATTCGATGCTAATATACACTTTGTCTGTGATGCCTCTTTTTAGGCATTGCAAATACGTTAACAAAGTGCTTTACACCCCCATATATCGTGGATATATATATATAAATATGTACAGCAACCAAAACGTTGTTATATTGCAGCTTTGGGTTTAAATTTTTAAATTAATTGAATTGTCAACGAGAGATACTATACAACACACATGGAGATATATTAGAAATAATATAAAAATCAAGGCCTAGCTAGTATATGTGTTTGTAAGTTTGTTTTGTTTATCATTTATGTTACTTTGTCATTATGGTGAATTATTTCTTTTTTTTTTAATTGGTTCTTGCATTCGATCAAACAAATAAATGAACAATTGTCCATCCGTCCGCATTAAATTTTTAAGACTTTTCTCCTAAATGTACAAACTTTTTTATCACTCAGGCATATACACGGGAGCATCTTATTATTATTTATTTATAATTATTTAAAATTATAAGATATTCTTATCACTTTTATTATACTTCCATTCGCTGTTATGTTTAGCAATGATTTTTGTGAATATGAATAAATTATGAATTATGAAAATTTGTGAATATGAATAAACATTTTAAAGAATTAACAAACGTTTCATCATTTCTTCTTCTTTTATACCCTCTGCGTATATGTTATAATGGAAAGGTATACAAAGTTTGTTAATTTATTTGCAATTGCCCAAAGGTAGCGAGAGCGACCTCACCTAGTACATATGTGCTGCGTTGATCTAGGCATGTCCGTCTGTCCGTTACAATTGCAACTTTTGTTACATTGTGAAGACATTTCGTAACAAAATTGTATAAAAACTATTAAGAATCACAAAAATGAAGCTGTTAAGTTGAAATTTCGTAGATTTTGTTTATAATACCCCTTCCAGCAGACTGCCAAAAAGTGCCAATTTATATTTTGTATGTATTTTTGTTTCTCATTTATAGAAAATTTATTTCTATCGTAGTACATGGCTGAATGGATAATTGAATTAGAAAGTATAAATTATTAATGAAGGGCTTGATCCTGTACCGGTTGCAAACTTCTTTTCATATTTTCTAATTCAATTATCACTTCAGTCATATAGTACGACAGAAATAAATTTTCTCTTAATAAAAAATTTTTAATTTTTTTTATTTTATTTTTGGTATGTACATACTGACGCACAAATGTGTGTGTTTTTAAAGCAATTCATTGTCCTTAAATTTTTCATTTATAAATTTTTTTTCAATTGAAATATTAAGTTGTCCACCGACTAACACAACTGAAGAAGAAAAAAGACAAAAACAAAACAACATCATTTATATTTCGGTTGTATGTATCACATAATAAAGTCAGCAATAAATTGAAAATAAACTCGTTGTCAATTCTGTTTACAGGTGTTTATTACAACAAATAATAATAATAATAATAATAATAATAACAACAACAACAATCATATATGCAAATATTTCTACAGTCGGCATGCTTTTTTGTGCTGTTAGTATGAAAATATTTACAGTTTAGTTTTTTACTGGTTACCTATAGGGCAGCGCCTATAGTCTAAGCACAGATTGCGATTCTACCACATTTAGTTTTATATGCTGTCTACGCTAATTTAATAGAAGATTTTTACAAAATTAATTGTTTGGTCAGCAAAAAAACAGGAGAAAAAAAAACAACGAGGACTTCTCGCCTCGTTTATGGTTTTTCAGCAACATTACAAACAAACACAGTGAACTAAGTATGGGTTTTGGAATTCTTAGTATAGACGAAAAAGGAGTAAAATATATGGCAGATAAAATGGCAATCTACCATACGTACGTACCATCTACACATACCTTCACATTTTTATACAAGCCAACCTAATTTTTTAGCAATCTAACCAAAATAGAAAAGCTTGCTTTGCTACATCCCGGCAAGTTATCTTCGAATAAAAAAAAATAAAGGTTAGTTATGCAAAAGTGAAAAATGTTAGACAGAGTGCACATAATATAATCCATAGCTGTCTTAACAGGATTTCACTATCAAATACTTTCCCACACAAGCGAATGTTCAATACAAAATAAATAAAATAATCGGAGCAAAAAAAAAAAAGGTCATACTAACCAAGATTTGTTAGGTGATAGTGGAGATGGATTTGATAATAGAAATGTCATATATGTATACCTTTAATGCTTTATAGCACCTATTGTGTGTCATGGGTGGGGAACCTTTTTTTTTTACAATTCAAAACGAATTCTTGATATTTTCCCATGAAACTTGTCACAATCGTTTTTTTTTTTTGATGTAAGACTCAATCGGACTCAGTTTAAGTTTAAACGGACAATTTTGATAATTTTTTTTTGAAATTTCTCTCCAAAAACCAAAAAAGCAAAAATATCCAAAAAAAATTATTTACCAAAATTTCAATACCAATCGATAACCACTGACCAAACGAATTCAAAAAGGCAAATGCGGCCTTAATCTGATTACTATGAAAGTGTCTATGATTATATAAATGAAGCAGTCAATGCATGGAAAACTGTCTTTGGAGCAGAAATATATGACGTACCGAAGCTTATATATTAATATTTATACTTAAATGTTTTTTCAAACGTGCCATCTTTAAAAGGATATTAATTAAATATTTTTCTGCCCTTTCTTTTTCATTATTTTATAACAGTTTAAACTTTGCTTTGTAATGCAAAGCATCCCTAAGCTTATTAGGAAAAGTTGTTATATGGAAAAAATCTACAATTCTTCATATTTTTATACGAAATTTGGTTTATAAGTTTCAGTTATGTGTATAATTATTTAAGACAACTTTGAGTGCAATCGTACGATTTTTACTAAACTTTTTGTCAATTTTTTTAAGAAGGCTTTTAAAGAGACAAATATTGAGATATTCCTCAAAAATTTTATATACAAAAATTTTGATGGCAATCGTCTTAAATGGATAAACAAATTCAATGGTGCATGGTTGAGTTTGATCAGGCCTCTGTGACTGTTTTTATCTACCATAAAAAGCATCCTGAGATGCTTTAGAGAAGAGAAACTTGCCTCATTTCTAGTCAATATTGTTGATTGTATGTGTGAGTATGATATTTTCAAATTAACTTTTCCATTCCTACACAAGTTTCAATTCAATATCTAAATTTTTATGACTATGAGAATATTTTAAAGCCACATATGCAGACTTAAGATAAACAATATAAAAAAATAGAACGCAACTAACTTCATGTGCAGTCAATATAGGTGAAGGAATAACTGCACCCGAGCACCCGTATGAGTCACATACACACACGAAATATGCAATTTTCCTAATAGCACAACCAACCATCCATCAGTTTAGCCATTTGTACTTGCGCCTGAACTACCATCACCATTCAACTGTAATGTTGCAATTTTCCACCATTTACTAACTCCTAGTATTATTATTACCATTTTTTATTATTGTGTTATTATTCCAGCTCTTCCTGTAATTGTTGTTGTTGATATATTTTGCCATTGCTGCTATTATTGTTATTGTTATTGTTAACGTTGTTATGGTTGTTGTTCAACAATATCATATTTTACAGCAGCAGCAAGTATGTAGATAAGAGACGAAAGCCAGGCGCAAAATAAACATACGCAGACAAGGAACGAGCAAAACAATCTAATAATATTAAAATACAAAACGAAATAAACAACAAAACACCCAAACAAACAAAATATATATAAAAACATGTGCACGTAAGTGCACTTAAATTGTTTCGTTTGCGCGCCAAATGAGTTTGTGAAGAGCATTAAGTTTGTGGTTCCACTGCGAGGGGGAATTATAAAGACCCTTTCAAAAAAAGGATATTTTCAATAGATTTCAAAATAAATGTGTCCGTCTGTCTATTGTTGCTATGATTGAGATCATCACCATCATCACTGCTGACTGATTATAAATCATTAAAGTTTTTGGCCTGTTGCAAAGCAGAATGCAACGTCCATCTTGTTTCTATTCAAACATCATTCTGACTGGAATTTTTCTATCCATATGATCATTATGACTTAGCCATGGCAAACGGCATAAAACTTATGTAACTCATGATTCATTGTGAGCCAGAACTCATAATGAATGTGTATAGAATCAAAAACCTTGCGGTAGATTTTTCTTTGGAGCACACCCCGAAAAGTCTCATCATTTTACGTTAGTGTCCGTGCTTCTGTGCCCTAACGAAATACAGGGTTGATGAGGGTTACTATTAATATACTTTCTTAGCCCGTAGTAGCTCTTGTTATCACTCTTAATTCTTTAACTACAGGCTGACATTATTGGAAATATTTACGAGAGTGCCCAAGTGGACGAATTATCGTTCTAACTCGAAGTTATATTAACATGCAAAAGGTTTAAGATTAAAACGGACCATTTTTACAACTCTTCCACACATGATAAAAATTCTCAATTCTTAATACTTGCTGTTGACAAGTTAGTTAAAGCTAAGCTAAGCTAGTTAAGAGCTAAACCATTTATCATTGAAATTGGAAGCAATTCAAATTACTTGATGTGTGTTGGTTTGAAATTAAAAATTACTCAAAAGGAATTTGATTTTATTGGTTCGGAAATGGAAATATCTCAAATGGAATTCGAAAGTAGTTCGTGGAAGCGGTAAGCACTCATTTGTAATTTGAAATAGAAATGAAAAAACTCAAATTGAATTTGATTTTACTCAAACGAAAATGGAAGTAACTGGCACGGAGTTGAAACGCAAACTAAATGATCATATATTTGATATGTGGTTCCACATACACAAACATTGATTAATAAATTATATTTGCTTTGAGTTGCATCTAAACGTTTACAAAAGAGTTTCCAAAGAATTCAATTTGATTCATTCTAATTGCAAACAATTTCATGGGGGTCAATGTTATACAGAGGCGACCATTTAGACTCAAATGGTGTTCATCAAGGTCTTTCCGAATGTTACAAACATTTTAACAAAATGACATTAGTAAGTCCACGCATCATTTATTATATGTGGGTATATATTTATAAATAATTGTATATATGTACATACACTATATAGAAAACATTTGGTAAACACATGTATAAATGCAGGCATGAACATATGTATGACCGCAACAACTACTACAACCAGAACCTCAAAACTACTACAAGATAGTTTCAACTACACACACACGAGTCCATATGTATATATTACATATATTATGGTTGTAAGCACAAGCAACCAAATGGGGGCAAGTACTCAAGCTTATGCATGCATTCACAGCATCAGTACAGCATCAGTACCAGTAGCAGCAGCAATCGACCCATCTCAGTCAGAAGTCGCTAACCGACAAACACCATTATGGTTGTTATATACGAGAGTGATATTTACATGCAGCCCCATTGTATGGGCGTTGTGCGCTATGTTCAAGTATAACGCATAAGGATTTGGTGCAAGAAACACAACAATGCCTGCTGGCTTGAAGGCCTGTTGGCACAGCAACACATATACACCCGAAACGAACCCAGTCAAGCATATTGTAGCTAGAAGGAAAAAAAAAACGAATAAGAAGAACGATGAGAATGTAACTATATAACCGTGTATATATAAAAACCAAACTGTGAAGTGTGAAAATATTTTTTAGAGAGCCTTCTTGTACGTATTTTAATATCCTTATGACTACACAAGCTCATATATAAATAAAAGTCGTACCAGCAAATTTTACACAATACGTATAACTATATATATATATATATATATATATGCATATGTGTGTGTATATACTGAATATGTTGTACATGTGCATATAAAAGCCACGCTGGTTTTCTGAAGTTTTCTTTTAAAAAAGTTAAGTTTTAACATTGTACGAAATGGAAAATAAACTGAGACGTTACCAGCCCAACCGCCATGTATCCACCATGGATATTAATTATTAAAGTGCAAAGAATAAGAAAAGCAAGCAAATTGACTGGAGAGCTAGAGTGACTTGTCGATGCTGTTGAAATGGAATAACATACTTTTCTTGAATGGGCCAGCAAGAAAATCCCGAATAATCTTTGCATTTCGGGATAAAAAAATTGAGCTGAGTCTCAAAATAAACAGATCAAAATAAATGAGGTGCTTCAATATCACTCAGAGATCACATAAACCAAACAGAATAAATGCATTATTTTGCCACTCAAAACCTATAAGCTGTAATGTGAGTTTAAATTTGTATGTAATCGGTCTCATAGTACGGGAAAAGAACCCAAGGGATCAGAAGAAGTCATAAAAGTACTTGGTAGTGGTCAGAAAGGAATGAAAGAGGACTGAAGAGGCTGAAAAGGGTGGAAACTAAAAAGAGAAGATTTTGAAGTAATCAGAAGAGAGGGAAACTTCTTAGTAGATGCCCCCAAGTGGTCACAATTGTCAGAAAACTTAGAAAGGCTTAAAAAGGAACGGAAAAAAGATATTAAAAGTTATCAAAAATGGCCCGTGAAGATTCAGAAAACATCGAAAAAGCGGGAGGGGGAGATTGGTCTAACACTTCGGTAAACGTGTTTCCATCTATTATAGTTCTTGAAGGCGAAAATTTTGCTATACTAAACGAAATGTTTATTCAATTACTTCTAAATTAAAATTGAACAAATTCGACAACAAAGTGCCACGCCCACAATCGAAAAGAATCTCCAACAGTTGCAAAAATATAGCTGCACAGTTCAAGTTCGTATTCATAATTGACGCTTTAATCGATTTCCAAAAAAAAAAATGGGCGGATTTAAATGACAAGTTATATAGAATTCGATGTTCGGGTTGAAGTGTAATGAATGCTTTAGAAGCTGTTAAAAGAGGACGTACGCCTAGGCTATCCAATATGGTTAATGTTATTCTTAAACACGGTTTAACTTTACTCGTCTGGAACGCTGCTTTTTCTAGATATCTCAAATTTTACAAAATATCATAAAGGCACATTTTTACACACGCCATACCTATCGTGTATGTGTAAATGATAAAAATTAAAAAATAAAAAATAAAAAATAAAAAAATATGCCAGAACGAAATGAAACTTTTTTACTTGTTGTCACTTGTTTTTTCGATAGATTTAAAAAATTTTTTTTTATTATCATTACGTTTTTTCTTTTTTTGGTATATTGGCACAATATTTATTGTATTTGTTATTGTTGTGCTGTAAATTGCATTTCGTTCTACAGTTTATGGGATTTTTTTATATGACACCAATGCGTGCCCGCAGTGAAAATACAGATATACATTTATATATATATAAATATATGGGATTGTAGATAGTTCTGCCCCATAAGCCCTTGAGTATTGTAAATGTTTTTTGTTTTTTGTTTTATTTTTTGTTTGCCTGTTATATAGAGTGTATATTTTTTTTTGTGATTTTTTAAAGAATTTTTTACACTTTTTTTTAAAGATACATACAATATACAATTAGGTGTTTTTTTTTATATCCAGTTTACACACACACACACACATGTACACATGAGTTTTCTTAACAAAAAGCCACAATTTACGCCTGAGGCGTTAAATTGCAATAAAATATACATTACATTACACATAAAAGATTCCCCGGCCACCACCCCCCCGTTGCAATGCCAACCTTTACAGAGTAAATGAATGCTCGGTACCAACTATTCTAAACTAGCTGCTCTTCCTTGCCTGCATTTCCTTAAGCATTGTTGGCTTTTCATTTTTCATTGTTGCAGTTAGTTGTGTGTATGTGTGTGTGCGTTTGATTGTGTGTTTAACTACTTAAAGTTATAATTTATTCAAAATTTATTATCATGATAATTGTGGTGGTAACTTTAAAGTCTATTACAAATGCACACACAACACATCCATTCCTGTCCATGCCGACTCACTCTCGAGTATGCGTGCACATGCACTTGTATATGATTAAGACATGAAAGCATGTCATACTTTCTACAACTCGTTGAATAACTTTGTACTTTATCTTGTTAAGTGCACCAAACACACACGCACACTCACTCTTCTCTTCTCTTCTATTCTGCTTTACCATCCTTACCCGTCTAGGGCGTTATTGTTTATACACTCCTTACTTACTTTAACCCATTACGCAACCACACTCACACTCATACATACACAAATGAATATACTTGAGGTTGATCTTCTCTTTGTTTATCAGTCTGCCTATCTGTCAGCCATCCATCCATCCCCAGTTGTAAGCACCTATGTTTTGTTCCTTTTCTCATCTACTTTTTTTTGTTTTTTTTTTTTTCTTCTTACACTCACTTGAAAATCTTAACATTTGGGATATAACAAAAACTGTACACATATAGTGAGCATGTGTGTCTCTACTTATAAAAGTGGTCCAACTTTGGCTGTTTTAATAGTCTTACATGTTTATAAAATTTCCAATTTTTATGCGGACTTGGACCACTTTCATAATTACAGTTACATACACATTGTATGTGTGAAGTTCCGTAAAAATAATTGTGTTAAAGAATATACTCGTATATAAATATGTGAGAGTTTATATACAAAAAGTTGTTGAGTGGACGATGAGTTTGTCCCAAAATAAATTAAAGTCCACTTATTACTTTTGCAATACATACATACTGTTCATCTTAGTGAAGAGGGTATACTCAATTTGTCATTTCGTTTGCAACATTCAGAAGGTGGCGTCAGAGATCGTACAAAGTATATATACATATATTCTAAATCAGCATCACAAACTGTGTCGAGTTAGATATGTCCGTCCATGTGTTGACGTTATTTCAAATGGGCATAATCGTTGAAGAGCCACGCCCATAATCGCCAAAAATTAATATATCGATCGCAAAAATGAACTTTTGTACTGGTGAAATTTGATACACATTTTTATAATCGAATTGCCAAAAATTGGCTCGGTCGAATAATAGACACGTCCACAATTTACAAAAAAAACTTTAGTCTTCAATTCAATGTATGTAGAAGGTGCTATAGAATGCGTACGTAACTACAGAAGGGATAATATAAGTATATGCCACGCCCACTGTTTACAGGTGAAGATGAACGGTACTTAAGATTTGGGGAAAGCTAAATATAGTTTTTTTTACTTATTCTATTATTATTATAATATGTATAAAAAAATTTGAAAATTTTATTGTTTTTTAATTGTTCATCACACAAGCATTCAAATTAATTTATTTTACATCATGTTCGATTGATGTTGATGTTGTTGATGATGATGATGATGATGATGATAAAATAAGTTACGAGTTCAAATACAAATTACGAATTTAAACATATTAAAAATGTTGTGGCAAAAAGAATAGAAGAACCAAAACAAAAACAAAAACAAAAAATACCCTCCCCCATATAGGGCGTAACCGGTATCAAATTACATTTACAAATAATAATTCTATTACGTATCAACGTTAAAGTCAGAATTTGCATTAAAAAAAAAAACAAAAAGATTCTTTATAAATTATGGGCGTGTCTCTCATACACAATAATGCCCATTTTTATTACACTTATAGAACAATAGATTAATTATAAATAACAGCAACAAATTTCAACTAAATTTTTTATATTATTAGGTAGACTTTTGCCGATTGTGGGCGTGGCTGCTTCCATATTTAATTTTACATAAGAAACTACATTCTCTAATTATTATTAAATTGACACAGATTTTAAAGCTAATCAAGAATGCATATACTTCATAAGGCTCCTGAGGTCTCTTTTGGCTTAACAAACTTAATAGATTTTCGTATCTTATTTAAATGAAAAAGAAATGTGCAGACAGCAATATGTTTTTACTTCTATCTAAGATTGAAATTGTAATTCAGGAAACGAGTCTCTTCTTGATTGTGTGCTTTCAGGGAAACTTGCGTTATGTACGGAAAAGGACCAGCTGTGCTTTTCACCCAACTTCATCATCTTTGAGTTATAGCAGTTGGCGACATAAATAATTTGCATAACAATTGATTCTGTTTAATAAGTTGTGTCCTTTAAAGTTATAAAAAAGAGAAGGCAGAAGAAGGAGATGACAAAGAAGAGACTTTTTTAATTTTGTGCTAATAACTGAAATTGAAAATTTTCCTTCTTCTTTTTTTTCCCCCAAATACTTCTCAGCCATCCTCCTTAAAGTAATAAAACATAATTGTACGACGATTTATTAATTGTTGCTGTTGTAAAGGTAATGAACGCTTCAAAGTTATTGTATAATTAGCAAATAGATGATAAAGTTTTTTATTTGAATTCGGTGAAGTGAAGTGAAGGTAAAGTGAGGTTGAAGACGTTGAATACGTAATAATAAAAAAAAAAAAAACGATGACACGATGGGAAATTTCCTTTGCAGCCGTTTAATTATGCAAATGAAAATTCAGCCTTTAGCTGAAGATTAAAACGCATAAATTTCAAAAACTTGTCATGGCAAAAATTTCCATAGTCAAATTTTTTTAGGGATATGACAAAAGTTGTAATTTTGGCTTCCGGTTAATATGCAGTAACGTACACACATACGTATAAAGTTTTGCTACAAGTTAGCTACAAATACAAAATAGAATAAATCATATTTGTGCATAAATTGCTTAACAGCTGGCTGCTTGAAACGTCTTAAGCCTAAAAATAGTAAATTCTGTAATGGTTTAGAGAGAAAGGAAATAAGTAGGCCAAATCTTAAATACCCTATACCCTCACATATAAAGAGAGGGCGTGGCATATACCTGATTACACCTTCTAGAGTTTTTCTATTATGTATCAATTAAGAAATTAAATTCTTCGCTAAGTAAGGACTTTTTTTATAATTTGTGAGGATGTTCGTTGTTCACCCACTTCAATGCAATGTTTTTATTATAAAAATGTGCATTAAATTTCAACTTTATAGGTCAAGTTTTGTAACTGTGAGAGAATTTTATGCCCATTGTGGGTGTGGCTCTAAACCGATTTTGCCCAAGTCAAGTTTTTACATTTTCTTTACTCTGTATTATGCATTAGACTCGTATTAAAAAGACCAAAAAGATATTCTAAACATAATAAAATTACACTTTTGTAATATTTTAAGATTTGTTTGTTTGTTTTGTTTTTTAACTTTTCATATATTTGCAGAATAAAAACAAAACATGAAAATTATTTCATTCGAAAAGGTTAAGAGAGATGTTTAGTAAAACATAAGTTTTGAGCCTTTTACCACAGATCGTACAATACTGAAGCATGGCAATCTTACCATAATTGTCAAGCACAATCGAACTTAGATTTATGTACGCTTACATTTCTATATAGTATTATATCATATCTAATCCAATGTAATCGTGCAGATGATATTTTTTCTTGCTCCATGTGATATGAGAGATTACTGGGTTCATTATTCCATTTGCCACACCTACAGCGTGACATTCGTCCTTAGTCATGAGCGTCCACGTATCCGCCTTTTGTTGAAATACTGACGGGGGTTAATTTTGAAATATTGCGCTTGGAATTTTATGCAAACATATACACATTTTATACATAAGTTTCTTTTCAATTTTTAAACGGCCACGCCCACAATTGACATAACACATACCTATCAGTCACAAAAATGTTGAAATTTGAACATTTAAATCATCCATTAGTGGGCTAAAAATGGATGAAAAACCTTATCAGTTTAAACTGTTAGTTGATCATAATCCAATACATAAATAATAAAGGGCATATATACATGTACATGCCACGCCCAATATTTGTATATATATGAAAAAGGGTGTTTAAAATTTGGCCTCAGCGAAACTTTTCTGTTCTTTTCCTCCTCTTTTTATATTAATAAATAATGCCAAGTAAAGCACTTCACTTCAATTTGTTTTGATTATATGGCGTATGCGAGTTGGAAGCGAATGAGAGAGAGAAAGATATTATTCAGTATTACACATATGTGTTTACGTGTCTAGTGTTAAAAGCGAAAATATTCTTACACATTTTTTAACAATAACAACAAATAAGACATAAAAACACCTGTTTAATACTCCTTCTTCTCCACCCTTGTACTCAAACTAAACATATCAGCACTGGTAGTGGTGGAGTTGCTTTATAAGAAAAAAAAAACCCGTCAATTTGTTTAAAACATCAGTCAATAGAAAAAAAAAAACGATATTAAACTAAAAAGGTAGATATTTTTTTTTTGGATTGTTACAAAAATTGTGACAAATTTAATATACCAAGGATGGAAATGGGGTGGAGATAATCATTTATTTCTGTATATATGTTATACTGGTTCATCTCTATTACGAATATATAAATATGCACTTACAGTGTGCACATGAAGTAAGCATGGTATATATAGTGTACAAATACCGTTATGTGTCAACAGTTGAATATACATATACTGTGCTGGGATTAGGTTGACTCTATAAACATCATACGAATATTATACAAAAACCAGTCAGGAAACTAAATTTAATCAAATCTTAACTACCTTCCATATATACACAAAAGATGTAGGCGTGGCGGTTATATTATTACGCCCTCTAACAATATATGTTTATGGTTTTTTTTTGTAAAATGGAAAGCGTTTCTGTTATCCAACCACACCAATTTCTTATGCATCAATGAATGGGATATAATTATACAAAATTTTAACTTTATAGATCAATTTTTATAAAAGATAAATCGTTTTGTGCAGATTGTGGGTGTGACTTTAAACCGATTTAACCCATTTCAAATAACGATCTGTATTCAGAAATTAAAAGTGTCTGAATTTATATACTTCGTAGGGAAGTAATGGAATGACAAACTTAGTATACCGTCCATCTTATGAGAATGATAAAAAAGAGAATAAAAATTGCAAATCTAAATGTAATTGTGTTTTTATACCCTTGAGATAGGTTAGGCGATATATTAAGTTTGTCATTCCTTTTGCAACATCCAGCAGGAGGTATCACAGACCCTACAAAGTATATATTTTTCATCATTATCAAAATCTTATTCAATTAAGCAATGTCCATGTTTCCATCTGTTGTTGTAATGCTCAATATCTCAAAAGTTTGAAATTCGGGCATCTCTGATTTCTATTTAAAATGGCTAACAAATGGTTTAACAGCTATGCTCACAATTCATAAAAATCTATCTAATAGGTATAAATATTTGGCAATAAAGTTAAAATGCGAAATGGACGGGATGGGATATTATATACGCCCACAATTTAAAAAAATCTTTTTCTTTTTAACATATTATCCTGTAGTTTTCGATTTAAAATTGGTCAAATAGTTTCATAACCACGCCCACATAGACAAAAATCTTTTTAATAGCCAAAAAAATTGAACAATTAAATTGAAATTTAATGCGTTTGTATAAAATAATATTCTTTAAAGCAAACTAAAAATGGGGTGGTATTGGAATTTAGATACGCCCACAAACTGATATTCAGCATCACTTTCGGAATCGATTTACCCGCCTCTCTGTACATGTAAGCAGAATATGGTTGACATTTTAAAGATATTTCAATAAACTTTGGTACATGGAGGGACATTTAAGGCCCTCTTATACTTAATATTTTTTGCCAAAAATTTGTTTTCCAATAATTAAGGATACCAAAATTCTTACCGAGCGGAACATATTAACGACGTTTCACAAAGTGACAGCAACTCAACTAATTGTATCATAATTTTTGGAAGAAGGTGATGTAGGGTATAAAATGGTCGAGTGTAGCCAATATAATATGTTCAGTTGTTTGCTTGTTGTATTTGTGTTTGTGTAGGCTTTAGACAATCTCTTATTTATTCCTTCTTGTCTATATACATATATGTACATATATTTTTTTTTTTTTTGCAGGAAATTGTGGTTCTTTTCTCCAACACATGATGACATTGGCAATAAAAATTCTTCTGCGTGACTTGTCTTATTTGTATTAAGAGTATACTTTTGTATTTACAGACCAAGGAATTACCCAGCATTGCAACTTGTACGTTACATAATTGTTTGACGTACGGTTGAGGTATTGTGCAAATATGCACTGTGGCAGAAATAATAAAAAAAAAAAAAGAGTTTTTTTTTTCTTTACTTTTTGTTTTCGTTTTTACCTTCACATCCATTACCACAAAAATCGCCCACTAAAGTCAAACCATAACCTATACTTACATAAAATATTGAAACTGCTGTTTCAAATAATGATGATGGTGGTGGCGATGATGACGATTGGTAGGTAGGGGAAGGGGGACAATGCTAATGTTTATTGTCAATATATTACAGGTTGTGCAATCAGAGAAGACGTAACCTTACGAACTCAGATAAAATGTAATATAAAAGTAAGTGTACAGTATTGAGTAAACATGCTGCTGTACGGTAGAGAGCATAAATTGTTTATATGCATTCTGGGCAGGTTGGAGGGAGCCACTTAAATTGAAATGGTAAAGATTGAGTTTATTTACCATATGGATGTGATCTAAACATCACGTACGGGTGTGTGCGTTGGCATTATCTCAACATATTATTGATAAATTTACCGGGCAGTAATCTCTTCCACACGTACTTGTAATTGAATTCCTGAGAAGGTTTTTTTAAATTCATCTCTATTTCTTTTTTATTTGTTGTGTTGTTCCTGCAGCGTTTTTTCAACAGTTCTTCTTTCCTTCTTTATTTATTTACTTATTTAATACCACAGAAAGAAGAAGAAGAAGAAGAACGAGCAAGTGAACACACAAGAGACTTTTACAATTTCTGTGATTTTTGTATACATGTATTGTATAATACATGGGAGGAGTTGGTTGAATAAAATAAACAATTTCAAGAACATCAAATCGCTCACCTCAAGGCAGTCAGCTGAACGATAGGTAGGAAAAAGGAAACCTTGAAAGGTGTAAATCCCATTAAATGCATTTTTGATGAAATACTTTAAAATTCATTTGAAAGAACCATAATTTGTAATTTTTTTAGTTGAGTGGGATCAGTAAACGTGAGTTCTTGTCATTAAAAAAAAAACACTTCGTAAAAAAGGGTTCTAAAGAAAAAACGAGTTCAAAATGTTATGTTTAATCTTTAAAATTAAAAAATTCTATACAAAAAATCAATTTTTAATCATTATTCTTGATTAAAAATTGTCAAAAATTACAAATAATTGTTATGCACGATTTTCATTTTTAATCATTATTTATGTCCCAGTCTTTGGTAAAAAAGGAACCTTTGCTTAACAATCATGATAAATTATTAAATGTGTTCATTAGTTTTCACCTAATATTGGTCTTACCAACTTTAGATCATAATAAGACCAATTTGTCATTTGATTGCACACAATTATAATAGAAACTCTTACAAGACTGAACAGTGATTAAATTCACTACTACGTGTACTAGAAGTTAATTTTTCTCCTTTACTCTTGCATTCACACTCTCTCCCTTCTCTAATGATAAGTTTTGCAATTACGTGCAAATATTAATAGTTGCTTTTCTGGCCCATTTGAACCACCCCATCAATGTTTAAAGTATTGTGTGTTGTTGTTTTTTTTTTCTCTCTTTGCTTTTTAGCATCTTATATTGTCATTGTGCTGCCATTGTGTATGAATAGAGGCGATGGTTTAGTTATGTTAGTGTGCGACCTGAACAAACTAACTACTATTCAAAATTGCCAGTTCAACCATATTTTATAATTAAGGGCAACAACAATATTGACATTATTTGTAATTGCAATTACACCATTTACACTTTAATTACAAAGTTATTCTTCAATTATCTTCTTAGTTGAAGTGAGACGAAAAAAAAAAAAAAATGGGCGAAAATTAAAAGGCCGATCATTTGCTAGCAAGGCAGACCACCGATAGCAAAGAAAGTTGTAAAAAGTTAAGTTCGACCAAAAAGTCATATCGTACCATTTACCTCATCTTAAGGATGAATGTGTATAAAGCAGTGCAGATGATAATTAAGAAATTTCGTAATTATAAATATGCGTAGCGAATTTCATGGGCCAAATATATAGATTTTTGTTGATTGTGGGTGTGGCTATTGACCGATATTTCTCATCTTAAATATCGATCTATGTGTAAAAACTAAAAGTGTCTGTATAAAACAAATCGTGTGAATGTCAACAACGGAGGGACACATGGACCCATCGGTCCAGTCTAAATCGACTCAGTTTTTGATGCTTGAACGGAATATATTTACTTTGTGGTGTCTGTGACGTCTTCTTCTCCGTCTCCCGTTGCAAAGGTAATGACAAACAGAACTTCCAAAGAATTGATGGAAACATTAATGGAGACATAAAAACGTTGCTGAAACTAATTTGAAAAAAGTTTAAAAACAAACGTGTAGTTAATGAAGAAATATAACCCAGGCCAACGTTACGTAAAGCAATTGTATAATGTATGATAGTTGGTACAGTTGTATATCTGGCCGGAAATGCTCAGTTGCTTGATAATTAGCTAACTAACGTACTATGCGTACAAAATATGCAATGTATGAACGAGAGACGTGAATGACTTGTTTGACTGTGTCTGATATGGTGTAGATGACTATTTATTCTTGAGCTTATTTTGTTTTCCTGTCTGCTTGACTAGTTTGTTGATTACTTAAAAAAAAAACAATAACAACAACAACAATAACAATAGCAATAGCAACAAATGAATTTATGAATGTTGGTCATTCATTACATGCATAATTTGAAAACTTTGTATCTTGTATTATGAGGTTTTCTTTTGTACCTTACATAGTACAGGGTATATTAAATTTGTGCAATTGTTTGACGGATATGAGAAAAACTCACTTTTTATTATAACGAGTGTTGAAATCCGATTTCTAAATCAATTTAAATCAATTAAAATGTCTGTATGTCCATGTAAATAAGTGCTTAAGCTAAAGATTACATTTTTATACCCTCCACATTAGACAACCAAAAGGAGACGTCAGAGACCCTACACAATAAAAATACTCTTGATCAGCATTAAAATTTTAGTCGATCTAGACAGGAAATGTCTGTGGTTGCCGTAAATTTTGGTATATTGAGCTAAAGTTTTGTACAAACACTTTTACTTTTTGCACGCCGATCGCTATTAAAAATGGCAAAATTGGTCAAGAGCCACGCCCACAATCAACAAAAATCCATTTAACTGCCACCAAAATTGACCTATGAACTTTAAATTTGGTACACCTATTTGTGGTTATCCTATCCATGGATGTGCCAAAAATGGCTGTGCTCGAATAACAGACACGCCCACAATTTACAAACATCGCACATCGATGGCTGGGATAATTACATGAACAACAAATTTTAACTTACAGTTTTCTTTTTTGTGGCAGTAGCTTAATTATTGTGTCTGCTAAATCGATGTATTCATAATTATGGACACATACCATGTGCGGTATTAAAAGTTTACATATAGATGGGTAGACTTAATGTATATTAAGCATGACGGCTAACTATCACGGATGCTCAGCAGTCTTCTTCTATAAATTCTCCATGCAGATGAAGGTGTTTCAAATTATTCATAATCTTGAACTGAAGAGTATTTAATATGTAATGCTGTGCACACAACAGCATATTTTCACGTTTCTCTTCCAACTGATTGTACATTCGAGGCGTGTATGCAACAAAACGTAATTTGTTTGTTTGTTTGTATGTGTAAATGTAATGTAAGTTATGTAATATAAATGACCCAGGATGACTACCGTATGCGTCATTGTGGCATTATATGAAAAGCAATACACATGCAGGCATAGATGTGCGTGTCGGAAAACATGATGTTCAATACTAAATAATACATGCAATTACTAAAGAAACGATATTAAATGATACCAACATATTGACACAAGCACACAAGCATACGTACGCTTGCTCCGTATATACATACATGCTCATTCAGTGAAGGGACAGAAGCACACATTAGAATACTACAATACATCTGAAACATACAATACGTTCATGGTCTCATAACTTCATAATTATGCCTGTTGTTTGTTATTAAACACTTTTATTTGAGATCATCTTGCGTCGTGTTAGCATGTACACAACGTTGTAATGAAGCACATAATAATTTGTATGGAAGCTTGTAAAAATTGTTTCATTTGTAATTACATAATGTTCAAATATACATAGTGATTGCCATTCGAGAGACCAGAGGAGGAACGCTTTAAACCAGGATATCAGTGTGTGCCATATAAGAAGTTTAAAAGCATTTATTAAGAAATGTGGTTTTGGTAGTAAAAACAAATAAGAAAACTAAATTCGGCTTAGGCCAAATTTCATAAATACCCACCACGTCTACAATATGGGGCTTGCCAGATATATATTGTGCCCTCTAATAGTGAACGTAGATATTTTGATGATATTTTGGTTCAAAGGCATGTCTTTTCTCAGAAAAAAACTCTATTGAAAATGTACGGCATCGAAGCAATTTTAGGACCTCTCCCCATATAGGGTCTTATTTGTAATGAAAGTCTTTATATGGCAAAAAAACGCAATTCTTAACATTTTTTGAAAAACTTTGGTAAAGAATAGTTAGTTAGCTTTACAATCGAACCATTTTTAAAACTCCTTCCCTTACAGTGATATATCACGAATGCCCTACGTTTACTGACCCAAGTAAACTAATTGTAACATAATTTGTGCAACTAAGTGGGGGGTTAAATGGATGGGCTTGACCCATTATAACATTTTCATTTGTTATTATAGAAAAATACCATAAAATCCTGGTAGTTGTTGTGCTGACTATTATTAGATGAGTTGTGTTCAAGGAATGTTTATTCCTTTGGCAGATATATCTGGTACATATTGGACACAATAATTACAATACACCAGAGTCCTATGCACATTTTTAAATATATTGTAAAGTTAACGATGAATTTATAATTTAAAATTCTACAATAATAGATTTACGATGGACGGGCTCTTACAAATGAAATGTATTCGAAAATTTAATTAATTTTCAAAATTCATTTAGATATTTGTGTTATACGTGCATACATAAATATGTGTCCATGTTTAATAGAAATTCTCATATAATCACTTACATACACACACACACCCACACCCATGACCATGTACTTATATTTATAAATATATATCTAATCTATCAACTAAGAAAGTGTGAGAATACAGCCGTCCATACAACCATTTAATATATTCAACTATGTTGGAAAAACGTTGTTGATTGTGTTCGGTTGACACTATTGTTGGAAATTGTATGGCGGGTGGGAAATTGGACATGTGTGCTTGTGCGTGTTTACTTACTGCAAAATAATCATTAACAAATTTCATAGTAAACAATAACAACATTCGCATGATTACAACGTATAACCAAACATCCAGTTCATCCATTAGCATATCTAGAGTACAAATACAGTTGCATGCAAAACATGCTCGTTTTACCTTGAATAGCATTCTCACGTATGTGTGTACAACGACAACGTATATATCATAAACTGAACATGCAAACACATTCATTTTAACTGAATACAAACTTGGACGGTGGACTGGTTCAAATGACTGCATTAAGCGTTCGCCAAATCTAGAGGTGCCACCATCCTTGTACGAAATTATTCTAAAGAAACTATATACCGTTAAAATATATGAGTTTATGTGGATGGCAAATATACCGATTGACACCGAATCAAAATGTGAAACGATTTAACCACGTCCGTCTGTCCGTCTGTGTTCATGTAAATTCCTTTTTTTATTTGATTAAGTTTTTGACATATTTCGTTGAAATTTGAAAGGACATGTATAGGCCCAAAGAGTAACCCTAGTCAAAATGGACCAAATTGGACCATTTTTAGAACCTTTTCTATAATGGAAGTCTTTACGTGGCAAAAAATATTAATATTGTTGACCAAAATTTGGTGTAAAATTTCTTAATAATTGACTGTGACAAATTTGGACCCGATCAGGCCATTTTTGATATATCCATATATATATAGCCATATATTGATATATCACGAAGTTACTTGTAGAGCATTTCCTCACGTTTACTGATACTTTAGGACTTGACTGGCTATAACATTGTCATCTATTTTTTAAATCCTAGCATGTTGAACTTTGTAAAAGAGTAAGTGCGTCGCATTATTTGTAAATTATAGCTACAGATTATGTGTGACAAATTTTAACTTAATATCGGAGTTTTTGTGAACATGGGATTGTTTCGGAGTCAGAGTGTTAGGGTAGGATTTGTGGACGTTTCCGTGAGTTCATGTCTCCCATTAACAATACCAAACCACCTCGAAGAGGAAATTTCAGCACAAAGCAGAATGTATGGGTGGACAGAAAGGCTAAATCGATTCGTTTATTGATTCTCAGTAAGAATATATAGTTTTTGGAGATGTGACTTGCCTCCCTTCTAATACTTAAAAACATTTGAACAAAAACTCTCTATACCCCCATATCATTAGGTAAAGTTTTTCGAATGTAGCCAACTAATAATTTTTATATATATATATATATACACACATCATATCATACATAATGCACAACAACTACAATTACGGCCCCCAAAAACATCAATTCTACATTTGTCAGTAGAAAGCACTCTATGTAGTTGCAATACAATACAATACAATTAAGTAAATAATATTGAAAGTTTAACATCATGTTATTTGCACAATTCGAATACATTTCATAAAATAATCTAAAGGCATTTAAATCGTACATGGACGTACTATATATTTACATTTATGGTATTTATCCATATAAGTGGCAACATATGCAATGCTACCATGAAATAGGTCCGGTTTTGCCAAATCATTCATCTTTGCAAAGATATTCGCAATACATGATGAGAAGGAAAATTTCAGTACATGAGAAATGTATACGTAATACGTGTAAAACATGTCCAATCATACAAGATTGGTAATTGAAAAATTGTTTCAATACTTAAGAAAGATTTTACTTAAAATTCTTAATAAATGAACGAAAGAGTTGAATTTCTATATAAAAAATATTCCTTGTTGTTAAATGTTAGATTTTACCTTTAGTGAAACTTGTATGTGAAACATAAATCTTCTTCCGCTTCATTACTATGAGGAAGGACTTCAAATTTACGCCAGAGACCCAAATTCGGTCAAATCAAAATCGCATTTTTATTAAACATGTTTTTTCAAACGGTGTACTTCCCTGATTAGCTTAGCTCAAAGCAGAAACTGTTCTTTTGGAATGGCATCCATAAATTGCCTGAGAGACGGACATAAATGTATAGAACCAAATGGCCAATACTTTGAATAAATAAATTTTAACTATTAATTGTTTTCTTTAGTGAAACAACCGAAAAGAAATCAAGGATACACCTGATGCATTTATTTTGATAAAGTATTTTCCTAAAATTTCTCTAAAAAACTCTACTTTTTGCCTTGATATCAAGTTTTCTCCAGAAATAAACAGTTAATTCATTATCAGTGGTTTGCATTGGTATGCATTCTTAAATTGTTCAAGTTGTTCAAGTCAAGTTCATTTTATGATTTGTATTGATTGATATATTGATGATTGTCTAAATAAAATCGTAAAGCAAATATATAAACAACATTACTATTAAGAAGGACAACCGTTCTCCTCTCCGATCTAAAAAAATTTTTTATGCTAAACCTACCTTTCAGCCTTGCAGTTTTCTGAAGATCTTTTAAGACGGCCTGGCTATCCAAGTAAATGCAAATGTTTTGCATTCCGAAGAATAAGTAAAAGATTCCAGATTACAGATAATATGATTTGTTGCTTGCTCGGAAATTTCTTATAATTCCACATATAATGAAGCTAAACCTGTCGTATAAGTATATGGAATACCATCAAGAACAAATAAATATAATGTAAAAAGTTACTCTGAAGGAAATGGTTGGAAAAATATTAAACATGCGACTCAAGTTCTTGGACTTTATTTCATTTGTTAAACGTCTATTTCTGCATTTGTTTACTTTACTGCTTCTATATTTTCATTTTTAATTTACTATATACATACATACATGTATCGAGGTATATACATATTTACGCCAATCATAAAAATGTAAATATGTAAATTTGTTTGCACAAATGCATAACACACTATACGTCCATCCGTCCACTCGCCCATCCATTCATGTGTTTGTCCATTTATTTTAATTGTTTAGTGTTGTTTGTCGATTTAGGTGTTGCATGCCAGATTTTAAAAGCAGATTATGTACAATTTTATTAATGCATGTGACTTTTACAACAACGAATAGATTTGATTCTGTTTTCGGAAGGTAATACACACAGAGACTGCGTAAGGCGAGCAATTAGAAAATTGCATTTTTCTCTCAATTAATTACAGTTTTATAGTTTTCAAAATCATTAAATTTATGGAGCATAAAGTATCTTTTATGCACATAAATAAATAAAAAGAATTCTTCTATTATTAATTGCGTTATCGTTTCAAATGTGCATTCGCCATAATCCAGGCATGGCATTGTTGTGTAATAGTTTTTGTATCATAAATGTTTTAAAGCATCGTAAATTGCTTGTTAAAACCTCATTTAAAAATGTTAATTATAAAAACAAACGAAATGCCTTCCAATTCATTTATTAATCGATTCCATTCAAATGAATTCATCGGTAATGTAGTTTACGAATCCCATGCGGCAGTAATTTCCTTTAATCACCGACTTAGGGATTCATCTCAATCATTATGTCAGATGCTCTCTCTGTTTCCACCCTTTCCTTAGCGCTGGTACTGCTTCGGTGTCACGGGCTCGTAAATTACAAGTTGTTATGTGTATAAAATTAGTTGACACAAAAGTACAAATCAAAGTAATAGTACAACAGCAAAGTAGACTCTGGGGTTTGCATGTGCAATGCATTACAGTTATGTTTTCATTTGTATAGATAAGTACCTCTTATACACCCACACACACACACATGATGCTGACATTTCAAATGAAGTGGAAACACTTCAGTGTTTTAAACAATCACTTAAACACGTTCGATGCTGAAAGGAGTCAAAAGTTTCTGTTTCAAAAATCACTTAAAGTTATAGTTATAGAATATGTTAAACATCACTGCTAACGTGAGATGGGTCCAATTGACTGCTAACTATAAAGTACAAGATGCAAATATATATATTAATCAGTTCTATCCGACCTACCCTACTTACTTCCTTAAATTAATCTATTATTAGAATTATTTTTTTTTTTTTATTAATTGTTATTATTGATTAAAATTTCTTTATTTTTATTTTTTATCCATTAGATATAAAATATTACAAACAAATACGAAACAGATAGACGGACGGACGGACGGACGGAAAAACGGATTTACAAACAGACATACTGATAGACTGACGGACAGACGGGCAGACGGATATACGGACAGACAGGCAGGCGGATGGAAGGAAGGATGAATGGATGGATGGATGGACGCATAAATGGATGAACATGGTACGTACGTTGAGCGTGATATGAACTTGATTACGTCCTCAGCTTGCAAGTCAAGTTTTACGCTTTGTATAGTTTTTTTGTAAATTGTGGGCCTATGACAGTTAATACGAACAATAGACATATGGACAGACGTACAAACGTGTTATAAATAGATTTAGATTTTCATGTCGTTCAAGCGTATAAATGCTTTGTATGATCTCGGAAGCTTCCTACTGTGTGTTTGAAACGATTCGACAAAGTGAATATTCTTCCGACCTCAGAGATGAGACACAATCTTAAATATAATGGTAAGCTATTATCACATAATTGGAAAGTGATTAGAAACCTAAGCGCATAATGCATTAATGTGTGATAAGAAATGCCATATATTACAACCACAACCCGATAAAGAAAATTCGAATATCTAATTATCGTGAAAATAATTTTGAATACTTAATGCTTTCGGCAAAAAAAAAAGAAGCAAAGAGATGTGAGGGAGACGTTATAGAACCTAAGGAACTGGTGGTTAAGCAAAAACTTTCATGAAATGTGCCACGTTAAGCATTCAAGTGAATGTGTGAGTGCGTTGTCTTCAACAAGCAGTTATTAAAACAGTTCTCCAGGCTGAAGAGTACACATGTGTAAGCATTGTTGTAAAACACATATGTACACCACAGAAAACACTACAATCACAACCCAAAAAACAAAACGCAAAAACAAAAAGAAGAAGCAAAAGTGCGAGTGTCTTATCAAATCAAACAACTTGGGCACGTTTCCTACGAAATTTTCTGCTTCTACCACTACTCCTAGAACTGCTTTTCTAATTTTTCATTTTTGCTGTTCAAAAAGATAAAAGTGCACAATTGTCAACGCATTCCACTTAAAAGGACAAGTGGCACACAATGTATGTAAGTACTCTGTCACTTGCAAAGTACTTCAACTACATACATATTTTATAATAATAAATTGCAAAGACATACACAGACACACACGCTTCATGTTATTTACACTGGTACCCACATATCAAGCTGCCTTGCATGATGTTGAGATTGAAAGACGACCTTACGGGCACAGGTCATTACGGTGAGTAATAATTTCATGTTTAAAAGACATTTTCATTTCTTCTTCTTTTTCTTCTTCTTCTTCTTCACATGATGTACTTAAAAATTCCACAAAAAAAATTCAGCGAAGGTATAAGTGTCGACACGTGGGGAAAAAAAGATGCCTATTGTTGTAAGAGTGTGTGAGAAATTTGCTTTTAACTGAGAAGGCAAACTTCAAGGTAATTAAAAATAAATATCTGGCTTGTGTGCCAAATCTAGTACATTCATCACCTGATTTCACTCAAATATAATTTCCTTTTCACAATACTGATTATAAATTGTGGGCGTCGTCTTGCAGTTCTTTTGTGAAAATTCTTGTTTGTCTCCTTTTTTAATCAAAAACGAAGCTTTTTTTTTGGGCGTGGTCATCATTTTTAAAGGATCCAATGTGTGTGCTAACTTTTACTTTACAATTTTTGTACCAATTATTTACAAATAGAAAAACGAAATCCATTTTTCCAATTTGAACAAAGTTGTGTAACTTGCTTGCCGACTTCAAGATGGTACGAAATGGAATGGATTGAAATCTGGAAAACCTAAAAACTCTAACGGGAAAGCTTCCTTAACCTATACCTCCCTTCATAAGAGAGATACAATTTCCACTTTAGTGATGATTAATGTATACAAAGTTTGCTATATCGTTTGCAATATGCAGAAGGATGCGTTAGATTAATCTTAATCAGCATCAAAATAAAAGCCCATCTTGATGTCCATCTGTGTGTCCGTGTTTTGTTGGCATTCTCACAGTCTGTTGAAATTTTGTACACGCAGAAAGCTATTTCGATTGGACCAAATGCCGAAATTATTGAAAGTTGAAAAAAAGTTTACATGTTAATAATTATGCCATCTAGGATGCACAAAAAGTGGGCGCAGTCAGATAAAAAACACACCTACAATCCATCAATTGTACACGTATTTTTAATAACAATATACATATAATTAAAGGATGTGCCGAAAATGGGCGTGGTCGGTTAGAAACATACCTACCAGCAACAAAATAAAAATAAAAATTTATATAGAAATTTATAATTAGCCATTTCAGCAATGTCCCCAAAAAAATGGGCGTGGTCAATTTACCCAAAACTTCATTTAACATATAAGTTAATACAATATACATAAACTATTAGATACCTGCCACACCCACGGGCTGTATATGAAAATGTATATAAGATTCGGCCTAAACCGAATTTAGTTTAGTTTTTTTTTTTTTTTATCCAAATTGTTTCTTAATGTTATCCCATCCAATTGCTACTTGGTTTATTCTCTACACTCTCTGCCTCTCTCTGTCACTTAGTCTGAATATAACAGCATTTAATGCAGATTTGTCCGTTTGTCTACTTTGTCTCTTTGCTTGTTATTGAAGATATTAAGTAAACAGATTAAAATTAAATCGAAATGCTTTTCCAGCATTAACATATTTTTCATTGAATTGTTATCGAAAGTGATGATGATGAAAGGGTCCGTCGGTCGTCCTTTTTACTCTCCATGGTACTTGGTGGCACTTCCATTCACTTCAATTCACACGCTATGTAAATTCAATCCAATTTTAAGCGATTTATGATAATGAAATACACGAACACAGAGTTCCTTTCCCTGGTTTTCGGATTGTTTGTGTTGTTTTTCAGTCAGTGCAAGAGTAGTAGTAGTTTTTATGGCTTTACCCGCCATCAGCGTTATCGCTGACTAGAATTGAAATCTCTTTTTTTTTTTATCTCTCTCTCTCTCTCTCTTACCCCAGTCAAACATTAAACGATTCTCGTCTAATAGTTGAATGTTTTCTATGTGCAAATAATTTACATTTTCATTGTTTCGCTTATCATGAATCTTAATACATTTTGTTACAAGTGGGGGGTGTAACCCGTATACTTGTTATTGGATGTAAACACCTTTACTTACCCATATAGATGGCAATATAAATGTACATGTAGGTGTGCAGGTGTGTTCTGTATACTCATAAAAAAGTTCAGCCCTCCACACACACACACACACCCATATCCATCTATCTATTTTACTATATTGTAAGCGTACATACACATAAACCTTCGACATATTCTGGTTTGTGTAAATAAGTTTTTATGCCACGACAACTTATCGTTTAATACATAAACTTTAACTAACACAGAAATAATAGAAAACAATAACAAAATCAAAGCTACAAAATAATTACTAAAACTTTACAACTACAATGGGCACGGAATTGAAAACATATGGTATCGATAAATCGTTGTTACGTAGATGAATAATTTGGTTACGGTCTGGTGGTTACTATACCATCATCATCATCATCATCATGATCAACCAAATTTCTTGCTAACCACACTGCTATGACTTTTGATTAGAGTAGATGGTTCTCCAAAAACAAAAACAAAAAAGCAGGGATCGGAAATAACGATTAAAATTATAATCGTTATGATGATAATACCAATTGATTTTAATTCTAAATCGATATAAATTTTGCCGTTTAGGAGTTGCAAACATCCGCACAAACTTAATATACTTTTTGCTACAAGTGGACATTGTTAGTAATCGAATTTTTCATTTAAATATCTTACTAACAAATTTCAGCTCATAATTTCAAAGGAAACTTGCAACCGCAAGTACATGTAAAGAACAGACGGATACCCAGACATAACTCATATATTTTTGATATATAGCGACTCAGATTTTAAAGGTAATTAATAATATTATTATTACTTTATAAGATCTCTGAAGTCTTATGACATCATCTTTGAGATTGCTTAAAAAAGTTACTTGATGTAATATTATCAAGAAAGTTTAAAGAGTTATTCACCGCCACAGTAGTACTTACATCTTTATTTATTCATATGAATAAGCAAAGAGATAAAGCGAAAAAGTAAGAAGAACCGAAAAAGACACTTTCTACAATATAAACTTAAAAGTAAATATTGTTTCTCTATGCAAAGTAGTGCTATTGATGAACTTTGCCAAGCCAAAGTTATCAACTGCACCATACACTTGCCATTCGACATAAACAAACGGAAAAGTTCAAGGCACAGGAAAAACCATTTAAGTATGTACAATATATTACAACAAAATATTCATTTATCTGTGCAGCCAGTCAAACGTTCATTTCATTCAGTTACATCTTCCCCCTTCACTCACATGTTTTTTTTTCCCAAATCTTGATTCTATTCCTTCCTCTTTGTACGTAAGGTTTGCCCTATATCAGTTAAATCGTTTCAACTGTTAGAACTAACATTGAAATTACGAAATAAATGAAATGTGAAAAAAAAAAAACGGAACAAAAAACGAAACAGTTTAAAATTTATGTATAAACAGACAGAAGAGATTAAAACACAAAAGAAGAAAAAAATAGAAAAACTAAACTTTGTGTAGGCCATATATTAATTACCCTCCATATGTATATACAAATGGTGGACGTAGCAGGTACATTAGTGCCTTTTAATAGTGTATGTATTACATACCAGTTTGCAAGTGAAGTT
The DNA here is from genome assembly GCA_949710015.1 of Crataerina pallida. Lineage (NCBI taxonomy): Eukaryota > Metazoa > Arthropoda > Insecta > Diptera > Hippoboscidae > Crataerina > Crataerina pallida. Next base: position 33,753,788 of record OX453289.1, on the reverse strand, counting down.
TTACGCTGAGTATGGTTTTATGTAAATTGTGGGCATGTTTGTCATACGCGACCATGCCCATTTTTGGCACATCATTGGAGGGACTAATTATAAATGATTTTGATCCAAATTTCAAGTTCATAGGCCAATCTTTGTGGCAGATATAGAGTTTTTTGTCAATTGTGGGCGTGTCTGTAATACGACCACGCTCATTTTCGACACATTGATGGATGGAATAACTATAGATGTGTATATAACTTTATAGCTTAATTTTTATAGTAAATATATATATTTTTATCAATTGTGAGCGTGGATCTTGACCAATTTAGCTCTTTTGAAATAGCCATCTCTAGAAGTGTCTGTGTACAAAGTTTTAGCTCAATATCTCAAAATTTACGACTGTGAGATGGAATTTCTGACTTCTAAATGTTGCAAATGGAATGACAAACTTATTATACCCTCTAGCCAATGTGTAGAATATAATAAAACTTTTGCAGTAGTAGATATAAAGTGTTACAGTGCAGTGAGTGTGCATTTATTGAGAAGAGATTGCATGATTGATTTCACTATGACTTCCTGTACGTGTGCGATTACCTGTCTTCTGATGTTTAAATCAAATCTATACCAAACTCCCTTAATATTGCCACTTTTTATATAATTGCTTCCAGTGTTCCGTCCAACATTACATAGGAGAATGACATTTTAGTAACTATGAGCTTGTGTGATCACCATAGTAACCGTTAACTGTGGTCAAACTAAATCAAGTATATTCACAGGTTTCCGCCATCTATAAAACATAACCAATGTGCATGATATAATAAGTGTTGTGCAGTGAAGTGAAAAATTGACTTATGTCTGAGTATGTACGTATGTGCGAATTACACATTCGAATGGATGTTAATTTTCGATGGTCGAAGGATGAACGTTTCTTTGCGTCTTGTTTTATTACCTTGTAATTCATTTTCACAAAATATTTGCCACTAGCTGAAGAATGTTTTTTAAATAAAATGAAATGTATTTTAGTATTGGTCCCTAAGGCTCCATTACAGGGGTTTTGTAAGGAATGGCTAAGCCAAAACTATTTGCATAGAATGAATTCAATGAATTCACTTTAGCATAATCCCGTTATAAGCAAAGAAAAAATGCTTATTTTGGTGGGAAAAGACTCGTTTTTACGAGAGAGAATTTTGAATTCTCAAAAGAAGCATCCGATCCCGCCAATTTTTAGCACATCGATGACTGTAGTTTATGCAACAAATTCGAAGATCTACTTTAGAGACCATGCTTGACTTTCGTACTGTGGGCATGTCTGGTAAGAAAGAGGCTAAGTGCAGAAGCCAGGAAAATTTGTAAATATTAATATTACTCAATCGCAATGTAGTGGAGATAAACATATCAGAAGCTACTTCTGATATGATACGGACATACTTAACCAACTCAGACTTTAACCGATTTCGCTTATTCTAAAGAAAAAACTTACAGCAAAATTTGAACTAAATTTTAATTAATCTCAGGTGAGAATATCAAAAACAGTCACAGACGTACAGACATCTTACAGACATCGACTTAAATTTTAATGCTGATCAAAAATACTTTACGGAATTACTTATAAGTTTTCTTCTGGGAGTTGGAAATAAAGGAGTTAACAGAGGATTTTGAAGGGTTGTCGGTTTCTTGATAGAATAATTCTAAATGAGAGGAATGTGCAGCTGTATGTAAAGGATTATCTCTGCATTTCGTTGTTACAAACATTGTGACAAAGCATATGTATCGCACTTCATGGCTACATGATGGCTACATGTACGCTTACTAAGGAATTACAAACAATTTGCATATATGTTGCGAAAACATAAACCGCACACACACACACACACACACACACACACACATACAAACTCATAACCATGCAGAATTTGTGATGCGGTGATGCAGTCTTATGTTGTTGTGCGGTGTTGCATTTCGTTTTTTTTTTTTCTTTCATTTCTTCATGTTTGTTCCTCCCCCCTCCCCACCAACTTAACCAACAAAAAAAAAGTTAAGATATATATTTTTTTTAAGAAAGTGTATAAAGTGTGCATATGTGCGACACATACATTCATATATTATAAACTAAAGTTTTCCATTTTATTGTATTTCATTTTTTTTTCTGACTCTCTGAGTGGTTTTTGTTCTTGTTTTGTACTGTTTTTCGGTTTTGCTTGAATGCCTTCAGAGTTAGGCACCAATAAAACACAAAACCACAAAATACAAAACATACAATATTATGCTGTCAGAAATTTTCGTTTATTTTGTTTATTTGGTTTTCTTTCTTTTTTTTTTTTTTGTTTTTGTTATTGTAAATGTGTCCTCTACAGCATATGTATAGCAGGGCGTTTGTGTGGTTGTTTGTCATTCGTAGAAGACTTGAAAAGAGGTTCATTTTGTTATTATTCCAATTGATTCAGAATCTTTTTTGTGTAATCAATTGGGTCCGTCTGTCCTTGTTTTTGTATATTCATAAATTTATATATTTGATCGAATTGCACTAATTTTATATAACAGTTTCTATAACATTTTATTGGGAAATAAGTTTTAAAATTTTCAGGCATTTTTTCGTTATCATTTTTTCACATATTCAACAACGTTATGTGACAAAGTTTTGTAAAAATAAACCAAGTCAATCAATTTTCAATAATATTCATCTTTGATTTGAAACACATTTTTATGTCAAATTTTCTTAATAGATATTAAAAATTGTGACCTATGGATGGATTACAAGAAATAGTTGATACGGACAGAGAGACAAACATGGTTAGATTGATTCATAGAAGACAAAACTTGATATATCCTGGGCAACATAAAGAATATAAATTAGATTGATTAGTGCTAAATCTAAAATACTCCCTAAATAAACAAAATGTGGGCGTGGCATTTGCCTAATTAATATACGTAAAATACAATAACTTACGGGTTCTTTTTTCTACAAATGAAGAGGTTTTCTTACATTGGGGATGTGTCTATTAATCGCGCCTACATTTGCATAATTCATTGATTGCTCTAATTACATACATGTGTAATCAATTTCGTCCAATTTTGGTGCTTGATAAATGGGCTTTTGTTGATTTTGTTTCACTTGAACGATTTAGATCAATTTAAAATGAAACTGCATTTCAACATAGTTACAATATTATAACAAATGGAATAAATAAATTAAATAAAAATGTATATAGATTCAATTTAATAAGTTCATATAAACAACCATGAGAGTAATAAGAACAAATGGACACACGGACGGACACAACTAGATATACATACTTTGTAGCTCTCTTAGATACTCTTCTGGGTATTCCGAACGGTATAACAAACTTAATATACTACTGTATGCTATGTATGTTGTATATTGTATGTATGCAGACAACAATTTATCTAATAATTCCAACATTTGCTTCTTAAGTGAAAAAATTCATCGAGTCTGTTAGAGTTTAAATGAAAATTTATGCAAATTAAAATGTTTCCACTGGAGATAACTGAACGGCCACATGTTTTTCATTCCAGTTTTATGTTGTTTCCACCTGGCAAGGTTAACAGAACAGTTACCTGCAAACAAAGAATACCATGGAAATGGTCGCTGATGTGTGAATTTGCTAAAAGGAAGAAAATTATTTTCAAAAATTCTGATCTAATGTAAAAGGGTAAAAAATATTGCATCTAAGATGTGCAAAAAAACATACACACACAAAAACAAAAACAAAAAGAGAAAAAACTGAAGCGCATAAAAGAGATAAAAAATATTTTCGTGTTCACAACTCAGCTGAAAAAATTCACCATTACTCATACGCTTACATATACACAGCTCGTTCGGGCAACACTATTTGTTGTTCTCTTTGCCTGTATCGCAACGTTTTTATGTGTAAGTATGTGTGTATGTTTTTGGTTAGGTTGTGTCCATGTTGTTTTGCTGTGTAATTTATCACCGTTGTTACTTGTTGCATATTTCAGCATTAACGAAGACATTCTTGTACCGGTTATACGCGAAACTACATATATTTGGATTGTGTGCCTACACACGCATATGATACACAGAATAATCACAGTACTCATGAGATTGTTACACTTTATACCTACCAGAGTATTAACAACAACAACAACAGCACTAACATATATATCCTTTCAACATTGCACATTAATACAAATAAAAAGTGCGAAACATTTTTAATATTTGTCTGTCCATCCGTTTCTAATGCATATGCTATAATGCGCCTATTCTACCCGACTATACACAAAAACACACTCATTCAGTTATAAAATCTGAAAAAAAAAAACACATGAAAAATATTACCAAAAAGAGAATTGTACGCGTAGGCGGATATGATGGGAAGGGGTGCTTAAAGAGTAAAGCCGAATAAGGCAATTAATGACATTGTCACAAGTGAAAATGTTTTGATAATTTTGTTTAGTTAGTATCAATAAATACAAGGAAATGCCATACAAATGACTTTGTGAAATATCATTATATGGGAAGGGGTTCTAAAAAAGGTCCGATCAAGTTTAAATTTGTTACGTTTAATTATTAAGCTAAATAACTATTATTCATCAAATTTTTACAAAAAATATCAGGAATTGCGATTTTTTGTCATATAAAAGTTTTCATTACAATAGAACTTTATATAGAGAAAAGTTTTAAAAATGTTGCAAATGGATCCACTTTCAATCGGATTTCTCTTTAGGCCTATATATGTTCTTGTACCAAATTTAATCAAAATATCTTGGAAAATGCGACCTGTAGCTTAAACACAAATTTATATGGAAAGACAGACGGACATTGTTACATCGATTCAGAAAGTGATTTTGCATTGATTGGTATAAGTGAGGGTGAAGGAGGAATTTAAAATATCCGTTGCCACAAATAGTGTAGGGTATAAAAATTACTTTTATAGTTTTTTGAAAAGTCAATTCCTATGAACGTTAAAATAATTGTAAGGCTTCTTCCTTCCTTCCCTTTCAATTATAAATCTCTCTCATTCCTTCTATGAATTAGAACTAAAACGTATATTATGATTATGATTATCATCATAAACTGAGTTCATTTAGACATGTCGGTTCTTAAACAAAAAATTGAAACCCTTAATTATTTTAAGATAATAAGCTGAAACATTTTTAATTTTTTGAAAGTCTAAATCGACTTTTATCTACAGATTGAATATAGAAATGTGTGTTTGTGGGTTGTGCTAACAAGTGATTTACATATCGCTTCAATTTAATTATCATCGAATGCTGTAAAACATTACGCAAGCTAGCAATTGCAAAGCTATATATATGACTTAAGTTAAATCTAAGACTCCATCTTTATATATTTATATGAATGGGCGTGGCATATGTACCATTTGGGCTCGTTTTCTTTGACTACAAAACTGGTACAAGGGGAACTATTTAGCACAAGTCTAAAATCAAATTCTTTACCGAATAGAATTGTTCAATTGTGGGCGTGGCCTAGCATATTTTTTAGCTAATTTATGAAAAAAAAGTAAAAACATTTCTTTTGTACGTTATATTTTTATGCCCATGACATGTTTCTCAATTTTAGGCGTGGCCTAGCCTATTAAGATTAATCCTTAAAAGAAAAAGTAAAGCCTTACGCCGAATATTTACTTTATACGTTGCCTTTAAACATATTTCAATTGTCAATTGTAGGCGTGGCTGTTAGGTTTTTTTTTCTGATTTTAAATAGGAAATCACCAACATTTTTGTAGATATAGTATATCCATGAGTCATGTTCATCCGTCCAACTTCATTTGTTCGTCAAATTTCAAATTTAATGATAGACTTTATGAGAGACTGTAAAAACTCGGTGCAAGCGAAATGACAAATTTAGCATACCCCATGGGTATATAAAAAGGGGTTTGAATTGGAATCTTTAGTTCCGTTTTCATTCTTAATGCAAACATTGTTTATTGAGAACTTGTTTATTCACCGACTACTTCAAATAAGAATTCAAATGTTACCGTCAACAACGACGATGACTGCTACTACTACTATTAACTCGACTACCAACTACCCGTACTTTTATCAAGCAGCAGCCAAGAATATGAAGGAACAAGAAGAAAAAAAAAAAAGAAATGAAAGTGAGTGTGCGATAGAATGGAATGAACAAAGTGAACATATACTTGGGAAATTTTTTATGTAAAATGTAAATTATAAAGGAGAGTTATGCGGCATACATACACACATACACACACACACACCTTGCATAGACATTAGAGTTAAGCGTTAAGGAGCAATAGACAGACGAACGAAAAAGATTGCAAAAGAACTTTTATGGAGTACATCCGGAGCTTGTTGAGGCAATTGTATGTGGCGCAATAAAACACCAACAACAACAACAACAAGAACAACTATAACAACAACGTTGTTGGCATTTATATTTACGTTACATATACAAACACTTACATATGCATATAACACACACACACACAAACATACACCATCACATACACGCTTACCTACATGGTTGTATGCAGTAATTTTTAAAGTCAAGAGGCGACAACACAGCTTGATAGTCGCTACTGCTGCTGTTATTATTGTTATTGTTGTGCATGCAAATGGAATTCTTTAATATATTTCTGCCAAGAGAAAATGATTGCTTTTCTTACCAAATGCTTTTTTTGCATATATGAGAATTTTTTTTTTTTTGTTATTAAAAAAAAAAAAAAACAACACCAACAACTGTATCAAATACAAGTTATACTCATAAAGAAGGAGACGATTTTTCTATATATACACACGTATCCATATACTTGTGCATATAAAAGAAATTTGTGTACATGAACGGTAGTATAAATATATCGAAGAACAACAATATAAGATAAGATAAGATAAGATAATAAAGAGCATGAGTTGCATGTGTGACTTTTGTATTAAAATAAATGTTAACGTGTCCAAACAAACAGCCAACAACTGGTATATTGTGTAAGATTTTTATACGCACAACATGCCCACATATGCAGACGAGTATAAACAGTTATGCTATTGTGCCAACAGTAAATCCACTACATAAACATCATGCTATATTAGAAAACTAAAACGAACAGCCACACAACAACAACAACAACAACAACAACAACAACAGTAGCAACAACTATCATAACAACAAACAACAAGTGAAAATAACTAAATTTGGCTTCAGTCAAATTTTAAATACTCTTAATACATGTGGGCGTGGCATGACAAATATCTAATAGCTCCCTTTACAAGTGTTTATATAAAAACCTACATACATGTTGGTTGCTGCACAAATGAGGTTTCTTTTATAAATTGTGGGCGCACCACGCCTATGTTTGGCACAAATATGTTGATGACATTTCAAAATTGTTAAATTTTTGTGACTGATAAATAAATTTTTATTCATTGTGGGTGTAGCACTTGAGTGATTTTGCATAATTAAAATAGGAATCAATGAACACACAGCAAAATCGCTGGCACAAAATAGTAATACTATAAACAATGGTTAACACATGGACGGACACAACTAAATCAAATGATCAGATTTTGATGCTTATACAGAATATATATACTTAATATAATAACAATAAAAGTCTCTGATATTTACTTTTTCTAAACGGCGTTGCAAACTGAATGATAAACTTAATATACCATCCTATTTTATGCGTAGGGTATCATTTTTATTTAAGACAAAATTTCAGATAACCTGTAAATTTATATATGAACTAAGGGCTTAATAAATAAATATTTACGCCCTTTTATTATGGGCGTAGCAGTTATATGAATGTGTTGTTCGTTTTTAAAACTTTTAAAAATAAATGCTTGTTTTTTGATATTTCGAAAATGTTTGTACAAAAGGGTCTCTGTACGCCTCCAATACCCCAACAACACACACACACACACGCTTTCAAAACAGACTACATATCCACCAAATTTTTTCTGAAGCATTCTTTTTGATGTTGCAAATACAACAGCAAACTTTATTTGGCCCCACACTATAATGTGATAAATATGTTATATAAAAAAGGAAAAAAAATTCAAATAAAAAAAAAAACATATAAAGAAGAATATATTGTGTGGATAAACCGGAAATGAAGCTATAGCCCTAGTGTGAGTGTGTGAGTGTATAAGAGTGCAAAACATTTCACAAAAATAAATTTTACAAAATGCATTCAAACTGTATGGGGAAATAAAGTTTTGTTTTGTGTGTTGGCACAAGTGCAAACAGTGTGTAGTAGTAAAATACAGCAACTGCAACAACAACAGCAACGATATAAAAACAATTGGAACAAAAGTAATTTTAAGGTTACAACCGTACAACAACAAATAACCTCCACCCATAACTTAATATACAATATAACACTTAAATTCAAACTAAACTAACATCAAAAGACCTGCTTTAAGCCACCGCCCCTTCTCACCAATCACCCCCCTTGTCGCTACTATTTGGAATTCTACTTTTCGTTCAGTGTATAAATGTTGACAAAAGTACACAGCTCTAAATCAAATAACCTTCTCATTCAAAGAAGTTCTTTGTTAAATGTGTGCATGTATATATGTTTGTGTGTTAGTATATTTTATATGTACGCGACTCTGCCTTTCGTTCTAAATTAAATAAACTCGCACAGTCTCCATGGAGTGTTATATTGGTTGCTGTTATTGTTGTTGTTATTATTATTATTATTGTTGGTGGTATGTTTATCTCAGAAAATAAACATTTAATATTAAGGAACTGCTATATACACTCACACACACACACACACACACACACACGAACATTCAGTGTGTGCACAACTTATAAGTGCACTGGTGGTGAGGGATGATAGCAAAGCAACGGTGGAGTGCCAGTGCATAAATTGTGAAGAAAGTCAACTTGGATTTTCATAAATCTTAAGAACAGATTAAGATTATCTTAAATTTTTACTCGCACACATAACTAAACTAATAAAAGAAAGTGCACAAATTCTGCTACTAATACTACACACACACACCCACACACGCTTATAAACACATAAATTCGCATTTGTAGTATGTGTGCAAATGTGTATATGGCTAGAGATAAGGATCAATAATATTATTTATATATACACACAACTAAATTAGAAATTAAAACTTACCTCCTTTCAAAATATTTTAACAGAAATATCGAAATCTTACGAAATGAGAAAAGGCCTTAAGATTCCCTGAAGTTTACCCTAATTTTTTTTGTCAATTGTGGGCGTGGCTCTTAACCGATTTTGCTCAATTTATCAACATGAAACAGAAACTAGAAAGCAATGTACACAATTTCAGGTAAATATATGAAAATTACACGCCGTGCGCATTTCAACAAAAGACAGACAAACGGGCGGACTTGGCCAAATCGATTTAGATTTTGGTACTGATCCAGAATAAAACCGCCACTCCCATAAATACAAAAGCATGGTTAATCTTTCCATTATGCCTCCTAACTCTAAGCTAACCTTCTTAACTGCCACCATGCCCCCATTTATAGGGGTCATCACCTAAATGTCTGGTTTTATAAAAAAAAAAAAAAAAAAAAAAGAAATATACAATATATCCTTTTGAGAGTTACAAACGAAACAATAAACTGAATATATTTGCCATCTTATCGGGAAGGTATAAAAACATTCACACAAACAACATAATACAACCTCTACCATAAGTAGCATATGTTATAAAGAATGTACGCCTTGAAAAACATACTCAAGTATAATTCATCTGAAAAATCCTTAAAACTCATGCTAGTGTATATAATTCACAGAAATTCAATTTATCAATATTTCAAAAAAAAAAAAAAAAAATTTTGTACAATTATAAATTATTACAGACACACACACAATATACAAGTTACCCCATTTATTTATAAGCAATATATGAAAAGTTTGGAAAATATTGTCGCAAAAGGAAAATGATTATAAGAAGTTACACAAAAAAAAATTAAAAATAAAGCAAAACATCATTAAAAACGTTTTAATCACCAAATACGAAAAAAGGAACAAGTAAAAAAAGGGCTATATTAGGGGAATGCCAAATTTAGCATGCCCACCATCATTAACCTACATTATTGCTTCAAATAATAAAACAACAATATCACAAATTTATTTGAACAAATAAAACTTTTTGAGTGTGGAAATGTCATGGCCACGGTAAAAATGCGAGTGTCTTGTACAAAAATATGGAGGATATACAAAATAATATGAACACCAAGCAATATAATACATCTTGTTAAATGTTGGCAACACTGCTTCCACGTATGCATTGCACAGTTTACATGCCAAGTGATCGGCGAAATGGTTGATCTCTCAGATTTCACTGTAACGAAAACTGACAGAGACCGATGAACATTAGGAAGAATTGTGGCCAACATAAAACTACCGCTGCAGCAGAACTCTATACACATACTCTACGAATATATTTCGCGAAGGATTACAGCTGTTCTGACAGCAAATGGCTGGTGTGTGGCACGCCCTTTTTTGATACTTACAAACGTTTAAACAAAAACAATATACCCCCATATATAACGATGATGATGATGATGATGGGTAAATTCATATGTATGAGAGAATGTATAATTCGTTTTACGTGGTGTAGTACAAATGAGGGCGACTGCTGTGGACATTTATAAATTGGCACAGAAACCAAGGCTGACGCTGTTGTTACTTGCTACGCTTCGGTATTCAGCCTAACCAAGGCCCATTTTTTTTTTGTGTAAAATTTGCGTCTTGCAGGTAAGGTGAACGTAATGCAATATCAAAACATGCACAAACATTCACAAACATGTAAGCACCAAAATAATGCAAAACAGTCATTTTTCATACATAAATGTAATAAAGAAAATGAATTGTGTTATAGATAGAGCACTACACACAAACAAACACACGCATGTACCTACCTACATACCTGGTAAACCTGCAACGACAGAAGAGAGCGATAGATAAGGATAGAGAAAGAAAGAGAGACAGAGAGAGTAGTGGTAAGGATATAAATATTAAACAGTGATAGTGATGCATGAGGTGAAACAGGCATAAATGTAGTTTGTGTGTATGTATGCATGTATGTATATAATAATATAATAATGATGATGATGATAGTGGTGGTGGATTCTGTGCAATATTTAGTTACAGTTCCCTTTTGTTCAGCTCTCTATTGCCAACTTAATATAAATGTCAAATAATTCATGCAATATTAGCCAATGTGCAATTTGCGATTATGAAAGACCGACAACGGATTGTATGCCCATGCACACTCGTGTTCGAGTGTGTGTTTGCAGTCATGAATGCCAGCTGCACAACATATACAATACGTACATATGTATATTATGACAGTAGACAGAGATATTACAACCATAAGCAAACATGTTTATGAACCGCAATGGTTTGTACGGAGAGTTTTCTTTTTTTTTTTTTGTTTTCTCTCCTTTACTCACCCGTTTACACACAATATGAAAGCAATTTAATAAAATCATTTAAATAAACATCTTCCTACATAACGTATGTGTTTACAATACTAGTACAAGTCGTAGTGCGTTGGTTGGTATGTTTTGTCATATCATACAGAAAACTCAAGTAAGGCTTTCTTTCAACATTAATCTATATTTCTCAACAACAACATAACGAGCTAATTCTAAGCTGCTTATTCATCTATAACTGTAATGCCGATTTTTACTCGCTATAGATAAAGTTTAACAATTTCAACTTATTTTTCAGCACGTACATAACAATTTTGCCTTTCAATACCAACGCTTTCTTCATTCTTTTTCATTATCTTTCAACATCAAAACGTCAATGCAGGTTAACATTTTAATCATAATGAAGTTTACAAAGGAACAACGTTTGAAAATTATTAAAAAATTACTTGTGTTTAATTATATCGTTATTGAAAAATGTTTTATTTTCATTTTGAAAAAACCTTCCACTTACTTCTTAATTTGGTATTGTCAAATTTTGATTACACAATGCAATATTTTAATATATTCAAAATGACGGATTTTTCCCGAAAATGATGATATACCAATTTTTTCATAATTCTGATCAAATGAAAATTCTTGACGTGGTATTGTTTTTGATATGGGTATCAAATGAAAGGTTTTTATGAATACAATTTGATAAATTACGTGACATAATACTAAATCCAACATGGCGGTCGTTTGAAAATGTTTTATTTTTATCTTTTATAATCAATAATATAATACAATAAGCTATTGGCTATCATTCTATAACCCAAATAATCCAACCACACCACAAAATGGTAAATTATTCATATTTATACAATGTATGCGATATGGGTGTCAAATGAAAGAGATCAGCGAGTAAAATGTTTTAAAGTAAGTGTTGTTATAAAAAGTCCAAAATGGCGGCCACCAAAATATTTAAAATTCTAAATGGGTATCAAATGAAAGATCTTAACAAAATGGAATGTAAAATGAAACATGTATTGTCACAACGTTTATAAAGATAAAAGTAAAACGTTCTAATTCGTAATAAAATAGGAACCTCCTTAATAAAAATATATTTTGAAAAATAGAAAAATAAATCGATTACTTAACATCACATATTAATCGTAAATGCTTATAGATAATTTTATAAATTTACGTATAAACTCTTACAACAACAAATTAAACATACAATGAATACTAGATCGTAAAAGAGCAACTGTCTCATGTAGAAATGCAATGCTTCATACTTGATGAGAATTTCATATCTTGTCGTTAAATTGCCAGTCTAACGCTTCAAATGGCTTCGAACTGCAAGTGAAATGTTTCTTTTATTTTAGCATAAACAACCAAATCTTGTTGTTTAAGTAGAGCAAACAGTGAGGAGCACCTCATACATAAATGCAATTGAGCGGAACTTTTTATTATCACTGGCAACAGCCCTTGGCTGTGTGCAGTTTTTATCAAGAGACCTGTCAGGGCAACATGTACACTTGCCGCTGCATGTGTATTTATCTATTTACAGACAATTCTTACACTCATTGCATCCCACCTACCTTAACTTAAGCCAAACATTCAATTGCTACAGCTGCTGAACATGAACTTTGCACAGACATCTGCATTTATGTATATATCTATATATATATATATATATATATATATTGCACTATTGATGGTTAAGTTTTTACTACCATCAAAAAATTTGAGGAGCACGCCCTGCATTGATGGTGGCAACGGTGGCTGTGGTTTAATATGAACATATAAACCGCAAAATCAATAAATTTTCAATTTGTTTCAATTTGTATTAAGTTCATTGAACATCAGATAACATATACAAAAAACACGCACACATTCCTTAACACTACATATATATATATATTTATATGTATATATTTAATATATATATATATATATGTATTGTATTTATTGAATGACTTACAAATACATCTACATTTATCCATTTACATGAAACGTGCGTTACAACAATTCATTTCATTCATGTATCCATCCATCCATGCACAATGCTCATTGGTGTGGGTATTCGCTCAGCTACAGCTTATCTCCATGAATACCCAGGCATATACACACACCCGCACTTTTCCTTTTTCTATACCCTCCACACAAGTTGGGGGTATACCAAGTTTATCTCTCCGTTTGCAACACCAAGAAGGAGGCATCAAAGATCCTAAAAAGTTTCTTTTTGTTTCTGCACGCAAATCACTATTTAAGATGGGGCAAAATCGGTCATAAGTCACGCCCACAGTCGACAAATATCTAATTATGCCATGTGTCTGCAATGGACATGGTCGAATAATAAACACGCCCAAAATTAATAAAAAACCATTATCAGCGTACAATTGGACGTGCAAGTTACATATACTATTAAAGAACATAATCAAATACCTGCCACGCCCACCGTTTGTAAGTATATGTGGAGGGTATTTAAAATTTGGCCTAAAGCAAGTTTAGTTTTCTTGCTTGTTTTTTTTTTTGTGTGTATGTGTGTACATTTGTTGGTTATTTGGCGAAGTGGTGTTCAGCTATTCATTCCTCTTTATTACTATTTTTTCGCTTTTTTTGGTGCGGTACCGTTGTTGTATTTTCAACTTTTCACATTAATACACTGCTTGTTGTTTCAGGCAATTATTACTGCAGTTGGTTTTGTAAATTATTGGCGCTTTTATAACGTTTTAATTTTGCGATTTATTTAATTATGGTACACATACAATGCTACTGTGTATACCTTTAATTCTTGTCAATTATAAAATACGTATTTTTTTATACCTATCTTATCACCTAGCGTGGTAAAGTATACTACGTTATTGGAATAATATTCTTGAAAAATAAAACTAAATTTTAATTAGTCTACACCGGGAGGGCAGGGGCATGGCATATATCTGCTTTCTAATATTGAGTCAACATACAAGTAGAATTTTACACTAAATATAGTTCTTTGCCTGTCTGTCATCGGATCATGCTTCTTTTTTGGAAGGGCTACAAATTATAACTTCATAGTTGAAATTTTAAAGCTAATACAAAGATTTTTGTCGCTTTTGTCGCATGATTTTCAATCGATTTTTCATAATTAAAAAGGCGCGTCCGGAAATGAAAAATTTTACTACAAAATTTTACTTCGATATCTCAAAATTTACAACCATATGAGTGCCAACAGTAGACAAAAAGACGGACACGAGGATGTAAAAACTAAAACAAAGTTGTACTAACTTAAACCGGATCCACTTCGATATATATTTTTTCTGTAAGCAGGTTATTCATTAAATAGGGCAAAATAGGTTGAAAGCCACACCTACAATTCATCAGACAAAAAAAATTATATTCTGAGAAGTGTTAAATTTTATATACCAGAAAAATGGGTGTGGTTGGATAACAGATATGCCCATAAATTACAAAAGACCTATTTGTCGCTGCAAGTTGTCACACAATATATACACAACTAAAGAGTGTAGTTCAGTCCCTGCCGCGCCCATTAATTTTATACAAAAGAGGAGAATATTTAACTTCTAAGCATATGCCAAAAGTGGGCGTGGTTGGATAACAAACATGCTTACAATTTATAAACATATATACTTAGCGCATAAACCAACTACATGGAGCACTACTTTAGAGCATAACAAAGTACCAGCCATGCCCACCTTTTTTCTTTTTTAAACGAACAGTATTCAAGATTTTTCCTTAGCTAAATTTTGTTTTGTATTTTTTTTTTTTTCTTGTTGACATTTTCCGCTTCACTGTCTCAACAACATTGTACGCACGATGGCTGCCTGTATAAATTTTCAACGTCATTGTCATTTACACTGTTGTTATTATCATCGTTATCACATCAACTTAAATTACACATGCAAATTTATGGCATTAGCTTCATCCCAACCACGGATGAATATAGTGTTTAAAACGTTCATTCGCTTTAGAATTTAAGATCTGTTGGTCGCATTATTAAACATTTAATTGGATGAGAAGGACTAAATAGACTCAATAGAGTGAAGAAAAAAGGGTAACACGCCCTCAGTTTACATAAAAACATAAGCTTCCAGTAGTGGCCTGAATTAACGATAGCTTTTTTTCTTTTCTTATACCCAAAGAAACAGATTTCAGAGACGCCACAAATTATAAAGAAAATATTCTTGACTACCGCTGTACAGTGCTGATCAAAGTCACGGTCTAGCTCTTAAATAGCACGACCTTAAAAGGATAACTTAAGTTATCTTAAATACCCTCCACATGTAAACTATGGGTGTGGCAGGTACATGATTACGCCCTCTAATAGTGTATGTATTACGTATCAACTAAAAAGTCGCAGCTTAACGTTGAGTACGGTTTTTTGTAAATTGTGGGCGTGTCTGTCATGCGACCATGCCCATTTATAGCACATCAATAGATGGGATAAGCATAAATATGTGCACAAAATTTCAACTTAATCGCTTAAATTTTTGTTGATTATGGGCGTGGCTTATGACCGACTTTGCCCAATATATATATCTATATATATCAATATATTGATCTAGGCACAGAAAGTAGAAGCATTTGTTTAGATTAATATATCAAATTTTACGACAGTGAGAGTATCAACAACAAACGGACATACGAACATATATGCCGAGACCGACTCAGGTTTTGTTAATGATCAAAAATTGATATACTTTGTAGGATCTCTGATTGTAAATGAAAAGGAAAGACTAACCTATTTATATATAATTAATATATTTAATAACCCACTTAATGCGCCTTGTTTAGATTTCTCTCAATGATTTTTCATTAAATCTTAAGGCTAAAGCAAAATTTTAACAATAATTTAGATACGTAAGACCCATAGACAACTAGCTGCTGCGTTGCACCATAAAAACAACAATTCATTTGAATGAATATAAACATTTGTTGTTGTTGTTGTTATTGTTGTTGTTACGGCTGCTGTTGTATACTAACACAATATTCAATACTTTTCTAATTAACAAACAAACTCTGAACAAAACAGAGAACAAATAAAACTGGGCTTTTTCCTTAACACAGACATACACACATATATATATATTCTGGTCTCCGATACAATTCAATACATTGTATTATACTTCTGCTGTTACATGAGGATGGGAATGTACTTGCAGGCTTATACATACCACTCACACATACGCCCGTTTACCCCATTCAGGTATAGTTTTAATTCATTTGTTTTGTGCTGTCACAATAGTTACACGTATCGGAACGTACAGATTGTATATAAGAAAGAATGGCATATACCAGAGATAAATACAATACATGTGTATAAAGGAATAAGTCAATGGGCTGGGACGGGTTAGGATAGCAAGGAGAAAAAAAAACAACAATTGATAACTTTATACGTAATATTGATTTTGCCCAATTTCTCTTAACAGCACTCTTATCTTTTTGTCAGTTTATAATTTATGACTTTGTGCTCAAAAACCCATACAAATAAATGTGTTTAGAAACACACCAACACAATAATTTTCAATTTAAATAATGTGCTCGTGCAAGGTGCACAAGATGGAGAGAAGAACGCTTACATGCATAACAATACGGTGTACTCCGTGATCAGACAACACTTAAGGACCTGAAAGAAAATAATAAATTACCGTCTAAAAGAAAAGAAAACGATATAAACTATCAAACAACACTATTTACCAACTTTATCATCTTAATGCAAATCAATATCTTTTCCATAGAAATGGAGAAAGGTGTATACATAGTGCGTTAGTTAGACAGAACAAGGCATTAGAGAGCCTACAAAAATTATACACATATATATTCTTGATCATAAATCAACATCTGAAACGATCTACACATATTCGTCTGTATGTCCGTTTGTTGTAAAAGCTCTCACCATTGTAAATAGTAAGCATTTTACATAACAAACATGCCCACAATGTAATGAAAGTTGATATGTAAGTTAGTAAAGTGCGTAACCAGGTCCTGGTCACGCTCACAATCGACAAAAATTAATCTATTTGACCCCAAAAAATTTATCTATAAATTGTAAATTTATAATTATCCCTTCGATATGTGGGGATGAATCAATAACAGACACGTCCACAGTGGACAAACGTCTAAATATCAGGCACAAAAATTGAGCTACAAAGTTAAAATTTCTAATTAGCTCTTCCTTAACTCGATGTGGCAAAAATAAACATGATTATTTAGCAGATACGCCCACAATTTACAAAAAACACTTTTTCACGTGCAGAATCCAACGTGGAAGTGTATGCATCTTACATACTCTATTACAGAACGTTATCGCACTGCCACGACCATATTTTGTAAATAAATTTGGAAGGTATATAAGCTGTGGTTTAAGCGGCCACATTGATTGAATGTCTAAATCGATTCAAATTTTGTTGCTAATGAAGGAATTTTCGATGCTAATCAAAAATATATATACCTACCGGCTGTTGTAAATGGAATGACAAGCTTAGTAAAGGGTATAAATATTCCATTACGAAAATGAAATTTTGTTTGTAACAATCACGCCCACATTTTACTTAATGTGTGTGTTACATAAACAATTCTTCTCACCTTTTATTCTCACCAACTTTCTCAACATTTTAAAATTTGTTTATAAGAATGTAAGTTCAGGTGGTGGTGATGTTGGCACAGTGCTGTACCGTTATACACATGATTGTATTTGTTCTTGAGTTGAGTAGAATAAACGTTCATTATCGAAAGTGGTTTTTAGTAAATGGCAACTGTCAATTGTTGTTGTTGTTTCTTTTAGAAAACAACACATAACGATCAGTCATGAATCCAAAACTCTCTCAATGCATGCCAACTAGTGAAATGTTTTGAATTATACACCAAACACACCCTCTCTACTGATGGTCGTTTAAAGTCCTTCCTGCCAGCAAAACGATTTTGTAACGGACACACACATTCATTCATTCCTTCATTCATTCATTCAGTCATTCAGTCATTCAGTCATTCAGTCATTTAGTCATTTATCTGAGGACGGTTTATTTGGCACAAGTAGGCAACACGCCTTGTACAGTAAAAGTATAGCAGGCGTAATAATAAAAGTAAAAATTCAAGCAGCAGCAACAGTGGGCTGACGTGTACTGTCATGTCAGATACTTTTAAGGATACGGTTTCGAAGTACATGCCCATGCACACAAATATAAACAGCAGAGTACACATTGTTAATGGCATTTACTTGCACTCACATTCATACACAAGCACACACAAAGGTCCCTTTTACCAGAGAGAAGAAAATGGAGAAGCAGAAGAAGAAGAAGAAGAGAAAATGATTTCCTTTGAAATCTTTTAAGTCAACTTCATTACAAGTTTTGAATTTCCAGTAAGCGTGAAATACAGAGAAAACGGGCATCATACCTACATACCTACCCACCCATCTCACCACACCACACACATCCAGCACATCATCATCACCGCATTATCATTACCGTTACACAATCAACAACACAAAATCGAGTAAATGTTACACAACTCCAATTTGTATAAACACTACTACACAAACAGAAGCAACACACATAAACACACACACATAACCTATTTTTATAGAGAGTGCTGCCTTCCTTGGGGATCCAAATAAAATCCCAAGCCAACAAAGACACCAACGTAAGGTATTATTAATTTCACTTCAAGAGGAATTCATAAAATTTCTCAAACAACAACAACAACAGTAATAACAGCCATTAAGGTCTTATTTTTTAACCCGTAATTTATACAACTTTACTCAGTTTTCATTTTTAAGGAGTTTCTAGTGTTTACGTACAATACATACATATGTACATGGTACTACAATAAAAACTGAGAATTTCGAATTTATACATAATTATTTTATAATAAATATTAAAGAGAATTTTTCTTTCATTCTCCACTCCAGCATTTTTATAACCATCACATAAGATGGATGGTATACTATTTGCATTTACAACATCCAGAAGGAGGCGTCAGAGACCCTACAAAGTTTATATTTTCTTGACCGTTGACAAAATCTGAGTCGATCTAGTACATTATGTCCGTGTGTCTATGTATCCATGTATCCGTCTGTTGTTGGAACTCTTATAGGTTGAAAAATAGGTACGCAAAAAATTTATATGCAAATCTCTAACTATCTTAACCATCGATGTGCCAAAAATGGGCGTGTTCGGTTAACAAATTACGAGTGAAATAACTAAATTTATTTGAAGTCAAATCTTAAATACCCTCTCTCTCTATATATATGTGTATGCAGAAGTGGTGGGCGTGGCAAGTACCTGCTTACATCATCTGTAGCTTATATATTACATATAAACTAATAAAACCAATTTTGCTCTAGATAAATTTTAAAAATTGTGGGCGTGTCTCCTTTTCGATATCGATAAAATCAAAATTATTTTGTGTCATGATGTGATTGAACATTTTCACAACGGTATTGCTGCAACAGGTGGTCATTTGAAAAATGTCATCCATTACAGTTCAATTCAAACACTAATCCTTGGATTTTAAGGATATTAAAAACATTAGGTAGAATCCAGAGAAGGCAAGAGCTAAGTGAGTATCAAATATATTATATATGTTGTATTAATGTTTAACATTAAAGATTTGTGTTGTATAAAAACCTCAATCAATCGCTTAATTCAAGAGCAGCTGTAAAGGAAATGCAACTACTTTAAAACAATTGATCGGAATCATATGACATAGAGAAAATAAATTAATAGGAATATATCAAGAATGGTTTAGTTCTCTGTCAGGCAATGAATTAAATATTTTTAAATTACTACTACAACTTCCTGTAATCATACCACAACCACAACCACCACCGCCATCGCCATCACAACTTCTTTGCCCCCAGGTATCATTTGCTGTTGCCGTGAAAAGCAAACAAAACAAATTAGAAAGATACTCAATAAGAGAAATTGTAAAATTGATGATTGTGTAAGTGTGTCTGGCTGTATGTGTGTGTGTTTGTTTACTGTACATACAATATATTGATTGTGTTGCGGAGAAAGTTTGTACACAAGTTAAAAATCATGCTGATGCTGTTATTGCAATTAAATTAGGTGTACAAATACATACAATGCGAAGCCACAATACCCGCTGCCAATGCCACACAGCCACTAACTAGCGCGCGCGCACAAACACATACACAAACCCATACAACTCACTTATCAATACTATGCATTTAAAATGGGTACAGATTCCTAGAGAGATAGAATGAATAGAGAAAACAGAAACTTAGTTAGCATTGCATTTACAATATGAATGGGAAGCAAACTTTTTTGACAACTTATTGAAATGCGACGACCCAGTTACGATGATAGTCAAAGTGATAAAAGTACTGTTTTTATAAAAGTATTGTTAGTTGGGTCTTTATACCCTTCCTTCATTCACCACCTTGATGATGTTGGTATACTAAGTTTGGTAATTCGCTTGCAGAAGCCCATAAGGAAAGCCTCGGATATCTCAATTTCTAAGTCCATCTAAAATAAATTATCTGTACGCAGGTTACTATTAATCGATTTGAAAATATCATACAAATATTCCAAAGTTCGTACATATATTGGAAAAAATGGGCGTGGCCGCCCACAATTTACAAAAATACCGTATGCAGCTCAACATTCACCTTATTAGTAAATTTGTGCATACTATTAAACTATTAGGTATATACCACACCACGCCCACTATTTTTATACAGATAATAAAGGGTGTTTAAGATGTGGTCTAAAAAAAATTTTTGTGCTTACTGTTGTTTTTGTTACTGTAATTGTAGCTGTAATTGTACTTGTAATGCCGTACAAATGTTATAAGCGAAGTTTTCCATTTTGCGAATTTTATTATTAGTAGCATTTTGCAGCATAATCGTCAGCAGACATCATCATCGCCTTTTACGTATCAGCAACTATACAATAACTTCTTAACTCAGTTGTTGTTATTGCTATTATTGTTGTTGCTGTTGTTGTTAGTGTAATTTTTGCTATTATAGTTGCCATAGTAATCAAGCAATAACTTACTCGTGTATTTGACTTATTGTTCAGTTCTTTGTGAAATTGTTAAATTCTCTGTCGAGTTTTACAAAAAATTGATTACACTTTAATGGCTGCAACGACAACTACCTCTCATTATATGTTCTTTTAGTTTATTTAATACTTCGTTAAACACACACACACACACTTCAAATACAATATTGAAGGAATAAGTTTCGAAATCGAACAAATAAACATTAAGAGAAAATCCGTTACAATAACTGATTACGTAGCAAAACCTACTTACTTGGGAGCTATACTTATAATATATATATATATATATATATTCGGAATCAGCATGAAACGCTAACTAGGTATATTTGTCTAAAATGATTCCAAATTTTGATCCAAGCATTAGTACTCTCTGTACCTTCATTAAAATGAAAATTAGGTAAAAACCTATAAAATGTTACGCCCACAATAAAGTAAGAGGGCGTGGCAAACACCTAATTTCATTTTTAATAGCGTATATATCAACTTATAAGACGTATTTTCAGCCTAGTAAGGTTTTTTTGTGAATTCCTAGCGATCCCGCCCATTTCACTAAATTAAAGGATATTAAAAATCTATACCAACTTCAAAATTACGAGTGTCGGTTAAATTGTTTAGTTTAATATATAAAAAATGTGTGTCTAAGCATTCAATACTTCGGACATACTGACGGACATACAATACATAACGACTTGTTGTAAACTCAGAATGTGCCTGTCACTCCAACGCGCCCATTTTTAGCATATCGATGGATGAGATAATAATTAACATGTACACCAATTTTAAAGTTTTTGGCAAAAAAAAAATGCTGGGGCGTGGCTCTTAGCTAACGTTCTGTATAAAGAAACCAGAATCTCTCACGACTGTAAGAGTGCCAACACGGAAGAACAGTCGATCTGTGTCCAACTTTGTTGCTGATCAAGAATATCTATACTTTGTAGAGGTTCTGACGCCTCCTTCTGGGTGTTGAAAACGGAATGACAAAGTTAGTGTATCACCATCTTATGTGAAACGTACAATAGGCACGTTTCTCATATTGCGTACATTTGCACAAATCTGATAAAGATTATAAGCCGTTGTTAATTGCATTTAATGAGAGTGTAATGCACGATTATTAGGAGAGATGCAGAGATATTAAATTACAAATATAATCAAGTTACTTAAGAGGCCTCACACATCCACACGTCGAATGATGCAGATACGTTTGGTGTTGTTGACGATTACGAGTATCTGTTCTGATACCTACATAATGCAGCTTTTGTAGAAATACGATTATATTTTGTGGTATAATTTTGCAAGCACACAATGCAATGAAAGTCATAACAGTAACACATAACGAACAATATGACACAATTCAATATCGAATTTTCGACACGAGTGCAAAGTGTATTTCTGAAGCAGTTGCATTTCAAGCAAAACATATATTGAAACATATCATGCTTTGGCGAAGAATTAATTGTAATTAATTGTCATTTGTCAATTAACGACGATATTATTAATTATGTATGTTTATACTTAGGTGGGCAATACCATAAATCAGCGATTTAATTATGAATTTCTAATATGATGTCTTTTGTTAAATATTAATGCGCATCCATTATCTTATTTATAGCATACAACACACACACACACACACAAACAGAATACACCAATTATTATCTATTAAATGAATATTATTCATAATCGGCCAACTACAATCATTATTACAATGTAAGCTTACAATTATATAAACAAACATAAGAAAGAACGCTTGCATTAATTGTGACTTGATAGTAATATTTATATGAGATGATACCTTTGCTTCATTCGCACGACCGCTAAATAACCTACATCACTTGTATGCAAATTCAAAAAATGGTTCAATTTGAAAAAGTTCCGGTTTTTGTATCAAATTTCATTGAAATATTTTCAAAATTTTACACATAGACAGACAGATATGGTTACATTCATTCAAGAACTGATACGGAGTCGTTTGTTTCAAGAAAAGAAAATTTCTTACAAACCACTATACAAACTTAATATAACCTCTAGTACAAGTAGGGTATAAATATTAACAATGGGTAATTGTCGTACTAAAAATTGTATATCATTACTTAAGAAGGGTTTGTGATATTTAGTTAGATATCTACCATTTTCCATATAGTTCCTCCTATAGACAGACATACAGACGAATAACAGCAACACTTGCTGGATCGATCGCTATAAACACACCGTAGCATTTCCTCTAAGCCTCCCCTTCTAAACATTTACCAGTACAAACATCTTCAACAAATTTAATAAACTTTTTATTGGTGGCTTAATATGTAGAGCCCTATGGGATGAATGGTAAGAAGACTTCTAATGTGTAATTATTGATTAATAAATAGATTTTTATCGTTTATAGGGGTGGCTCTTCATCAATTTTATGCAATTTAAATAGGAAATAGCAGAAAAAAAAGTGAAGTGTTTATAGAAAATTTCAGCCTAATGTTGTATCTCAAAATTTACGACTGTGGGAATGCCCACAGTAGACGGTCATATGAATCGTATCAGATTTTTATACTAATCCATTATATATTATACTTGGTAATGTCTATGGCACCATCTGTAAATGTGTAAATATATACTCGTATATAAGATGTGTAATTAAACATTTTTGTGGGGATATTTGAAGCAAACGAAATAATGAATTGAGGTGTACGCAGTACAGGGTGAAGTATTGAAAACACATTTGTTATTATCTGCATACTATCTACGTTTGAATGATGCATGTTATATCCACTACTCTTCTTCTTTTTCGTCAATCGTATCCTACTTAATTTTAAAGAATAATAAATAATGAATTAAAAAAACAAAACATTGTCGATTTAAATGCCAAGCAAATATATACACTATACACACATATAACATACATATGTATACACAAATACGTAGTATTTGTATTTGTATTCTTATTATTATTATGACGCACACAATCGTCATTTTAATATTCTCTTTCATGCAGTTTTTTTAATTGAGTAAATTTCGTGCTTAATTGCAAATGCAACAGATTACAGTGGCTGGATTTACATTTTAAATAGAACAGAGTAGGAAAGTAAAAAGAGAATAAAAAGAGAACACACATACATACTTAAAAAGCAACATAATAAGCACAGGATGGCATTATGTTGCACAGTATGCTGACAGAACATACAGAGTTATATTCTTCAATAAGTGGTAGTCCATACAAGCACACACACACACATACACATACATTCTCATACATATTATTGTTTCCTGCTTTTAAATCTTCTCCTCTCTTTTGTTTGTTTATTGAACATCTCCTCTCTCCTGTTAGCAAGCATTTCCTTTTTGTTTCAAAAAAAAAAAAAGGAAACAAATATGAAAAATTTACCATTTGGTGCTATTAACACATACACATAAAAAAACACTGTTGGCAAATGAAAATTCGTTTTTATTATTATTATTGTTATTATTATAAAACCCAAACATATCAAATGGAAATTTTTGTGCATTATTTATACACACACTCATACTACAGATTCTTCCTTTATTTCTCAATTTGCATAACTTACTGACAAGTGTCAGAAAATGTGTCCATTTTTAAGTGTACTTGATTTTCAAATGTATTTTTCATCAATTAAACATATTTTGGCACGTTTGGCAAGTTTATGCAGATGTTTGTAACTCCTAAACGGCAAATTCCACACCCATTTTCAATTATACCGATCGATTCAAAATCAAAATTTAAAACGATTTAACCATGTCCGTCTAACCATCTGTGTGTCCATTCAAATTTGTGCTTAAGCTATAGGACGAATGTTTTGAGATATTTCGATGAAATTTGGTATAAACTTAAAACTTTTGTCAAGATGTGGTCGTGGCACTTTCTTCCTTTCTTCTTCTGTTCTTCCAATTGAATTACAAACTTACATATAGAAACGTTTGTAGAAAATTTTGGCTTAAAAGAGCAAAATTTATGACCATGCGAGAGATGGACACACGGACGTACTCAGATTTTGATTCCGTTTAAGAATATATATAAATACGTTAAGGGGAATCTGCTGTATTGTCAGTGTATGGTGAACGAAATGACGAACTTAGTATAACCTGTTCTCTTATGTGGAAAGTATAAGAAAACGAAATTTTGCTGTCTTAAAAAATGCCGGTGGTATAAACAAGGTTCTTCTGAACAAAAGAAAAAAAGCGAAAATGTTTAAGGAAATAAAATTTAAGGACTTCTATATTAATCATAATCTCCAGAAAGGGTAAAAATATTCTTGCTGTAGTCAAAGCATAGGTTTTGAAATGGATTCAATCTGAGATTGAATTTTTACTAAAATTTAGTTTTGCTTAAAACGTTTTTACAACCCATCGACTAGAGATGTGTAAATATTTTAAAAAAGTATGCACGGAACAACTTATTTACTAGAAATGTATAAAAATGCCTTATAAATTGATGGGCCGGGACTGTTTCATAGAAGTAATAAATATATGCACTCTGTTTACAATGCTGGAGGATATAGACAACAAAGCTATCGTCTACGTATATTTTATAATTCACTTTCCCAATGAGTTCTCAAACACCACGCATAAAAATATATAACTTCTACTGACAGTTGCTTCCACATAACCCTGCTATATGTCAAAAGTTGCCATTTGCCATATGTAGCCTTCTGCGTTTATAGCTTCAAATATTTAGTTATGACTTTGTTCTGTTGAATGAAACATTATAAACACTAATGTTGTAGAAGCATTCCCCGACTTTATCTTGAGTGGGAGAGTACAAGAGCATCTATCCCCTTTGATGTGGCCTTTTTAACTACACTCAAAAAAAAATTTAGAGTAAGTACTTTTTACACCTTAGTAACAATGAAATTTTCTTAATGCTTTCAAATAATCAAAAGGAAATATTTTCATTTTCAACAATTATATATGTACAAACAGTGGGCGTGGCAAGTACATAATTTACGCTTTATAATGTATATTCAATCATACGCATTTCTGGCATCTTCTTCTATTACATTAATTACAGCTCAATTTTTGTAACATATAGATGGAATTTTGTTTAGATAAACTTTTGTCGATTGTGGCTGTGGCTCTTGACTAATTTTGCCCAATTCAAGTAGCGAAATGCATGCAGAAACTATAAATGTCTGTTATTGTTAAATAGATTCAAAATTAGTTTTTTTATGGTGTAGTGTACAATGTTTATATAACTGAATATTTTTCTAAAAAAAAATTCTTTTTTTTTTAAATTTACCCTTAATATTTTTTTGAGTGTACACTATGTATGTACTTATAAAACTTGTACTTATAAATATTTGAGTTCTGTTTCTGTATCTACAATGGTACTGTGTAAGTGTGCATGTATGTGTGTGTGTGTGTGTGTGTGTGTGTGTGTACTTGTAAACAAATGTCTATATGCATCTTATATATAAATCAGTAGGAATAGGTTCAAACATGTGTCTGTATGTGTATGTGTATGTTTATTTTTGTTTGTGATAAACTTCAAATTTGAAAAATTGAACGATTTGTCGATGATTATTGATTGATGTACACTGATTGGTTTTATATCGATTAAACAAACGGATTTGTGTGTGTGTGTGTGTGTAGAATAAAATTCTTGCAAAATTGAAACAATATCAACATTTACAAGCACAAAATATTGCATAAAACAGTGACTGGAATTAAATAGAGAATAAGGATTAAAAAAAATTCAAAAAATATTTTATAATTGATATGAAGTTAAACCAATCAAATCTAAATTTAATAGACTTGCTGTAGACATACAATACGGATGGTTGACCATGCCTAAAAAGGGCATGTCTTTGATCCATTTTTGCTAAGTAAATATATATTATTTTTATACATTTATCTATAAAGACAACAATTATTGTATAATTGAAATTCTCGTTTTAAAATTAAGCATAACCATAAAAATCAATTTTGGGTCTGTTCGAGTAATTCACCAAGACAGAAAACCAAATTATAAAATAATAATATAACAGTGAAAAGGGGTGGGAAGCGGTTTGGAAAGTGAATAAAGGCATCTACTTACCATACATACATACATACTATGTGAAGCAAAAGTATATTTATAATTAAACACCTTTTATGGATAAAAATCTCAAAGGTAAAAATATATTGTACTTGTCGTACTACTAGCCAAACAAAACCACAACAAATGCTACAATAATGACAAAAATGAAAGCAACAATAACTGTGTAAACCGTGCAACATATTCAACCTCACTACGATTCAGTGGGTGATATATGAAACCGTTACGTTAACCTTACAGATTGCACTGCAATTCAAACTCAAACAATACCAGAGAGAGAGAGAGAGAGATAACCATAAAATAACTGCTGTCGTTCATAATTTGATAGCCATTCATATTATTCTTATATCCAAAGAACGCTTGCTATATATAATGTCGATTTAATGTAATAAATATTTCATGTAAACATTTCAGAACTTCTCAAAAGTATTAATTATTATGAGTACATAATAATTAAGGAGACACGCCCATAATCGAAACAAAGTATTTATAGATAAATCAAAAAATGAGCAGTATAGTACGATAGACACGCCTACAAGTTACGAAAATCTAAATGTTAGCCCAGATAGAATTCGTAAGGACGTAAAATGATGAGTTTTTAAGATTTTGCTTTGTTTGTTTTGGTGGTTTATGCTTTGTTGATTATAAGCGTGGCTGTCCAACAATTTAATAAATTGTTTGTACAACATTTTAGCTTAATATACGATTGTAACGGAGACACTTTTGGATTGACGCAAATATTGAATGATTATGATCCATAATATATATCCAGGATCCATGAAGCATATTTCTGGGCATAAGCAAACATTCCATCTTAAGGGAGTGGCATATAAATATTTTTAGTAATTAGCGTAACATTGCATTTGTTCACTGGCGCAGCTTAATAGAACCTTCTTCATTATACCAAGTAGATTTGCTAGACAATACGATTCAATCAAATTGTCGCAGTGCCTTCCAAGTGACCAACTTTACAACAATTCTGAAACAAAATCTGAATCGATTTAACCATGTTCGTTTGTCCGTTTGTCTACCCATGTAAATTTGTGTTTAAGCTTAAATGGTCGGGTTTGACATTATCACAATTTGTTTTCGTTTTTGTTGTTGTTGTTGTTGTTGTTGTTGTTGTTACATTTTTTTTATTAATTACATTAACTCTTTTACTTATATATTAAACCTAATTAGTATGCAATAAACATTAGAACTAATGAAATAAATAAATAAAAAAGAAAGATTAATTTCCCCCTCAGCGTTATAATTATGAAACGCATCTTATTTAAACCTAGGTGTTTTTTTTTTTTATGCAATCTACATATACATATATATGTGATATGAAGCTTATATATGTACGAGTATGTATGAAAACTAACGAATTCGAACTCT
Organism: Crataerina pallida; assembly: GCA_949710015.1. Taxonomy (NCBI): domain Eukaryota; kingdom Metazoa; phylum Arthropoda; class Insecta; order Diptera; family Hippoboscidae; genus Crataerina; species Crataerina pallida. The sequence goes on along the minus strand of OX453289.1, from coordinate 33,724,996 downwards.
TGAAAATTCCCTGTTGAAAACATTAACTTGGACATGAATTCATTTTTATGAAAATGTTTCAAAGTGTGTGTGTGTACCTCAGCAATGTGCAGCAGTTATAGCATGAAATTTTTAAAACTCCATAAATAAATAAATAAAAACAACACGCATACACATCAGAAAACATTTCAGTATTCCACTGTGATAACCGTAAAAAAAATAAAATAAAAATAAACAAAAAACAGAAGAAGATTAAAAACAAAAATGTATGAAAAGTGGAATAAACAGAGTTAACTTCATTGAATATATACCGAGCACTTCACTCATATTCTGTCCAGCTAAAATATGCATGGGAACAGTACACCACAATTCTGCACACACACATATATATATACACGCCACACATATACACTGATTCTGTGTGATATAAGATGAAATTTTTATTGTTACATGTCATAAAAATATGTAAAATTTTAATTACTATCACAGCTTGATCTCCCATGTGCCGGACATGAACAAGCACACACAGAGAGACGCGCAGTGCATATACATAATATTTATATGCACTTATATTTTATATATGTATAAAACACTGGTAATTGACGTCGGTATTGAAGCAAATTAATGAAAAGTTTTGCAAATTTATGAAAATTATAAAATCTAAAATATTTGCATACGTACCGGATGTCCGCTGGGAAGGCATACTCCTGGCTGTATGTGTTATGAAAGCAGTCAAGTCAAGTCCAAAGATACAGTTCTGGTATCAAAAATTGTTCAATCATGTCAAGTTATCTTAAATGTCATAACAAGAATATTGTTTAACTTGCATTCTATCGCATATTTTCTATTCCAACAGACGTTCTACAGGGAGATCACTTGGAGCTATTGCTATTCACTCCATTTGTTAATGATCCACATATACATTCAAATGAAAATGCGCCTCGTCACTTATTAGAAGTTTTTCATGAAAATAAAGGTGGCCATGAGCGAGCTGTAATATCCTCTCAGCGGCGTAAATGGTCTTGGAGAAGAAGGTTTCGTGTTAATTGAATGTTAAGTAGAAATAAAACTATAATCTTTGTGCCAAAGTTGTTCTTCGTCAAACAAGTTCCTAAGCATGGTATTGAGTTAAGATTCATGCTTGGGCCTATCGATTACAAGGCGTTCATTTCCTACACGATAAATAATGTGTTTTGTGGGTACATTACTTCTCCCATCGTAACTTTCTCATCAGCTACAATAATCTAGAAATGTATGTCCATGTGTCCGTGCGTCTGTATGTCTGTCTCTTGTGATTTGATACTCATTAGCAGCGATACTGATTGTTGCACTAATTTAAGGCAACCAGGATATAGAATGAATGAGGATTCTGCCATATTTTTTCATTTAATTTTTTGTGCTTGCTTATGTTGTATACGTTTGTTAGCGAAGCAATTAAAGAGGGAGTCCTTTACGTAGGCATGTTTACGTAATGAGTGAGAACGCAATTGATAATTCTTTTACTCCTTTAATTAAAAGTTTATTTAAACATTTATAACAATCAGTTCTCTAATCTATTTAAAAAAAAAAATTGTGAAGTACACACTTGTCCTCTGGCATGAAAGACATTTTCAAATATATTTGCTCATCCGTTGCTTTGTCACAAAGGCCGATTTTTTTGCTATATAATATTATAGATGTTATACACACACATGCATACACATAGGCATTGATATGCTATATACGGTTATTCTACTAAAATGTGTTTAAATGTGTTCTACACATACCACAGTCGACACATTTTACTGTAATCTCAATGCTTAGTTGCAGTTGTTTGGTTAACTACTGCGACTGATTTGGCTGCTACTGCTGCTATTGTTGTTGTTAGTAAGCGACTTTTATATTCTTAAAAATGCCAACGGCTCCTCTAGTCTGGTCACATTTTATTCCATTTTACATTTTACGTATGTCTTTTTTTTTTTTTTTTTGTAATTTTTTTTCTTTTCTTATTTTAATCATTTTTTTTTTTTTTATGAGTATTTGCTGTTACTCTTTGTTATGTATGACAAAGATGCAGGCAGTACTTGTTTTTTTGGTATTTTTTTCTGTATAAGCCAGCACATACACGCACACACATCCAATGTTTTTATATGGGTATGTACGGTTGTGGTGTGTGTGTGGAAATACTCTGGAGTATATGAAATATTTTAACAACGGTTTTAGCCATTGCACACAATTTTTATCTGGTTTCAATTTTTCGTTTTCATTTTATAATGCATACCTACACATATACATATACGTACATACATACATGTATGTATGCAGGTATATAAAACCTCAGTAATATGAAGCGGCTTTGGAAACTGTATCTACGTGACGAAATAAAGTATATATCGTATACACACATACACACACACACACAAGCACAAGTATTCAGTAAGAATAGTCAAGTTGATTAAAATTCAATGGTGAATATGCATGAATACCTATGCATTGTGTAAAACTACTAACTACCGCTCTATTCCCTAATAGCACCTCCGTACACTGAAAACAAATTATTCGTTGATTCAGCATTTCACAAGTAAGAATGTTATATGTAACAATATGGTTAAGGTCAAATTTTAAATACTCTCCATCACCATAAGCTAAAAGTGGGCCTGGCATGTAGCTGACCACGCTCTGCAACAATGTAAATGATATGTATCCACTTACGTGTCAGATTGGGCTTAAAAAAGGTTTTTTTTGTAAATTGTGGGCGTGCCAATTATTCGACCACACCCATTTTTAATACATCGTTAAATTTTCTAATTATAAATATATAGAGAAAATTTCAACTTCATAGGTATAAATCGATTAAGGATTAGTGGGCGTATCACTTCCCATATTTTTTTCAATTTATGATAAATAGGAACCTACGTACCAGAAATATTTATAGAACATATCAGCTCAGAGAGTTTCAATACAGTTTCAAGACAGACGCTAATCCATGCGTTATCAACTCAGTTTTAGATGCCGATCCAGAATATGTATACATTGTGAGGTCTTCGAGGCTTCGTTCTGGGTATTGCCAGCGGAATAGCATAAAAATATGTTTACAACGTACATACATATATGTATACATATAGATATGTTAAAATTTTAAAGCATTTTTCTATGCATCTACGCTCCCGTTATTATGTATGTTACATGAAATAGCACAAAACGAAAATTCCTTCAAATCAATCCTTCCGGTCCACCCACCGTTAATGAAGTCAAGTGATTCTATTGGTTTGGTAAAGTTCGTGTTTCCAAGTAATAGCATAAATTTGCTTCTATTTTTATCATCCACATACACAGAGGTGTGCTCTAAAAGAGGTTGCTGATGATGATGATGATAAAGAAAGATAGGAAAATAGATAGATAGAGAGAGAGGGAGATAGTGTGCTAAAGGGACGACGGACTTGTGCTAAAGAGTGGTCAATTAGGGTAAGTGATGTTTGTACTTTGTGACATGTTGTAATTTACTCAGTGGTTTAGCGCTGATTGACACCAATACCAAACAGAGATTATCTGATCGATAGTTTTGAAGTATATTAAAACAATTGAATGTTAATTCGAATTCAAAAGTATTGCTTTGACATTTTTTTAATATCGCGTCACATGTGATGACTTGTGTACAACATAATATGACAAGTCATACATTTAGCACTCATTAAGTGAGACTTTAAATATTGCGTTGGTCATACCCTACAAGTATAGTGGAAGTACATTAAGTTTCTTAAAACGTTTGCAACATCCAAACGGATAAATCAGATATGTTACCAAGTGTATATATTCTTGATCAATATGAAAATCTGCCCCGATTTAGATATGTGCGACCGTGTATATGCTTATTGGATGGCAGTCTCAAATTCTGCATTCCTTTTTTCTGCAGGTTTACTATTAAAAAGTGAGCAAAATGGGTTTTGAGACACGCCCACAATCAACATATCAATATATCTGTATTGTCTCAAACATTTATCTACGAAAATAGCTAAAAATACCTCATAACTTATATATCACCAACTGTGCCATCTTTAAAGATCCTTCAGATCCAAAAGCGAAGAACACTATTTCAGTTAATTATTGTACTTAAAATTCTACTATTATATGTTAATGAATGAATTATTTCATTATGAAACATAATGAGAAATTTTGGAAAACTTATTTTTTTTTTTTTTGTTATTATCAACTAATTGTTATTATCATTATTTTGTCACATACCCTCTAGCTTTAACTTGTGTATTGTTGAAGTAATTTCTTTCTTTTTATTTTTTAAGGCAAGAAAAAAAAATGCACTTAATCAAAACCTTATGAGAGAGAAATTATTTTTCAGTCGCTATTTTCATTGTTTTGTTGTTATTGTACTAGCGCAGCACAGCAATTAAAACTTTAATTAGAATATTTCAGTTAAGGAATTCCTATTAAAATTTTCTTCTTTTTATACCCTCCACATAAAATGACGGATATACTAAGTTTGTCATTTCATTAGTAACACCCAGAAAAAGGCGTCAGAGACCTTGTTCTTGAACTGACTCAATCTAGACATCAATGTCCGTGTCTTCATCACTATTGTACACTTTTAGATATTTATTCAAAATGGTACACACTTGGCTATTTAATCGATCTAAAGCCACAAATATTGAGCTATGAAATTTATATTTGGTACACATACTCATACTTACCGTATTCATTGATGTGACAAAAATAGGCGTGATCGCATAACATACACATCCACAATTTGCAAAAAAACATATTTAAGGACTAGTAAGCTGATTCTTAATACGTACGTTAGAGAGCCTAATCAGATACCTATCTGCCACGCCCACCATTATGTGGGCGGATGTGAAGCATACTTAAGCTTTTGTCTGCTTTTTTACTTCTTTTGCGACGAAATGGTGTATGAGAGAAGAGGTGAGAGAAGAAGATTGCTTGTGAGGTGAAATGTGAGGCGGTGGTGTGTGGTTGTTTATAATGATGTCTTTGCCAACCACTTAACTGCAAAATGCAAAATTGCCGAAGAGAACATTCCTTAGCGTTTACTTTATGAAATTAATTGGGCTCGCAGCTAACACAGTCACCCAGGCGGGCAGAATTGAAAGGAACACATGCACACATAACATGATTGTTGGAGTGAGCACTTGCCTTAATAATAAAATATCTGTCGATCTCATTATTAACAGCGCCATCATCATCATCATCGTTATCATCGTCATCGTCTGCGGTAAATATATTAAGAGTCAACAATGTGGTATGAAGCTACCTACATAGATAAATAAAGGCGCCCACTACGTATTGTGCACTTAAAGATTGAATAGTTACGCAAATAAGCACATAACGCAGGTATGTGGAAACTAAACATAAATCGTTTTGTTTACATTAATGCTCTTATTATACACATACACAACACAACAATACATACGCTTTGTATAATTGCAACCAAACATCAATAACTCTTGAAAGCATTCAGGAGAAAACAATACAATGGAATACCGTACAAATCAATTCATACACAATTGCTACTGTGGCATTCTACTTATTTACATGCATTTATAGTAAGTATGCATACAAATACAAACATATGTAGAAATTAAAATTAAGTAGTAGGGAAGGAAAGTGGAAAGGGGGAGAATTTCTTAATAAATCAACTGTTGGTCTGTATACGCCCGTTTTACTATTTATACCCTTCACCTTAGTGTTGAGGGTATACTAAATTTACTATTCCATTTGCAACACCTAGCAGATCCTACAAAGTATATACATTCTTAATTAGCAACAAAAACTGAATCAATGTAATTGTGTCTGTCCATGCATCCGCATGTTATTCACAATCTGGTGCTCGTAAATTTTGAGATATTAATTTTTACACATATTGCTATTTACTGTGCTTAGATGGCTATTTAAAACGGGCCAAATCGTTTAAGAGGCACGCTTACAATCGAAGAAATTCTATTTTTCTGCCACCAAAATTGATTTAAAATAATGAAGTTTGGTTTTTGGTTTTATAACAATGTTATCCATTTAACAGGGTGTTTTACTTCTTGCAAAGGTTATATTAAGTTTGTGTGGATGTTTGTAACACTCATCTTTAATTGTATTGATTGATTGATTCAGAATCAAAATTCAAATCGATTTAACCTTATCCGTCAGATTATTCTGTCTGTCTGGCTGTCCATGTATATTAAGCTTAAGCTACAGATTGCACTTTGTGACACATTTCTACTAACTTTTAGTGAATATGCAAAAAACTGGACGTCATCCGATTTACCAAAAACCTTTTTTTTCTGTCGAGACACACCAACGTGAAAGTTGATACGTTAAACAAACACTAGAAATGGGCATAGTAAAGTGCATGCCACGCCCATATTTCATATATACACAGATGGAATGTGTCTGACCTAAACCCTAATTTATTCTATTTTTCAAGTTATAATCACTTGAGAAATTTCGATATATAAAATGTGTGTGTATGTAGTCGCGTGCATGCGTGAATGTTCATGCATAAGCGCACAAACGGATATCCGTTAATTTGTTTGATTAAGTGCTACTGAACGGAAACTTGTAAATCTACGGTTTAATTTTTTTTAAACATTCTAAACTGCGTGTGTATGTGTGTGTACTAACGATATATCTTCCTTTCCTTTCTCTTCTCTTCATCATTTCTCTAATGGCCAACGGATATTACAGATCATTGATGAAGTTCTGAGATGAATATTTATCTGTCGAACTGACTGACTGACTGACTGACTGACTGCAAATAACAGATTTTACAAACTGCAAATTACTAAATAAATATTTCGCTTGCATACGTGATTTCTCTTCCAAATGAATAAAAAGAAGAAAGTTATACTCAAACACACACATACATATATATGCATGTATATATACAATTTATAAATTATGCACCCCACCAAGGAAGCTAGTGAGTGCTAACTTTTGCCCTTTTTTTTTTTTTTTCATTTTTTAGTATTCGTGTTTACTTGTTTACTTACTAATGCTTGATCCGTTTATAACTACGTGAAATTACTTTTGTTTATAGTTGTGTAAACATGTGTGTGGCTGTGTGTGTGTGTTTTTAATTGTTTAGTATACTCATGCATACGTATGTGCTTAAGCATTCATTGTAATATATATCTATTGGCACGTGTGGGCTGTATACTCTTCTAATTAGTTCGATGTTATTGTGGATTCACTAATGAAAAACTTAGTTGCATTTTTCTCTCATCCACATGTAATATATTCACTAAATTGTACGTGAAATGGAAAAGAGACTCTTTCTCTACGCGACTGGTTAATTCCATCAGTAAAACTATATAATTAGTAAACAAATAAGAAAGCTACATTTGGCTTAGACTAAATCTTAAATACCCTTTAAATATATATATAAGATGTGGACGTGGCAGACCGTCTTTTAGTATATACTACGCATTAGTTTACAAATTGAATTTTACGTTGAGTATGTTTTTTTGTTAATTGTGGTTGTGTTAATTATCCAACCATGCCCATTTTTGGCACATCAATGGATGGGATTACCTTAGATATGCATACAAAATTTCAAGTTCATAGGTCAATTTTTGTGGCAGTTATAAAAATTTTTGTTTATTGTGGGCGTGTTTGTTAATCGTTTACGCCCATTTTTGGCATGTTGATTAATATGTTAATTTTTAACATATGCTTTAAATTTCAATTTATTAGCTCATTTTTTGTGGTAGTTAAGTATATTTTTGTGAATTGTGGGCGTGGCTCTTGACCAATTTTTCTCATTTTTAATAAAGAGCTGTGTGAAAAAAATTTAATTTCATCTTAATATCTCGAAATATACAACTGAGGTAACGCCACAAACACACGAGCGGAAATGTCTTGATCTTGACTCAGTATTTAATGCTGATCACAAATATATGTACATTGTAGGTTGCAAAATTATTTTGGATCATCACAGTATAAATTGTTGTTAAATCTTGTTACTTTTTAGCATCCATTTTCAACACATCAATTGTTGTGAATTTTTAGTGAAAATTATGGGCGTGCTTAATTCCGTATTCATCAACATACTTACAAACGTACAGACAATCTATGTTGAATAACTATTTTTGCCAACTAATTATATTGTTATTAAATTCCCTTCAAGTGCAATTACTACACCAAAGAGATGCAGTTGAAATACCCCAAAAAAAGAAACAAAATATAGAAGCAACACCATAATGATTAACTTACGTAATGCCGCAAGGAAAACATTAAAACCAAATCAAACCAAACCAAACTGCCACATGAAACTAAACGCAGTGAAATTCAATCAATTTTTAACCAAACTTAATGAAACAAGATCAAACAAGCTAAACGCTATCGCTAAACGCAACACCGCATTAAGGAGCTTGTGAGAAGGCACACATACTAAACACAGATAAATATTGCACTGTATCCGTATATGTATATAATTCTGACTTAAATACATATATAAATGAATACAGTCAGAATACACACATATAGGTACAATATATATTCATTTCAAAGAAGAACAAAATACATACTGATCTAAATTTTAAACGTTTCTTTGCTTATATTTGTATGATATGTAGATGTAGCATTTTTGCTGTCATCGTCATACATATGCTAACATCATTATTATTATGTTGATGTTCATAACAGCAAACCTCACTATCAGAAACAAACAAACGTAAATTGTATGAAAGTAAGGTTTTTATAGAAAAACAAGTGAAACAAGGGAAAATTGTTATGGTCGATTAAGTCGAATTATTTAATACTCTAAACAACTTGAATCCAGAAATTAAGCTATAATTATATAGTTTAGATTGTATCGATAAACGTGTGATATATCATTAGATAGGAAGAGGTTCTAAAAATGGTCCAATCAGATCCAAATTTGGCACAGCCCCAATTATGAAACTAAATAACTATTCCTCATCAAATTTTGTCAAAAAATATTAAGAATTGTCATTTTTTTTTTTGCGCCATATAATTCGGTGCATTACCAATAGAGTTACTCTTTCTCTCAATACATGTCCTAGTATCAAATTTCTTTAAAATATCTCAAAATGTGCCACCTATAACTTGTAAAATATATGGACAGACAGACGAACATGTTTATATAGAGTGTCAAACGTCACCTTGTGAACGTTGCAAACGGTATAGTAAACTTAATATATACTTATATAAGGGTGGAGGGTGGAAAAACCTACTTTCAGCATAGATTTACTTGGGTTTACAAAAAGTATTTAGTTGTGCTAAACTTGCATGTATTTGCATTGGTATAAATTACATAATTCTATTTGAACGTGTATATGTGTGAGTGTGAGTGTGAGTGTGTGGTAACATGCAAGCGCAAAAGACATATTTATTTATTTATGCAAACATTCACACATTCGCACGAATATGAGAAATATAGCTGGTTGTACCTTAGTTTTCATCCAGCCCCCTCGACCCCATTTCTATTTTTTTTTTTTTTTTTATCATTATTTTTCTTTTTTTGAATGCATGTCTATTCCGTGCTTCGTTATATATGAAAGAGCAATCAAAGTTTATAATTGGCTATAAATTCCTTGTAGTCTATGTGCTCGGTGTTCTGTGCTGTGCTATCTAAAAAAGATGTTTGCCTATAGAATGAAAGGTATACCATCCATGCACTTGTCTTCTTTCAATTCATGTATTCACCTGTGTTCTGTGTTAGTAACAACAACAACAATAATAATAATAATAATAACAACAACAGTTTTCCCCAAATGGTATAATTAAGTTTATTTCATGCAACAGCTATCACAGGTTATCGTCTCTCTATGAATTCATAAGTAATTGATGCTAATTAAAAGATTTATTAAACTCACACAGCCACACGCCCACACAACTACATTTCACAAATAAAATTAGGTAAGGAAGTACAGCACAAGTCTCTATGTAGGTTTATTAAATTCATATAAAGTTATTTTGAATTATTTGCATACTGTGACCGTTATAGCTTAGAGTTACAACGGGAATGCATTTATCTAGACGAAAGCGTTTCAAACCCTACCCAAGTATAGTATTTTTAATCTCTTACCATTTGTATTCTTAATCAGAACCGAAATTTGAATCTATTTTAGTCATGTCCATCAGGGTGTCCGTCTGTTATTAAAAACGATAACAATTATTGTAAATTTTGACATATTAGCCAAAAAAAATTGTTTACATTTAATTCTTCTTGATTTAAATGATTTAAAAATTGAATATTTTTGATTAAAAGTCACGCCCTCAATCGACAAATCTTCTGCAGCCGCACAAAAGTAAACAACTCAAAATATATACAACGCGGATAGCAGACGCGCCCACAATGAATAATTAAAAAAAAAAACTTATTCGTTGCAGAATTCACCGTTAATATTAGGTGGAATGCTAAACAGAAAGAGAGAGTAATAATATATAATATCGTCCACACAATCCACAATCTGAAATATCCTCCTTGTATAAAAAATATGGTCGCGGTTAGTATTCTGACTTTGTTCTTTATAATCTATAAACACATAATAAAATGAGTGAAATGCAGCAGCAAAATCGTAGTACGTATTTAATATCTCAATTTTTATGACGACGTTCAATGTGGACACACGGACACATAGACAGCACACTAACACATGCTTCAAGAGGCACCATTAGAACCATAAAAAGTGACCGGGTGATGTGATCGTTGTAAATGTGGTTTCGGTGATCATGTAAACGATGTCCATAATTAAATGTAGTACGTTTACTATATATAGAATAAAATTCAGCTCTACATCTCAATTATTCTGAATATAATTTAAATGCAAAATTGTTATGATCTTGTTGGAAAGCTCTTTACATACTCTGTATGGTCTCGGACGTCTTCGTAGAAGTAAATCATATATATTTTTTCTATTTTCATACAACAAATTTAATTGCGATACATACACAGATACACGTGCATAAGCCATTTATAATTGAAACTATACTTGTTCAATATCACTTACTAACGCAGCCACCGCTCTGGCAACATATTAATTTTAATCTCTTAGCGTATTTGACCTCGTCTACATTTTCTACATTTTACTTTACCAATCTACAGAATGAAATTAATCTGCTCCGTATAACTGCCCCCGTTGGTCGTATATGTTGGCTATAAATTTAGTAATTTGTACCCGTTTAAATAAAATAAAATACTCATGCTGAAGAGTGAGAGAGCGAGAAGGAGAGAAGAAACGTTTGTTTTTTTTTTTTTGGGGATAATTCTGAGATTTGTGTTGTATTTGTCTTTGATAATGACTTGAAATAATTTTCCGTTCCTTGTGCAACTCCCCCAAATTGTTGTCTAAGGGGAAGTGGAAGTGGAAGTAAGAGAAGTCGTGTACACACACTATCAAGCCATTTATAGTTGATATTTTTATTAGTCTCCACAGACACCAGCATGCAGGTTTCTGTTTTTTTTTTTTCTTCTTTTAGTTTTTACGATTTTTGTAATATTTTTTTTCTTTCAATTTTTCATCATTTTCTTTTTGGTTTTGTTTTAAGTTTTTTGTAGTGCAACACCATTGTGTACAGGAAAGGAGCTTTAGTTAATCTTTGCCAATTGGTTTATATTACGCGGCTTCCGTTACATTTCACCTTCATAGCGTTGCTTGCCTGATTCAACCTTTTTTTTTTTTGCTGTACATCAGTGTTTCTTCTTCAACATTTATCGTAGTGTTGTGTGTGCATGTGTGCATGGGTATGTGTGTTATAGCAGCGTATGGTTTTGTGTCTGTGTTTGTTGTGTTTTTTTTTTTTTTTGGTGTAAACTTAAACGTGGCGGTTATCTCGTATAGAGACTTTAAGCTATGTGACTTTATGTACTCACATGCATTACACACACTCACCGTCTTACAAATTGACTGCGTGTCTCTGCCATATATTGTATGACCGTAGCATATAAATGATTTGGCTTAAATTTTATTTCACTGTTTAGTAAATTCTTTGTTCAATGTTCAATGGTGGGATGTTGTTGTTACCGTTATTGTTGTAGCTGTAGTCTACAGACTTTCCTTCTTCACATTTTCACTTTATAAACCTGAATTTGTGCACACGTACTCCGTTTAAATCTCTAATTTAGTAGAGTTAAATTGGGTGTGTGTGCGCGTATGTGTAATTTTTATAGAAGCTGAAGAAGAAATGAATGAATATTTAAGTTTTCATACAGAGTTGTAATATTTCCTTCTTTTTTTTTTTTTTTTGTTTTTTTGTATAATTTGTAAAGTTCCACTACAATATGCGCTGAAAATAGAATTGTAAAAAAATTTGTTCAAAGCATTGCAATCGTTTCCAGTTTTTCGTGCTCTCAATCTAATTGAGTTTGTCGTTCCGTTTTTTTTTTTTTTTACTTTTATTTGCCATTAAAATAACACATAATGCATAAAAAATAAATGCAAAGGCCTAGCTTTATACCCAGAAAATAATTAGGAAAATGTATTTAATCTTGAAAATCCCAAAGGGCCACATTTACACGAAATTTCTGCATCGCAGTTGTAAAAGTGTCACGAATATACGACAGACAGATGGACATGCTTAAATCGATTCGTAATCATATGTTACTCAATAATAAGTAATGATTCCACTGAATCGTTTATCTTTGATGGTGACTTGAATGAATTCAAAGAATGAAAGTATTTACCTATGAACGGTAGACATAGTTTTTACTACGATTTGAGTTATGCTTTATTTCCACTGAAAATATAGGTAAAGTATGTATGGATTATTATAAAAACTTAATTTTTGCTTTGTAATAGTCATAGAGTATTAACTATACCCACCTGTCGCCAAAATGTTGACGAGTGTTATATATACACTATTAAAAGGGATAATCAGTACATGCCATGCCCTCTATTGTGAAGTTGGTTGAGAGTATGTAACATTTGGCTTAAATTTAGTTTCCTTATTTGTTTTTGTTTTCTTGCCCAGCATCGAAACGTGTGAGTTGATTCGCCTAACACTGTTAAACACTTGGTGTATATGTGTAGAGTGTATTTAAGATGGTAGGCTGCCCAAACAGAATTTCTTTTTTTCCCGTTTTTCTAGCTAAATATCACTGATAGCTCACCATTCCGACAATTAATCTTCTCTTGTATTCCGTAGGACGTGATTTCTTACTTTCTACTAATTTTATAGAACATCAAACCTTTTCTATTTTGTTTCCTCTCAAATATCATCCAATTTTTCTTTTTCTTTTTGTTGTTTATGTGTTTACGTGAATCTTTGGCAATCAGGCATTTTAACGCAAAGTCGGTAGAATGATGAGATTACCGGAAAGAGATTAAAGTTGGAATATGTGATTATGGAAAAATGGAAAAACTAACTCAAAGGTAAAAGCACGCACATTCACACGGCACAACGTTACAATGACACAATGCTATAAATTATGTATGAAATTCGATTCGTAAAGTATAATGCAGTCACAAAAGCAGTGATGTTTTGTCATTAATACGACGGATGGATGGCGCAGCTGTAAAACTTGAACGCATAAAAGCAGTACAAGAGAGTAGTGTGGCGGATGGTACGTGCTATCAGGTTGAAACAGTTGAAAGGAAGGAAGACCGGAAGGTGGAAAGGAAGGAAAGCGGAGAAAAAGTTATGCAAAGGCATTCCAACAATCCTATAAGAGTACTATATTACAGCAGTACTAATGTATCAGATCGTAAAAAATTCCCATTTTTATCATAATTCCTACAAAAAGATTTCCCAAAACAAAAATAATAAAAATAAAAAAAAAAATTATATGCGGAATTCAAGCTGACTGAATAAGAAGTGGAGGTTGTGTGTGGAGAGAGTGGCAATAGGTTTGGAATTACAGAGTAGAAGGATGAATATTTAATCATCTCTCAGTCTGTATGACTGACTGATTGACTGACTGGTTGATTGGCAAAGGGGCAAAAGTCTTTCATGGAAATTGTCTTGCATACTATTTCGTTGTGGAAACTGCATGAATACCAAACATGTATTACGAGCAAAAATTTAGATTGCATTAAGAAGCAAAGGAAGAAAAATTTTTTTTTTTTTTTTCATTTCATTTCATTTTATTTTTTCTATCTCCTTGTCGGTTATTCCGTCCACCTCGTCGGTGTGTGTGTATGTGCATACCTCAATGCATTATCTCTTCTTCTTCTATATATTAGTCTGTTGACATAACAATGCTTGAGGAGGGAGTCTGTTATTAGAATTTATAACAAATTGTGCTGAATTTATTATCTAAAATTTTAACTTTTCCAATGAATCTGTTTGCAAAGACTTATATAATTACTTATACACCAAACTCTTCATATACACGATTAACGGGTTGTTTGGAAATTCGTGTAAAGAAGGAAAATATTAAATTACTTTAAGATAAGATTTATATATATATATATATATATAAATGGTGGGCGTGGCATATATTTGATTTGAGTATGAAGTTACTTTACAGTCTAGTAACTGCACGATTTTGAATTGTTCCACATCGGTCATGCGCTACGCCCACAATATATTAAAATCTATTTATGTGGCACAAAAATTTAGCTATAATGTTAAAAATCGGTGGACATATTTATCCATTCAATTATGTGCTAAAAATTTACAAATAATCTTACTCAGCGTAAAACTCGTAGTATATATGTAGATGTGGAGGGTATTTATTTAGATCTGATCTAAAAACTAAACTTAGTTTTCTTACTCAATATTTGAATTTTGCCATTTTGAGTGTACTCACTGTAGAAAGACACCCAGATGGACAGACGGACATGACTAGATCGTTTGAGATTTTAATTTTTTGTTATACTTGGCAAAGTTTCTGGCATCTCTTTTTGAGTATTCTTAACAGATTATAAATTTTTTTTTCATAAATCATTTCAATTGGAATTCATTTAAAAATATGATAATGATATAAATGAAGATCATAAAAAGTCACATATGCTTAAGTGATATGTTTAAGAGTACTGTTATATATTTTCAACAACATAAGCACAAAATTAGACCATCACTGGTATCATTACAGTTATTATCATCGTCAAATATTCCGTTAATTAAACATATCTTCGAAACTAGAAACTAACTCTACGTACGAACATATTCTCTCTTCTGTTCATTACATTCGAATTGATATTTCCTGGGCAAGGCACTTGATTTCATGCTATGAAAGGAAATCCTGTTGATATCCAACCCAAAACAAAATTTATATTGTTGCTTTTGTTTTGTAAAAGTAACTTTTCAGTTGAGTGTAAGGTCATGTGTATGGATTTTGTGTGTGTGTGTATGTGTGTGTGTGTTGTAGTGACATTAGATGAGTCACAGACTACGTTGGGTACGTCAAGGATGCTAGATTACATTTAATAATCTTTAGATTTGGCTTGTGTTGCAGTTGAATTGCCAAGAATTCTGAAAAATTATGTCTATAAAGTTGAGTGTACGTACGTCCTTGTAAAAGTGAACGGATTTCATAAACTAAGCTGCTTATGATTGTTAACAAATTTTGAACACTAATGAGCGGAACATTTTAAGTAAGACTAATGATTATATACATACATTTATTTTATATAATAATATACTGCAATAACAATATGTTATTCTATACAAATTGTTGGCACTGAGTATGGTGTGTTGTTGGAAAGTAAATTTCCTCAGTCCCTCGAATTTACTTTTTAATGAAACCAATTTCTGTCCGATGTTGGTATTTCGATGATAAATTTCAAGCTAAATATCTAACCAGTTATCATTAAGTTTAAGTTTCTTAATCTATAAATCAATCAAATATTGTTTATAAAACTTGAGAGCAAAACTTCAGCATTTATGTCACCAAGTACTGTACAACACTCAGTTCAATAATTTATTAACCATTGACCGTTATTTATAGTAAACATGAAATTTTCATACTATCATTACATTAGTACGTAGACATACAAATGAAAGTGTTTGTTTTTTTTTTTTTTTCTCATTGACGTCCATTAATGCGTAGGCATACAAATGAAAAGTAAATAAGAATTGATATTTTGTATAAAACTAAAATAAAACAAGAAAAAACAACTGTTTTTGACTTGAGCCAAATTTTAAATACCCTCCACATATATATATATATATATATATATATATACAAAAAATGGGCGGGGCACGTATTATATGAAGCCCCTTTAATTCAACATATATGACGTATCAACTAACACACCGAATTCTGTACAAAAAAAAGAAATGTTTCTTTATAAATTGTAGGCGTGGCTACAACATACATACAACTTCGTCCATTTTTAATACATCGCTGGATATAAATATCGAATTTCAATTTTCCAGCTTAATTTATGTGTTTGGTAGTAAAATTTTTTGTCAATTGTAGGCGTGGCCCACCCCGCCCATTTTTTCACATTAAGGGATTGGTTAATTGTATGTTCCAAATTTCAACTTGACAGCTCAATTTTTGTAATAGATAAATAGATTTTTGTTGATTGTGGGCGTGGCTCTAAAACAATTTTACCTAACTTAACAATCTGCGTACAACTAAATGTCAGAAATGCCAAAATTTGAATATGCCAGTAACAAACAGATACACGGACGGACAGGTATAGATCAAGTCAGATTTCATTAATGATCAGGAATTCGTATACATCATACTTGTAAAATCTAAAAATCTTCTACTACTTGCATATGAAATGACAAATTTAATATACCGTATACCATACATATGTGGAGGGTTTAATAAATTACTCTCTTGATAGCAATAACAGGCGTTGAAATACCATTTCATATATATTTATACAGTACATTAATACTCATAGCATAACACATGCCAAGAATGCATTTAACCAACCAAAGAGTGTAATGTACATATGTTTGCAATTTAAAACAATTTAATATTTAAAAAGTCCGTAAACTCACACGTAGCGAACGAGCACATATTTCAATACAAAAATTATACTTTGATGGGCCTGATCATATAAGTAATATTGATTACTAACTTAAGTTTATGATTTAAAAAAACATCAGACATAAAATATTGCGTCAAATGAGTTTTTTTTTTTTTTGTAAATAATGGGCGTATTTCCACCCATTATTGGCACATCGATTAATGGGCTAATTATAAATTTGTGTAGAACAAATTTCATCTTTAAAGCCCAATTTTTTTTTTTTTACCAATAGAAAGATTTTTATAAATTGTGGGCGTGGCATATACATTCAATTTAAAAAGAAATCCTTTTGAATATCTCAAAATTTACAACTGTAAGCGATGCAACAACAGACGGACACAGCATCGCCTGAGATCGCCTTTTGAGCGTTGCAAAAAGAACAACAAACTTAGTATATATATAGTTCTATAGTATAGAACGGGATATCAGCTAGCACGTGTGAGTCATTCATTCATTTTTAGTTACTTTATTCCAACAGAATACGTGCATTTGTAAGCAAATTTTTTTTTTTTTTTTTGGTGAAGAAAGAAAGGAAATATTTTCCGTATGAGAGAGGGAGGAGTCACATTTCAGAAACTCTGTTGTTGGCTATGAAGGCATCTTTGTTCCTTTTTTTCTTGTTCCTTTCATTCTAATTCAATATTAGAGAAATTCTTTGCATTTTATCAGGAGACAAATTGAAATAGTTTTTGAACCCATTTTCACATCTCATTGCATCTCGTATACTATACAAATATACAGAAACAAATTATTCTGACAAATATTCATGTTCGAATAGTGTTTGTATGTATACTTGGCGACATTCACTCCAGTTGCCTCTGGCTGCATTATGTTCCTTCTTCATCACCCTTCTTGTGAACATCGGGCAAATACAGTGAACACCTTAAAAAAATGTTGATGAATTTATTAGAAATATTCTATAAGTAAGAATTTGCATAAAAATGCGAAAGATAACAACAATAATAACAACAACAACAATTTGGCTTCATAATAAAGAAATTTCAGTTCATTTTTGCAGCATCATTGGGTTTGCATGAATTTGTGGTGTCATGTTATTGTGCGGTTTAGTGTTTCAAAATTGTACTCTTACTTGCTCACTGTACCTGCTTTATCATTCGCTAAATTTGTTCCTTCTCAATAGCATTCCGTCATTATCTTTCTCATACACTTCACCCGTTAACATGCTTACAAATACATTCTCAAGTTATTTGATCCCCTTTATATTACGCGAGGTACGCGAGGTATACAAAGATTGTGTGTGTGTATGTTATTTCAGGAACCTAAAAAAAAGCTTCAAGCAAACGAATATCATCATTTTAGTCAGACTAACTAAAACAAGCCACGCCCATATTTTACAAAATCTCCTTCTAGCCATTTATCTACCGAAACTGAGTGATATGGTATAAGAAACACGCCCCTTTTAATTATTTTTTTCTGTTTTTTCTTACTATTTGAATAGTTACTGTGGTCGTGGCAAATACATAATTACACCCTGTAACAATGCAAGTAATACACATCAACTCAGATTCTGTTCAAAACAAGGTTTTTTATAAATTGTGGGTGTGTCCCTAATTCAACCATGCCCATATTTATGTTAGTATAACCATGGATGCCCTATGTATAAAAAGTGTCTCAAATTTCAACTCCATAGGTACAATTTTGTTGATTGTGGGCGTGGCACTATCATGATCGATTTTACCCAATTTGAAAACTTACATACGGACACTAGAAATACTCAAAATTTACGACTGTTTCGTGACAAATAAATAGATTTTTATCAATTGCGGGCATGGTTCTTGACCAGTTTCGTTCAATAGCATTCTGAATGCAGGCATAAGGATATGTAAAAGTGATAACTATAATCAGACACACGGATGTGTAGATTATCAGAATTTTTGATGCTGATCAAGAATATATATACTTTGTAGGCCCTCTTTTGGGTGTCACAAATGGAATGACAAACTGAATATATCTAATGTGAAGGGTATAAAAGTGTTTTCCAAGTTAGTGGAAAGGGCCCAGCCATCACATGATATACATGTGACTCTACCACGTGTTAACAACATATGTTACCCGTTGCGTATGTATATAAATACCGTTCATAGCTTTTAAACATGCATACAGGAGTAAGTGTAAGTGTATGTGTATGTTTGCAAGTGTGATAATACAATATTTTGTCATTTTTATATGTTTTCCATGTTGATCTACCCAAAAAAGGGAAAAGAGACTACAATAACAAAAATGAAAAAAAAGGACAGTCCACGAAACCTTCTACATACACACATATAACACATATAACACAAAGCTAAAAAAACAAAAAATTTGTTGCTATTGTTGCAATTGGTACCAATGAAACGTGTAGAACACAACACCAACACCAACAATAATGCACGAGAGAAAGAAGCATTTTTATGCTTCGATAGAAAACTATTTTATATTAAAAATACCTCATCCACAATATTCAAGCATACACACACACACAAAACACACAAACACATGCACACATAGATAAGCATTAATCTAAACTAATGCCAATATCGCTGGCATTCTTATGCACATGCACAGGCGTGTGCATGTGTGTGTATGCTCGTATTGTACTCAAGTGATACAAAGCACGTAGCAAGTGTCAATTGATATTGTCGTGTTAAAAATTTCAATTATTTCTCTTCTCGGTTGTTAGCATTTTAGACATGTAAGGCATACGACCGAACCCATGTGAACTTTAGCGTTAACTTATATTGTATAACGTGGACATGACGTATTTTATACTCAGTTATCAAATAAAGGCCTTGCTGCGAAAATACATTGACAAGATTATTTTGTATGTGGAGGTGTTGCCGGTTTTACTTAACTGCTGGATATTTTTCTTCTTTTTCATTTATAGTTTATGCAACATGGTATTATGAAGATTATTTATCGCTCAAATCAAAACGAATACCAACATTTTGCATAACATACATAACTATTGGCCCAGACAGAGGCAACACTGTGTGGTGCTTACCTCAGCTAGAGTTGTTGAGTTATGCTGATGTTGCTATTATTGCTGGTTCTCGGTTTTTAACAACAAATTTTAATAATCTCTATGACATTGATTGATAGCCATGGTGATAAAGCAAGCTCCGGTGAAGAATTATACGCAATTTTATTGCTCTGGTCTGGTCCATACTAATATGCCCAGGGGAGTATACTAAGTTTATCATTCCGCTGTCAACAGCCAGAAGGAAGCGTCGGAGATGGTACAAAGGATATATATTCTTGATCAGATTCAACAACTGAGTATGTTCATGTGCTTGTCTGTCTGTCTATTGTTGTCCCTCTCACCGTCGTAAATTTTAGGATTTTGAGCTGAAGTTTAGTTCAGATACTTTTAGTTTCTGCACGCAGAGCGATATTTAAATTGGGCAAAAATGGTCAAAAGCCACACCCATAATCGATAAAAATTTAAATTACAATTTACAAAAAACCATACTCAGTGTAAAACTCAACCGCAAGCCAATCGCAATTCATAAACTATTAAGGGACGTAATCATATACCTTCCACGCTCACCATTTCTATGCACATGTGGAGGGTATTTCAGATTTAGTCTAAGCCATACTTAGTTTTTTTATTTGTTTTTTTTTTTTTAATATTTCATACATGCTGAAATGTGCATAAAATTCTAGAAAAGTAAAGACGTGTTTGCGTGTTGGCCACGTACGGTCAGTATGTGTGGAATATCTTTACTATTCTGACAATTTTTCCAGCCTACACTCCTTGTGGTACAATGTACATATGTATAATAAATTTGTTTTTGTGTTTGTTTGCCTTTCCACCTATTAAATCTGAAACGGTTTAATGATGTCCATATGACAAAGGCGTCTGTTCATTTGCGTTAAAACGAAAAAAATTCAATTAATTAACTGAAATTACGTACATTCTTAGTCCATGTCATTAGGTTGTTTTTTAAATAGAGTCATATGTATCAAATTCCACGCCCACAATCTACCTATCAGTCAGGAAAATTTAACCATAAAAATTAAATTTCTATAAACAAAAAATTTCACGCCTTGTCTGCACAAAATTTCACGCCCTTCAACAGGCTCGCCTTTAAGGTTTCAAAAGGCTCCCATTGTTATCCATTCAAATCATATTTTGTACCAAAAATTTATGCATGCGACCCTCGTCATTTCAATGCAAGATGTTCAAAGTATTTATAAGCGAAGTTTTCATATCAAATCATAATGAAAAAGAAGAGAGAGAATAATTGCATTAAAAATGAAGGCTAGTGCGATGACTTTATACACAATTTAAGAAACAAATTACAGCGTAACTACCAGCCCCAAGCATTTCAATGAATCCTATTAATGTTGCACCAGTATAATATAATCTTGATTTCACTGTTTTACACAAGGGAAGACTATTGTCAATGACCATTTTTTTTCTGATTTCTGTGACAGTTGTAGAAAAAGAAAAAATTTAATAATATCATAGAAAAATCATTGTTTTTTTTCGAAAAAAAAAAAAAAAACTTATGACCATAAATTCCTCAAGCGAATAAATGGAGTACAATCATAATAATTTTTTTTTTCTTCTCCTTTATAAATTTTCGCTTATTTTTGAAGGAAGCAAAGATCACAGCACCCAATACAAACTTTCGCCAAGTGCTAAAATAGAGAGAATTTTTTATCACAATTGAATTTCATTCAGTTTTTTCTAAAAGGACTGAAGGATAGACGTTTCTATATAAACATTTGATATGACTAAAATCATGCTTTAATAAGTACATACATCCTCCGGCCAAAATGAGAATCAATTTTGTATATATTATACAACACACTTGACAACATTGGTTTTTAATAATATGAAATTACAAAAATTCCTTAACCGCTTTGGTATGCATGAATGAATGCATCAGGGTGACTTGTTAGCCTCTTCTCTTTTATAACAAAGAATTCGAACGAGTTAGTGTTGTTTAACTTTTAACAAACAAATATAAAATAAGGATATTTTAAATATTTGCAAATACAAAAAAGGGGCGTGGTCTTTTTGGCCGAAGCCAAATTAGTTTTCTTACTTTTTTTTGTAAATTGTGAGTGCCTGCATTAACCCACATCGATGGATACGCTAATTGACAAAAATGTGTACGTGAACCACATTTTAACTTTATAGGTACATTTTTATACCAACGATAGATGTTTATCCATTGTGGGCGTAGCACTTGGACAATTTTGCCCAATTTAAACTAACATACAGATACTAGAAATCTTTTTACTATAGTTTCAGTTTCATAACTCAAAACTTACAGCTGTAAGTATCTCAAAAAGAGGCAGACTTACGGATGAACCTGTATAGATCAGCTCAGATTTCGATGATAATCAATAATGTGCATACGTTGTAGAGTCTGCCATGCCAACATCTACAAAGATTACTTTTGCTTGATTTACTAAAATGTCTACATGGGAAAATGAAATTAATTTGAAATTCAGGCTATAATAATGTATTTTTATATATTAAAATGAATGGCAAAGCAACTCATGCTTTATATGTGTCCAATGTGTTTGATCAATTTGTTTAATTTTTATACCCTCCACTACAACGTTGGAGTATAACTCAGATTGTTAAAGCATTTGTGACACTTATATACATTTTATAAAATATCAAGTTAATATAGAGTAATGTGTCTATTTATCTGTCTCTCCGAACAATACTAGCCACAACTGAACAGATATAATATAAAACTAATGCTAATTAAGAACATATAAATATATATCTTATAGCTTCTATAAAGTTCTTAAAGTCCTATAAAGCGCTGCAAATATTGGAACAAAATCACAGTACACCGCGTCCCTAACATGATGCACATAATAAAAACCAATTAAGAAAACTAAATTTTTAAATACCCCCGCATCTGTATATAAATAGTGGGCGTGGCAGGTACGTAATTATGTCTTTTAATCGTCTATGTATTACGTATCAGCTTGCAAGTCTAAGTTTTTCTGCTAAGTACGGTTTTTTGTAAATTTTGGGCGTGTCTGTTAAACGATCATGCTCCTTTTAGGAACATCGATGGATAGAAAAATTATAAATATGTATACCAAATTTCAACTTTATAGCTTCATTTTTGTGGTAAATTAAAAGATTTTTATAGATTGTGGGCGTGGCTTTTGAACGATTTTTCCTAATATCTATCTGTGTCAAAAATTAGACATTTTGTACAAAATTTCAGATTAATATCTCAAAATTTATGAACGTGAGAGTGCTAGCAACTGACAGACACACAGACGGTCATGTCTAAATCGATTCAGGATCTCTGACGACTCCTTCTGGGTGTTGCAAATGGAGTGGCGAACTTAGTATATCTTTCCCCATTTTATGTGAAGGGTATAAAAGAAGGAGAAAGAAAGAAAATAATGCTAACAAGAAAATAATTTGATTATAGTAAAGCTGCACACAAGCTCATCAG
Source organism: Crataerina pallida (assembly GCA_949710015.1). Classification (NCBI taxonomy): domain Eukaryota; kingdom Metazoa; phylum Arthropoda; class Insecta; order Diptera; family Hippoboscidae; genus Crataerina; species Crataerina pallida. The sequence goes on along the minus strand of OX453289.1, from coordinate 33,701,679 downwards.
CCCGTTGGCTCTACCAATCAGCCAAATAAACCGAGAAACGTTCAAATAGATGAAACTGATTAAATCAACTCTCAAAGTAATTCGTGCCTGTGGGTACAATATGCATATGAAACCCAGGTATAGTACGCTATACATAAGCTCCTCATTGTGTGATTGTGTGTTCCATACAGTATATATATATACATTTATATATTAAGTTTATCTCAACTGCTATGTTATACAAGTTTGCTAACAATTTTTTTCTGCTTTTTTCTTTTTCATTCTGCCTTATGTGTGTATGAAAGTACAAAAGAAATAATAGCAGAGAATACAAGAGAGATAGATTAGTGAGATTTGGCCAAGGATGAAGCCCGGCAGTGCACAAATGCAAGACGAAGAGAAAAAGTATTTATATACCCGTAACATAGAAAAAATAGTAACCAACACAATTTACCTGCATAATGACTTTTCTTTGGGAAAAAAACCACAATTACTCGTACTATCTGTAACAATAAAAACTGATTAAAACTTTCTGCAGTAGTGCTAAGTAATGCAAACATATCTCCTAGCAAAAATGTTATATAACAAAAGCAAATATCAGTATAGTCAATGTATAATAGTGTGGTTATGCCGCAATAAATACCATATCGGCGTTACCCAATCACAAATTAAAGGCGCCAAAGCGATTTGCTAAAGAAAAGAAAAGTTCCGAGATTGTTGCACTCTCTCTCTGCTGAATTTTAGCTGCTTTTGAATTATTTACTAATTAAGAACTGCGCAGTACATAGTGGATAGTTACTTGGCCACATTTCGCAGTATTTCGTCCCGATTTATCGAAGGAAAACTCCGTCGGCAGCTCGAAGTTTTGAAGGTTGGATTATATATCTGATAAGTCTTTGACGATATACTACCCTCTATTCCTTGACCACATTTTGCAGTTGTTTCAACTGATTTAACAAAAGAAAAGGCCGTCAGCAGCTTGAAGTTCAAACATTGGCGGTGACGATAAAGATATAAAAAATATGTTGCTTTGGATTATTTACTAATCAAGACCTGCGTAGCTCTTGACGATCTACCATCTATCCTAACTACATTCCGTAGTTTCTTGCCCTGTTTGACCAAAGGTAAAAGCCGTCACCATCTTAAAGTTTTGATATTTGACCTGCGGTATTGAAAAAAATACCTTGGAAATCTTTGATATCCTAAACTTTTAAAAATTTCTCATTCATCTAGTATTAAATAAAAAGGAACAAATGAAATTATAAAAAAATTATTGTACAAAAATCTTGCATTCTTTGAGTGAAAATACATTCGGAAACACTGTATTATGCAATATATTCACTCATCCATTAATTCTACAGACATATGTACTCACAAAAAGATTATAGTTTGTATGGAATGTAAAAAAAAGAAACATATCTTAAATTTAAATGAACTTGTAACGAATCTTGAATACCTTTCACGCTTAGCCATTTATTAGAACACCAATACGAGGTGGACATTTTTAACATATAAAATTAAAAAGAAATACCCTTTACCTTATTCCCCATGGTGGGCGTGACATATACCTGATTACGCCCTAAATTATTGTATATATTATCCAAATGTGGCTTTTTATAAATTGTGCGGATGTTTCTTTTACGATCACGCCCATTTTATCGATATGGAAAAAAGGAAAGGCTAAATATGATTATGTACACATATTCAAAGCTCAGTTTATGAGCTTGATATATATAGATTTTTAGCAATTGTGGGCATGACTCTAAAATAATTTAGCCCAATTCCAAACCGACTTAAATTCTTAGATGCTGATCCTGAATATATGTAATATACTTTATAGGGTTTTTGAGGCCTCCTTTTAGGTATTGCAAAACGAAAAACAAACTTAGTATACCCCACAACACCATCATCTATTTAGTAATACAGGGTATGCAAAACTAACCAAAGAGTTTTAGTTATACCAATTCTAGTAAGAATGAGAAAAAACCAAGTGAACACTTAGTTAAATGATAATAGACACTTTCTTTCATATGTTGAAAATCGTTACCTTCGATCACATTTTTAGTTATTGTAATGACAAGTTTTCAAATTTTTGCAATGTTTTTTCTTCATTATAATCCTTAATAATCGCGCTTATTAAACACAAACAAACATCATATTATAATCATTGTTAGTTTAGTAAAATATAAGAAAGTTTCTTTAAGAAATGTTTTAAAAAAAATTCCTCTTCTAATTGACACCTCAATGTTAAAGAAAAATTTACTATACTTCATAAAAGACTTATTTAATTAAAATTTCAAAAATATATAAAACCTGCCACTTTTCTTTCATTAAAAAATAAAAATTATTTCATTGCAAGACGATCACATTTCAAAAAAAAACTTATAGTATGATATATAGTACTTTTGTGTAAAGAAAAATTGGTTTCATCATAGTGTAAATAACATAAATGAACATTTAGACATGGACACCTATTATTCGACAACGATGGATGGAATAACTATAAATATGTGTACCAAATTTTAAGTTCAAAGGTCAATTTTTGTAGCAGATAAATAGACTTTTGTCGATTGTGGGTGTAGCTCTAGACCAATTTTGCCCATTTTAAATAGCGATCTGCGCGCAAAAACTAAAAGTGTCAACAGACGGACATATATGACTAGATCGACTCAATTTTTGATGCTGAATAAGAATGTATATACTTTATAGGTTGTCTAACACCTCCTTCTGGGTGTTGCAAACAGAATGACAGAATTAAGAATACCCTTCCCATTTTACGTAGAGGATTTAAATATGCTTACATTGCATGAATGCCAATTATAAAGATTTTTCTTTTTATATATAAACAATATTAGTGAATATTCAAGATTTGATATAAACCAAACAAATAAAATCCTTTCTTTTTTTTTTCTTTTTTTATTTATTTTGAAACAATATTTTATTCAAATGGCTATTAAAATGTTTAATTTCTTTACATACAGCTATAAATAAGCACGTATACATGACGTATCTATATCTGCCTGTACGTACGATACGTAACAGCTACAAATCAAATGAAGTCATTGTGTGTAACGTTTTGTGTAAAACGACTTTGATGATATATTATATGAACTGCAACAATTTAAGCTTATCCATTTAATATTTTACAATATGCAATATTTTTATAAAAACAGAAACAGCAACAACAATAACAATAATAACAACATCAAAAACAGCAATTTTTGCATATACATAAAAATTTATGAGATTTTAAGTGTCACATTTTTTTAAATGCCCATAACTCACATAAATTCATTAGAGACTGAACAGCAGACGTATCAACAGACGAAAACAGAAATCACACCATTGTATGATTTACAATATTTTCTAGTTGTTATATAAATAACTAAAAATAAAACGTACATACCACCAATCTTTTACACTTAAATGTGTATGAATTTTTGAAATGTATGAAGTATTGAAAAAACCCTGAGCTGGCCAAGGGGTATAGTAATGAAATTTCTATACCTTTGACAATTATTCGCAATGTATGCTTCAAGTGTAATAAATGTATTTATTTATTAGTTTTAAGTCTACTTTCATTTCCGTTTGCAACTCGCAATCTCGGAAACCCTACAAAGTATATATGTACTTAATCAGCATTAAAAACTAAGTCGATCTAGCCATGTCCGCCCGTGTGTCTGTCTATTGTTGGAACTTCAATACTACATGTAATCCAAGACATGAACTAAAAATGTCTTTTAGTTCTCTGCACCATAAAGGTTTGGCCTGCTCTGCTGTCGGGGGCAAGCATATAAGTTTACATAAATAAAAATTCAAAAATAATAATTCAGAGATTTCATTTTCACCTATTTTTTTGTTTTTCTTTCTTTCTTTTACAGATTCAATATATATGTAAAAATACTTGTAAAATATTTTAACAATAAGCACATTTAAATGCATAAGAATGCGTAGATAGAAATGTACACATACATGTTTACTTATATGCGAATGAAATCTGTGCGATTGCATTATATTGTATATAGTGCCATAAAACTAAATTATTGCAATGGTGATTATTCATTTTTTATTACGTTTTCTATATATGTATGTATATTAATAAGTGAAAATGTTGTCGTCTATCAAGCCCAAACACTTGACACCCTACACCACTTAGTTTCTCAAATTATGCTACAATTTTGTTTAGTTGTGTCGCGCGGTATTTCCAGATAAGTCTCTTGGTGAAATATCATTATATATGGCACTACTACTTATTTGATTAATTAACTATTTCTTGCCAAATTTTGCCAAAAAATATTAGTAATTGTACTTTCTTCGCCATATAGAGGTTTCTATTATAAGGGGGCTCCATATGGGGAGGAGTTCCAAAAATGGTCCGATTCTGTTCATATTCAAAAAGCTTCCTTTTTAATCCAAGACATTAACCAAAATTTATCGAAATAGCTCAAAAAAATATGACATGTAGCTTAATAACAAATTTTCATGGACAGATATTCATCAATTCAGATATTGAATCAAGCTCAAATTTGGTCTCAGAAATCGTTTTCCTAAATAAAAAGTAATGTTTTATTAACACACTCAACTCAGTTCTTTTCATGTTTACAAAATAATTGAAGGTTGGTAATCAGATACCTGCCACGCCCAATGATTGTATAGAAGAGATGAATGGCATTTAAGACTTGGCTTTAACCAAATTTAGTTGCCTTACTTGTTATTATGAATATAAATATATATGTATGTATTTATGTATATATGAATGTATCGAAATCACTTCATTTTTATATGGATTCTGTAAAAATGCTTGTTAAAGTAAATCATTGTATTGTAAAGTAAATTAATAAGAAAATATTGAATGCATAATTTTTATTTGACAACAACAACTACTAATAATACAACTACAATATATGTAATGTAATAACATAATAAAATAATAATAAATAATTCAATTTCTATTCTGGGTTTGTGGGAAAAGAAAAAACAAAAATCAGGTTAAATAAGTAAAGAGAGTAAATTTGGCTTAGACCACATCTTAAACACTCTCCATATCTATATATATAAAAGTTGGGCATGGCAGGTACATGAGTACGCCCTCTAATAGTGTATGTATTAGGCAAGTCGTTTGCAAGTCCACTTTTGCGCTGAGTATAGTTTTTTGTAAATTTCGGGCATGTATGTTATGAGACCACGCCAAAGTTTTGGCAAATCGGTTAATAATAACATTATAAATATATATACACTTTCATAGCTCAATTTTTGTGATAAATAGATATTTGTCAATTGTGTTCGTGGCTCTTGGCCGATTTAGCAAATTTTAAATATCGTTCTGCGTGCAGAAAGTAGAAACTAACTTTTAAGTTGATATCTCAAAATTAAGGACAGTGAGAAATACAACAACAAATGAACATATACGGACATGCGGACATACACATTTAGATCGATTGAGTTTTTAATGATGATAGGGAATATATATACTTGGACCAATTATGCTTAGTATCTTATGCGGAGATAATAATAAAAAATTGTAAAATATAATAATCAACAACCAAGCATCTATCCCCTGTATTGCGATAAGAGAAACAAAAAATTTTAATCATTCAACTCAAACCTCAAATACCCACCATTAGCCATCACAATGTAACCAGTATGATGAAGTGATGATGAAGTGGTCTTACTTTAAATGGCTTCAAATTGTTTCATAGTCAAAGTGGGCTAGACTAATTTAAACTATTTTTCGCTTTATTCTAAAGTTTCTAAACCTTCTTAATCTTCTTTAATCTGTTATTTGTATTATGTAAAGTCACTGACGTTTTAACAAAACCAACATACTCGTATAGTTAGTAGTTTGGTTGGTTGGTTGATAAAATAACAACACTGTACAAAGCTATAATAATACAATTTAATAATGATAAAAATTCTCATAACAAAAATAAAGTTAAGGATATCCAATGAATAGAATAGAGAACGAAAGATAGAAAGAGAGAGAAATAATATCACATTAGTTGCATTGTACGTTAAATTCTAATAACTTTAGGAATGATTGTAATTAATGCAGTTAAGTTTGTAAAAGAGATGGAAATTCTTTTGTTTTGTTCGAAGTACTTTGCATCTCATTCATTCTACGTACAATGTACGTTTTATTATTGCTTCAAACTTTCATAATCAGCACAAAAAATTGGAGAATACAAACAAATGAAAACATAACAAGTAAAATATCGATAATTTATGGAAAATGAGTGATAATGACGCTTTCATGATTGTGGGCGTGATTTTTATACACTGCACCATTTTATGACAACTGATCTATTAAGTTTGTAACTCCTAAATGGCAAATTCCACACCCACCTTCAATTATATCGATTGATTTAGTATAAATCTGAATCGATTTAACCACGTCCGTCTGCCCACTTGTCTACTTATGTAAATTTGTGATTAAGCTACAGGTCCTATTTTTTTGAGATATTTCAATGATATTTGGTACAAGGACATGTTTTGGCTCAAAGAGGAACTTTATTGAAAATTAACAGAATCGAACCTTTTTTGGAATCCTTTTCCATATAATGATATTTTACGACAACACTTACTTATGAAACTGAACTAATTGTAGCATAATTTATTGATTTATTGTTGTTTGAATTTGTTTTTATGATATATGATATTATTCTAATCATGGAGCATTTTATATAAATCTTAACCCAAACAAAAGCTTATTCGCATAAAAGCATTGCAGTCATATTACAATAGTATGTACCTTAGACGTCATGTAGGTATGTACAATATATAGAGAGTGCAAATCCACAAGGTCCGTACACATGGCTTCCACTCTGTAAAAACAACGTTAAAGCTTCTCATTATAAGCGGTTGTTTTAATAAAAGCTTAGTGCATAATACAACAGTTATGTAATAATAATAATAATATGAATTCCTTGTTCCCCAGTTGTTTACTCTTCTACTTTTTTTTTATACCCTGAATTGTTTTTCCTTCTTTTTGGTTTTTTGTGTTATTTTTTCATCTACGAATATGAATATGAAACTATGAACGTTGAAGAATACAATGAACATAATAATAGTTGTTGTCGTACGCCATATGCAATATTACATGTAGTAGTGACATCATTATTTTTGCTATGAAAGGTGGGAAAGAGAATAAAATCTAAAGAGAGATTGGCTGAGAGTACCGCTTAAATTAATTACAAAAGTTCCATTATTTTTATATGCTTCATATTATAGTAGATAAGACACAATTGCACTACGACCATAGCTTGTTCATTTACTGAGGACCTACCAATATAGGAAATAGTAGCTTTTTTTTACGATTTTATACTCCATTCTTCTTTAGGGTACAAAGCAAAACCAAATATGTTGTATTGAAATTTTTGCTTCAAACTATAATTTTAAAAATAGGCGAAATTAAAAGATAGTTACGCCTACATTTGAGAAATATCTCTAAAATAGTGCCAGAAAACCACAAGTTTTCTAAACATAATAACCCTTACTTCATCCCTGAATGTGTTGAATGTAGCAGGGGTCGAAGTCGGAGTATTAATGCCCGGTGACCGGAGGGTGCTCGAATCGGGAAGGGAAGCTGAATTAAATAGCCGACTGAATACGATGGTGATGAAATTGACAATCAACAAATGAAGTATTTTATGGTGTTGCATATGTTCCGCTTTCTGGACTCGACTTACTAAGTCTCAATCGATCTTCGCGGTCGAAGTCCTTAACCATAAAAGATTTTTGTCAATTAAAGAAGTTGAACAAATTTTGTGATTTTTAATAGGTACCTACCTAAAAGGATTAAAAATATACATTATTTGTAATGATATGAATGAGTTTGAAATGCAATCCTCTTACCACGAAATAATTAATAATATTTTTTGGTGTAAGAAATGCAACAAGTTTTATATCTTTTTGAAATCTTGATTAAATATGCCATTTTTGTAATATCCTTTTGAGTGTAGCGTAATACATCTTTCTTTACAATATTTTGGGTATGCTGTCGTTAGTGTGGATATTGTCACTAGTGAAACATTAAACAATTCAGCTGTTTTCGTCACAGATGCTCCCGCTAACGAAGCACCAACGATTTGCTTTATTTCGAAGTGTGAGGAATCACACTTTACCCGGAAGCAGTGTTGTCATGTAACAAGGTGTAGTATATTGCATAGGGTTCATATTATTTTGTTTATCCTTTGTATATGAAAGAAAATTGATACATGTGATATGCCCTAACAGGATAAAAACGCAATAGTTAGATAAGTAAGATCATATATGATTACTTACCGCACCCACTTGTTACATGTAAATGTGATTTAAGATATAAAATGATCCTAAATTTAAACGTAGATAAATATATTAAATCGAGTATAATATGTATCTAAAATTTTACGTTAATAATAAGATTAAAATTAACAATAATTTTCATCTACAAGATAAATGAATTAGTTAAGAGAGATAAATAACTTATATATCTGCCACATATATATTCATCTCATATTAAATATTTATTTTACTTAATAAAATAATTTCATTCTAATACAAAATATTTACAAACAATGATTAATTTTATGGCAGCCTTTATGCACTTGGCTTGGGTTTAGGGAATAAATCACCACTTCATTTATTATATAGTATATAATGCACATTCAATTGTTTTGTTAACTAAACCGAGTAAGTCCACTTGGTGCTTTTGTGTTTTTATGTACTTTAGGTTAACCACAAAGTACTGCAAGACTTGACAACAAATACTGAAATTCTATTGTGTGGATATAATATCGCATATGGTGGCATGGTGGTTGGGTGCCTGGTAAGGGGTGAATATTTAGGCGGTTGCATGGTATAGGTAAATTACATAACTTTAAAATGAAACGTATTTTATTTTCATGTTGGAGAAAATTACGAAAAACTACAAACAAGTGTTCAAGGGAATAAAGAATAAAATCATAAACACATTCCACACACCAAACAGAGGCGTCCGTCCACGTTCCCATCTCTTCCAAATATGAAGTGTACACTTATTATTATATTATATTGCCTGTGAGAGCTAGCTAGCCATGAGCCAAATATGTTTTGAAATTGTTCATTCGTTCAGCTACAATATAAACCGTTATTCAACTGAACAACTGTGTGACTTAATATTTAGTTTAGTTTTTGTTTTGAAAGACGCCTCTGTTGAATGGTTGCCGTGGTTGTTGTGGGTTGTTACAGAACATGTGTTGGGGCGTTGGCAACGAATGAGAACAACAAATACAAGTAAAATACATAAAGCGGATTAAATCGTGAGTAAAACGGAAGTAACAACAAAATCTGGTGTATAAAAACAAAAAACTAAAAAAAAAAGAAAATAATATAAATAACGTATAACATAACAACTAATACGCATACATACACACATATAAGATTATTAACAGCAAAACAACAACAACAAAGTATGTAGTTATATAAACAGCTTATAACTCAAAGACAACAACAACAAATAACTACTATCACAACAACTACTCTCCAGCCATATAAAATTGTTGCCAAAACCAAACATACACACACACACACTTATATACTTACTTACTTACAATACTTGCTTACTTTTTATGCTTATATATAAGTACATATATCATGTGCGTGAGTGGTGGAGTAGAGCAACACGTGTCATCTATTTAATACAGATTAAAAGATTATCAACTTTTATGAACCCTCCCGTTTGCTATGAGTTTGTTGCTTAAGCAGTCAAACTAGTAATTTTTGACTTATTTGCGGTATTAGGGAAGACTAGACAGAACGAGACCCACACACACATACATACATACATATGCACAGAAAAGTGCAGCAGCAGTGTCTCAAAAAAAAAAGAAATGTAACTGAAAACTACGTAAAGCTTTCGTAAAAGCCAAAACCCCAGTAAGACAAACTATGGCAACACAGCAGAGATTAAAATTTTCTACGAAACGGAACGAAATCAACAGAAATAAATGAAAAACAAGAAAAAAAAGACCAAATGTAAAAAATTAAGTGTGGACATGTCACGTACCTTCAATATAAACTTTCACGTGAGATTCGTCGTAAGAAACGTTTTTTTTTTGTTTTGTATATTGTGGGCGTATCTTTTATGCACATCCGCCGAGTTTTCGGAAATGGATGAATGGACAAGCTAATTTTAAATAATTTTGATTACTTTTCACTTTTGTGGTCGTGACACTATATACAAATTTGTTTTTTTTAGACGACCATTCCATCAATAGGCGTTTTTTTTTTTGGAAAATTGTGGGTGGGTTTGTGGCTTTATAACTTTATTCTATGGCCACATTATAATTTTGGACGTGACTGTAGGCTGATTTTTTCCCATTTTAACAAGAATCTAAAGATATTTCAACTTTAAGAGGCGAGGACATACGGACATCATTAAATCAATTCAGATTTTCAGAATGATTTTATAAAATATACACTTTATAGAATCTCTACATTCGTTGCAAATGGAATGACAAATTTGGTATACCGCCCCTCTTATGTGGAGGATATAAAACGATGATAATATAAGAATCATAGATTCTGTAAACATGTTTAATCATAATAATGCCAATCAAAAACAGCAACAAAAAAAAACAAAAAATTAAAATCAACATGAATTGGTGCAAAAACCAAAAGTAATAATCATTACTGCAAAAACCCACAATAATGATAGAGGAAGATTATGGTATAGTATGGATTTGTGAACGAGCAAGATCCTTCAATTATACTTAACAACAGAGATAAGCAAAAGGTTCAAACATACAAATATAACAAAAACCATACATATAAAAAAAAAATCATAAAAAGTTCAATTTTATTTTACCTTGATAGGAGAAGGGAGAATTTCATGTCAGAAAGACAAAAATCGCATGCATTAGTGTAAGTAGTAGAAAGTGGAGGAGAAAACAATTGAAACGATTCAAAATCATGTAAACAAGAGTAGCAACAATAACATTACGAATTATTGCAGACAAATAAACCATATATGGTATAATTTGTTGAAGCCATTCCCAAACAACCCCGAAGCAAATTGATTTTTTTTTTTTCGTTTCTCTTCTTTCCTCACCAAATATTATAGTTAAAGTACACTTTGACAAATCAAGTTCATGTAAAAAAAACACATATGTAAACGACGAGTATGGATCGATTATATTAGCATTTCTTAAAATATTTATTTATGGTCTCCATTATCGGCCGATTAAAGGTTTTTGTCCTGTTTGGTCTTTGGCCTGTTGCAAGGGAGAACGTCACGCCCTTCGATCTACAACTCGCCTTCTTCAACTTTGTACTTGGTTTCTCACTGGAGTATCGGTGTTGGTCTCCAGTTCCAGAGGTGACGGAGTTGGGCGGTCATTTTTATACCTGATGGGAAACATCGGCCCAGTGCCCATGCATTTATAGGAGACATCTCCTGAGTGCCGATCCCTTAAAACGAAAAAAATCTTCATCGAACACCCTGAACACTTAGCATTATCCATACTTTAGCGCGATAAAGAAACATAAATAAAGATAAAGGAACAAAGAGATTGTTATAGAAGTACAAGATGTGCGAGAGAGGGCTTTGTAAAAATACTTAGCCTCAATGTTGACAGATACTGATCACAGATATTTGCGGCTGTACTTAGATAAATAAATTCTCGAACTACCAGGAAATTTTGTCACAACATCGGAGAGGCCATGAACCGTACACTTTGTCAACTAGACCCGAATGTTTCGGAGAATCATTTTCCTATGAATCACCGTTAAAATACCGTTGTTTCGTTAATATTCACCTTAAAAGTTCATCTCCCTTTCAAACTTCGCTTTCGTTCCCATTTTATTGAGAAAAAAGACAATTTTCTTGGGAATCTTTTTTGGTTACCAGCAACAATAATAAGAAATAAATTTTACATTAAATATTGGTACATACATCAGCGGTTCTTATGCCAACAACAGACTAGATAGTTAGTTCCTAAGAGGCAGGTTAACCAAAGAAAATAATACGACTTTTCTGAGTGCGTGGCCAATACACAATTGAACCAACTAACTTCTAAACAAACTAGTGGCTTCGGTGGCTATTATGTTAGATGCTGAAGTTGTTGCTACAACTCACAACACAAGTGAACCAACAACCTATTGAAATATTGAGAGACCACTATAAAAGAAAATGCCACATCTATGGATTAAAACAATGCAAAGTACTAGTAGACAATTTTTAAAATAGAAGAAGATGCGCAAACTTTCCAACACAAAGATTACAGAAAAACACACCACAACATAAAAGTAAGGACGAAATATTAGATTATCTTTGTGTTTGTATTCATTATATATTCCATCTTGTCCTTTGTGAGGTTTCAAAATTCATTTTGGTGTATATTTCCATTGTAGGAAAGGTAGCAGTCATGCTTTTGTCTGCTTAAATTTACTCTCAACTGTAGTAATTCAATGAAAATTATGAATGAATTTAATATGTTTAGATCGGACACTGGGAAGTTGTACAAACGTTTTTTATTATAGTTATGAAGATGCTTGTAAACGGCAAATTCCACGCCTCCGACTCAAAATCAAATTAGGAAGTGAATTAACCGTGTCCGTCTGCCCAGTCACCTTTCTTACAATCAATCTTCATATCGTAAACGTAATGGACCTGATTTCAATCGCTTCTCTCCCCACGTAAGGGTCTTTTTTGGGCTCTTCCCCATATAACGCTATCAACACGGAATTTTCGTTGCTTTCAAAAATTTCTTAAATTAGTTCAAATCTCTATAGAAATAGTTGATAGGTTATCAGAACAATTTTTCACTTTTCAATATGATTATAAGCTGACTGCACCAAAACAATTGCCAACCGGTTGGGTGTGAATGGAATCATAATACATTGAATCTGTTAGATGGGATTCTGCCATTTGATTGATATGAAAATTCTTGTTTGATTTGAAACTATTTCCCTCTGGTCATAGTTATGCAATAAAATACGAGTCACGTTCATTGTATCCTGCAAATACCAAACATTCCATTTTCTGATGCGTTGCGTTTTCCAACTAAACTTTACTGATGAATCTAAATCACTGAAATATAAAACATACGTATGTATGTATGCATACCTATAGATTAGCTAATAAAAATGGTTTTGCGATGCTATGGCAAAATTAGTTGGTTTTGTTGCTTCCGCAACTAAAAAAAAAAAACTAAACAATAGATTGTTTATAACTCATGGGAGTAATAGTTTTCCTATGCCTTTCACAGTATTTTAAACGTACACATAAATATGTATATAAAGTAAATATCAATATGTTGTTGTTCATCCCCAACCATTATATACTGCATCCTGAATAATGACAACAACATAGACGTGCTGTTAATAAAACTAATGTTTATTGCCGTATAACATACCTAGAACGCTTTACACAAAAACCTATTGAAAATCATTTATTTATGTAAGCCCACCACCATAAAATATGATTCTATGTTAATGTAAAACACGTTATAAGCTTAAAGCAAATATTGGATGCGCATCAAGCGAGAGTGGCGACATACTTGTAGCCGATTGTTAACACATGTTTTACGAATTTAGCCTCAGATAGTGTTTCATGTAACAGTTGCAATTTCCTGCAACCAATTTCCTGTATTCTTAGAATATAGGATAGACCAAAATATAATTACCAAATAAAGTCACTAAAGCCTACTTACAGCAGCAGCAATCACAAGCAGAATGAATAATTTAACATGCTCCGGTATTAGTATACAGAACTACAATACAATAAAAAGTTTTTCAATCATTTTTAATTTTTATCAGAGAAACATATCAACCATAAAAATTACTATTATTGTTTTTTATTTCCATAAACTTAAAATGGATTTAATTTATATGCAGGAAGTATTTTATATTAAATATTTATTCTCAAAAAGAGGGGAAAAAGCCTATTTTTAGATTACACCAAATCTAGAATACCTCCTAACCATTTACAGATAGAAGAAAACTCTATTTGAGTTAGGCCAAATCTTAAATACCCTCCATATCTATGTAGATGTACACCTGACGCCTCCTTCTAGATGTTGCAAACGGAATGACAAATTAGTATGCCCCCATCTTATGTGGAGGGTATAAAAACGACAATTCTTCATCATCTTGATCATCATTCTCATAATTTGGACTTTTTAGAAGCCTAAAAATGTGATAAATTGATCTTAAAAAGATATTCAATTCCACTTTCATTAATTTCAATTAAAGTTTTGACTGATCTTTAATAAATATATATTCCTCTGATTCCACTTTAATAAATTAAAATCCATTAAATGTTTTCCTTGTTTTAAGTTTTATTTGAAAATTATTGTAAATGTGATTTTTACGTTACGTAGGTAATAAGAATATTGCATGTTAAACGCGCGATTGCTGAAAGATATAATAATAAAAATAAATTGTAAAACACTGACCAAGCTTTTGACTAAGATTTTACTTTAGTGTGAAAATCAACTGACGTCGACGAAGCGTTTCGTATGGTTCATTAAAAATTTAAATCAATACTTGTAACGCACTTCAACGGGAAATCGTTAATACGTGAACATATGCGAACATAAAAGTTTGCGCTGTATAAAGAGGAAATCTAAAAAGAAAACAAGTAAGAAAACTCTAAGCGGCTTGGCCCGAATCATAAATGCGCTTTTTATCTTAATATACAATACAACCTGTGGGCGTGGACGGACGCACTGACAGACATGTCTATATAGATCGCATCAGTAGTTGAAACTAATCAAGGTTGTATATACTTTTTAGAGTCTTCTGGATGTCGCAAACGGACTAGGAAACTTAATATACCCCCCTCACTAAGGTGGCGGGTATAAAAACAGGAAAAGTAAAATAGTTGAATGGTATACATGCATACACAATACAACAAGTTATTCTACGACCGACACCCCATATTCCAACGTAAATGTATTAAGCATTAACACTTCACGAAATTCATAAAACTAAATGATTATAACCCGTCAACAGTTTAACACATTCTTCTTCAGTTTGTTTTTATGTTGTGTACCTTTTCATATTCTTATTACAGTTTTACTTCGTCGCGCGCATTTCCTTCTTCTTACTTCATATTCGGCAAATGTACGTGTTATATCATTTGTTATAAATAAGACCGAAGTAATATTGTGCAGTAACTGCTGCATGAGGAGAATATGTATGTGTATGTATATGGTAGTGGAGGGTTGAGGGGGGGAGTACACAATTTCATTACAATTTTTATACTTCTTCATAATTATAACTTCTTTTTATTACGCGTACTGTAAGTACTTTATACATAAGACTTTACGTGGAAATGTTGTAAAAATATCCACATTCACACGCACACCCCACTTCAATTATCCGCACAGTGTTAACGTAGAAAAACAAAGTTTGTCTTGATCTACTCCACCCACTCGCTCAAAACCAAACAATTGTATATATGTAGTGTTATTGTAATTGTTGCTTTTTGTTGCCGCTGCTGCAGTTTATATCACTTGAGTGTGTTGGGAGGTGAAATTGCCGTACACAACGCAAGAATTTATTTTAAATTAAAAACAAAACGAAAAAGCAATAAGAAACAAATGGAAAAGCTATAATTGGCGTAGACTATATTTTGGATGCCCTCCAGAGTTGAATTGTAATTTAAAATATATATACGAAGCAGTTGCGGGCTAAGTTACTTGGAGGCCCTAAATAAAGAAACAATAAAACTTGTTTGGAGACGTCAAGAAATATCTAAGAATACAAACCCACAGAGGGCCTATTATTATTATTATGTATAGGCAATCTGTTGAAATGGATTGTGCTGACCCATTTCCCCACCTAGAGTTTGACAAAGCCAGCCTCTTAGGTTTTGAACTTGTTATTGTGCTTGAAATCCAATGTGGCCACCAAACATTTGATACCTTGTATTACAGGAGAGACATAACATAGAATGTGTTCGTCTTTTCGCAGAGCCTTAAATCCAACCTTTCGTGAAGAAGCCAGTAGTTTACGAGTCCGACTGGAATATGTTAAAAGTCTTTGGGCCTGCCTTTAGCTGGTGGACTTGCTCCAGTAGCCTATGTGCTCTGCATAAGTTCTTTTATGTGACGCCCCTAAAAGGTTCAGATGCCTCTGTTTACAAGGCGGACAACTCTTTCCTTACCTTTAACATGTGAGAGCTCAGGATTAATTTAGGCTTAACTTGCTGTGTCTTCACAGCTTCCAAAGCCCATATACACTTACGCGTGCAGTCTAATGGCTTTAAAAAGCTTTGGAGAGCTAGGTTCAAGAGAGATATCGGAGTGTGTGCATCTTCAACCCAGTCATTTACAAGGTTAAAGACAAAACAGCAACATCTCCAGAAAATTTTCTGTGACAAATCCAAAAATCATATAAAAGGACGAATATGAAAGATTACATAGAAAAAAATCAGTTATTCAGTGGAACTTTAAGGGCCCAAGGCAGCCTTAATGTCTTACAAAACCACCGAAACTTAGAATTTGTTACCTAGACACTGCACTTTCCGATATCATCTATAAAAATGGTCTAATCTGATAAGGATTGGAATCATTGTGTCACGTCAACATATTCCGTATGGTACTAGATATCCTAAGCTTAATGGTTCCATTTGTGCCTCCGAGCACATCAAATTCCTTAACTAAACGGGCTTAATCTCAAACTCTGAGATTGAAAAATTGGGATTGCCTCAGACAGACATAATTTGTAAGGACAGAACAATCCAATAATAATACAAAGTTACGAACTTATGTACGTGCATAATATATCCTGTACTATGAAGAGACTATTATTATAGTATTAAGTTGTAGCGAAATAACCAACGATCATAATGAAACAAAAACAAAAAACAAAAAATGAAAATAAAAGTACAACGGAAACAATGGTAAATAAAGAGAATAACAGCGAACATTTTCATATTTTCCATAGTACAAATAGCAATTACATTAACATGCCTGCTAAACAATGCTAAAAACGATATCAAATAACTCACCAGGCAGCAACCAAACACAAATGTAAATATACGTACGTGCAGATGAGCACGCTAGGCAATACAAACTAAGCATCTTGTCGAGTCTCAAAGGCATCGTTTACCACACTTTATACCAACACAAAATATTTACATGCTGTTGTTATTTTATATAAATTAGAATGTAATGTAGTACGTTCCAATTTTTATATGCGACACATTAGATGGGGTGCATACTAAGTTAATACTATGCCATTCGATATTTTTCGTTATTATTCATGGTCTCAAAACTGCACATATTGAACTGAAATTTTGAACAGATAGTTTTCCCCAATTAAGGGAATTGTTTAATTCAGAATGTATGCTATAAATAAATGGACGCATTTAAGGCGAAGTTTGGCTCAGAATTATACGTTGTATCAAGTTTTTCAACCAAGTTTATAAAAGTGCAAAACATTTATGATACTAATTTATACAGATTTTGCCAAGGCGCAACTGAAACGTCTTAACATGATCTATGTGAATGCACAGTCATCTGCAATATTAGGTATCGGATTTTCAGAAAGCATTTTGCCCTTTCCAAACTCATTATCGGAGCTCAGAAGGATAGTTAACTTTATAAAATCCCCTACACTTTAGAGCTGAGAACTATTAGAAAAGAAATTCGACTGATGTTGGATTTAGGAGTTGCATTTCACGGTCTCAAAAACATTTTAGTGCTCGGAGCCGAAAAAGCTAGGGAGATTTATAAAATTCCTTTAACTCTTAGACACAATAGATTTCGTTGGATTGATGTGTGAATTTATCCCATCGTATTCTACTTTTCAAATTGATATGTTTATATGATACCCACACCCAGAGAACTTTAATAAGAATAATAGTGTCGTTCGCTATATGTAATTTGAAAAAAACGACTTTTGGACATTGTGTACTGCCTGTCGAACTCTTTAATTTTGCATCTATTATCCATTATCCAACAGGTTTTGGAGATCATTTTGTCACAGTCTTCATCACATTATACTCTTTAATACTTATAACGAATAAGTATTTAAAGAAATTCATAATTTGTGGCGACCGTCATTACGAATAAACCACAATAAAGACTCGACTCTGATAGACAACAAACTTATCCCTTCCAATCCAATAGAGATAAAAAAGTTATTAACAATTTTTTTTAAATTTATTACAGATCACCATTTTAAGCCTCTTAAAGGAAATTATCTATACCAATTCAGATTGAATGACGTTTTAATGTAGTAAAAATCGAAAAACCATTGAGAACTTGCAAAGCAAATTCTCAATGTTTTATCATAAATTTGTATAAATACATAGAATTAAAGTACATAATAGGATGTAGGAAAAGAGGCAGAAGGAAAGGGCAAAATGGATGAAAGACAAAACTTTCTACGCTATTGTAACTTCTTGTGGAATTTTCTAATTAGACTTCTTGCGTTTTTCTTATACAAACTTTTTAAGATTGTATTATACATATATATTACAAAAAACATATAGAAAAAAGTTGGAGATTTACATACATATATGAATGCATACCCAACGTAGTATATAAGTGTGACCATACATACGCATTTTGTAAAAGTTTGCCGGTCCTCCCACTTATTCAAAAAACTAGTTAGTAGGTTTATATATATATTTTATTTGTTAGGTTACATACAAGAGTGACAAAACCTGATGAATGAACGGAAGTGGAAGCAATGAATGGAAATGAAGGAAAAGGAACGTAACGTATAAAACTTTGATGGATTCTTACTTCACTTGAGGTGCCTAATGAACACCTTAACGACTTTAGTCAAAGCAAAAATATGAGCAATAAAACTAAATCCAATCGAATTAGAAATGAAATGAAAGACTGTCTGTTAGGCGAAGATTTACAGCAACTTCGTGTTAATTATTGTACATACTCCACATAAAATGGGGGTATACTAAGTTTGTTGTTATGTTTGCAACACCCAGAAGAAGACGTTTATATATTTTTGATCAGCATCAAAAACTGAGCCGATCTATACATGTGTCCGTATGTCTGTCTTTTGTTGGCTGTGAGAATCAGAAGCCATGCCCATAATAAACAAAAATCTATTTAGTTGCCTCAAATACAATTACCCAAAAACTTTTTTGTGGAAAATGTGACGCATAAGTTGACACGTATTATTTACACTGTTACAGAGCATACTCCGATACTTGCCATGCCCTTTTTTGCATATAAAGACGGAGAGTATTTAAGATTTGGCAAAAGCCAAATTTTTATGTTTACTTATTTTCTAAATACATACTTTACACCGACTTTGAATGGACTTCGTAGTCGTAAACATCAAAGGCAGGCACACAAACGTAGCGTAAAGAAATAACTTGTCACGTAAAAGTTTTCCTTAATTTCTTTCTTAGTTTGTTGACGTATATTTGCATCATAGTGAAGATATACTAAGTTTATCATATCATTTAGAACAACTAGAAGAAGACTTTAGAGATGACATAATGTATATAGGCGGAGGAGAATAAGAATTAAGGTACATTACCCGTTAAAAAAAAATTTTATCTTTACATGTACAGCTGTCGAGTATTCCATATTTAATGTAACTAAAGCTTTATACTACTTGTTCGTTCTTCATACTGTATATCCTTCCTATACCGTTACATATATTTAGGCATAAATATTATGCATAGGTATTAGATTAAGGTTAAAGTACTGAACTTATAAAAAAGTTTTTATATTTCTTTCACACAATATACTTTTAATGAAAACGAAAGAAAACTGTTAACTTCTTAACTACTTGGGTGAAGGGTAGAGTTTGAAAAGTTTGTGTGAATTCAGAATCACTTTCTGAATCAATTAAACTTGTAAAATTTTAAGCAAACAAAAGATCACATTTTTTAGATATTTCGATAAATGAACATGTTTTGACCTATATTGAAAATGTTCCGAATTGAACAGTTAAAGAGAGCCTTTGACAAAAGTTGCTTAAAAATAGTTAATAATTTAATAATTGACTGTACGTAATAATAAACCTGAACGACCCATTTTTAGAACCCCTTGCCCAATAAAACTTGAACCAGAATCTTAAATCTAAATTGATTTAGGCATGTAAATATATCCATTCCATTCCATCTGTCATAATTTGTCTTGACAGTAGGGCGACAATTTTGGTTCTTCACTCCCACAAAATTAAATGTAAATACGTCAACGAATGCTCCAACTTTCTAGCAAAAACTCTACAGCACAGTTTCATCATCATCTACTGCTGCAGAAAGAGAGTGGTGTGCAAGGAAATGAGATAACCGAATAGTGTGCAAGCATTGGCGTAGACAATCAAGGCTACAGAAGGACACTAAACGTAAGATTTTCACTTAGAGAACTTATAAGTCGTATTGAGTCCGAAACAACACGATAAACCAACAACAGATGATCTGCACTAAGCAATCGTGAACTATCCCGCAAACTCTGCCTAAAATTAAATAGACGATGAACAAAGATCTAAACTTGAGCATGAACAGAGTAAAGCCAAAGATACTGACGTTGTAGGGTGGTTCCCAATGCTATCTATTATGCATAATTTTTATTGTATTTTTCATTTAAAACTTGGTTGATCCATTTTTATTGATCAACTTTTTCGTCTTGACCGTGACATTGTAGAGACTTTTGCGGATGTTGCAGAGATGAAGGTGAGGAGGAATCTGTTAAACATTTGGTGTGTAAATATTCTGCTCTTTACGAGAAGCGACACAAAACTTTTGAATGCAGATTTCCTGAAGATCTGAAAACACTTCATTCTGGTTATTATGTTTAAAATTCTTACGGGTAATAAGAGTGGGCCTTTATGGCCTTTGAGAGCTGCTTACACCTAAACTAAACGTCCGTCTGTCAGTGCAGTGTCAGTTCTAATTACAAACTAAGAGGTTCATTGGCGACCTTTTCATGACTATTATACTTATTTCATTTATGTTTTAGCGTCGCTGTAACTTTTGCAACAATCCAATATATTCCGTAAGCATTCTCAAACGAACATTTGCGGGCTTAGCTATGGAAGTGTCATATAGTTTTGTACAGATAAACACTGCTTTCATATTCACATCTTGTCACGTTGTCATGACGTTCCAGAAACCTATTAGATATGCCACGAACAAAAGTACTTCTACCAATCCATTCCATTCCATTCCTGTCCTTTCTTTCCTTTCTTTCTTTTACATTTCTTCACCATCTGGCTTGTGTGCCCTTTGAATTTGTGCGAGACTCTTGTAACGAACTCTGTTAAATATGTACATATATAAATATTTAAATATTATCTATACGTATGTATGTATATGTATATATATGTACGTAATGTGTATATAAGTGTAATCTTATGGGAAATGTAACGTGACGCCTTTTTTGCCTAAAACATATTTTACACAAACATTATGAAACATTTAAATAAGAATGCTACAGTTCAAGTCGAACACTGAATAGTCCTTCAAGTGTTATTTAATAAAAGGCAAAACTCTTGTACCAATTGGTTACTAAAATATTTTTATGTTCCTTGGCATTCTTGTATAAAGTGCAATAAAACTGGAAAAGTTTTGAAAGTAATGTATAAGTGAAGAAAAAGATCTCTCAAGAAACTATTTAACGGATGCTCATCGTTTACGCGATTACTGGATAACCCATTTTTGAACCATGCCAGCATTCTCGCGCTATAATATAAATGATAAAATCACGGTTTATTAACTTAAAAGAAGATTTCCATGTAGATTTGAATGTCTTGACTTTAACAAGTTTTTCTCGAGAGTTATTGTTTCCTGTTGTATTTTGCGAATATAGAAAATAAGCTGTAAAAAACTGCCACCGCCAAAAAATGAAAAAACCAAAACTAAAACCAAAACGAACTATAACTCTTTGCTTATAAAAACCGCATAAGAAATAAAGAACAATTCGTTTTCCGTTTATAGTTTTTTTATTTTGTTAACACACACACACACACACATAAACAAACACATTCAAACATATGATTATATATAAGTAAGCATCGAAAATTGTAAAACTGTTCAACACGAGTACGCTTACCATATAGAGGGGGTCAGGATTCAAAGAGATACGCTGTTGTTTTTTCCTTTGTGGTAAATGGATTGTAAGAAAAACAAGACAAAATATGCAAAACAGTGTAAGAGAACTTTACTTTGCTTAAACCAAATCTTTAATACCCTTCCACATGTATCTACAAACGGTGGGCGTGACAGGTACCTCATTACAACTTCTAATAGTGTTTGTATTATCAAAAAGTTGAGTGTTACAATGAATTTCGGATTTTAGTAAATTGTGGGCGTAGCAATTACATGATTTTGTTAAATTTAAATAACGATTAAAATTTGCAACCGCCTACAACAAAAAGAAGCACATACTCTTAGACGGTCCTATCTAAATCAGCATAGATTTTTATAATGATCAAGAAAATAATACTTTGTACAGTTCCTGACGGCGTAACAAACTTTGAATAGATAGTGGATCACTAAGGTAAATAATATTAAAACTATACATTTTTAGCTTAGGCTACAACTTAAATACCTCTCTACATGCGAATAGTGGTGTGGCAACTACATAATTACGCTTCCTATTAGGATTTGTAATGTCTAACAACCAAAAAACAACTTTTACTTTTTATAAGGTTCTTTTTTCTAAATTGTAGGCATGTCTGTTATCCTATAACGCCCATAGACACTCTATGACACTCTAAATGTAATTTTTAATATATTATTATATAACCGATTTTCCCCAATTTATTCAGCAACTACAAATGTATGTACAAAAAGGTGAATTTTTTTATTAATGTCAATTTATTTTTTAAATGAGGGCGTGTCTAATATATATTTGGAAATATATTTTTTTTTTTTTAATTCATGGTTCCTATAAAAAAGTTTGCCAACCACTGGCTTGGATCAAGCCTACGTTTAGAAATTGTTTTCTAATATACTGATTCGATTGTATAAATGGAGTCTTGGTAGAGATTATCCCTTTATGCAGCTTGATATTAAAAGTACAGCGCAAGTTTACAACAAAAAGAAATATTTTTAGTATTACTCATAAAAAGTCGAGGGCGCTCCACTTTCGGTGTTATAAGTGTATAATGATACACTTGCTGCTGACGGCTGCTATACAATAATTAAACTTAAACATTTCAATTACACGTACAATAAATGGCAGCTTTGTACACCCAAATAATATATTTTACATCTATTACGAATACATGCTCACTTTCATAAATTTTACACAACAATTTTATATGAAACATTATTCAATAACTTTTCCCATAAAACTTCGAACTTTTTGTTTTTGTTTTCTCTCCATTAACTTTTCTATTTTACTAATCAGTAACTTTTCCAGCAAGCATTTCACAATTCAATTTTCGTACTATCGTACATATGTCTTTTGTACGCAGATATATAAAGTTTGCTATTCCGTTTGCAACGTTCAGAGAAAACGTCGAAGCAGCCCTACAAAGTATACTATATATATATATTCATGATCATTAACAAAACCTGAGTCGATCAAGACATGCGTATGTCCGTATGTCCCTGTGGTCGCATGTTTACCTGCGGTTAGCACTTTCAACATCCTAAAAATTTTGAGACATTAATCTGAATTTTCGTAAATACACCTTCAGTTTATAGACTCTAAATAAATTGGCAAAAATCGGCCAAAATCCGCGTGCCAAATGTGCTAAAAATTGGCGTGGTCGCATAAGTCACATGCCTACAATTTACAAAATACTGTATTTAGAGCAAAGCTCGACTTTTCAGTTGATACGTAATACATACATTATTAGAGGGCGCAACATATAGAGACATATGACACGCCCACGGTTTGTATGTGATTGTAAAGTGTATTTAAGAATTGGTCTAAGCCAAGTTTAGTTTTTTTTTTATCATTTCATTTAAACTTTTCATACGTTTTCATTCGCTCTCCTTCCCATCAACGGGTTGTTTTGATGAAACTTGTTTATATGAAAGTACCGTGCTGCATTTTATCTGATCATACATACACACAGATGACAGAGTAAGTGTGTGTAGGTGCGTATGAAAGAAAGCATCAAATTAAGCTGGCAAATGTTTTCATTCATGTGAAAATTGTTCTTTTGTCAATTTAAATAACTGCTCGCAGAACATGAATGGTTTAGTTTTTAATAAAAAAAACTTCTGTATGTATATATTTGCGTTTATAATATTTTCATACTTATAAGTATGTGTGTGGATGCAACTCCCACACCAACACTTGTTTGTGCTTCTAACCGTTTTTTTTTTCTTATTTTTTATGAATAGACACGAAGACCATAAACAGAAACTAACTCCTTTATAGATCTCCCCAAAGGTTTAACATTTTCATACTATTCCTTGTTCTTTCAAGTGTGTTTGTGTATGCAAAAATGTAAAAAAATTAAATTCTGAAATAAATATTAAAAATAAAGTAAGTAAACTAAATTTGGCTTAAACCAAATCTTAAATACCCTCCACATCTACATAAAACGGTGAAAGTAGCAAATATATAATTTCGCCCTCTAATAGTGTGTACATTCCGTATCAAATTGTGAGTCGAAATTTATGCTGAGTATGGTTTTTTGTAAATTGTGGGCGTGACTGTTTTCCTAACAAGCCCATTTTTGGCACATAGATTAATGGGTAACTATATATATGTGTAACAAATTTCAAGTTCATAGGTCAATATTTGTGGGAGATAAACAGGTTTAGATTGTAAGCGTGTCTATTATCCGACCTTGCCCATTTTTGCTACATCGATTAGCTTAATATCTCAAAATTTACACCCTTGGCATAACAACAGATAGACACACGGTCGATCTAGACATGTATAGATCGACACAGTTTTCGACGCTGATCAAGAATATATATTTTGTAGGATGTCTGGCGTCTACTTCTGGGTGTTGCAAACGGAACGACAAACTTTGTATACCCCCCATGTTAAGTGGAGGATATAACTAGAGTATAAATCGAAGGCTTCCACATAAACGTGTGTAAAAAACGAAAAGAGAGAACAGTCCGCCTGCCTTTACATTTGGGTACTAGAATACGGGACATAAGAAAATATAAACGAATCCATCTAGTGGTTGGTTTTGTTTAACTTGTTCACAACCAACTCGCACATAATTTGCATACGGTTTTCAAGCAAATGCTTATCATAAAAAACAGATTCTTCTGCCACTTATAAAAACAAAACCCAAAAAAACCAAGAAGCACAAGTTAAACAAAAGACATGGAGGAGCAAGAAAAGCTGGGAAAACTATATATAAAGAGTATTTAAAAAAAAAAACAATTTGATGCCAATTGAAAAACTTTTCATAGCTTTTTCTTTTTAATGCAAAAAAATGGAACCATAAAACCATGATTTCACTCAACAATAAATAAATCATTTCATTTATTACAAGGGATAAAAATGAGAGCCTAGCAAATAACTAAACAACGTCCAGCAAAATTAAACACGCACATAAAGCCGAAAACGAACTATTATTAAACAGTTTGCAATTACTCTTAACAAGCTTTTTTCCTTGGTTTTATTACTTTAAACAAGTGAGTCATTATACCCTCCACATAACATGTACTAATCATATATGTAGTATACTATTCCCACCACTTAGCCACCTTGAAAGGGGTGTTAGACGCCTTATGAAGTATATATTTTTTACAGAAATTTTTAGTTTGCTATTTAAACTAGGCAGACGCGGTTAGGGGCCACGCCCACAATTGAGAAAGTCCCACCTATCAGCCACAGAAATTGAGCTATGTAGTTGAAATTTGGTATTTATAATAAATATCAGTTGAGCTTCTCCGATAAGGTGTCAAAAGTAGGCATGGTCGGTTATCAGACCCACAATGTACAAAAACCTTTTTCAAAGCGGAATTGTGACGCATTACATACTCTATTAAGGGGTATAATCATGTATCTGACACGCCCACATCATATGGGAAATATTTTCCATTTGGTTTAAAGCAAATTTGGTTTTTTTTTTTTCTTGTCGTCATATAAAAGTCACTTCATGAAAAAGTTTTACAAGGAGAATAATTGTAAAAACGATTCAATCAAATCCAATCAGGTTTGTGTCTTAAAGAAGATTTATTTGAAAATGTAGCTTTACATAGGTAAGGGTTCTAAAAATGGACCAATCATATTTATTTTCAATAGTAAACGTTCTTGGCTCAAAAGACATCCCTCACCTGTTTACAACGTTTCAAATTTTAATTCGGATGAATAAAAAATATATATGTATATGTATATTATTTTATAAGATTACGGACGCCTCCATCCTATACGTAGGGTATACAAACCAAATATAAAAAAATCATTGCCAGTTCGGCTTCACATAATTAAGCTTTATGTGTCCACTATCCAACTGTTAAATATGACATTGAACATTACACTCACCTTTCAAATACCGAATAACATTTGCATGTTGCAACAATTCTTTTGGTTGATATTTGATAATATGCTTAAAGGAGAAAAACTTGAAAATTATTTTACTTTTATGAAATGTCAAAACAAGAGAAAACAGTAGCAAATTGCTTGTTATGTACTTAAGGCGGTTATTAAAATCATTTACGCTACATGAAACAACATTTATTCGGCAGAAGGATAAACAAACAAGGACAAGTAATATGCGTTTGTGTCATTATACAATTTACACAATTTACACAATAACGGCAGCTATCATAGTATGTAACAGTAACAAGAACAACAGGTCTTAAAAAAGTGTGTGTGTGTGTGTGTTGGCATAGCCGCAACAAATGAATAAGCAGTAGCATTATGAAAGGTATAATTTTCCCCTAAATAGAAGCCAATTTTTTTTTGTACCTAGAATTTGTTGTTGAACTTAACACATACTGTTGTACTACATGTGAACGTGAAAAAGAAAATGAGTAAAATAGCTTAAGCCATAACATAAATATGCTCCATATGGACCCAAAGACGTGACAGGTATCTGATTACGTCTAAAAATATTTTTTAAATTTTCCATATATTACGTATCATCGTGCAGGTTGTAGGCTGTCTTAAAAAAGTTTTTTTATTTTATTGTGGGCATGCCCGTTATCTAATCCCACCCACTTTTATTACTTTAATGAATGGGATATTTTTAAATAAATAAGTTCACATTTCAACTTCACAACTTGACATTTTTGCGGTCGATTGAGGACGCATCTATTAACCAATTTTACCCATTTTGAATAGGAAACCACCAATATGAACCAAATAATCTTTGTAATCCTAAGCGTTCACACATAATAGAGGGCAGACATACGGACATTATACTAAACAAGAATATATATACATACATTATAATACATTTTTATATAAAAAAGATTCTCCGACGTCTCCTTCAAGGAGTTGCAAACGAAATGACAAACATTGTATTTTTTCTTTTCTTCTATATGAATGTAAAGGATAAAGAGAAAATGCAACAAAAAGAAAACAACAAAAAATAAAAAAAAATTACAAGAAAACAGCAGGAAACTAAAGTTAATGATAATGACCTAAGGTTAGAAATCTAACTTGAGCTTAGCACATTACAAGTTTCTATTGTATTCGTATTCTATACCAATAGAAGAATTAATGTAATGGATGCAAAGGATAGTGTAAATGTTATAGTTGGTTAATTCTAAACATTTAATACCCTATAATAGTTAATTCTTTAATAAAAGCTATAATTCCAGTCAGTGGCACATCTAATGGATTCTAAATCTTAAATTAATTAATAACAAGTAAAGTAAACGTAAAATCGTCAAAATGTGGGCGTGGCAGGTACCCGATTACATTCTTTAATACGTAACAACTTTCACGTTGAATTCTGCACAAAATTCAACATTTTTATGTGAACTGTGGGCGTGTCTGTTAACCAATACCGCCTATTTTTGACACATCAACGGATGCTCTAATTATATATAAGTATTTTACCAAATTTTAACTTTGTAGCTAAATTGTTTTGTCTACTGTAAGCGTACCAGTTGATCGATTAAAATTATTAAAACTTTCATATTTTGCAAAGTTACGCCTCTTTTATATCATCATAAATTTTCCAATTTTTATAATTTTGAAAGGGCCAGGTTTCAAATTCTGCTTATGTGGTTTCCCAATATAATCCAATTCGATTCAATTTTAAATTCGACCACAACTTGGTCGTTTTGCAAATAACAAAAAAAGAAAAAAAACGACTCATAATAGATGAACGAACAGCTCCTTGTATTCCGTAATATGATTGATAAGTTTTTGAAAGGAATTGCAAACATTGCAATTTCTCCCAATTATGCTTACACTGCTCTTACCGATAAATCAACCATATTTAATGTATTTAAACAACAAGAAACAAATTCTTCTATTCAACTTAATTTATTTTCCTTATACCACATCTCCTTACACCGGTTGCAATTATAGAGAAAAGAAACTAACTAAAGTTTCCCAAAACTTTCTTATAACCATTCATGCGTATTAAGAGAAGTGTATTTTTCTAAAAAGTAGAAGAAGACACTATGAAGTACCGTGTCCCCTCAAAAGAAACTTTTTAACCACTCAAAGTTTTGTGCAGAAGAGTAACAAAACGTACAAGCTATACTTTAATATCAATAAGACAGATGGAAAGCCTTATACAATCATAGAGACATATGGCATTAGATGATGTTAGCAAGGGTAAGTAGTCGTTGACACGAAATGCAACAGTTATTAAGTTAGAGCGCTAATTTTACACACAATCGACATTTGAATATCATCAGACTTGGGACAAGCAAGTTGACGGTGACGACGTCACAACTTCAACAAAGACAATCAAATAAAGTATTAAATATAATTTCCGGATGAGATTGCAAAACATTATATAGAACAACGGACTCTTACGTGCACAATTTCATATTCAAAGTATTCAGTGGTATGAAATTTAGCACCAAACAAGTATTAAAAATAAGTTTACTTAAGGCCAAATCTTAAATGTCCTACACCACCTCCTTTAAGGGGCGTAGCAAATATACATATTATATGTCAACCATTTGCTTCAAGTATAATTTTTTTGTAAATTGTGAGCATTTCTGTCATCCGACCACGCCCATATGTTAGTATATCGATGGAAGAGCTAAATATTAATAAGTGTACCGAATTTTGATTTCATAGCTCAATTTTTGTGAGGTATTTTTGTGATGGATTTATGTCTATTGTGGGCGTGACTTTCAAACTATTTTTGCTCAATTCAAATAGCGATCTGTGTACACAAACCAGAAAGAAACTGTACATGCTTTATCCAACTTTAATTATAGCGATCGGTTCAGCAACAAAATTTGAATTTATTCAACCATGTCCATCTGTACGTCCCCGCAATGATTTTGTAATGAGACCTACAGCTGACATTTTTAATATTTCTTGATAAAATTTAGCACAGCAATGTATTTTTAGCTTAATAATTGACTGTATTAAGTTTTGCCCCGATTAGACCATTTTTAGAACCTCTTTCTTAATTAATTAAAGCATAACTTATGGTGTGGGATATTAAGTGATAGGGTAGAATCGACTATAAGGTATTTTACATTTTTACAATACGAATAATAAAATATTTAACCATTATTCAAGAATATCTCTCTACATTTTTATTGTATTTAAATTCTTATCAGCATCAAAAATTGATTCGATCTAGAGATGTGAGTTTGTGTGTCCTAAATTTTGAAATATTGAGCTAAAATTTTATAACCAGACTTCTAGTTTGTACGATTTTGAGTGTCGTTAACACGTCATCTGTAAAAATGGTATGTAGACGTGGAGGGTATTTAAAATTTAACCTAAACCAAATTTACATTTTTTACTAGTTTTTATCTTCATCTTCTCATCTATCTACTGTAGTATAGTCAGCGAAACAAAACCAAAAAAAGAAATGTTGTATGCCGGTCATAACTACTGTTAAAACCTTCACATGCGATTTATCTGATTTATGTAACTTTCTGCAACTAATTTATCTTGGAGTGAACAAAAAAGGAAAGAGCCCCAAAAAAAACACCCGTGAATAAAGGAAAATGAAGAAAAGCCAAAACAAAAACAAAACAAATGCAGAAAATAATAGAGAAGCAAGTAAACAAGTTATATATGGATTAAGTCAACATTTGAACACCTAAATAACTTATTAGTGGCTTTAAGTTAAGTCTATTAATTGTAGGCGTGGTTAATTAATTACTGTATAGATCTTTAATGAATGGAACTTACCAACTTCATTTTAGAACATAAAATCATATTTGAAGGAACATTTTTCTTTACTAATTCCACTTTTAAGATGACCGTGTCCTTTAATAAATTTTAACTTCCACGCTGTCAATATTACACTTATTACGCATACAGATAGACAGACGGACACAGTTACTTTAAATCAAACCTTAATGCTGATACAAAACGTTTACATATCAAAGTGCAAACATTTTGATTAAGTGAATGTACCGCCGACAAGTGGGTAAACAAGAACTCTTGCAATGGAAGAAACCCATTTAAAACCTTTGTAAAGAAAATAGATTAAATAAATGCATATATAAATAAAACGAACACACATGCATGAAAAAGATATGTATTGTGTTTGATAAACAATTGAAAAAGTTTGTCCAAGTTTCTATCAGCAATGCCCCACACAAGTATAGCATACAACCAGCTACTGGTCAACATCAATTCTAAAAGCACAATATGTTTTCTAACTATTGCTATAATACAACTTCAAGTTGGAAATCGCGCTTTAAAGGCAAGTACAGCACCTAGAAAAAAAGAGATAAATTTCAAATTTATTGAAATCGATACATGTAGCTTGATCATTTTATAACCCACATCTCAGGGTATCCTTTGGTCCTTAAAACAATTCAAACCAAGTATAATTTGTTTCATCATTCTTGCCCATTTTTTATGGAACTATCCGTATACCGAACATTGCACTATCGCAGTAATTCGTTAGCAGTTCTATCATGCTTCTGGAACTCTCTACCACCCAAAGTCTTACCCTTTACATCTGATGTTCTCAAATTTTAATTGAAATCGACATCATCCCTAGAGTTGTTACAATTACAAACAATTGTAACTTGGAACACCTTTATATTAATAACTATTTTCAACAAGCCCACTGTCAACTGTTAACTGCTTAGTTGCATGCAACATTTGCATTAAAATCTAGATCATTTTTAATAACTTTATAAGAAAGCTCAATTGTATACATGCCACGCCCACAAGTTACTTATAGAAGATATCCTAGACTGCCTGCCCTTAACCAAATATACCTTTTTTTAATTACACTTTGCTTACGTTTTATAAAAAGACAACAACGGGACACACCGACGGACTTAGTTGCTGATTAACAATGAATGGTGTCCCCGGAGTCTTTTTATATTACATTTGACTTTGATTATTACACTTTTATAACTTCAAGATATTCCTGATCTTTGGATATATAAAATTTAATTTAATATCTTGATGTGTTTACGAGAAAGTATGCCAACAGCAGACATTCAAGAGGACGTACATATAAAAATAATGTAACAAAATACCATTTAATACAGTGAAAATTCTTCGAATGTATTCCCTCCCTCCCTCTCTCTATCTCTCTCTCTGTCCTTTCTTTACTTCAGTCATTGCTCTACATACATAATGTATTCGATTGTATTGGCTAAAAATTCAACAACAACAGATAGAAGCAGAATTGTAAATGTTGTTATTTCAGCCAAAAAATTGTCGAAAAAATTTATTACAATACCATTAAAAAAAGTAAGTATTAGACAATAATGGTATCTACACACGCACACACACTAAAAAACAACAACTATACTTAAGTGATTGTTGTTGTAGTGTTGCTACACAATCATATTCCAAGTATACTTGTTACCGTAATAAATACGAAACGGAAAGTGATGTCACTCTATAAGTATTATAATGAACGAAAAGTTTGTCGGTAGAAAGTACGATGAACATTTTAAGAATATTAGGTAGACCTTTTTACAGTTATCCATTTTGATATTCTGAAGGGTATGCTAAGTTTGTTATTCAGAGAGCCCAAAGTATATCCTTAATCGGCATAAAAGTATAAATTGTTCCA
Source organism: Crataerina pallida (assembly GCA_949710015.1). Classification (NCBI taxonomy): domain Eukaryota; kingdom Metazoa; phylum Arthropoda; class Insecta; order Diptera; family Hippoboscidae; genus Crataerina; species Crataerina pallida. Next base: position 33,669,675 of record OX453289.1, on the reverse strand, counting down.
TGTTCGTTTGTATTTCCGCGTATCTGTCTCTTACGCTCACTGTCGAACAAAATTTCAGCAAATCTTGCGACTGTTTAAGCACCAACAACATATGCAATTGTTAATGATCAAGACTACATACATATACTTTGTAGGATATCCGAGGTTTCATTCTGGGTGTTACAAATGGAATGACAAACTTAGCATACTCCCCATCTTATGTGGAGGGTATAATGATGTTATAATCATATGTTCTATTCCTGTGCGCATATATGTGCATACATACATATTTATGTTTGCGCGCTTGTACAGAACATAGTATAGAATTATGCTGTAAAAAAAAGAGAAAAAAAAAACTTTTATGCAATTTACATTATGTTGCATTTTCATCCACATCCGATGCATTTTCCCTCTCTCGCTATTGCTGCCACTTTTTTATTATTATTATAACATTTTGTTACAATAACAATAGCAATAAGTAGCAGCAGCACTAACAACAACAGCTATAATGGTGCGAAAGCATTTGCTTTCAGGCAGCGACAACATTGTTTTCAAAATGAAATTTATGCAAAATTCTCCGCACAAGTAATAAAATAAAATATGAATTATATCACAGCATGACATTTATGAATTGTCACTCTCTATGTCTTCTGCAACCCCTTCTCTTCACTCTCTTCACGTAGCCCTCTATGTGTATTTGCACTTATGTTAGATGGGTATAGCATTGAATATTAAAGAATATTTCATGCGAAACGATAATTGTGTATTTGTTACATTTATGCTCATACAGACACAAACATATATTTAGCAGTTAGCGTATTTGTAAATGCGGCTTTACAATCTTCTATTTGCATATATCATAAGAGCCATTGTATAAAAGTTAATGAAGGCATTGTGAGCGAAAACGGTTCTAACAAGTATATCCATCGATGTAAATACATATGTAGAGGGTTGGTGGAGTTTTAATATCTATAATATATTTAAATAATATCCAACGCTGCTCATGTGTATTGATGTTGGGTGCGTTACGTTAATGGATTAAAATAATTTGCGGTCTATTATATTTTTACATATTTAGTTGGAACGTACAATCGTTTACTTGATAATTAGTTTGGACAGAGCAGCTTAAGTAGAAATGAAATATTTTATTAAAAGAAGTCATAGACACCCTTAACACAATGCTTTGGTGTAAGCTAAATAGACATTTGACTATATTTGACATTTATATTCTTCTTAACCCTATTAAAATCGCAATCATGTCCGTCCTTAAATCTGCCTGTTGTACGCACTTCACCTTATTTTAAAGTTATATACAAATATATTTAGCTTTTACATATAATCAGATTAGATAAAAAGCCACACCTACTATCGATAAAATTACTTAGAGCCACAAAAATACAACTGTTGATATTCAGTACATTTAAAATATTTACAATTTACTATGTTTTTCAATGTATTCAGACACGTCCATAATATACAGAAAAGTCTCTTTCCGGTAGAATTTAATGCAACCTATACTGTACTGTATAAAGATTGTTAAAAGTGGTCCCAATTTTATACACGCCATGCCCCCATTTGTTATGTATATATGGGTAAAGGATGTCCCAGATTTGGCTTAAACTAAATATAGTTTTTTAATAGATGTTGTGGGGTGTTGGTGCTGCTGTTATTGTTGCTTTTTGCTGCTCTTGTTGTTGTTGTTATTATAATTTTTTTTTTTTTTAATTCTATTTTTTATTATTGTTATAATTATTGTTTTTAGTGTAAATGTTAATGTTAATTTTTGTGTTGTTGTTTTTGTAATTTGTAGCAATTCTTATAATTATTCGTATTGTAGTTAACATTTAAAAAGTTTTAATTATAGTTATTTTTTGTTATTATTATTATTGTTGTCGTTGTTGTAATTATTGCAATTATTATAATTGTTGGTATTGTTCTTAGCATTGATGTTAATAATAGTTTTAATGTCGTAGTTTTTGTTATTGTTGTTGTTGTTGCTCACTGATTCATTGTCACACTTGTACTTAGTTCAGTCACTCATAATACTTACAATAAGTAAAAACTTGCAAAGTTCGGTTTGTAAACGTACAAAATTTACACAAAATTTCCTTGTAAATCATTTCTCAATCGCATCGTAGGTAGTTTAATTACATTTGAGAAAATTATGTAACATATGCAACATGTGCTATCGATAATTAACATTTCTACTTATTTAATAAAACTTTTCCTACCAACTACCCTAAGTGGCATAATTGTCAAAACTAAAACTGTCGTTAGCATTAAAAGTGTTACGACCCACTCAAATGAATGAAAATTATTGTCGCGTTAATTCAAACCTAAATTGATGTATGTATTATTAACATTAGACAGACAATGCACGCCTTTGTAATTATAATTTATTTAAAGTTATAATCATTGTGACAATATAGGTAATGTAGTTAACGCATTTTCAGTGGTGCTGGCACCTGAGTAATATGTATGCAGGTGCAGCCAAGTGTGTGCGTGTGTGCAAGAGTGTGCGTTATGAAAAGGGAAAATGACAAAAAAGGAAACTTTTTCACCAACATTTTCAAGTATTGTTTCTGCACAATTTAGGGGCTCAATTATGTTGAGATTGCATCGCTGAAAAATTGAAATTACAAAAGTTCAAAAAGTAGAATTTTGCAATTTTGGTTGTTCTCGTTCCTAGCTTTCTGCTTCCACTCTTTATTTGCTGGGTCGTTTGCATATTGTTTGTTTTTTGTTTTTTTTGTGTCATTTGGCATTGCTGACAAAGAAATGTCAAAACTTTTGCCTACACCCACTCGTACATATCTAACGGCATTGTCGAAATTTGTTGGTGAAATTTGTTTCACTTATACACGTAAATTTCTCGAATATTTCATAGACGACAGTAGCAGCAACAAATATAAAACCATAAGAAATTGCAACAATATCTCCACCCCCCCCCCCCCCCCTCTTCCACCCTTTATGTATATTTCATCTTTATTACAACATAAACAATCTTTCGTAAATTTTATGCTTCATACTTTGCACAGCTTATAATATCATATCATATCATAACATAACAGAACATAACATATTCTCATAATGCACATTTTTTGCTTGTCTTATTATCATTTACATTTTTTTATATCCTTCTTATCTTAAAATGAAAGTTATACTCAATTTGTTAATATGGTTACAACTGACAATTTACGTTAAACGTAAAATATGACCAAAAAAATTACGATTTTAAAATGAAACTTCATTCAAACTTTACTAAGTCCATGTAGGCAGTTTTCTATTTAAGAAATGGGAGAAATTACTTAAGAGTCCTGCCCACACTCTTAAATTGAAAATGGGTGGGATAAAAAAAAAACACGTCCACAATTTATAAAAACATTCCTTTAACAGCCATGCTGTAAAAATATTTTAAATTGAAGTTTATTACCTAGACACATACCTATATGGACTCTAACAATGGACAGAATATGAGCGAACAGACTCGCCCACAATTTACAAGAAACTCTCTTCAAAATATATCACTTTAGGCAAAATATTTCATTTTATACGTTTTGTTTATATGCCACGCCTACAAAATATGTATTTAATTCGGAATACATCACTTTTTAATTTTAAATATTGTACACATTTTTATGTTGAATTCTAACAGTTTGTAGAAAATGGGCGGGTTCAGAAAAAAAAAAAGGATACACTCACAAGTTTACACAAATATTATAAGATTTGCCACGCCCTTTAACATATTATATATACATATAAATTTGTAGGATATCCAAAATTCGTCTCAAGCTATAAACAAGTTTTTTTTTCTCATTTGTTCTTGTTCTCATTCAATCTCATGTTTCTGCATATTTGGCAATATTTCTCAGTCACATAGTCACTTTTTGATAACATCACGACTTTTAGTAACAAATATATTGTATATTCTACAACAAAACACGCGCACCCCTTTTGAGCCTTGCTCGGCATGCCTTGGCACTTTTCTTCTTCTTACTCACTGTTTGTTGTCTTTTATTATATGGAATATTCATTTTCGTTAGTTAGTATTAGTTGGCTGGGTGAGTGGTGTGATAGTGTATTGCTTGTTCTAGTTAATTCCAATGCGCTTCTTTGCATAATTTATAACTTATTTACATTCTTATATCACACACATGCAAACACTAGCACCAGCACATCAGCACATGCATAGATACGCAACAGCAAACTTATTCTTACACAATGTTTTCTTTTAACATTAGCAAGTAGAATACATAATAGGCCTGCTTGCTGCATACATGTTAGTATTATAAAAAAAGAACAAAATATATATGTGTGAGACCTGCTTTTCGAATTAAGTTCCATTTCAAATTTGTTTTCGTGTTATGTAAAGAATATAAGCAGAGAAACAGAAACAGAAATAGTAACAAAAACTCCCTCCCACATGGAATTACGTCAATGAAAAATATCCGAGAAATAGTTACTGTTGTGTTTTTGCCTCTCTCCGTATACACATGTTTCTGCCACTAAGATTATTACTATTATTATTGTAAGTGGGAATATGTAGTTGAAGTAAACCTGTACGTTGAGCACCGGAAGTCGTCTACTTCAGTTATGTTCATATTTATGCCCTTCATTTAAAAGTGCAGCTATGTACGTACATTTCACATGTTAACATATTTTTGTGTATTGCATACAACTGAACGTTCTTCTCTTGATCTTCATTCTTCTCGTTGCCCACCATCAAATACAACGGGTTTTTCATTAGGGACATAACAATTTTGTATTTAAATACAAACGCATCCTTGAACGTTTTCCCTGATATACCAACGTCAAATAATCGAGCAATGTTTAAAAATTATTAAAAATTACTAACAGCGTTTATTTTAATTTTCGATCGTAATAATCGTGCATATTATAGTGGATAAATTCGAGTCAAATTATTCATTATTGGGTGTTTCCATACCGGTTGAAATACCAAAATTGAAATTGCAGCCGCAAGTGCTTCAGTTCAAAATAAGCCAAATCACAGGAATCGAGAATCTCTCAAACCACATAAAAATTTTAACTGACACCCTCACACGATCAATTTAACTTAAGAACTGAAGCTTCTTGATTATTTGAAGCGTCGAAACTTCTCCGATTGGGCATCGTTAAAGTTTGAAGAAAATTCTGAATTTCATTGAAAAATCGTCTTTAATGATGAAGCTCATTTATGGTTTTTTGTCAAAAAGCAAAATAGGCACTATTGAGGAGCAACAACTAATCAACTAATCAGCTTCAAGAGTGATAGAGGATGTGGAGCGGTGTGGATTTCATACCGTAAGTGTGATTGGATAATATTTTTTCATCGTAGATAATTATCGCCAGTAGAGTTCATGATATATTTAAAGTAATAATGTATCTGGAATAAATTTCAGTCCAATATCTCAATTATTCTGCATTTTATTTAAACACACAAATTATTTATATTTAGCATCAGCATAGAATTTATTATTTTTATAATTTGCCACAACAACCAAGCTAAAAGCTTATATTAAATGGGGTTACAAATGCAACTATTAAAAAACGGACGATTATGCTAAAGTAAATAACAAATAGATAATAGTAAGTAGATAGTAGCAGTAGTAATAGTAATAGTGGGTTAAGAAATGAAATGAAATAAAAATAATGAAAAAAGCAATAAAGGTAAAATATATAAACGTTAGAATTAAAAATTCATGAATTAAAAGAAGAAGGTATTAATTAGAAGTTAGAACAGTGAGTTAATTTAAATGAGATATCGATTCAACAATTGACGACATAACTGCAAATATGTTAACTTTCTATTTTTTTCTAAAAACACAAAACATGGGCGTCGCTGCTAATGCATTTATCATTTTCTATTGCAAACAATATCTGACACTAATTATACCTTCCATATAACATGTTTGGGTGTCCTAGTGTCTGAGTTAGCTAAGGCATCGTTTTAGTAAACTTTGCACTCTGTGAAATGCGAATTCAAATCCAGGTGAAAGATATTTGAAATCTGTCGTCTGTCGCGTCGGACTGGTAATTCACCGGCCGTTACCACGAAAGTCGTCGAGGTTGTTACCACAGTCGAATAAGCTTTCAAAAAACCACATGTTTTTTTCGTCAATGTTTCTGTCTCTCTCAAAACGGTACAAGTTGAGATCGAACAAATAAATTTTTATCTGTCTCATAAATTGAGCTACGAGTTTAAGAATCGGTACACAGTGAATGCTTCTACAGGTGGTTCAAGAAAGGGCATGAAGTAATATCAGTTTAACGCCCACAATTTATCAAAAACAAACCTTTTTTTTGGACAGATTTCGACAAAATAATTGATACATGTTACATGCACTCTTAATGGTATCTGCCAAGCCCATTTTTTTATATATAGATAAAAGAGAGTAAACATTCTGTCGATCATAAATTCTGAGATATTGAGTATTCTACTTTTAGTATCAGTACGTAGGCTCTTATTTTAAAATTTGTTAAGATCGGTCAAGTACTATGCCCACAATTAACAGATAAATTTATTTGCTCCAAAGATGAATTGAAGTTGACATTAAATTCACATTTTTTAATTATATCATCAATGTGCTAAAAAATGGGCATCATCGGATAATTGGACACGCCCACAATTTACAATAAACTATGTATATTTGGCGCAGAATTCATCTTTGCGAGTTGAAACATAATACATAATAAGGGGGCGTAAACAGGTACCCACCACGCCTTTGATTTATATATATGGATGCGAAAGGTATTTAGGAGTCGACCTAAACTTTATTAGCTCAATTTTTACGACACAAGCAAGTAAGATGACAGCAGCCAGATGATACTTAGTCTAGTTTATCTACACATCGGATATATGTAGATAAACTAGACTAAGATTTCGCTAATCAACAACATTTTTCGGGATAGTTGCAAGGGCGTTTTTACAATGTGAGAGAGAGTTCTATCTAAACCTACCTGCAATAACAATAACAACACTTGATATCAATAGAATTGAAAATTGCTTAACACGTAGATGTGAGTTATAAATGTTTGTGTTCCTTTTTAATTTAACTTTATGGCCGGAATTTAAAAATTTACTTGTTCGTAACAGAAAAAATGATAACTATCGTACATGCATCCTTACCCACATACTTGTATATACAATAAATTTATTTTTTTAGTTTTATCATGCCTCCATGTGGTGTTAACGCCTTCTTTGGCAATCAGACATCAACAACAACAATAATAATAACATATCCATAGACATGTGAAGGCACACATACTCCAATATTCATTCACATGAGCAGCAGGCCATAGGATGCCTTCAATTGTGAAACCATTTTCATTTGTCAAAAAGAAAAATGTCCAACAAAAAAAAAAAAAAACCCTAAGGAAAAAATTGTTTTGCGCTATAAACAATTGTCATGCATTTTTAAGTATAGAAGAGCAATAACAGCAAAACGTGCTTTACGCTTTTCACTCTTCTTCTCTCCCTCTCACTCTCTCACGCTCTGAACTCGTACATCGTGCAAAAAATCATCAACAATGAAAATACGAAATAGACAAAATAATATATTCGGACAACAATCGTATAATGCAGTTGTCAGTGACCACCAATAAATTTAATCGATTTTCGGTTAATCCTACCACACAATATAAATAAATTGAAACTCAATTCGAACCAAGTAAGACAACTACATATGGCTTAGGCCAAATCTTAAATACCCTCAGAGTAGACGCGGCAGGTACACGATTCCGCTCTCTACTACGCAGTGTATATAACACGTATGAATTTGCAAATGCAGTTATACCCTCCACCTTAAACTTGAAATTGCTATATAAAAAATGGGCATGCTCGCGGATAACAGACACGCCCACAATTTCCAAAATAAAACATATTCAGCATAAAACTAGACTTGCAAACTGATACCTGATGCATACATTATTAGAGAGCGCAATATATTTGCCACGCCCACTGTTGTGTATGTGCTATGTATAGGGTTTCTAAGGCCTCCTTCTAGACGTTGCAAACGGAAGAACAAAATTAGCATACTCTCATCACTGAGATGGACGGTATAAATATCTTACTCAAAAACGTATTATCTCTCAATTTGCAATTCTTTATATTTATTAATAAAGTTTAGTAAAAAATAGGCAATCAATTTAATAATTGACTTAATTGCTAAATTTGGTACCTATTAGAACTTTTCTAAAACCCTATCCCTCATAATACTTTTTGACAAAGTGCCTTTTAAATAACTAAACCTCGCAATTGCAGATAGAACTGAAACAATTGTGGAAATGTGCAGTGTAGGGTATCGGATAGAAACCAATGTAATAATTATACCCTTCACATAGCGTGCAAGGTTTGTTTTTCTGTTTGCAATAGCTAAGAGAATGTGTCAGAGACCCTACAAAATATACATATTCTTGAACAGCATCAACAACTGAGTCGATCTAAACATATGCGTCCGTATGTCTGTTTATTGTTGACACTTTCACAGGCATAAAATTTTGAGATAAGGAGATGACATCCACTTCTAGATTCTACACTTCTGGATTCTTAACTTCATTCATTATGTAAGTCACGCTTACAATCTACAAAAATATATTGATATGCGACAAAAATTGAGCTATTATTTTGTAATCCGTCCATCCATCGATGTAGTAAAAATGGGCGTGTTCGAATTACACGTCTACAAGTTACAAGAGACCTTATTTTGCGCAGAATCTTACGCTTAAGTTGCTACGTATTATACTCAGCAGAGCGTAATTTAAATAGTCGGACTCGATCGTGTATAGCACTTTACATGTTTTTTATTTACAAAGAGAATGTACAGCATGTTAGAACATTCCCCACTCTAATGTGAAAGGTTTACATGTTTATTAAAATTTCGAGTAACCTGTAGATTCCATTAACGAAAATGTTAAAAGAAATGTTAGTAGATGTAATCGTTTTGCTCTAGATAATGTTATATATCACGTGGAAAATATCTATCTGTAAATTATCGATGTATGCATTTAGGAGTCTGTTATATACCAAAAAGCTTTATTGAAAAACTTTCTAAATCCATCTATTAGTTAACACCAAAAAACTTCAACTCTAACAAATGTAAAAGTTTGTCGATTTATTTCCATCTCTCCAGTGTAGAATTTTAAAAATTACTTTTGCAAGGTGGAATGTAAATTGGAATATGGAACAGCTTTCCTTTTGACGTATATATATATGTAAGTAAGATGTATCAGCAGGGTCCACTTTATAGTACAATTCAAAACTCTCCAAATTCCAATATATCAAAAATTTATTCTAAATTTTCCCCATAAGATTAAGTTATAATATTAAGGTTACTTCCAACTTACTGGAAATACTCAATTATTTCTATAATATTTACTATAATCTTTTCTATAATATCCAGCCATAATATTATGGACACTTTCCAATTAATTGGAAAATTGCTATAATTTCAGCTCTTTATAGAATACTCATAGTTTTAGTACATAGATACTTCCAATTAATAGAAGATTTAAACTACCTAATCGACCAAATTTATGGTTAAAAAAGAGTAGAATACCAAATTAAAAGTTCGCACTAGGTGACTCTCTCCTTAAACCCTCAATATCGACTTGATTAGAAGTTAATATTTATACTTGCACTGCTTTATCTTTTACTAAATAAAGTCGTCGGTATATGTGCGTACCAGTTATGATTATTAACTCTTATTTTTATTTACAGAGACATCTTTATTTAGTTTCTTCAATGAAGAAAAGTCCTAAGAAAAAATTACTTACCTTCATAACTTTATTCATTACATCATATGTCAGCATTTCTCAAAGTGTGCTATGTCAGCCAACACAAAGGGCAGCGCGAATCGATTCGCCTTTGGAACTAATTTTCATATAACATCTACACTATTGAAAAAAATCTTAATATAAAGATGGTCGGAACTCAGGAGATGTGTCGTATAAGTGCTTGCACTGTGCTAATGTTATCCCTAAGTGATCAAAATAACGAATCCTTAAGAAGAAAACACTTCATTACCCCATACACTCGTTCAACTGTTGTATACAACCCATGACTCTTCCCATTAGAGTAGTTATATATTGTTTGTTTGTCCAGTTTTATATAAGTATTAATGCGAAGAATGAATGTATCCCAATTGATTAATAGTCGCAATTCATTTCGCAATATGTTATTTATTGTGGTGGTTGTAAGACAAATGGTAAAGATAACACGAATACAAATGTATATTATATAATTGTTTTATTTGAATTACAATATTTTAATATTTTGTTATGTATATATGTATGTAATGTGTTTGCGATTATATATATTTTCCATACACACGAGTCGTCCATCTCATAGATTGTTGTATGTGTATGCCTATGTCGGTTGGTTGGTACGCGCTGTCTTTCTTATTAAATGGTTTTTTGTATATCTTTACGCATGAACGTATACACTGGTATGGTAGATAGGATATATGGAATACTGTTTTTTTTTTTATAAACTTCTTGCACAGTTTTGAAAATTTAGAATTTTAAAAAAATTTTAATTTTTCTTTTTTGTTAAAATTTATTTTTATACCCTCCACATAAGATAAAGAGATGTTAAGTTTGTCATGGAAGTCATTCGAAGGCGTCAAAGACTCTACTATGTATGTACTCGTATTGTAGGATCAGCATTAGAAAAGCGTATGTCCATGCGGACAACTTTTTTTTGGCACTCTCGCACTCGTAAACTTTGAAATATTAAGATGAAATTTTGTAAATAGAATTCTAGTTTCTAACGCTATATGATTTGGACAAAATCGGTCAAAAGCCACGCCCACAATCAATGAAAAATTATTTATAGTATGCCGCAAAAATTGACGTATAAAGTTGACATTTTTGTAATTTAAGTATTTATGATTATGATATTCATTGATACGTTAAAAAATGGGCGGTATGGTATAGCAGACACGCCTACAATAGACCCAAATCTATATATCTGTTACAAAAATTCAATTATAAAATTGAAATTTGGTAGAAATATTTATAATCAGCTCACCCATGGATGTGCCAAAAAATGGGCGTGTTCATGCCACACCCTTATGTTTATATATATGTGTAGAGTATGTTAGATTTGGTCTAAGCCAAATTTATTGTTTTTACTGGTTATCTCAGTCTTCCTATCATGGAGTTTAGGATTTTGCGGAAATATTGAATTTTTTTTTATGTTATTATTTATAAATTTATATGATTGTTAGAGTACACACATATATATGGTATATGTAGGAATAGGTAATGTTATGGTGTTAATAATACATTTACTTAATAGGTGCTGAATACTGTTTTATAATAAATTGGTTCTGAATGAAGCGCACTTAGTAAAGACAAACTATTATTCATCGCGTTTTTTTTTTTTTTATTATTATTAATTTTTCAATTAATTGTGTGAAACTTCAGTTACGTAAGTTTTTGTATTATGTTAGCAACAAACTTTGTTTTTATGGTAATCTGTGTATGTGTGTGTATATGTAAATAATTAAGGATTTTTCAATAGTTGCACAAGCTAATTAATTTATAAATATTTGTAACGAGTTTTTTTTTTTTTAATTTTTTATGATAGTTGAGACATTTTCTTTTCTTTGTGTTTTTTATCAATTTGCTTAATGTCGTTAAAATTTGCTAATTCATTTAATAGTTTATAACATACAATATAATGGGATTCAGCTTACAACTAATTGGGCTTAACCAAAACATACAATACATTGGAAATCTCTACCTGAACCGTTATGAAATCCAAGTTAACAAACAAGTTAAACTTTAGCGTAACATTTGATATTTGGAGAGAACAGTTTGTGTACTACAATATATAATGTATATAATATTCAATAGCGTATATGTGGTAGATGGGTACATGGTACGTTAATATATATATATATATATATAAATCTATATACTCAAGAAAAAGTTGTATTAAATAGTTAATTATAAGGTCATTACATTATGGATACATTGAAAATTTTTTAATATCAAATTGCCAACTGGATATACTAAATATTGCTTCAAACTTCTTAAAAGCACCCTAAGATTACAAAAAAAAAAAAAACAAATAATGACTCACTCACATATCTGCTTAATATCATATCAAATAATTATTCAAATCAATGCTGCAGTTCTTTTACATAACGTTTGGAAAACTCTTAGAAAAACGTCGAAATTCGGCATCGCGTGAGGCCAAAGGTAAATTATGTTTGTGCGAATGTTTGTAGTTCCAAAATGGCAAATGCCACACCACCACCACCTTCAATTATACCGATCGATTCAGAATTAAAATCTGAATCGATTTAACCATGTCCGTCTGTCTGTTCATATAAATTTGTGGAAAATGCTCATTCTCGGTTAGCAGACACGCCCTTAATATATAAGAAAATCTTATTTGAAATATAACAGAAACTTTCCTTCATTTATACCGAATCTGAATCGATTTAACTATTTCTGTCTGCCTGTCCGTCTGCCTATATAAACTAGTGTTTAAGCTACTGGTTACATTTTTTGAGATAATTTAATGATATTTGACACAAGAGCACATGTCTTGGCTCAAAAATAAACTTCATTGAAAATGGACCGAGTTGGGTAATTTTTTACCGCCCCTCACCATATAAGTTTTTACATAACAAAAGACTTTTCTTCTTCATTAAAATAATTAATGAGTTTAATAATTAACTCTAACAAATTTGCACCCGATCGGACTCCTTTCCAAATGTGATAATGATTTTTCACAAAGTCACTTATATATCAATGTCTCTGAGTGTTGCAAACAGAATAGCAAAGTTAGTATAGTGAAGCTTTAATATATTCCTAAGGCGGCCGAATAAGTTATAAATAAATTTAATAGATTTACAAAAAATGCTTTTCAAAATTTAGACAAATCTAAAATGTTTTATCAAAATTTTTTGTATCGATTTAGGAAGATTTTGGTTTCATCATTATCATTACTGGCCGATTATAATGTATTTAGATTTTTAGCCTGTTGTAAGAGAGACCGTCACACAATTCAGTATTCCGAGTGTCTTCTCCAATTTTGTACACCAAGTGTTGGCTGGGCATCAAACACTTTCGATGTTTCGATCTACCTATTGCACAAGTATTGCTCAAACACTATCCTGGCAAACACTGAATTTTTATGTAACTTTATCAATATCGACGTAATTCAGATATTCAATGGATTCCGAATTATATTCTAAATGGTTTAAATCATGTTAGTCTGTCCATCCATAATAAACTTATTATTTATTAGCGTCAACAACGAAATTGTGAGCCACCAAAAGCGATTTCATAGTATTCAGATAGTAGTAAATATATGCACCCTACGTAAGACAGTTTGGGATTTCTGATTTCAAATTATTTTCTCTTCATCTTAGTATAATTGGTGGTTATTTGTTGTTGTTTAATGGGGGTTCATAAGTCAATGCGATTACCACAATAATCTCTTATTGAAACGTTTTTAATTATATTTTATCAATTTGTCTGAATCGATTTAATCATGTCCAACGATCCGAATATATATTTTGATATTTTCTCATGAAATTTGTTACAGGAATATGGTTAGATGTTTACTCTTGAAAATAGATCTATTTGTAAATTAGCATATAACGTCATATTATAATTTATAGCGGTGGTCACTTGAATAGGTAATAACTTCTTCAGTAGGTTATGTTCTTTTAACAAATTGCATCATTAATTTGTTTCTAAACTTGACGAAAGAAAAACTATTGCAAAACTTCTATACAAAAATTTATTATTTATTGCAGTGACTACCGCTGTAAGTCTTTATATGACAAAAATCTACATTTGTTTAAATTCTCTAATCAAATTTGGTAGCTTGGTAATCAAATTTGGGTTACTGAAAATGAAGCAGCATTTTCAGTAACCCATTCGGTGTAATGATTCTTCACAAAGCGATCGATACAATTAAATTAATTATAAAACAAATTTAAAAACTAAGTAGGGGCCAGGTAGAATTGACACTATAATATGTTTTTAAATTATTTTATTAAACTCTAAATCGCATTGACTTGGTACCAATTCTTTCTACTTATATATAGATTAGCTTAGGCAGGCATGCATTTATGTAGATTTGCTTTTGGTATTTAATGTATTCAGATATATGTTATGTTATGTTATGTTATTTTGAATGTGTGAATGTAACGTAATTAACCTGGATTATAAACTTTGATTACATATTTTGTATTTTGTGTGTATATGGTATGAATTGCTGCTTTTTTCTTTTCTTTTTATATTTTTGTATGAACTTTAATTTACCAATATTTGCTTGAATTCGTAAATATATATAATATAAATCAAAAGCACATGCACACATATTTATGGAAATGTTTTAATGCAATTAGAATTATTTGGATTTTTGCTTTGCTTACGGTTATTTGTTTATATTGGAAATTTCCTTTTTGAAACATACAATACAAGCTTTAATATTGTCCTTAATACATGTGAGAATTTTGATGATAAACATTTTGTTTCGATTTGTTTGGATAATGTAAGACTATAATGTATGTTTACAACAACAATTCTATTGATGTTCTTTATAAAGTTTATTTATTAATTATTAAATTTCTTTCATTCATTAGAAATCGTGCTGCTTGTCCAATATTATTTTGTATCCATTATGAATGTGGGTTGAAAAATTAACATGCTGCTGCGGGTAAACCTTGTTATATATTACCTAGAAATAATATAAAATAAAAGTTAAAAAAAATATTGAAAAAACCTAAGTTGTTTTATAATGAAAAAATTGATGATAAGTCCATTTTTCGAATATATACATTTCGGTTCAAATAAAGACATATTTTTTCATAATTTTTGATATTTCGATGTTTTTGCAAAAAATGAACTTACTAGCACTTTCAATAAAACCCATTCATAATCGCCAAAAATGACCAATAAGGCAACCAAATGAATGCAAACGGGTATCAATAGATAATATATTGAAATTTTTAGAAGAGAAGAGTTTTGGTAGAAGGTAGAGGGTAGAAGTAAAAAGCACCGACACCGGTGCCAGTATCTTCGGCCCCGGATTACTATTAATATGTATACCAAATTTCAAGTTCATAGATCAATTTTTGTGGCACATATATAGATTTTTGTCAATTGTGGGCATGGCTCTTGACCGATTTTGCCTATTTTTGGCATATTGGCATACCAAATTTGAAATTTGTAATATAATTTATTTTTAAAATTTTCTTAATTTTAAAAATCAAAAATTTTTTTTTAAATTTTTTTACACAGAAACAAAAAAAACAAACAAAAATGTGATTTTCAACAACAAAGCAAAACTTTTATTATTAAAGCTAATATAATAAATATAAACAAAAATAAATTATTTTTATTTATTTTTTTTTATTTAAAAAGAAGCCAACTTCAATAACAGCATTTCAATAACCTAAGTATATAAATATATAATATAACATATACAGAATTTAATTGATTGGGACAACAGATTACATAACTAAGAAAAAAAAAAAATACGAAAACTAAATTTGTATTAGTCCAAATCTTAATTACCCTCCACATGTACAACGGTGATTGTGGCATATTGCGCCCTCTAATAGGGTACGTATTACATAAAAGCTTGCAAGTGTAGTTTTATGATGAGTATAGTGTCTGTTATCCGACCATGCAAATTTTTGAAATTTCAATGAATGGCATAACTATGTATACAAGTCTCAAGTGGAGGGTATAAAAAATACATGTACTCGTAAACTTAAGCACAGTTTTCACTTTTGTTCTTTTCATTTTCTCCATTGCATAGTGTAAATAAAAAAGAAAGTAAAGCAATACAATAAGCAAAAATTATATGAAATTCATTTGTAGTGTTTTATATAATGTTTGAAAATATTTAAGTATTGAAATATTGTAATCATCTGGAATGCATACAAGTTGTGTTAAAAAAGAATTTGTTTCTTCACTAAGATGGTGGTATAAAAATGTGTGAGCACAGACATAAAATACATTCATTGTGAAAACATCGTGTTGTATACTGTAGGTACGCACCCTATTACTTGCTTTTAATTTTCTTACCGGAAGTAACAAATGGGCCGACGTAATTACTCGGGAACAGACCGGTTAACCCATTTAATTCACCACGCCACCATTCTGGCTCGTCACGACCCAACACGCTGATAATGTCATCTTTTTCAAACGACAACTCATCATCGTTTTGTGCTTTGTAGGGATACAGTGCAATCACTTTATCTATCAAAAAAAAAAAAAAAAAAAAAAAAAAAATTGATAAAATTGAACAAGTTTAAGACTCGCTAGCAAAACATGTGCTTCCCTACCCAAAATTTGTTCGGCCATTTCCACACGACTACCCGACACAGGGGTGTTGCGTCCACTATTGCGACCACCTTGTAATACTTTCACATACGTTGCAGGAAACCAGCCGATTTGTCGACGTTTGCCCTTGAGTTGTAATTCCCCTTCCCACCAACCCGAATCCGTTTTTTTACGTATCATTATCAGTTGACCAGCTTTAAACGATAATTGTTCAGGACTGGTAGCCTCATACGGCGCTATAACTTGTGCTATGTCAGAGCGTTTAGCTCGCATTCCCTAATGGAATATAAAAGACATTTTAATTGTTTACATCCTACACCGCATGTGGTAAGAGGATATATTAAGTTCGTGCAGATGTTTGTAATGCACCGGTTTTTAGGAGATGATTACAAGAAATATATGGATGGACGGACGGATATACATTTTCATTCTGAGGTGATTGATGGGTATGACATTAGCCCCGTTAAAGAGTTGCAATCATTCGCATAAATAGAATACACTCATAAACCACTTTGTGGTGTAGGTTATAAAAATTGTAATAATAGAATGGAATAAAATAGAAAAAATTAATTACTGGTGTCATGGATGAGGTGCGTGACATTGGGCGACTGTACGATACGGCAGGCTCGCTGGATTGTATTTTTTCTGTTGACTGAGTATTGATTTGTGATACTTCGGTGTCTAATTCCTCATTTGTACGGGTTTCTTCGGCGGCATTTGTGGCTGCCTCGAATCGGGAAGAAGCATGTTCATTGGTACCATTTTTTAGTGTCGCCTGTTGTTGTTGTTCTCTATTATCAATCCCGGCAGCATCTGCACTTATAGCAGACTGATTTTGAGCAGTATCATTATACGTCTTATTACCCTGCAAGCGAGAAAGAAAAATATTTTCGTTTACTGTACCATTAGGGGGAAGTGTTAAAGGAGGCTTTAATTCAATTGCTTTTGCTCTTACAAGTAACTCATAGTCTGTTTGGCCAAGATCTGAGGACACTGACACCGTCGTGCCGACATCAGCCTTTTGTACATAATTGGAGGGGAACATGCCAGTACGGTTGCCAATGGTGCCAGTCCACCAATCGCCCTCCTTCCTGGTCACCATTATCATTTCCCCTGCGCTAAAAGTCAAATCACCCACTTCGCCCGACTCATACGGATAGGCTGCTATGTAATACTCCATTTCGCCATTAAAGGTGGCACCGGTTTTTGTAACGTCACTATCACAAGACAAGACGAAACAATTAATTCAAGTTATAGTTTTTTTTTTTTGGTCAACATTTACTCGTATCCTTCGCTGTTGTCGTTGTAAGTATCCTGAGATGCAAAGGTCTGTTGTGCACTAGCACTAATTTCTTCCAACTTTTCCACATACGTTTCGGGGAACCAACCAGTATGACCATTAATCTCTCCGGCCAGCCAGCCAGGTTCAGCATTCTGTTCGATGGGCACAAATATTATGTCCCCGGGTACAAAAGATATCTCATCCGCATTGCGGGCACTAAATTCGTATACTGCCCTATATTTAACAAATCCTTCGGGAGCCGGCTCTGTGGAATCCGCCTCGTTGACCATTGCATTTTGAGCTAGTGAAATGGCATTATCGCTAACCGAACCATATTGATCAATGTCAGCGGAACCGACATCCGTATCCCAAGCCGAAGTTGTTTCCCAAGCTGATGCGACAGCCACACTTTCATTTTTCTTGTTGTATTTCATTTCCAATATCCGCGTGCGCTGTATATCATAATCACTGTACAATTCTTCACATTTCTTAATTAAGTTCGACAGCTCAGCTTTGGACTCCGCCACTTGCAAATCATGAGATTGGATATCTTCTTTTTTCGATTCAATTTCATTGCCAATGTTTATGACTTTGTCTTTGATTTGTTTTATAATTAACTGGAAAAATAAAGCAATTTAAATTGTTTTAAATGGTCAAGTACACCTTTTTAGTTTTTCTCCAATTTTTAAACCGTACACTACTTATTGGTAGGGTTTAAAAATAAGAAAAAATGTTTAGGGCAAGTGAATGTATTATAAAAAATGTCTTTGATTTTGTTTTGAATTCTCCAAACATTGGTGAAATTTCAGTAAACAAAAACAAAACATTATAAGTCACCTGTTTGTTGGCGAAAGCAGCATTAAATTGTTCCTGTTGTGCTGCATCCGTTAGAGCTCCGGCCGCCTTAATTTTGGCATCCCATTTAGAACGCTCCTGAGCCAGTTGCAACAATTTAGCATTTTGTTCTTTAATCCGTGCTTTCAATTGAGCCATTTCGCTTACAGAAGTATCGCGTTGCGAACGCATTCCATCTATAACCGATTTAACATTGGTGACACCTGCTCGAGTTTCGCATATCTTTTGTGACAAATCTTTAATCTGGAACAAGTAAAAATATAAAAATTATAGTCAATCAAGTCCAAGCCCTTAATACCCTACACCGCTTAGTACCAAAATTATGCTACAGTAAAAGCGAGGCATTGCCAGAGACCTCTAAATAGAGAGACGGTGTATCGCGCTCTTAAATTTTACTGGCAGAATCTCAATAAAAATATATAAATAAATAGAGTGGCATAGTGATAGAGCGATCGATGTACAACTGGGGTATATTGCTGGTTTGATCCGTGCCGTGGCTTTTTGATGTTTTCTCAAGTTGATTTTTATGAATGTTTTTATTATGATATTGGGTAGAGAAGTGTTGAAAAATATGTGTATTTCTTTAAAAAGTACGTAAAGCAAGTATAACATATAAAATATTACGATATTTGTCTTTTACGGGATATAACATGTACGATAATTATGCATACGATATGGGCCTGCAATTTGGCTTAAGATTCTGCCAGCAAAATTTACACACAACGGACATTGATTCAGGTTTTGATTTTGAATAGATCGGTATAAGTGAAAATTTGTACAAGTGGTGCAGAGTTTAGGGACAAGAAAACATTACTTAAGTATTTTTAATCCATCCACATAGGAGATGTGGGAGGGAGACTGCATACCTTTTCATTTAAAGTGCTTAATTCTATATTCAATTGTGTATTGTGAGCCTTTTGCTTGAGGACGCGTTCTTGTTCGCGTTGCTTCTGAGAATTTAATTCAGCAATACGTGCCTGCTCCCATTCCAAAAGACGTTGCTTTTCCAGTTCTCTAAAAAATGGATCAATTCATTTTTAAAATATTTTCTCTATTTCTCTTGTGTTACTAGAGCTCACTTTCTTGCCGCTTCCTTTGCTTCCAAGTCACGTTTCCTTTGTTCTTCCTTTTCTAGTTCTAGCTCTCGCTGTTTCTGCAATTGCCTTTCAAGTTCTTCCAGTTGTTTACGTTCAGCCTCCAAACGAGCTTTCTCCCGTTTGTCAGCCTCCTCACGTTCCTTCCGTTCACGTTCCTCTTTCTCTTTTCGTTGTTGCTCTTGCAGTAGTTTACGCCTTCGATCCAATTCAGCTTGTCCTTTATCAAAGTTTTCTTTACGTTTATCCTCAAAAGTTGCTATAATGAATGGATAGTCGAATCAAATCAAATCAAGTCAATATGTAACAGAGGCTCAAACTAATCGGAACCTACTTTGAGGTAAACTGGAGGCTGGGTCAGCGTCTGGTGCACCTTGTGAAGAAACCGAAGCATGTCGTGAGGATGGTTGTGAAACCGAACGTGACCCAGTTCCCGACACCGAGCCCTGCCGTGAACTATTCTTACGAAAGGTAGGTGGTATCCAATCAGCTGGTAAAGTTGTCGGTATTTTTTCACCATTCATAGCTTTGTCACACAGGAACATGGCCAAAATGAATTCATCACAACTCAAACGGCCATCACAATCCAAGTCAGACAAAGTCCAAATTTGAGCCAGAGTAGCTTGAGGCAATTTGCTTTGTACCAGAATTCCACGAGCCTGTACCCCCGTTAAATAACCAGTACGATGACGATCTGCTGCATTGAAAACTTGACTATATTTACGCTTGGCTTGTGCCTTAACCGCCCATTCAGATTGCCTAAAATATTCCAAAGAACATAAACGGATTATATTGGCTTCATTATCGCCAAACTGTTCTATACTAACGGTGAGTCAAGCATGGGCGGCCCTTCACTAATAGACATGTGGCGACTAGGAGGAGTGCTTTGAGGTGGTATTGGGATATTCATGTCCGTAGCAACTGTGGAAGATGGTGACATCAATTTGCCAACTACTGCATTACTGGCCGTAATACCGGCAGATGATGGATTTACACCAGCCCCCATAGCTAATTGTGTCATGTCCGAATGAGCCGCCACGTTCGTTATATTTGGTATGTTGCTAGTTACATTTACTGCTGCTCCTGTCGTCATATTTGTTTGCGATATTGTGCCCGTTGCAGTTATAGGCACCAAACCTGGTATGACATCGCTTGGTATCGCTCCAGACATTGCCTGATGTGAGGGCTTTACTGGGATAGAAGCAGCCGTCAAGACTTCGTTTGACTGAGTCGCTTCTGATAATGTTTTCAGTGGATCTAAAGGACTCATACTACCGACGACCGCTGAGTGCAGCAATGTTGGTGGCAGTACCTTAGGCACCTCCATGCCACGCAATTTCAAATTGATTAATTTGCACGCAATACTGAATTCCATGATATTCATCTTACCGTCGGAGTCTGTATCGGCCAATCCCCTATAAAAAGGTGGAATGCGTAAAAGAAATAAAATTAATCATGTTTATATTGCTTACAGATTGTGGGCGTGATCTTAATGCAAATGTTTTTGTCATTTAAAATTCAAAACGCCTCCTTTGTGATTCGAGGACTGCCCCTCACCAAATGTAAGATTTGTTTTTTTTTTTTAATTTTTCGTTTCTGTACATTGATTAGAGACAACGCCCACAATTTACGTGCACCATTTCCAATTAAATATTATATTATTATGATGGTGATGGATGGTGGAAATGTGATCTAACGCCCTAGGACTTGTATTTTGTCAAAAACATTTGATGGCAAATGGAGGCAAACTATCTTTCTGATTGACTCACCATATCTGGCCGAGAATAAGAGGCGGTAATTGCGATTGTAGAAAGAAGCCCTTCGCCTGACTGCCGGTGATAAAACCATTTTGCGGCAGCAGCGCTTTAAATTGTTCTTGGTATTTGAGCTTTTCGCGATGAGTAATAACCCATGGGTCAGCCATAGAATTCATGATACACGACCTTATCCTTTACACTACCGCAAATATGATATTATCGTTGATGATTTTTCTTTTTTAAAAATATATGATTAGCCCGGATATCTTAAAATAAAATAATTTACAATGGGTTACAGCACTATGGATGGCCTTATACAGATATACAGATAAACGATATGGAGAAATTAAATTCGTAGTCTTTAAATGTTTCAATAATATTTCTTCAAATTAATCATTTTTATAAAATGCAAAAACCTTAGACAAGAGTTTTGCATTTGTACTGCAATAGAATGCAAGTGGTGTTAAGGTCGTAACCAATGGATTTCGTTCTAATTTCTAATTTGCCGACATTTTTTTTTTTTAATTATGTTCCATTGATGTTGAGTTTCCCGTAATTTGACTTGTTAAGCATATATATGAGCAACATATATGGATATGTTCAGATAAGCATTTACAAAAGTTTTGCCCAATCCAATAAATAAGAGTTGTATAGACATTCTGTTTCATTTTGTGGGTCACGTAATGTTAAAGATCAGGACATTATTCTCGAATTTTTTTTAATTAGTAAAATCATTTTAATACTTATATTTCCACGAAAATCAACAATACCTATGGCATGGAAACTTTTCATTCATCAATTTTGATTCTAACAAGGATGTGCAAACTGGCTTCTTTACAGCCCCCAAATATTAGTGTAACCTATATATATATTTATATATACATATTATATATCAATTTTGATGTATATAAGCTTGATTGAGAATCTATACAAGTGCATATATTATAGTGAGTTTCAATACTATAGCGTGTTACAATTTTTTATTAATTTTCTAAAGAAAATTGCGGTTAATTATGTTCTAAGAAGCACTAATTTTCGCTTCACTTCTCACTTATATACAGATGTTCTTTTTCTAATGGTGTTCTTAATCACAACACTCCATGAAAATATTTCATCACTAGTTTATGGCACACTTTTATAAGCGCTTAAAGGCATTTTTAATGCACTTTTTATTTTAATGCATTACTATTTCTTTTGGAAATTATTCTAACAAATTGATAAAGATGAAAAATTTTATTACCACTCGCAAACGTCACTTTTCTAATCAATAAATAGTCACAACTACAAAAATGACCATATTCATTTAACAAACTGAAACGGTACGAGAAAAATTTATCTAAGCATTAACATCGAAATCATATGTTAAACGGCAAATGGAGGAAATTGATTTTAAAAGAATTTGTGTGAGAGAAAGAGAGGTAGTAAAAATTGCAACAACGTAAATTAACAGAATTAATATATAATAAACATTTAATTGAAATATCTTTTCTGAAATTTAAACATAATCCTTTCCGTTTTCTATTTGAGTTGCAAGATATATAAACTTTTCGAAATAAAAGATAATTTAAGTTTTACGGTTAATACTCTTTACGATCTGTTCCGGTCTGTTACTTTAACGGAAACTAATCTCACTTCGTAAGTAGATTATTAAGTGATGATAATCATAGTATATAATATTTAAACAATATAAGTAATACACAAAGATAAAAGAACGAGAAATATTGATTAAATGGAAAGTTTGTCGTTGTATGAAATACATAAAGTTTGCCGGATTTGCTTAAAAAATGATATTCTCGTATCCATCTACAGTCCAACATTTCCCATACGGCCTATAGAAATGCTAAGGAAATTACAAATATTTAAAGTAAATATATGGGGCCATAATTTTAATAAAACATTTCTAATGTTTTGAATAAAATCCAGTTACCAATCGATGATAATCTATCTACATTACTATGCCAGTCGTGTTTGTATCGCTTATTGGATGCTTACAATTTACAGCAATTAGCAGAATCTTCAGAACAACGCTTAAAAGAATATCTGGGCTTAACCGTAAAGCTAAACAATACTAGGTGAGATTGAATTGAATATGTATTTTAAATTAATGGGAGAAGAGAGAAATGATGTAAAATAAATTCAACTTAATCTCAACAGCATTGCAACAGAGTTGCCCGATTTAAGTGAAGCGGATAAAGGAGACACTGTATCAGCAAATATATACGATAATATCTATGATATATTTGATCGCAATGAAGTTACTTCTAATGATATAGTAGAAGTGGTGGGCAATGATGATGTAGATCTATTGAATGATGTTGAAATTGATGTTAGCAGCTTAACCCGTTCCGAGGTCGATGATAACACCTTAAGTGATATGTTTATGCAACGAAATGATCGTTTAATCAAATATCCAATGGAATCGCCATACTTGAAGGATACCCATAAAATTGGCGACATTCCCAAACATTTAGAAAGTAAAGAAGTTTTAGACAATGAATATAAATCAGATGCACATGCACTGGGTCAATGTTTGGAATGCGATAAACTATATCATTATGCAGAATGCTCAAATAGTTATGCGTGCATGCAGCCGAGAGAGAATGCTTTCAAGTGTAAAGTAGGTATTTATAAAAATGATTGGCTAAAACTGATCAGCAACAAATTCCACAAAATCTCAAGTCCAATCAAACTTTTTCGTAAAAACTTAAAAGCTTAAGAAAAACTCTTAACCAACATTACTAATAAATCTGTGTGCAAAAAAAAAACACAAACTAAAAGTTTGATGCTGGTAAACCCAAATTTGGCCAAACATTGCATTATATAACCCATTCCTATATATATGTGTGACTAATATGTTAAATCTTATTTGACAGATTTGTTCAGTACAATTGAGTAAAGCCGGCACATTGCAAATGCCTGAAAGGCATACGTTACTAAACGATGCACCACTTGGACGACGTTATCAGTGTGAAATATGTGCAGCCTTCTTTACAACGTCAAGTAATTTGAAAGCCCATAAATTTACTCATTGTGAACAGCGCAACTTTCAGTGCAAACAATGTCAACGATCATTTAAATCGCAAAGGGACTTGCGCCGTCATGAACCCATGCATAAACTAATTAAAGATTTAATTTGTACTGTGTGCGTGAAAGCGTTCACCAAGAACAAGTACCTGAGAGCTCACATGCTGACCGTACATCGCGGAGTTAAGCGGCACAAGTGCAGTGAATGCGACAAAATGTTTGGCAAACGATCAAATTTAATATGTCATTTGAGGTAAGTGAGATTGCAACATTTTCCCCCACTTAGCCTATGTGAAAAGATCTCCTCTTAGTACAAGTGTAGCGTATAAGTTTTGCCAAAGTGTATATAATTGCCATAACGATAAAGTAACTGCCATAAATAACGTATTGTAAGCGAGAATCTAGAGCATAACCAGTTTGCGCAACTACCACTAGTGTCATAATAGTTTGCAATATTAAAGCCAACAACGTGTTAATACCAAATATGAGACCAAAGCTGTCCTCTTTGACATTCTCAGCCACCACAGCACTGGCTATGGTGATGACGAAATAATAGATTATACCGAATAGGATGTACATTAAGTAAGCCAACCAAATTAGTCGGGTAATGGCAGACACAACTGTTAGAGCGCCCATTAGGAAGGAGCAGATTATTAAAAGCCACCAATGGAAACGTTGGTGCCTGGAGCTCTCTATAATACCGGCCGTTAGAGCAGCACCTGCCCCTAACAATGTTACTGCTGCCTCCACCGCACCATTATAGACATGTTCACGTTCAACATCAATGTCCTTCCACAATATTTGGCCATAGGAAATGATCTGCAATTGCCCGGCAGTGGCTAAAGACCACCAAACACTCCACTTGAGAACGAGAGGATTCGTGTAAGCTGTCGTCATGTGCTGTAGTAACAGTTTCCCTGCCCGTTGCCACGAAAACCTCGAAGCATTTTGCGTAACATTGCCTGAAATTATTATAATTTCCTTTTAAAACAATTCTCTTCCTCTTCCTCTTAAAAACTCACCCTTCTCTTCATTGGGCCCTCTTATTGTATTAGTGTTATAAAAATAGACGCTTTGGTGAGCCGCCGGTAAAGTCAGGGCTACTATTAATGATAGCAATTGTGAGGCAAATGATAGGTAATGTAATCCCCGATAGGTCATATATCCGGTGGATACTAATACTTGTGCCAAAACACCAGCCAAAAATTTACCACATAATATGGCCGAACGGGTATGACCGCTCACAAGGTGATAATGCGTCCTCTCCACTTTGGCATAAATATACGTGTAGTACGCTACCTCGCTGGCCATGAATGTACCAAAAAACACCTGCGCTATAAGCAATTCCCACTTGGTATTGGTCCACAGCAATATGGCATATAGTGCAATGCCGGCCAAGGCCGATAGTATTATGACAGGTTTATAACGCAATATATCCGTTACCAGGAACACTATCACTAATTGGATTAAAATCGAATATGTACCGAAAGGGTATATTTCTCGATTCAAATCCTCGTTCGTGATATTGTGAGGGCCGGTTGTTAAATAGTCGGTAACGAATGGTTCGGAAGGGCGCATCTCGCGAAAAAAGCCAAAACTGCACAACAACAATGATGTGCGAAACCATTGCGACATCATTCTGATCATGTTTTAATGATGAAATGCTTTATATTTGTGACCTTTTTGATAAACAGACGTATGCATGCAATAATGTGCACGGACAAGAATACTTGTTTTAGACTTCAACAGCTGAATTTACTAAATACGCTGCTTGTGATTGTGCTAAATACGTAAATATATGTTAACGTTGGCTGTGTTAATGGTAATGCTAATATCTCTCTCTCTCTCTCTCTCTCTCTCTCTTCCCTTTTCTTAAACGGCTTTTTTTATGCACTTTGAATAATCTTATCCGTTCTTGCAATCTTTCAACACATATGTGCATGCATGTGTATTACTGATTATCTTAAGCTACGCTCCAACGTTCGACTCTGATGTTAATTGAAAATATTTGAGAAAGCAACACACACAAACACACACACGAAAAAGTAAAATAAATTAAATAAAATACCGCATGGTCAATAACTAATACAGAATAGTTTATCCCGAATTTTGAAACCCCCTGCAGCAACTCTTTTCAACATTCCGTTTATATTCTACACCACATGCTGTAAGAGGTCATATTAAGTTTGTACGGATATTTTGAGCTCTTAAGCGTTAAATGCCACACGCACCTTCCAATATACCGATCGATTCATAATCAAAATTTGAATATAATCATGTCCGTCCGTCTATCCATATAAATTATGCGCAGCCTACAGGTCGAATTTTTTTGAGATATTTCGATTAAATTTGGCACAAGGAAATGTATTGGGCCATAAGGGAACCCTAATAGACCTAATCGGATCATTTTTAGAACCTCTCCTTTTATAAGGTCCTATTATAATGAAAGTCTTTATATGATAAAAAATCGCAATTCTTAATATTTTTCCTCCTCCACGAAGTAATATGAACATACAGATACAATTAAAGTAATTGTAGATTAAGTTAAGGAGCCAAGTTATGCGGGGTATTAAATGGTCGGGCTTGACCGACTATGACATTTCCACCTACTTTTATATTATTTATATTTATGTTTATTTGTCCGTTTTGATTGCAATGTGGGCGTGTCTAATCGATCGATTTTACTTAATACCAAGCAATGATTAACGGCATTACAATTTTTGCCATTAGGAGAACGGTTTTTAAAAATCAAGCGGACATACAGACATTGTCTAGATTGACTCAATATTCGAAGCTGACTCAAAGTACTTTGTGGAATTCCAAAAGCCACCTTCTCGATACAGAAATGTTATAAAGATTTTCTAAAATTTATAATTACCCGTAAGCTGATACGAAAAACATCACTTGTCTGTACTAGGCACCGAACAGTTTAGTATTTTAAAAGTTAATTTTTAAGAAAAAACACTTTTGTTTTTATTGTAGAACCGTATAACTTGTTTTAATAATGTAATGACTTGCAATTGTTGTTTATATGGTTATGTAAAACGGGTATGTTACGAGGTAAAAAATTAAATTTGGCTTAAATCAAATCTTAAATACCCTCCATTTCTGCTCACAAACGGTGGACGCGGCAGGTACATAAGTTCGCCCTCTCTAGTATATGATTCTTAACAGCTTTCAAGTTGAGATTTAAGTTGAGTATGATTTTTTTGTAAATTGTGGGCGCATCTGTTATCGTCCATTACATCGAAATTTCAAACTTCATGTTTGTGGCAGATAAATAGATATTTATCGATTATATGGGCGTGGCTCTTGACCAATTTTGTCCCTTTTTAATTTAATTCCAATTTAATAGTTTAATTTTTTGGGCAGACAAATCGATTTTTATCGATTGTAGGCGTGTCTTTTGTCCGACTACGCCCATTTTTGGCAAAAAAATTTATGGAAGAGTCTTAAATTTCGCACCAAATTCCACCTGTATACGACAATTTTTATGGCACATAAATAAACGATTTTGTCGATTGTGGGCGTGTCTGTTTTCGGACCCGAACTCAATGCTGATATATATATATATTTTATAAAATCTTTGATGCCGGCTTCTAAATGTTGCAAATGTAATGTTAAACTTAGTATACCCCCCATCTTATATAAGGGGGTATAAAAATTCTTCAAATAATAAGTGAATAAAATTACATTATAAATGATATCATTTCATCCTAATATCTCCAACAAACATATTAGATGACACGTTTAAATGATACTCAATTCATTGTATGAGCGTAAGAATGAAGGCAATGAGGAGAAACATGCCTTGGACACACTTTCTATATATACGGCAAGATCAATTCAATTTTTCCAATGTCTCTGTATGTTTAAAAGTATAACCCTCCCTCTATAATGGGTAGGGTATAAAAATACTGAATTGAAAATTATTAATAGTTTTTGTTTTTCCCCTCTATCCCACTTGTAGAACGCACACCGGCGAAAAGCCTTACCATTGTACAATCTGTTCATGGAAATTCAACCAATCGTCCGCTTTGATGAGACACTTGAAAAAGCACACCAACCGGTAAGTAAGTTGCCCTTAAATGACATTTTCCACTTCATTTACACACGATGCATTTTGCGTTAGCTCTGTGGAAAGTACTGAAGCAACCAAAACAACAATGATACAAAAATCGAATGCAACAGCATCAACTGAAAGTCCTCTAATTGACTTTTCCCAGCAGGGTTGAACAGAAAACGTTCACCTCGCGGGTCCATTTATTACATTTATTACATTTATTTTCCATAGTTATCGTATAAACGTAATAGCTCAGAACTGGTGCGTGGTTTTACAGCATTTAAAGCATATTCGAATTGAGGCCAGCAGACCTGATCAGCCTCTAAACTTTGTTCCAATGCTTTAAAGGCCGCTTCATGACAAACAGCTTCAATTTCCGCTCCCGAATACCCATCGGTACGGCTAACCAGTTGCTGTACATCAACATCTTCAGCTAAAGGCATTTTTCGTAATTTTATATTGAAAATTTCCCGCCGGGCTGACTCATTTGGCAGACCGACATAGATAATGCGATCTATACGTCCCGGTCGTAGTAAGGCTTTATCGATCAGATCGGGACGATTTGTAGCCGCAATTATGGTGACATTCTGCAAAGACTCTACACCATCCAATTCGGTAAGCAACTGGGTGAGAACACGGTCCTTAACCGAAGTACCCGACCCGCTGCCATCAGTCGTCCTTTCGCCGCCGATGGCATCGATTTCGTCAAAGAACACAATAGCGGGAGCTACTTGACGTGCCTTGCGAAACACTTCTCTAACTGCCCGTTCCGATTCACCCACCCACATGGAAAACAACTCGGGACCTCTAATCGACAAAAAGTTCAATCGACTCTCGGTAGCCACTGCTTTGGCAATCATGGTCTTTGAACAACCTGGCGGTCCGTACATAAGTATACCACGTGGCGGTTTGATGCCCAATTTTTGAAATTGTTTGGCATGTTTAAACGGCCAATCGATGGCCTGCTGCAAAAGTAATTTTAATTTATCCTGACCACCAATATCCGACCACCTAACGTTTGGGCACTCGATCAATACCTCGCGCATGGCGGATGGTTTGATTGTTGTCAGCGACGCTTTAACATCATCGGCTGTTAAAGGGGCTGCAAAAGAGTTGCAGCAACGTTTCAAAGCTCTCAGCGAAGCATTATAAATCACATTTGCTAAATCGGCGCCTACATAAGCATGAGTAATTTGTGCCAGTTCCTCTACATCTTTAGCACATAACTGGTGATTGGGTATTTTCCTTAAAATACATCCCAAGATATCTTTCCGTTCGTTTGGAGTGGGAGCTGATATCTCCAATTCAATATCCAAACGCCCGCTTCTCCGTAAACTAGCACTTACATTATCCAACTGCGCAGTAGTGGTCAAGACAAAGCTTTTTTGGCCCTCCCATCTACTACTCAAATCATCCAGCATTTTAAGAAAAGCTAAAGACACCCGTTTCGCAACTTCGTTGCTTTCAGTTTTCGAACACAAATTCTGTACATCTTCAATAATGATGAGTGTTGGATTTGGATAGTGGGTATAAACCTGTTGAAAATAAGAGCATAATTTCTTTTCAGATTCACCCAGAAATTTGCTGAACAGTTCTCCCGTATTTAATTCCAATATCAAAGGATTAATGACGCTCCCGCCCAATCGATGCTTTATTCGATTAGCTAATGCTTCACATATCATGGTTTTGCCACAACCAGATGGACCGTACAGCAACAAGCCACGAGAAATTTTCACACCTGTTTAACAGTAAATTTCTCCTTAAACACCAAAAAAGAAATTGTTTTTAAAAGTAAACCAACCCGTCGGTACACTACGTAAGCCCATAGCATGGTCTAAAGCCTCTTCAATCATGTCGAGTTGTTTATTTAAACCACCAATATCTTCTCGTTTTGTTACATATTTTCCACTGTCCCCATTGCAATCGGTATCCAATACCTTCGTGGTTACATCTAAACGTGTCGCATTATTTATTTTGAATACAACCTTTTCCTCTGTTGTTAATTTATTGAACATAACCTCTAAATCCTCATGCTTTCTATCCTTCCATGCTTGTACTTGAAGCCACAGGCTTTTATTGAAAAAGTCACAATAAATTTTACTTCCTTGAGTGAAACAAAAATTATTCAGTTGCCGTTTCAATACTCGTGTCAAGTCTTTTAATTGGATTTGGGTTAGCAATGAATTTGGATCATTGTTTAATTCATCATTTATAACTTGAAGTGATACAGTGCTGGAGGATAGTGGTTGACCTTTTGGCAGAGATTTCAATTGAAAAACGCTGCCATTAAGGGAAGACCAATACAAGTTGAAATCTACAAAAATAAGCGTTAAATCATTTTGTAATGCACACAGAGAGAGAAAGACCACAGAGTTACCTTCTTCATTTACCAAAACAGTGGTTAAAAATTTGTCTGGTATTGGCCACACACTACGTATTAGGGGTGCTTCTTGTTTATCTACTGCACTAATAAGAATGTTTTGACCTATACACCAACCAGCCAAACGTATAACACCTTCCGAAATGAACACTAGTTGATTAATTACATTGTCTGGCAAATCCTTCAACTCTTCTATCACAAATTTGCGTTTTTCTATGCTGGCTGTATATAAAGTATTGTGTTGAATGTACTCCAAGGGTTCTCCGCTAGGAGATCGCAACTCGCCAGTTTTAATGGGACAGTTTAGTTCATGTTGTTCCCTTTCTTTGAAACTTATATTAACGTTGCACAATTCACAATAATACCAAGAAACTTTACATTTTTTGGCCGAGTTTGTTTTATTAGATAACTTCTGAGACATTTTTCTTACACACACACACTTAGTCATACAGAGTAACTTGTAGCAATTTAATTAAAAATAGAGATGTGAATGGTGCATAGAGTTGTATTCTAGTTCAATAAGAATTAAAAATTTGTGCACACTCTGTCTTGGCTTTATAAGAAATTTTTATATTTCAACTTCTATGTACACTTGGAAAAGCAGACAACAGTTATATTTAAACAACATTCATGATTCATATTTCATTACGTTGAAGACACATAACATAATATAGTAAAGCGGAGGAGTTCATAACCTATGGGGAGCTAGTAAGAGGGTAATGCAAATTATAAAATAAAAATTAAAAAAATACCCTATTATTGCAACAATAAATCTGTTTCTTCAGCATTTGCCGCCATAAGATCTTGTCGGAACACCTCATTGTTGCTGTCGTTTATATTAGAGCTGTTTGCAGAATTTTGATTTAAAAACAATTCAAAATCACACGGTTGAGCGGGCAAATTATTATGTAATACAGTCGAATCTTTTGCATTCAAATTTTCGTCTTCATTTTTAGTCTCTGCATTGGTAGATTCAACATTTAAGCTAATGCCCAGCAATCCAAGATCTTTTAATAAGGACTCATTTTCAGGGTTACAAACCGTTGAAGGAGGTGCTGTTTCATCTGAGCAGATATTGACTATTGACGCGGGCTCTTCAAGCGCTTCCACACCGCAAGTCACTTCATTAAATTGTTCCTCAGAAGTATTGCCTTTTTTCGGGCTCTCAATTTTTCGGCTCAGCTCTTCTTCAGTGTCATCGTCAGGTTGAGGATCCAAAATTTTGGATTTATATTGAAAATCACTTTCCTTAAAGTCCACTTCTATGGGGAACAGATGAGGCAAACTGTCCATTCGTTTCACTACCGCCAAATGTAACTGTTTCAAATTTTCCAACAAACCACGCAACTGACTGGCTAAGTCATTGGCATGCTTGCATTCTAGCAGTTCCATTTTTTCTAAAACATCAGTACGTAATTGGGCAAATTTGAAGCGAGCATCTTGACGGCAACGCAAAATTAAACGGTATTCATAGTTGCCAGTTTCCACGCGATACAATGGCTCCTGAATGTACGCAAAACCGTGCTCTTCATCGTCCATTTCCTTTACTTTCAAACAGTACGACAAGTAGGTGAATTTAGAGTCCATATAACGCTTAACGGTGAGTTTGGTGTCCGGTATAGCTTTATGTAAATATGTTCCCATGTCATTCAATATGGGCTTAATTTGCTTAATTATCTCCAGGCCGTCTTTTTCCAGATGCCGATGGAATTCGCCAAATGTACGGAACACTTCCGATGCCCGCATTTGCGGCTCCCGAATGCTAATCTCTGCAAAACAATCGCCAAAGCAACGGTAAGAATGAAACAATTCGTGGTAGCCTTTAATCATACGCTTGGCATGCTCCACCATGCCTTTATACATTATCTCAGTTCCCTCCAGTTCTTCTAAACGTTTCACCAACGAGTCGTTGCATAGAATAGCACGCGACAAACCCAATGTATCGGCCGTGTTACTTGACATATTATCAACAATGCGATGTTTCAGTTTCTTTAGAATTATATCCAACGATTTGCCTCTTTCTGGGTCAGCGTGCAGCTTGTTGTAGTGTATGGTCACTTGTTGACTGGCTGTCTGTATCATTTTGGCAATTTGCACTTTCGTTTTGCCTTTAACGCTGACATTGTTAATGGCCAACAATTCATCGCCACTCTCCAGAGAGCCCTCACGAGCTGCTGGTGTACCATCGAAAATCTAAAACGGGATGTATTGTTTAGTAGCTCTGTTCTCTGTTGCTACGTTTATAACCAACACTTACTTGTACTATATAAAGGCAGGGACAAAGCGGTGCGCCGCCTCCAATACTAATGCCTATCAAGTTGCTGTCGTCTTTTGTAAGCACCACTGATTTCGTGCTCACCGTCATGCCCCTAAGAAAGAAATTTTTATTCACCCTCCATTATGTATGTGTGTCACAATTTGAATCAATGTTACAATTAAATAAAGAAAAAAACTTAAAGTTATCAATTATTTGTAGAATATTGCTCTCTATGCGAAAAAAAAACAAAAACAATTTTCTATGTGTTTGGGTAGAAAAAAATACCACGCTTTTTAGCGAATTTTATCTCACTAGAAGTATGCTATAATTTTTTATAAACAAAGGCACCGGGATTTACATAGCATTGGTTTTAACTGTAGCTTATTATATTCACAGTGGACAATGATTACATGAGGGAGATATTCATGGTAGCAAAAATGTTAGCACAACTAACCTAAATGAAAAAAAAAGATAAGAAGTGTGTGTGGAAACTTACAATCGTTCTATCTCGAACTTTTGTTTGTTCAGTTCGAAAAATTCGTCATTGCCTGAGGCACCAGCACAAACAATTGTTGTTTTCAATTCGTCGCTGCCTACAATATCATCTACTGGTTGTGTTGCCGGTATTGTGGCATTTTCACTACCAGTCGGCGCTTGATTACACGCATTACTGGCCGATGGTGTTGTGATTATACAAAAAAGGGTTTTTGTTTTTTAAATATTTATATTTATCATTTATATTTTTCCTTTTCAAGTTTCACTACTAAACTATTCCGTAGATAATACTAATTATACTTACGACAATATATCTATCGGTAATAATGGTTGCAAATCGTCCATTTTCTGTTTTAATTGCTATATCTAATACTTAAAGCTACCGTTATATGTGTATACCTGCCTATAACGCAAATTTGAAAGAACATTTATTGATTTTTAACCGAAATCACAAAAACTCAACACATAGACATATTACAGCCACTGCATTTCAAGGTGTCCTATTAAGGAAATCCGCACCGCAACATACAAATGCACATATGCTACTAAAAACCAACTTACATTTTATCTTCTTCATAAAAGAAGTCATCATCCAAATCGGTTTTCATTTTATCCAATCAAATTAATATATTTCACCGCAGCAACTGTTAATATTTAATTAATTAATTAATTATGGTTTATTTTTCAATTCAAAAATATAGAAATACAGTTCGAGTATGTGTATGTTGTAATATGTGCTTATCGCAAGCAAAATATAAATACTCTTGATTCACCCGTTTCTATTTTTATATACCCACGCTTGCATTTGTGGTGATTTATTTAGTTTGCGCAAACATTGAGACAAATAGAGATTTCAAAAGGTGTGTATCGTTGATCAAATATAATTTTCTTGAAGTTATCGGTATATATGTCAATATATTTTGAGACAACATACTGTTTTATATAGGATTTAAATTGTTTGAAAAGTTGGGAGCTTTTTGTCGCTGGCATAATAATACTGAAAAGTCTATGCGTCTACGTTTATGAGAATGCTATGTCATTAATACAACCCTAATAAAAGCAACGACAACAACAAAAAATAATTTTTCTCTTCTATTTTGCTATCTCATTCATCTAAATGGATTGGACTGAAGAATTGAAATTATCCATAAGAAAAGTTAGTTTTCCAATTTTATTTTATATATTTTTAATATATATGACATTATCCATAGACAGCAACGCGTAAAGGTCGCCGATCTAAAAGCCGTGATCTGCTTAAAGATCATACAAATGCTACCACATTAAAACCCTCTGGAAATGTTACACAAAATGATACAACGAATCATCCGGAATTGTCTATTGACATCACGTTGGGTGTGCGAGATGAATCGGCTCATATCAATACGAGCAATAATGCATCAAGCGGTAGCGGCTTATCCGATGCCTTAATACTAAACTTGAATTCCACAACAAGCACAACAACGGAATCAAAACGTCCATCTTTCTTGCGAAGAATTTCTGGTGGTTGGGCTGATCCAAATTTCGGCAAAACAACAAAGTATATGCTACACAAATTAAACAATTTAAATTGAAATTCATCGAAATTTTATTTTATTCTAAAACAGATTGAAAAAAGGACATTTAGAGAAGTAAGTTTGATAAATCATATGTTTACCTAATTTAATTCAATCTCTTGACAGTGACCATTTTGGCTTGAAGCCTTCAATATACGATGTCACCACAGATGATAAATCATTTGTACCGAACGTAGAGAATAAACACAGTGACGCACTTTTACGTAAGAAAATTCCCGAAGATTCTATGTAAGTGGCTAAAAAGAAAAAGCGAATAATTAATCTAGTATGATTTATCTTAATTCACTGTATAGTAATAATGTAAACGTTAAAATATTTTATTTTGTTTAGTTTTGAGGGAGCTACTGATTCCAAATTGGAGCAGAAAATCAAGTTTAATATAACGGACGTAGATTTATCAATTCTCACCAAATGCCTACAACAGCCAGCCGATTGTATGGATGAAACAGATGTTTTATGGGAGTGGAGTAAAATATTCACAGGAGTTATGGCAGAAATAAATGCAGAAAAACCATTTGTTGAAAAGAAAAAACTAGTGTTGAAGCCGGATGAGCTGCCTCCACCGCCTTCATTAATACACAATTGAACAAAAAATGTGATTTTTCTTTCATTTTTATAATAATAGTTTGCCCTGATAGTTCGGCTAGTGATAAGCAGTTTTAGAATTAATCGATTACTTTAATTTTAGTTCAAGATAGTTTGTCTATAAGTTTTAGAAATATTATGTTCAAGGAACCCTGTATTATCGTTTATTGTATTTGAAGCATTCTGAAGTGATATTTCATATTTCATAGAAATGATAAAATAAAGTAAAAGAGTAATTAAGTTCATAATAATACGGTTATAATGACATAAAACAGAGGTGTTTTTGTTAATTGTGTACATGAAACATTTGCTTCGATTTAATTTAAAGTTCTATTCTTTCTTGTGCAGTCCATTCTGCGGGACTCTCGGCCAAATCCTCCTTCTTATTTATATCATCTTTATTGGCCGCCAATTTATTTTCTGTTATATCGTCACTTGTTATATCCCTTGATGCATCTTTCAGTCGTTTTAAACTATCTTCATCAATTAAACCATTTTTGTCTACATAGTTCAAGAGAACACAAACCATAGGTGACTCAAATACTAGAATATATTTACACGTTTTTGGTTCTAGTAGGTACATAGAAATGGCTGTTGGATTTGTTGAAGTGGATACGCTGCATGTGAGTTTAACATCGATCTCTCTGGGCTGACCAGTTCGGTCACATCGTGAACCTTTCTCATAGTGATACCAAATAGATGACGATTTTTCCTGATAGAGTTTATGTGGATTGCTTTTTAACCATTCTTGATGAAGTTGGGGGAAAAAATATCCCAAAAATAATTCAGTTTCGGATTTTTTTTCCTTATGAAATTGTCGCACATAATGGCCATAGCAAAATTCATATTTCCACCATCCTGAACCCTATATTATAGTAAAATTAGTTGTATCAGTAAGAAATGTTCATTCATTCGAACTTTTTTTTTTTTTCTAATCCAATTTTTTCACCATAACCTCTTAATCTTAAATTAAAATATAAAGTTACCACTTACTCCTGTCAAACAGTTTTTGCCGCTAATAAAGTCCAATATAGGCGTTACATCTAGTACTATAGGTGTAGCTGACGGTGCTGCCAGCGGCTTAAGTATATTTAACTCCTCAGCATTTGAAACGTGCATTCCCGTATCTGAACCAGTTGTGGCCATAATTTTTAAAACTAATTTATCTACATCGGAACCGATTTTATTCAAGAGAATACTGCGATCTCCAAGTCCATCCAAAAATGCCATTTCCTTAGGCACCGGGAAATCTTGCTCTGATACTTGCAACTCTTGCAGTTCTTGACGCAGCATACTTAGTGGTTTGTGCGACTCGGTTGGTGAATTAAAGCACTTGATTGAAATTTCCTTTGATTCTTCTGGATGAAAAGTATTTAATACGCACAGAGATGATGTTAAAATAATCACCTCATAATTGCATGAAGAGGTTTCTTTAAATGAATAAATATCATTTTTACCATGAGGATAACAAACATAACGTACTACTGTGATACGAGGAGCATTTATAATATCACACATTGTACCGTCTGAATGCACCATTTCAAAATAAGGATAATTGATGCTGTCAATTTTCGTCGTTTTATATTTAATACCGGCTTTGTGATTTTCCTCCCATTCCTTTTGCAATTGTTCTGTTTTTTCGGCTGACCACTTTCCTAAGTAATACTCTTGGAATTTAACTGTTTTACCTTCACGCTCTTCATGATATTGCCGCACATGAGAACCGTGGCATACCTCATAAGACCAATAGGCTTCTATGCGGTACGAAAAGGTATGCATTATGGGTTTTAATATTGTTAAGGGTGCTACATGGAAAAAGTTTATGTTTTACAATGAAATTGGACAATAAATATATTGCAATATATATATATTTACATAATTCCTGTTCATTGCGATTACTTTCTTCCTTAGTATCTTCCACCGTAGGTATTAAGCAGTCGTACTTTTCCAGGTCATGTGTGTAAAATGTTCTTAATTGATTTTTTGGGTCCTCCTTTTATAAAAATTTCATTCACGACTAAATTCATAAATACAGCATTCCCTACTTACCAATTGTTCATTAAAATCCGGAATTTCAAAATCAATTTTATATAAAATCGTATCGTCAAAATCTTTGGCTTCATGGCTTCTCACTGTACATAATACTGCCAATGCAAGTGCCATGTAATATATAAAATGAATAAATATTTGTTTTATCAAAATCTTCATTGTATTAAAAAGAAATTCGAAATTTTTAGCAGAATACTATTTTTTCTCGTTTTCAAGTTTACTACGTGTACTAAGCAAAGTAAACAAAATAAAAGCTTTGTGTAGATGATAAGAGAACTAGTTCAGTTTAATCCAGTGAATGATGGGAACTTGCTTACTTCCTTTCATTGTGTGCATAAGGGCCCAAATACATACGTACTAAAGTGTCGAAATAGAATTGAATAAGGTGTATATTGCCCACCTTATTCAACTTAAGTACTTAAGTACATCGCTACATAGATTTGACCTATGATAGCGCTGCATATATATAGAGTATTTGTTTGGGCCCCAAGTATTGTGCTTCGCTGCATTAAATTATTTAAATATTTTATGCTTGTAAGTTATTCTTGCAGCAATGCAGCAATTTCAAAGAAGTCTTAACTTCTTAACATTTAACTTGATATAATTAAGAGAGTTTTTCATTTATAATTGTAAAACACCCAACATTGTCCGGGATTATTTCCAATGGAAAACATTGGAAAGGAGAGAATATTCACACACTCACAGTAGAGATATTTGTTGTCGAATTGGCTAACTTCCGTTGTTATGTAAACGCACATTGTGCGCTCAGTTTTGTTTCCTTTTAGTAAATTTTTTTTTACAAATAAAAGAATTTTTTTAATATACGCGCGCTCTAGCAATATATCTATATCTAGCCATATAATATATATTTTATTACGTTTCACCTATTAGTTGTCACGAGAATATAAAAAACACCAGCTGTTGTGTGTGTTTGTTAGGTGTATAATTAAACTTCTTAACGCGAAGTAATTTCTGCAATTTCTTATGAAAGGCGTGACTGATATTTGATATTTATTTGCTGAAAAATATACGCAGTAAAAATTACGAATAACACAAACTTGATTTTAAGAAAATGATTTCATAATTTACAACGAAATGAATTTCGCTACTTTTAGATACCGTTGCAATATAAAGGAAAAGCAGAAAAGCTATATATAGCTAGATATAGATATATTTGAATTTAACAATTATTAAGATCTAATTATGTGCCAAATTCAGTTTTTACTAAAACTTAAACATTTAAATCTACTTTTGCGGCTGTAGAAAGAAGACGGGCATTTTAGTGGCAAGCAGATATTTTCGATTTATGTAGAGTGTAAGTGTGTGGTTCAATGTAAGAAACTTGTCGAGTACTACATCGTTAAACCCATTATTAACCCAGTTTTTATCGAGCGCATGTTGTTCAACATCTAGGAAGTGCTTGACAAGGTTTTTATATAGGCCCAGAGATTCTTCTATAGTGACTAATTACAATTAGTGATGCGTGTGTTCTGCTAAAAGTTTTCGGGCTCAGCTTCTCCAACTAGGCTAATCGGCCTATAGATTTCCCGCAATGTATGTTAATGATGTACATATAAACGAACCGTTGTTGTAAACGGTATATTAAGTTAAGTATACGGATGTTTCTAAATACTAAACAGCTAAAAAAAACTCACCTTGTATTGTACCAAGAAATTTAGAATCTGATTTAATCAAGTCCTCTCTGTTGTACGTCCTTGTGAGATATTTTAAATTAAATTTGATAGAGGGATGTGCCTTAATCCACAGATGTACACTTGTGAAAATTTGTCCATTTCTAGAACCCCTTCTTATGTTTATTTACAATTCCTAATAGATTTTCATAAAATTTGCTGAAGAATAATTAATTGGCAGAATATTTTAGTGTATCAAATTTCTATCCGATCGGACCATTTTTAAAACCCTTTTTTTATATAATGATATTTCTCGAAATGGCTTGTGTGGCAATGCCTCGTGGTTACTAACTAAACGAATTAGCATAATTTGTGAAACTAAATGGTGTGTGGTATTAAATGGTCGGACATGACCGACTATAACATTTACTTTTTCATAATGCAACTACGTTGTACATACTAAAGTGAATGACTTGAGCGTTGTTGACAAAAATAATTTTTGCTCCATTTTCAGGTGACGTATTTTGCATCATTATACCCTGCACCACTTGTGACAAACAATACATTAAGTTTATACGTATGTTTGTAACCTTAAATTATACCGATCGATACATCACTTTCTGAATTGATTTCAGCATGTCCATATAAATTTGTGCGCAAACTATAGGTTGCTTTTTTTTTGGGGAGATATTTTGGTGAAATTTAGTGCACGGACAAGAAGAACCCCATTGAAAATGGACCGAATTGTATTATTTTTAGAGCCCTTCCCCATAAAAGGTCCCAATTTTTTGAGAAAATTGGCGAAAAATAGTTAATAATCCTAAAACTTGATGATTTGCAATGGAACAATTTTTACAACTTCTTTTCTTATATCATAAAGTGATTTATATGACAATGCCTGATACAACTCCACTAATGTATGGAACTAAGTGGTGTACGGGACTAAATGTAAGCACATACCCGAATACAACATTTTCACCTTTTTTTTTTCTTTTTTCACAAGATAAAAGTATTGAAATATAAAATTTTTACTATACATTTGGTATTGAAAAGTTCAGTGATTGTGGTTTTTTTTTTGTTTGTTTGTTTGTTTACATGTTTATTCCTTTACGTTTTGTACAAGAAAAAAAGGAAAACAAATCGATTTTTTATTGTGTAACATTTCTTTAATATCGTAGACCGAAACAGTTATATCTTAACTGCAAAAATGCTTCTAAGAAGAAATTAGAGCTGTTTGTACAATTATAGCTAAGCAATATTATGTGTCATTTCACACACACATTATTAAAATTAAAATAAAACAATTTGCATTTGAGGAAATATATATAATTTTATTTATTTTCTTTATAGGCATACAACTATATGATAAAATAGACAATGACTTACAATCTACAATTGGTTAATATATTTATATATTTCTTACTTCAATTACTATATACGAGAATTAAAATAAAAATAAAAAATCAGGTTCGGCACTGCGCACAGTTGGTGGCAGTGCCATACAAAAATATCGTAAAAAGCAGGATTATATGTTTATTTATATTTATATATGAGTAAAATTACATTTAAAACTTTTTATATTCCCTTTTTAATTTTAATTTTATTTAAATTTACGATTAATGCAAAAATATTTATTATTTTTTTTTTTAAGTTTTCTGTTGGGATTTATACTTGGTTGTTTTTTTTTTTTTTATTATAGTACTTGTTGGCTTCGTTGGTTGCCTACATATTAAATTGAATTGTTTTGTTTCTTTGTTTGTTAAAATGTAGTGGAAACTTTTCAATACTTATTGCTTTTGTTTTTTCTTATATCAGTTCTTCTGTACAGTTTTTTTATTATTGTTCGTATTCATAAATTTCGTTAAAAGTTTTCTGGAATGTCCACTTGGATCAAAATGATTGCTGTGCTCGCTTGCTTCACGCTTTGAACGATTCTTGCCACTATGGCCGGAAAATATGTATTTATCCTGGTCATAATTGTAGTGCTCGTACTCATCGAAATAAGCGTCAGACATGTTGTTAAGAAATTTACTTTGAAAATAATGCGTATATATGAACACTTATAGTGAACTCACAATTAAATTTGTTCGCAGCGAAGCTTGCACTTTTATAGGCAAGCACCGCAATCGCAAAAAGAGAGTCACGATAACCGAAACACCCCCTCCCACCTAAGTTTTCTGCAAATAAACAAGCACCAACACCTAAGCACATATCTCTCTTATCTCTTAAATTTCATATAGCGTTCTTTTTCAGCTATTGCAGCTGTTTACACTTATATTCTATGCACCACCTCAA
This sequence comes from Crataerina pallida, assembly GCA_949710015.1. Classification (NCBI taxonomy): domain Eukaryota; kingdom Metazoa; phylum Arthropoda; class Insecta; order Diptera; family Hippoboscidae; genus Crataerina; species Crataerina pallida. Next base: position 33,628,038 of record OX453289.1, on the reverse strand, counting down.
AACTGGAAAGTATATTTGGTTCATTTGTGTGTATCTGTAATTTTTTTTTTGTGGATATGTATTTATGCGGCTTTTATTATTTAGTAAATATATAGCCACTCAAGATGAATAGAATTTAGAATTCAAATAAAAAAGTGACTTGAATTGGCCTCAAGAATAATAATACATAATTGCAATCCGGTATAATTGTTAACTTGATAACAATTTCCTTAAGGATCGTTTTTTATATGATGAAAGATTTCGAATGCATGTACACATTTTCCTGTGGGTGTGGTTATTTATTTTATTTTAAAAACAATAATATCAACAATTATTGACTTGAAACCGATTGACCGATCGACCGACCGACCAAAACAGAACGCCTGCTTTTGAAAACAAATGAAGTTTTTTTATTATTGCATTACCGCAATGGACTCAACTTTCAAAACACATACATTGCATTACATTATTGCAGCATAATCATACAAACACACAAGCATTGTAATTTTAATCATTTGGAAATGAAAAGAACATGGTGGCGAAATTCTTTGCTCATTATTGCTTACGGAAAAATTAGTTTAGTTGCATCTTTGTCTTAGCATAAGGTCATACCGGTCATACTAAAAGACTATTTCCTTAATATTCGTCAATAATATGTCTTTTGCTTTCATCTCCAACACATTTATATCTCGATATTTTCGTGAAATGTTTATTTTAGTGCTTGTTTCGTTTGTGTGCTTGTGCGTAGTGCTCTTATTTATATATAATATATATATATATATTTATATATAAATGCATAAAATAATGCGCATTTTCTGAATTCGCTTTTATTAAATATTCTCTTTTATTCTAACATGATCTCTCTCTGGCTCTCCTTTTTTATGCAAACCTAATAAAGACTTGTATTAAGACCTTAGACATAATGCATGCGTATGTACAATGCTTTATTTTACTGTAATATACGATATATGTATACCATTGTTGCAGTGAAATCATTTTCTTCCTCTTCTTTCTCTTTTTGCACAATTTCTTTTTGTCAAAAATTATTAAGAATTGTGCACAAATGTAATGTAAATGGTGGACAGACAGACGGACATGGTTAAATCGAATCAGCTAATAATTCTGAATCGATCGGTATAATTGAAGGTGGTGGTGTGGCGTTTGCCCTTTTGTAATTACAAACACCCACACAAACTTCATATACTCTCTGCCACAAGTGATGCAGGTTACAAACCCACACAGGGGTTTTTACTGTTTGCGTGTTAATATTTTTTCACACTTTAGTGAAAAGTTAGGAAGGAACTATGGGCAACTTTTTGAAGAATCTCTTATTAATTATAAACCAATATTTATACACTATTAGGAGGCGTAGTTTAGTAACTATTGCGGTCCAAATTTCGTCTAAATGAATAAAAATAAAACGTTTATTAAAGGTATTATAACACAAGGCTCGGTCTTTATTTTTTATTTACATTCATATTTACATAAATGAACTGTTTATTCCATTTCATTTAAAAGCCATTCGCTATTCAGAAAGGGTCTATAGCAGTTCAGAAGTATTTCAATTAAATAACAAAGTATTGTTAATGAAGTTAAGGCGGTTTATTGCATGAAATCAAGTTTCGGCGCCAAAGGTTTTAGTTTACGTTCAGTTATCAGTTTGGATGCATTTTTTTTGCGGGGCTTACGTTTATCGCTCTTTTTGCTTTCAATGTTGTTATTTCCTTGATGTATTTCATCTTCCAGATTGGGTAAACTGAACTCATCGAAATCGGCCTTACACTCAAATGCATTTTCTACAATTTCTGGTAATTCCAATTGTACGGCTTTCTCGGTATGTACACGTTGTACGTGTTCTTTTAGCTTATCAGAGCGATGGCTGGCAAAGGAGCACAGTTGACATTTATACTTTTTGGTCTCGTTGGCTGAATGCTTTACAGCATGCCGTTTAAGATTTTTACTTAAACTAAATTTGCAACCACATACTTCACACACAAAGGGGCGCTCCTGCTTGTGAGTTTCTATGTGAAGCTTAAGATTTTCTTTACGGTTCGCCTTATGATGACAGCCGGGAAATGTACACTTGAAGAACTTGCTGGTGTGACGCACTTTATGAGATTTTAGTGCCTTCATGTGGGTGGTACTGTATCCACAAATATCGCACAGCATTAGCTTTTCATTGGTGTGCACCAACAGATGGGTACTGAGACCTTGCTTCCACTTGAAACTTTTACCACACAGGGAGCAAACAAATGGTGTTTTTTTGGAATGTTTCGGGTAGTGCAGGGTGAGTGCAGCCCTGGTCATAAATCGCAAATCACATTCCAAACAGAAGAACGGTTTCTTAATATCGGCATCATGATGCTTTAGGTGGGCATCGTATTCGCGCCAACTCAAAAAACCAACTTCACACAACGAACAAGTCAAATGGGAAGGCTCACAACTGCGCATATGTTCAATCATCTCATGGACACGATAGCATTTGAAATCACAAGCTAGACAATAATTGACTTTACTATTTGTGATGGAGGTGCGTGGATTTTTTAGCTGAAATTCATATAAGAGATGTACTTGAGGGAGAATTGGGAGAGAAATGATACCTTAAAATAAGTCCTTTTTTCCTCGAACACATTCTCTGTTTTCGTCTTTATTAGTTTCATATTGCTATCCTCTTCTAACTCATTTGTTTCTTTTATATTTTCTTTGCCATAAAATGTTGCAGAATTTTCTATCGCCTCAAATCCAGAACTAATTTTTAAAATCTGCTGGGTCTGTTCAGGTATTTGAAACAGCTTCAACAACTCACTGACCATTAAAATCTTAGCTAATTGTTTGAAATGCTCTTCATGCTCTTTAACCACTGTCACCATATCTTCATAGAAAAAATCTCCTATGGTTTGTAAACACTCGGAACAATGGAAATGTTTAATGATAACCTTTAAGGGATTGTGTATGGAGAATTGTAGATTTTTCTGTAAGAAGTGAGAGCCTCCAATGAAACGGCTTTGTGCTGCCACCACGCAATAATGACCATATATTGAATCCCCATTATCCAATTCCAAAATTAAATCACAGAATTGTCCTTGCCGACGTTGATCGTTAAGATAATTTGTTACTTTGGAATGCAAAGGTTGATGCAACGTGCCTGTCACCACTGGATGTACCGACTTGATCATATTTCAATACATTTCTCTGCGGATTCTCAATAATTTTGCTGCTTTTGAATAATAAAATTTTGTTATTATATATCAGCTGTTTTGAAATACCATTCACAATAACACTACGTTTACATGAGGTTATCGCGGTTGAGAGGGTTATCTCCCAAACCACATTAATTTTTGGATGGTTACCCATATAAAATTTAACAATCTAATTTAAGTGGTTATTAAGATAACCACGTAGTTAACGACCTTAAATTTCAATGTAACTCTGAAAAAGTACCTAAAAATACAACTCTTTACGATAAAACTTCTCTGATATGTCAAATAATGCCTATTGTCACAAATAAATAAAATAAATGTTATCGTTTAAAATTGAAGAAAATAAAGAAAATGGTCATATATGAAATAAATTAAAAATGCTGATTTTTTTATGACAAACAAATATTTTTCGTAAAACTTTATTATTATTTTTTTTGCTTCTCAATATTGCAAAAACCAAAATTTTTATTAGCAATTGTATACAAAATTGTACTTAAAATATTTTCCATATTTATAAAAGAAATTAACGTCATAACATAAAATATCAGAGTTGTAATCATATCAGTGTAAACGAACGTAGTTAAGTAACGTGTTAACTCTAACAATCCCGTCAATGTAAACGTAGTGTAAACCAGTTCCCTGGTGAATCTAAATTGTTCGAACGCGGTTCCTTTGTTAAAAGGGATATGGAAATGAAAATTAAAAAAGTTGTAGGATTGCTGTCATATCTGTTAATTTGTTTTTGAGATTATAATTCATATTATTCGTGATAATCTGCGAAGTGGTGACATTCTAAAGTCAATACCTGTGACCAGTTTAAAGTATGTACGTACCTCCTTATGTTTAAGATTGATCATAGACGGACAACCACACAAGTTGATATAATCAGACTTACATTTATTTTTATTTACATAAAATTTTTTTTCTATGTAATAAATAGTGCATAGTTATAACTAAAACATTTTTTTTTTATTAAATAAATTTACCTCTTTATGATTATATATACGTATATATACTATTTTTTCTCTTTAAGTTTTGAATTATTAATTTACTTTTTACAATTTTATTTTTACTTTTTATATAACTATTTTCCTTTTTTCTTTTTTCAAAATCACAGCTTTTCTTTTAGCAGCCAAAACGGAAGAGGCCCAGTTCGCCATTTTTCTTTCTTTCTTTCTCTTCTTCTCTTTTTCTTCTCTGTTCCGTGGCCCAGTGATGCCACCCGCAACAAACTTTAAGGTGCTGCTTAACAATATATATATATGCAGTTCTAGTTCACTTCACTTCTTTATATTCAATGCTTAAACCACAATCGTGTAATTGTAGGAAATCGACCAATAACTATTTAATGGACATATATTTACACACTACTGTAGTAATTATTGTAATTACATATAAAAACATTATAGATTAATTTGCAAAAATGCATTCATTCATTCGTTTACAACATCCAGAAGGAGGCGTCAGAGACTCTATAAAGTGAATATATTCTTGATCAGTATCAAAAACTTAATCGATCAAGATATGTATGCCCGAATGTCCGTCTGTTTATGGCATTATCACGGGCGTAAATTTTGAGATATTGAGCTGAAATTTTGTAAAGGTATTTTTAATTATTGTACGCAGATCGATATTTAAAATGGTCTAAATTGGTCAAAAGTCAAAAGTTTATCTGCTACAAAAATTGAGTGATGAACTTTGGCATGATATCTATAAATATACCGTGCATCTATGTGCCAAAACTGAGCATGTTTAGATAACAGACACTCCCACAATCAACAAAAATGTTTATATCTGCCACAAAACTTGACCTATGATCTTAAATGCCCACCGTTATGGATTTGGAGGGTATTTAAGATTTGGACTGAGCCAACATATAATGTAAACATATAATATAATATATTTATAACGATCTTTTGTAGATTTTAACATTAAGCCGGCGTTTAAGATTGCAATTAAATCTCTGCAATGATTTGATTTTTCAAGGAGCGATAAAGGTATGACAAAGACTGACTTGAACTATAGGAATTATACACGTTAAATGATGTATGGTTAAGCTTGAGTATATTGTAATATTTTCGTGTATTTTTAATTAATAAAAAAATATTAAAATAGGCTTTTAAGTCTGCTAAATTACATATAAGTATTAAAAAGAAGATACACGGAACAATATAATTAAAATGGAAGTTTTCTCTTATTACTGTCTATGGCTAAGTCCACTAGATTCGTGCCACGATAAAAATCAACAGCCACAATGTTTGCATTGTCGCCTAAATGGTCACGATACAGTTGACTGACACGCCAATTAATACGATCAGCCATACGACGAAGCCCGCCGTATCGGTTTACTATCACTCCCCAAGTATCGGGTGTTAACTCAGCCATATCGGCTATGGGACGACTGGAAACCCGCCTAAAACGTGAAATTTTCAGAATAAATAATTTTTTTTCAATTCAAAAATATAGAAGATGGTCTGAGGCCAGCATCAGATACATCGGATCGCTGCGCATCATCTCTTAAAGCCACGGAGAAGGGCGTCGCTACTTATCTGATGTCTGGCATGAATACTTACGACACGTCGTATGTGTTTATTGTTCTAAGAAAATTGTCCAATTCCAACCAAGTTTGTGCATTACCCCAGCGTTGCTCCACCGAACCGAAAAGTGTATGCGGATACTCGTGAACTACGTTCGATTTGTCATAAGCCAAAATAACATTCTGTTTCCTTGACCATATGTCGTTTAGAGAGGCTCTCCAGGTGGCTGAGGGATGCACAATCAGATCAGCAAATTTATCCTTTAAAAAGTCAACCAACTTATGATGAATAGATAGATTGCGCCCAAATCCTACAAAAGTTCCAGAAAAAACGTGAAAAATTAGAGATAGTCTTAAGAGAAAACGAAAACTTTGCCTACCCACTGGAAATTCTTTTAGGCCAAAAATAACAATTTCGTTTGTCTCTTCCACAAAGTCTTTCACCTGATTTATAACATCAATCAAAGGTATTTGCCGCGTAATGCCATGATTAATGTAAAATAATGGCCCGGTGTTGCGATAATAGCCCACTCGTATATCCAGATACCGTATGCCATGCAACAGCTGACTGCGTATATCTTCGTCCTGCGTTAGGGCATACTTCGTAACGAATGTCTCCTTTAGGAGGGGATCGAAATTGATACGATATGAACCAGAATCGTGAGTGCCGGGCAAAAAAAGATCTCTAAAGCGTAGATTGCCAATCTGTGCTCTCATGTCTGCCATCCATGTGGGATAGGCACGCAAACAAGTGTTACCTAGAATTGTACCAAAAGCATTCACATAACTAGCCCAGTAACCATAGCAGGAGGTATGTATGGTTACATTAGCCATTAGCTCATAATCAAAGTTTACACCGGTTGTAAACCACAAAGAACTGGCCATCGGTTTCAAGGCCAACACAATATTATTTTCACCATCATTTGAAATCCAATGGTCTACATCCTGAGCTATATAAGGAGAGGCTGTTGTAGACTCGGAGTAATTAACGTTACCCCCTAAATCTCCATCTAATGGCTTTTGAGGCAATCTCTCTGGCATCAATTTTAATTTGTCGAAACTGTGCGGTTCTTGCCGGGTCAGCATAATACGATCACTATCTCTAGCTGGAGCATGGTCCCACGATATTTCCAGAAAACGTTTTTCCGCACTTATCGTTAACCATAACCGTAAACTAGTGGGGTTGTCTTGAGGGTGCGCCGACCTCAGCTGCTCAACCATTGGATTATTTCGACCGTTAGTTGCATAAATTGAATTGAACAATAATAAATTCAAAATGATACCTTTAAGCGTAAAATTTCTTAACATTTTTGAATTTTGTTCTGCCAAAATTTTGTATTTTTTTTGTTAGAAATATCAGTTTTTTTTTTGTATTTTTTTTTTACATAATTAAAAATATTTTTTTATTTTGTTCTTTGAAAAATCAAAACAAAACAAATATAAACACTAAACTCGGCTAAGACCAAATCTTAAATACCCTCCATCTCTACAATAGTATGCATGGCAGGTATATGATTACGCCCTGTAATAGGGTATGTATTGCGTATCAGCTTACAGTTGAGTTTTACGCGGACTGTGATTTTTTTATAAATTGTGGACGTTTCTGTTATTCGACCATGCCAATGGTACATCGATCGATGCGCTAGAAGAATGTTGCAAACGGAATGACAAAGTTAGTATACTCCCCATATTTTGTGGAGGGTAAAATACATATTCAGATACCAACATATATGACGATGTACGTATCACATATAAAATTTTTCCCACCATATATAATTATTTCAATATTTTGAAAATTTGAAAGTTTTGAAGCTCCGCATTGATCTGTTGATCTCAATTGAATTAACCGTACCTGTATATTTTGAAACACGTTGTATTGCCACCTACTGTTTCTCTCAATCGAATTCTATAGAATCATATTGACTTGGGGCATTTTCGATTTAGAGCAGCCTTGTAATTTAGCAGCAACAGTTATTCGTTTGCTTTGAATTTGATCTGGATTGATGTTCCAATCATGTAATGTAATATTCTAGTTATACGTGTGAGTATTAGATAATAAGTAATGGAAATTATTTTTGTAAGAGTTTAGTTGCTGACGTTTTTCCATTTCTATGAAAAGTCAAATGTTTGTTCTCATTCCATTATTAACCGACATGGACTAAAAATGCCTTTGCGACCGTAAGTGTTTCAGACAGTCACAGACATCATTAATCGGCTAAGATATTAATGTTGATCAAAAATCTTTGTACTGTGATTGTGAAAAAATAATAACTAGTGACGCTATCAGCATAGTGATAAAGAGTCACTAAAGGTTAAGGGGTGCAAACATTTCAAACAAAAAAAAACATTTAATATATAAATCACCTTAATAGTTACATCCAAATTTGGCCCAGTCGATTGATAAGTTTATAACCTTTTTTTTAAATGGAAATTTTTGTCATATAAAACCTTATATGGCGAGGCCTCCCAAATATAAATGAGGTTCCTTTTCAATAGTGTTTGTTTCGTTGCTGAATTTTTATTCAAAAATATCAAAAATTGCTAACTGTGTGTACGTTGATTACAAGAAACCGTATAAATGAACGGACAGATGGACATGGTTAAACCGATTAAGATTTTGATTGTGATCCGATTGTTATAGTTAAAGATGGGTGTAACATTTGCCATTTACAAGTTACAAACATCTGCACAAACATAATATACCGTTTTACCACTTTGTGGTGTGAGGGTTAATTAAGAATTGAATAATATTCACTCTGATTTTTATATGAACAAGTAAAAATCTTAAATACCCTTCACGTCTGCATGCAAACGGTAGGCGTGGCATGTACATGATTACGCCATGTAATAATGTAAGTATTACGTAGCAACTAAAAAGTCGAGTTTTACGATAAATACGGCTTTTTTAAATTGTACACGTGCCTATTATTCGACCACGCCCATTTTTGGCACATCAATGGATTGCCTAATTATAAATATGCCAAATATACCAAATTTCAACTCCAATGCTCCATTTTTTTGGCAGATAAATTTAAAATGTCAATTGTGGGCGTGCCTTTGGATTTTTCTTATTATAAATAACGATTTGCGTGCAGAAATTAAGTGTCTGTAGAAAATTTCATCTCAATATCTGTGAATTTCCGCCTGAGAGAGTGCCAACAATAGACGGGCACACGAATATATGGACAGATATGCAGTTTTTGAGGCTGATCAAGAATATATATCCTTTGTGCAGGGTATCTGACGCCTTCTTCTTAGTGTTGCATATGGAACGATAAACTTAGTATACCCCCTCCTGTTATAAGGCACATAAAGGAGGGCACATAAAATTCTAATTAAAGAATTTAAATTGGTATGTAACAAAAATGTCTAAAGGAAATCGAATTAAACAATCGTGATTCACCGTGTATACAATACACCACATAAATCTGACAAGGTGATGGTTTCCCAGATGTGATCAAATATAACTTTTCAATTGTTTTTTTTTTTTTTAATAACATTACATACACTTCCCGCTTATTGGCACAATAGAATATTTTGCAGTTTTCCGCGTCGTTGAAATCATTCGCATTTAAAACTCACATTCAAACTGAAGAAGAACTGCTTAGAGTGCTTAGACAAAATCTTATTACAATCCAAATGTTCGCCATTTGAGCGCTTGCACTTAATTCTCTATATGTGAGTATTTAATTAAAAAAAAAAACTTGCACGCAGTGTAAGTGGGATTGTTGCAATATGAGTAAACTTGCTCCAGTGAGAGCAAGATTAATTAATTTATTAAATCAACTCTTGTATTGTGATCCTCATGTAATTTAGACATACAATCAATCAATCAATCAATGAAAGAACAGTTTTATTAAGAAGTTTCATACGGTATTGTATATGTATATGTATATGTATATATATGCTTCATATTATATATAATATTATATTAATAATAAAAATTTTTTGTTTTTTTTTAAATTCCCTAACGCGCGGTCACATCTTAATCATACATATAAATATAAATGCAAGTATACACGAATATATGTAAATTTGTAAATTATATATAAATGGATGGACTTAATCTAAAATATATAATACAATATTTTAAGTGATGTAGATAAATAGTAGCTGGGGTTGAGTCCAAATTTTTATGTTTTCAATAAGTAGACGCCTTCTTTTAGCGGTTATTTACATATACCTTAAACTAAGCTTTGGTCATATTTCAAGTCAAGTTCGGGATATTTTTGTAAATAATAGGCGTGTCATACACGTAGATAAACGACATGAATATAATATGTGTATAAAAATTAATTGTAAGAAATATTTTAGTATTCTGCAGGAGTATTCCTTTTAAATTGGTCACATAAAATATCTTAATTATTCACATTTTCATTTCCTGCTACAATAGTGCTGTTAAATAAAGCCCGACATATGTAGAGAGTGCCCGATGATAAGCGGCCATAACATTGAGGTTTACTTTTCCAGGCTATACACACATAATAGAATGGTATACCGGCCAGAGTGATAGCCAAACCTATTATCAGATTTCTAGGCTCCTTCAAACTAGGTAATAATACCAAAACTATGCAGCATGTTATAAAAATAATCGGCAAAGAGATGTGCACTCGTATGGGACGTGGCAAATCCGGTCTATATTCATAGAGATAGAACAAAGTAAAACAAGTAAAAATGTTAGAGTCGGTCAAGCCCGACCATTTAATACTCTACGCTGCTTAGTTCTACAAAATGTCAGTATGATAAATGTGAGGCAGTGCCATACAAGCCATTTGGAGAAATATCATTATAAGGAAAGGGGTTCTAAAAATAGTCCGATCGCATCCAAATTTGACACAATCAATTATGAAGTTAATTAACTATTCCTCAAGAAATTTTATCAAAAAATATTAAGACTTGTAATTTTTAGCCATATAAAGACTTTTTATAATAGCATAGTATATGGCGAAGGGTTCCAAAAATGGCCCAATTCGATCCATTTTCAGTAGGGTTCCTTTATGAGCTAAGACATGTCCTTGTATCAAATTTCAGTGAAATATCTTTAAAAATGAGATCCGTAGCTTGGACACATATGTACAAATAGGCGGACAGACGGACATGGTCAAATCGATACAGATTTTGATTCTGAATCGATCGGTATAATTGAAGATGGGTGTGGAATTTGCCGTTTATGAGTTACAAACCACCACCCAAACTTTGCCACATGTGGTGCAGGGTAAAAAGATTTAAAAAAAAAAAAATTATAATAAAAAGTAAATATATTTTTCAAAAACAACCTTACCTAATTTTTCTCAACCACAACATACCCGCCACACTGGCCACCACCGATAACCATAAAACACAACTAAAATAGTTGATAAGTAAGTACACGTCGGCTGTTAATAACATAACCAAAGACATCAAACACTGTAATATTTGTTGAATTTGTTGAAATAATATTTGAATTATCCTTTTAAATGAAATCATGATTCACAGTTTATACCGAAAAAATCAATGCTGGTATTGGTGTTTGCTGTTTGATATGGAACAATTGAAAGAATTTTGGTAAATGTCCTTGTTGTGCTCCCGTAGCAAAGAGACGAGCTGATGTAAATAAAACGCCATTAACACCACCAAACGTACTAAGTGCAACAAATATTGGCACAATGAAGGCGAATGTACCAAACATTCGATTACCGAATGTTACAGCAACTGCTAATGAACTGAGCATTTCTGCCTTGGACACTACCGCAAAATAGGCCAAATTTACTAGCACATAAATGCCGGTAACTATAGGCATAGCAATCCATATAGCACGTGGAAGATTTCTATAAAATAAATTTCATCCATTAAGTTATGTTAAGTTATCATATAAGTGTGTGTATTCAATTTGCAATACATACAATTGCACATTTTGCACAAATCATTTTCCTTTCATTACCAATACAATTGGTTGCAATAATATCTATACTATAAACAAATCTGTCACACATGGTAAGAGTCCTTTAGTCATTTCAGTTATGCTCCACTCACCTATCCTATCCTAGTAGGGTTTGGAATGTATATGAAAAAGTAAAGCTAAATGGTGGTTAAGGAATGTATACGTCAATTCTGTGAGGAAAAGGAAAAAATCCTTAAAAATATTTTATTTTTACATGTCGGGTAATCCAATTTTAAAACCAATTTACATGAAAATACCTATTATGCTTCTTTCAGATGCAAAAAGCGCCCAGGAGAATAATTATCACACTCTGACTGAGAGATATGATCAGATGGAGATGGACTTACTTTTTCGTATTAATTAGAAGTAAATAAAGCTTGATTGACTTACCTGTAAGGATCTTGAAGTTCTTCAGTAACAAAATTTAAATAATTCCAACCACCAAACGCGAATAGGCCAGAATAGAAAGCAAATCCAATATTGCTAACACTGTAATTACCTGTCCAAGGGTTCGTGAAATTATTCGATTCGCCGACAACCATTTGGTAAATACCAGCCACAATAATCATAATTAATGCTAATAATTTGGCGGCTGTAAATATATCTTGTATTTTCATAGACCACTTCACCGACAGACAATTAATGGCGGTAAGGAAGCCTAACAACATAAAGTGTGTGTCACTATATTTTATATATAATTTATTATATATAAATAAATAAAACTTACATAAGCAGACGGCCGCTAATAACTTAACGGCGTTATCGGGTGCATCGCAGTCTTCAAAAAATGGTTTCGCCGCATACTGTGCAAATGTCAAAGCTATAATTGTCTGGCGATTTGGAAGTATAAAAAGAATGCATTTTCAGCACTGGATAAAGCAATAAATAGTCACACCTCAGACCTGGGTTGTTGGTCTTATGATTAGTAAAGCAATCCATAAGCGCAAAAATCCAACCAGAGGGCCAAAAGCAATCAATAAATAGGCGTAATCACCTCCGGACCGCGTTATACTTGTGCCTAGTTCAGCATAGCAGAGAGCCCCAATGGTGGAGAGTATACCACAAATAGCCCATATTAACAATGAAACTCCAACCGACCTAATACAGAATGAAAATAAAATAAAGTGAATGAAAAAGTTAGACTGTCGGTTGGATCACAATTTTTATTACAATTAGTTGAGTTGTATCACGTAAAAGCGAGGCAGTTACTTTGTGAAATGTGATTATATGAGAAAGAGTTTTAAAAATGGTCCGATCGGCTCCAAATTGGACACACAAACGTTTAGGCGGACATGATTAAATCGATTCAGAATCGATCGGTATAATTGAACCTGGTGGTTTTGTGGCATTTGCCGTTTAGGAGTTACAAACATCCGCACAAACTTAGTGCACCCTTTGCCAGATGCAAAGCAGCGTATATAGTGGGTGCACTGTAATAACACAACATATACAAAATGTGATTTTATTTCGTATATAGTACAACATTACTGTAAAGCAATATAATTTCATTACATTTGCATTTGGCAAGAGTTTGAGAAACTTACAAAAACTACACTCGGATCTTATCCCTTAGCGTTATTAAGACTATACTCGTTTCAAGTCAAGTCTTAAGCGAGAGAGTTTAATTAAATTTTAGTGTCTCTGTCATCAAAATCCATGTGCTAACTATTTCCGCTCAATTATTTATAACAAAAGCGTGGCAAATTTCGCTATATTTGCATTTGTTGTTTTAATATGAAAATAGAGTCACTTGGAGATTTTGGCGGAAATATAAAACAAGTAAATAAACTAATTTTGGCTTAGGCCGAATATTAAATACCCTCCATATCTACATACAATTGGTGGGCGTGTCAGATACATGAGTTCACCCTCTAATAGAGTTTGTATTATGTATCAGATTGCAAGACGACTTTTACGCTGAATGCGGGTTTTTAAATTGTGAGCGTTTCTATTATCGAACCACGCCCAAGTTTGGTTTATCGATGAATCCAGCAATTATAAATATGGGTAGTAAATCCCAACTTTTTATGCTTCTTATGCTTAGGAAGCGTCTTTGGTGATATTAGATAAAATTAATTTTAAAAAAACAAGTAAAAATGTTATAGTCGGTCAAGCTCGCCCATTTAATGCCCTACACCACATAGCTCCACGTTGTATCAGTGTACGTGAGAGATTGTCTTTTCGTGAAATGGAAAGGGGTTCTAAAAGTGATCCGATCAGGCCGAAATTTATACAAAAATATCAAGAATTGCGATTTTTTGCCATATAAGCACTTTCATTATAATAGGACCTTATATGGGGAGGGGTTCCTTGTACCAAATTTTATCAAAATATCTCAAAACAGTACTTTGCGCACAAATTTATATAGATAGACAGCCGGACATTGTTAAATCGATTCACATTTTGATGCCGAATCGATGGGTATAATTGAACGTGGTGGTTGTGTGGCATTTGTCATTTAGGAGTTTGAAACATAAACAAACTTAACTCTCCTTCCACATGTGGTGTAGAGTATAATGATGTACAAAATTAATTTGCCAGAGGAACAACATTGTTTTAGTAATTTGTGTATACTTACTCGGTATAATAGAAAACGCCAGTGGGAGCTATAAAAATGCCCGATCCGATGATGGAACCAATAATAATAGCGACACCATTCATTAGCGTTAATTTACGCTTAAGTACAATCTTATCTTCAACAACAAAATCATTCTTCACGGGTAACTTTTCAAGGCTATCGATTGCGGTGGCCTTGCTCATGTCCCCATTTGGAGATGACCCGTGTTGTGCTACTTCGGCCAGCCTGTTGACTATATTATCAGCATAACGTTCATCCATATTTTTCTTTCTCTTTGTTTACGTGTTGTTGTTGTTGGTTTTCTTTTATTAAATTGATAAAAAAAAAATTTTGAATGATCTTGAAACAGCAATTAAGTCGAACTGAAAGCACGAGCTTTAACGTAATTAAATCGCCAAAGGGCCGAAACAGTTATTTCCACTATACTCTGTGTAGGTTCTACTGTAATCGTTTTGTTTATTCCAAATTATTTGTATATTATTATATTTTTAATTGTGAACGCCTGCATTCATGCGGTTGGGAAGGTGTACATTGCCTTTCACTCCTGAAACGTTCGAACTGCCAGATAAATAAAGCTCAACTAAATTTAGTTATAGTCTTCAATATATTCTTATAATACTTTTCGGCAAATTTCAGTCCGCTGGAACTCCATGCTGCTTTTAATTACATACCCACATTCATTTTCATTTTCATATAGTTTTTTCTTCACAGCAATTGTTGTGTATATGCATATGCATAGACCGTATATGTTAAGTAAAATCTGCGTGCTCTCATTGCGCCTGTTAACATCGATTCTCTAATCTGTTTAAATACACAGAGTGAGGAAAAGAGATGGAAGTCATGGAATGAAATTTTTTGGAAAAAACTTCAATTACAAAAAGTTGTCGAGTTAATAGATACTTTTTCTTCACCCTATACATGCATACATTGTATTTAGAATTAAAATTAAAATTTATTTGTTTGTTTTTCTCTATTTTTATGCCCATCGTCATAATGATATGAAGGTTTATTAGTTTTGTTCAAACGTTTATAATACCCAGAAGGAGGCGTGCCACACCATAAAAAGTACATATATTTTTAATCATTATCAATATCTGAGTCGATGTAGACCTTCTGCCTGACCGTGTCTATGTAGGTGGACTTATGAATTGGTAAAATCAGCTTAATGACGCGCCCGGAATAAAAATGTTTCGTTTTTTTAGCCGATTCTTTCCTTGCCGGCAATTTCACAGCCGCAAAAGTTGAGTTATTGTTCTGAAATTTAGTACAAATATTTTTTATAAGTATTGAGTATGAGTTGAATCGGCTAAGCATCCATCTACAATTCTACAAAGAATACAAACCTACCATAGAAGAAACTGAAGTCAAATTTTGTCAGAATATTAAAAACACATTTTTACGTATTTGGAAACTTAAATCACGGCCCCTTTTTAATGAACATAACATGGGGGGTTTTGGGAGTTTATTTATAAATATTTCATATGGGTGATCCTGTATCGATGTAAAATTTGGAAATAGAATGCCTTTTTTACATCGGAAACCAATTGGTGCGCAGTGTTCTCTCGCGTCTATGCAGTAATCAGTGACAGATACTCTCTATAAACGCCTTTATCGCCATTTTTAGGTTTTTTCGTTGATTTACACACCATGTTGCACACATGAATTATTAGCACAAGTTCTTTTTAATTGTATAAACTTTTTATCTCCTTGTTGTTAAATAAAAAACTATAAACAAAAGTAAACGTGTGCATAATTATTTCAATGTTCGATTCACAACGGTGGATATTAAAAATTTGGCGTCTGTCTAATATTTTTCTTACTTGTTTTTTTTTTCATAATTTATAACTAACCAGAGACTTACTTATATACCGCTTTGATATTTGATGCATCCATGTTTCATTTATAAAAGATTATGTCTCAACTACATTAAAAGCTGTTGTTTATATTAGATATTAAATAATTTTAAAATTAATGTTTTCTTTTCTTTTTTCATATTTATTTACCAATAACCCTAAAATGACTCTGCCTTGGCTCAGTGAGCATGAAATATTATAATAGAATGTAATCTTATCCAAATTTCAGCTTGGTAACTTCACGTAAGAGTGTTAACATTTAGTACAAAAGGTATTCACAATATTACAGCATCGCAAAGAAGACTAAATAAAATCAATATAATCACTAGTACATTATCTAATCTATGAGTGTAATAGGCAGTACGTGGCACTAGTAGAAAAGTGGAAAAATTCGTTTGAATTAAGAATTTTTTAATAAGAATTATGAGCGACAGTTCTGATGATGAATGGTTATCTGATTGGATACCGTACAGTCAACGAAATGATTGGGCCGACGTTATCCCTCTTGCACAAGATGACGGTGATAATTCCATTGTGGTTATAGCCTATAGCGCCAAATGTTAGTAAAAACATATTTTGGAGCATATATATATATACATATACTTAACAGTTTTTACCTCTGCAGTTCGTGAAGTGTATGACTATTTTCGTGCTATTTTAGCACAAAACGAAAAATCACGTAGAGCTTTGGAGTTAACAAAGGATGCCTTACATTTAAATCCAGCCAACTATACGGCGTGGCACTATCGTCGCGAAATATTACGAGCATTAAATAGTGATTTGCAACAGGAGTTAGATTATATTGAAACTATTATTTCCAATAATCCAAAAAACTATCAGGTGTGGCATCATCGACGTGTCATTGCGGAAATGTTGAATGATGCTTCAAAGGAGTTGAACTTAACCGAAAAAATATTAGAAATAGATCCAAAAAATTATCACGCTTGGCAACATCGCCAATGGGCCATAAAAACCTTTAAGTAATTATATTGTTACAGTCTTGAATTTGAAAAAAACCTAAAAATCGGGGCAGAAATGTATACACTTAATTCTCTTTTAACACGATAGATATTCGTGCAAAAAAAAATTCGTATAAAAAAGGTATTGGCTAAATGGAAGAATAGATTGATTCCAGACCTAAAAAAAATGAAAATCGTGTTAAAACAAAACAATTCAAAAGATTATTTTATAGTTAAATCAAATTCGTACAAAAAGAGAATTAGGTGTATATTATAAATATAACAAAGTCACGTGCAAGCATACAATGTATTTAAAAATGTTTTTGTTTTTCATTCTGTCACAGTCTCTATGATGATGAGCTAACCTTTGTAGATAGTTTAATAGCTGAAGATGTGCGCAATAATTCCGCTTGGAATCAACGTTTTTTCATACTCAAACAATCTGGCTTTACAACCGACGTTATACAACGGGAATTGCACTATACTATGAATCGTATACGCATTGTAAAGAATAATGAAAGTTCATGGAATTATCTAAGAGGTATATTAGACCAAAATGAATCATGTATTTTTGATCAATATCCTGAAGTGTTGGAATTTGTAGAAGAATTGTATAATAGTGGTTCCCGTTCACCTTGTCTATTAGCATTTATTATTGATTTATATACTGAACAGTGCTTGAGCACAGTAGATGTTGAAGAAAAAAATGCACTTTCTAATAAAGTCTTCACCTTGTGTGATGATATGTCTAAAAAACATGATATTATTAGACGCAAATATTGGCAATACTTAGCAGAACAACTAAAATCAAAATTGAAATCGACATAGTCATGTCGGCACAATTATTAATTATATATATATAGTAAGCTAAATACCTATATATATTTTTTTTTTCTTTACATAAATTGATTTTAGTTGTATCCAGGTTCTATTTTGTCTACTATATATATATATATATATATATATACATATATAAGGTAAAAGCATTAAAAAAGGGAAAATTATAAAAATATTATGGTTATAGAGTATTAAACTTATCACAATAAAGTAGATTTCACAAATGCAGAAAACATATATATCTTTTAAATTTCGCTTTGCATAGCCTCCATAAAAGGTCTTTGCAGGATGATGTAAAAATAAAACAACTTTGTATCGCATTTTGACTTGAGTTTATTTGAATTATTCTTTTAAAACAATTTTTATAGCTTTTTTTGTTTTGTTTTTCTTCTTCTTTAGTTAATTGAGAGTTAAAAATTCAAAATTTTAGCATTTTTCTTTAGCTTTAACTTTGCATTTGCATCAGTTGTTCATTTATTTAATTTCTTGTTTATAACGGACCTTTGAATATATCTAGGAGACAAGTAGAAATATTTTGAAACTTATGCGGAAAAATAAAATAGGAATAAATCTTTTAGCATTTTAGTGGTTTTTGCTTAAATTGTATATTTAATTATAGGCCAAGGTGTTATTTTCTTTTTTTTTTTTTTCTTAATAACTTACTATTATATTTCTCAGTACAATTCCTGTTTAACCAGTAGGCATAAAGCTTACAAAATGTAAATAAACTTATGCGTTCTTATGTTGGCTCAATATTGAGTGAATAAAAAATAAATTGTGGAAATTATGAAAAATGCTTTCGGTAAGATATGATAGCTGACACAGATCTTAAAACTAAATTATATATAATTGTACACTATGCATTCTTAAGGGAACTCTAGTTTAAATCATATTAAAACACAAGGGAAAATTATTTATGAAGGATCTCTACAGACTCCTTTAAAAATATTGTTTATGTTATAAAATCAAACATGCAAAACAAGTGAAAATATTCCAGCCGGTCATAAAACCAATAGGTTTTGTAAGTACAATATGCGTGGGGTATACCAAGAAAATGTATGCCAACATAATAAAGTAGTACCAACTATAAGTATTTTAATCCTTTATTGCATACATTCTCCAGTAATTGTTTTGTAATTGTTGAAATCTGTTTGTGAACTTCCTCTACCGTATCTTCGCCATTCATTTTCTGCCAGTACTGTTGGTCAGAGTTGTAGATTTGGTCGAAAACTTTGCTCACTTTTGATTGTATTTCCTTTTTTTCATAACGCTCTTCACCAAAATTGCCACGACTTAATAGCTTATCGAATGAATTTATTTTCAAATAAAATACTAGATCGGGACATATTAAGCCTCTTTCAGGTGCCAAACACCAATCATACGGCAAACCCTTGGCCACACTATAAGCTATACCCGAGTATGAGTAACGATCCGCTATCACTGTGACACCGTTTAATAGCAAATTCTTAATGTTTTTTTGCAATTCCCAACGATTTGCTGCAAACAGTAAATGAACAGTTTCGTCAGGTAAATTTTCGGCGTTTTTGAGGTAAGCATTAAGTGTTTGACCAGTAACAGATTTACGATTAGGAAACACAAAAAGGCGGGCGGCAGTACCATAATTTTTACATATATAATTGTACAAAAGGTGACTTTGTGTTGATTTTCCACTACGATCACATCCTTCAAACACAATAAAAGCTCCACGTTTTATTGTGGAGGCACTCATTTTTTTTATTTTCCTTTTGTTTGCTTAAAACGGCTGCATATGCGCCGTCTGAAATATTCAAAAATTATTTGGCCAAGCCGCAGCTCACAGCCAAGTACAATATTAGTGCGAAATTATTGTAATTTGTGTAAAACTAAAAAAAACGCTTAACTTTTGCATATATTATTCTCCCTCCATCTATATCGAAATATGCAAAATTAATTCGAAAATCAAAATTCTTAAAATCACACGTGCTTTGTTCAAAGCAAATGTGAACACAGGCATGATCTTTGTAGATAATTATATGTGTTTGGTCTTAAAACTCTAACTAATAATAGATACATTGATTTGAAAGACCGATTACAATATTTTCACTTGTACTGTACGGAAAATTCTCAATATGAGAAAAATGGTTTTTCTTTTTCTGAAAAAGTTTTCTTTTTTCATATGAAGTATGAAATAAATATTTTAAATTAAAAGGTAAGTTCTTGTTCTCATATGTATCAGTTGCGTATGTAGTATTTTGTTCATGAAAATAATAAATTAAACTATTATTGCACAAATAAATTTAATATATTAAAATATTAAACTATCACATATTTAATCTAGACCACATAGAATAATTTTTACTTGTTAATACTTTTACATTTAAGTAATAGAGAGTGTATTATGTTATGCGTACCATTTTGTTTTGAATTTGTCAAAAAAAAAAGAAAGGAGTTTCAGAGACCCTATGAGAGTGAACGAAAGGAAAGTTGCACTAAGTTTATTTTATGACGGCAATACGCACCACCTTTTGTGCAGATCGATTGAGAATCACTTTCTTAATTTTCCCATATGTCCATCTAAATTTGTACACAAGGTACAGGTTGCATGATTTGAGATATTTTGATGAAATACAAGGACATATTTTGGTCTAAAAGGGAACCCTATTGAAATATATCGACTTGGACCACTTTTAGAACCCTCACCATGTAAGGTCTTATTGAAAAGGAAGTATTTATATGGCGAATATTTTTAATATTTAATATTTTTTGACAAAATTTGGTAAAAAATAGTTAATTAGCTTAATAATAAGCTGTATTAAATTTGTACCAGATCGGACCAGTTTTAGAACCCCATTCCATATAACAATATTTTACGAACAGACTTTTCTACAGCAATGTCACGAATTCATTAATATAATTAAACTAATTATAGCATAATTTTTGGCGTAGGGTATTAAATGGCGGGGCATAACCGATTGTAACATTTACATTTATTTTTGTTTGAATATGTATAATTTATAGTAAAATAAAAGAATATGAAATAGTTTTTGAAATTTTGACTTGGACCACTTTCCTAATTATGGGCACATTTGTACGACATAGTTTTTTAATGACCTTGGGAATTTAGTAAAAGCACTCTCGCTAAATAATCTTGTTTTCGAAATAAACCGTTTTTGTTATAAACATAGTGGGATAACAATAACATGGTAAAAAACAGTACATGTCGCTTATGATAATCATACACAGAATAACCTCCACATCTACACCAATTTGTATGTTGATCAAAAATATAAAACTGATTAACAGAAGAATTTTAAAAATGGTCATTTTCGTTTACCCACGGTTTTGGTAAATCGCGCTCATATCAACAACAATAACACTTCAACTTATTTAGAGAGATGGAATGCTTTTAAAAGATTCATTCAAAGCCGGGTGCAGCTTCATTGTTTTTATATGTTTTATGTTATGCAATGACTGATGCGGTAAATAATGTGTGTATGTGTGTGTGTAATGTGTGGTTTGTTTATATTGTTTTTTAACTTTTTTTTGCGTCCTTTTTGTTTTCTGTGTGTATGTCTCTACAGTATTAAAATATTAATTATTATTGTAAAATATAAATTTTATGGCGAATAATATGCCGCGTGTGCTTTTTTGTATATTTGGTATTTATATATATATGTAACTAATAATGTGGAACCCTATCTATTTATCCTCTTCAGCAGTAGCCGATTTCTTTTGATGAACCGCTTTATCCTCGTCATCCTTGTTGTTGTTATCACATTTTTCAGTAAGTAAATCTATAACTTCATCATCTTCCGGTTTATTATTTTCCTTGTTTTCTTCGACATCCAATTCGGGTGCGGTCGGTTCATGGGAACCATTAGCCTGCCGCGTATATGGTGTCATTTTAACGCGACATGTTTCGTAAACCTTTTTGAAACCCAACTTAGTGTAAAGACTACGGGACGCATCATTTTGAGGACGTATAACAACAAATGGCATATAGCCACGCTCAATAACTAATTTGGTCAAAGCAACAGCCAAACGTATACCATAACTGAAAACAGTATTCTTGCTTAAATGATTGAATGATTTTTAATGAAGTGTTTGAAAAATCAGCCAAAATTTTTTGGAATGTAATTTGAGACGCAGAGAGAAGAGAGAGTCTGAGAATACCAACTCTCACGGTCGTAAATTTTGAGATATTCAGTTAAAAGTTTCCACACGCAGTTCGCTATTGAAATTGGGTAAAATCGGTCTAATCGGCCACTCCCACTTTTGGCAAAAAAATTGACCCATGAAATTAGAATTTTTCACATATTTATCTTATTTATTAATGTGACATAAATGGGCGTGGTCGGAATACAGGCACGCCTTTTGACTTATGTGACAATTAAACGATTCGTGCGTCTTTTTAATTTTTAATTTTTCGCTCACTTATCCAAGAAGCGATTCGAAAGACATCGGGGTACGAAAGGTGAACGAAAGACACATAATGTATCCATATCCCCGGCAACCATTTCAAGGCCTTTCTTTTGCAGATTATAATTCCCGAGTGCATTTTTGCCAACGGTTTTTGGCTATAACTCAGAAACGACTCATTTCTGGACTTATGTTTGTATAACTTATTTCCTTGCTTTGAGGTCCCTAATCAAGTCCCACCTTTTTTTTTTTTGGTCGATTTTTCAAACACCCTTTATATGTATTGTCATTAAATGAGAATGAGAATCTCTTTGTTTCCATTTTTCCCTTGTGGATTTGCTTACCCCATTCTTCTGTAATCTGGACGTGTTTGCATAGAAAACATGGCTCCGTAGTACGAGTGTACCATCCATGCGGCCAATTCATTAGTATCCTTGCGGAATATTCCCAACCCGGGCAGTACTCTCACCAACACCTCAAACACATCCACACATTCAATTTCATTTGCTGGATAGAGATCGTGTATATGCTTGACATCATCGACTGTTAACTGACGCATTAAAGCATCGTCGGGCAAATCGTCAAATTGCATAACATCTTCGTCGAATTCATTGCATACATAAATATCGCCCTCCAAACGCTCCATCAAGCCAATAGTCTTGTAAAAATCATCCAAACGATTCATAATAGCAATGTGCGTAAAATTCAGGTACAGTGGCTGCTGCCAATCGATCAACACATCCTCAGTGCTCATCAGATCGACATGTTCTATTTCTTCGGACGGGCAAAATATGCCAAAACTTTGATAAATGTTGTTGTTCGGCTATATTAAGAATTGAATTGAATTGAATTGAATTGAATTACCATCCGTTGAATATCTGTTTGTACAAAATGAGCAATTATTACCGTTAGCGTACATCCGGGAAAATGTAGGATTATCGGTTTCTTTGGCCAATCTTTTGAAACATAAAACTTAAAGTCCCAAACACGATCATTCAGGTACGTTCGTATTGTTTGATGAAACTGAAATTGCGAGATATTCATTCAAACTTATGTACATCTTACCAGATATTAATAAATCAATGTTTTCAAACCGTCCACGTAAGATGGAGGGCGGAGGAGGGGTATGCTAAATTTGTCATTCCATTTGCAATACCAAGAAGGAGGCGTCAGAGATCCTCCAAAGTATATATATTCTTGATTAGCATGAAAAACTGAATCGTTGTAGACATGTATGTCCGCGTGTCCGTCGGTAATTGGCCGGTCGTAAATTTTGAAATATTATGTGAACTGGAATATTACGCAGATTGCTATTTACAATGGACAAAATCGGTGAAAAGACACGCCCACAATCAACAGAATTCTATTTATCTGCCACAACAATTGAGCTATTAAATTAAATTTGATACATATATTTATCTTACCCATCGATGGGCCAAAAATGGGTGTGGTCGGATAAAAGACGCCTACAACTTACAAAAACTATACTCAACGTAAAACTCGACTTGCATAATTGATATGTAATACATATACTTTTCGAGGACGTAACAAATTTTGGCACACTTTGGGGCGACATTTTTAAAATTAACCGATTGATTGCAGGTTTGAAACGAAAGTTTCTATTTAAAATTTTGCCTTACACAGCAGAGACTTCTAAATAGAGAGACTTGTTACATTTTTTGGACCTACAAAAATTGCCTTGAGATTACCGCCCCTCAATTTTTTTTTAATTCACATATTTCTCAATAAATACAATAATTTTAAATGAATTTTACAAGTTTTTGTTTATAGCATCGGTGCTTTAATTGAAATCCTTATGTTGTTGTAGGTCCAAAAAAAGTCATACATATAGTTTATATTATTTAATTTTTAATAAATTAATTTAAAAAAAAAATTGCCACTTACTTTTAATGCTTCGGGCAGAAAGCGCTCTAAATATTCCAATATTTCTGGAAGCTCTGATTCTTGCACCAAACGGAAGTGTCTACCTTCGGGAATGATTTCCATTTCTACAAATAATTCATATAACGGTATTCTAAAAAGCTAATACAGAATCGCACATACATATGTTGTTGTATGAATTTATACGCATTTACAATATTTTATTTTTATTCACATTTAAAATTTTATTTTATGTTGAATGTTTTTTTACTCTCTATGCTTTACTAATTTCAATAACAGTTTTCTCTTGTTAAATACTCAACCATGTGTGTGTCATAGCGTGATGTTTCCCAACCTTTTTGAAATGACGACCCTTACGACAAAAACTCGACAGAGGCTCCCACCATTATTATTTGAATTAAAAGTCCATTTTTGTACCCCCCACCCGAACGCGAGGGATATACTCAGTGTGTCCAAACGTCTGTAAGAAAGAAAAGTAATGAAATTCTAAGTTGTTTCAGCTAAGTTTCCGTCTGTGCATATGCGGTAAACCTTCACCCGGTTCTAAAAATTGAGATATCGACTCCAAACGTAGCAGAAATAGTGAATAGTGTAATCGGACGATTTTTTCTATAGCAAGGCAAAAATGGTAAATTTTTGCAAATGTCTTTTATCTTTATTTTAACAGCATCTCTGATGATTTCAATCATTCTTAACAGTATTAGAGAAAAGTGATTTATTTTAACTCAATATAAATTTCACTCTTAAAATTTTATAATCGTACGAATTGTAAGAATATATGGTTTTCAAAAAAGCAAATATTTTCCCTGTACGTTCATTTTTGCTCATGTTAGAACAGTTCAAAATTTGTGTATTGTAGTTAAAAAACTTCTTGCTGCCCCAAGAATAGATCATAGGGCAAAAACATACAATTCTTTATAATTTCTAATGAAACTTGACATATGAATTCTATTTGCTATAAGATTTGTAAGTACAAATTTTGAACGCAATCGGACCTTTTTTATCACTTTTTTCCAAACGTTAAAGAAAAAGTTTATTTTCGAATCAATTGTAATTTCGGTGTCAATCAATAATTGATGAAACGCATTGGATGATTCAATTTTAACCTTGATGAGACTACTATAACAGCATCTATGATAATTTTAATCTTGCATTGGGGGAAGGTGGCTTATGTCGCCTCAATATAAATCATACACGTAAAAATCTATGTTTAAATAAATTTTATGTTGTAGGTGCGTCTCTTATTCAACCACGTCAATTTTGGGAACGTCGATATATAAGTTAATTGTGGGCGTGACTTTTGACCGATTTCGTTCATTTTAAATAGCTTATGTGAAGGGTACAAAAAAGCGACTCGTAGTTTGCGTACAAATTTACATGGACAGACAGACGAATAGAAGGACACACGGACATGGTTAAATCGATTTAGATTTTAATTCTGATTCTGAATCGATCGGTATAATTAAAGATGGAGTTGGCATTTAACCTCTTAGCACATGTGGTACAGGGTATAAAAACGGTATATCGTTGGAAAAAAGTTGACCAGACACTTGTCTTAGCCATGAAACCATAAGAAAAAAAATCAATAATCAAGGGGGACAAAATGTCATCTCCCCGATAACCTTTAATTTGCTTGTGTGTGACATACATATACAACCACTAGTTCAGCACACGTATAAATACATGTGTACAAATATCCTTAAACGAGAAATGCCTACACAAACAACATATGTACTTTTTATGAATCATTTACATTACAACATATAACATCTGATGAATTGGCGTGCACAGGTGCACACTCTAACAAAATAAAAAACAAAAAAAAACAAAAAAAAAAATCATGTATCAAAGATTCATGTCTGTTGATAAACCATACAGTACAAGTACTTACAAAAGCTTTAGTATCCGACAGAAAACCAATAAAAATATTTGGGACCTTTTTTTTTTTCTTAAATATGTATAATTGGTTAGAGGTTTAATAGAGAATTATGTGCAGGAATGTGCAGTAATTTTTATTTAATTTAAACTCGTGCGATTTTTTTATTTTATTCTATTTTTTCATGAAATATTTAATCACAGAATGCTTTGTTTTTAAATCATTATTATGAAAAAAAAAAATGTACCTTTGCTTGATTGATATAATGAAAAGGACTTTGAATTGTACGGGTAGGCCTAAGCAAACTGGAGATGACGGGAAGCTGACTTGTGACTTCTCGTAACAACAACAATACCTCTCTCTACTCTTTCTTCTTCGGCGATTATTGTTCACCTAACGATTAATCTGGTTTATTATTTATATGGAATTATATCTTTATGTAGATTGATTAACATCAATGCAACACTTTTCGTGGGCTTCTGTTTTTAACGGCTTTAGGCTGTCCAGTACCTCCCGGAGCACCTCCAATAGGCCTGACCCACAAAACTGTATTAAAAGTCTTTTGTTTTTTTCGTTCACCCTTTAACTGTTAGTTTCTGGTTAGAATATAATGTTTAATTGGAAACAGTTTCAACTGCAGTTGTCATCTAACTGACTGACTCACTCACTACTGCTTGGTTGTTGGTGAATCACTTGGCTTTGATATATATTGTACATGCACATGTATATGCGGCACGTCCTTGATATATAAATTTTAACACATGCAAACGGAAATTTATTAACTATTCGCCAAATCGCACCACTTTTCTCAGAGAGTTTTTCTTTTTTTTTTTTTTTAACGCGACTTGAAATTTAAATTTTCAAAGTGTTTTCTATTGTATTTTCATGGAGCCAAAATACTATATTTTTGTTTGTGTGTACACGTATGTATATATTTGTTTGACGTCGATTCAAGGATTCTTTGTGGTGTTAAAGTCGTCAAAAGTGCCAAGTGTTCGTGATAGTTTACTTAGTTCTCTTGTGATTATTCACGCCCCTAAAATTCTACTATAATTTTTTTTTAAAACACGAATCGCATTTCATTACACTTCCTCCTTTAATTACAAGTATCAATTTTTTTGTTTTTTATTTGAATTTTTGAATTTTTAATGTTTTCCGTCGATTGTGTGTTGAGACGAATCTATTTAATTGATCCGTGCCTATGATTTTATTTACTTTCACAGAATTTTCTATATATTTTTTTCTATTTTGTATATTTTCCGCGTATGTGTTTAATACCAAAATTCGTTGTACTTCTTCGAATACCGACTGGCAACATACTGGCAATTTTTTGGCCTAAAGAAACAACCAGTGATTGTTCTCTTTGTACTCTTTGTGATGCGCTCTATTTTTATCCCACCATCACTACCATCAGTTTAAGGATATAACAACTTTATCCAAAGGTTTGTAACCACCAGAAAGAGAGTGAGAGAGAAATTTAATTATAAATTATTATGCTTTAAGGCGACAAATTCGTTGTATGACAAAAACCCACAATTCTTGATATTTTCCAATGAAACTTGACATATTCATTCCATTTGCTTTAAGGCTTATTCGTGCCAATTTTGAGCGCAATCGAATAATTACAACATATTTGTAATTAATTAATTAATTTCTTAAATATTGTCTTTATAATGAAATTTTAAAGCTATTCTGTAGGATATAATCAAACGAACTCAAAGCTGGAAGTTTGAGCTTCATCATCGACTTAATATGGAACTCAACACATCTGTTGAGTTCCATATTTGATTGATTTTCGTTTTAGGTTTCATTAAATTACATAAATTGTGGATCAAAAGTATTCAATAATTGGCGCTTAAAATGGAAAGAAAATTGCAACAAAGCATTTTTTAATTATAATCTCCTTTTCAAAACATTCAAACAAATTAAAAGTATTGGTTTTCTGATGTTTAGTTATTTAAAGTGATTTTTGGAAAGCTCTGAATTTCTCTATTATTTCACAGGATGTGGTAGCACCAAGGAAATGTGTCACTAACTCTTGTTACTATCTTGGCGACGTTCAATTAAGTCTGAATTACAAAACTCACATTAAATCATATATTGAGAATACAATTTGTTCGCCAGGCTCATGCGTATAACATTCTTGGTGATGGGTTGTTTCCACCACCTGCGAAAATGTGAAAAAATAATGAGTAATGTCTCATATGTAACATCATTCTCTGAGAGCTCCCCTACCTACCTGTATTCTGAAATCCATTTAATTTAATTCATAATTATTGGCACGTGTTGTCCTAAATGTCCGTGTGTGTTGGCATGTTATTATCTCATTAGCTAACATTTCCTTGACATGGTGGTCTTTTCCTTTTTATGCAACTGCTTGAAAAATGAAATCAAATGTTCTACTCGGGTGTAAATAGTTGTGCAGTTTTTGAAAAGAAACTGCCACTACCCTGAGCAGAAAAGAATGTCATTATGTAGGATACCCTGGATGTATTTTGCCAATTTGATTTTTTATTTTAACTTGAACAACACAGGCAAACAGACAATAATAAGGAAAAAAGAAAAAATGCCAAGGCGTAGACACAATACTACTGATTTAAATCATAAAACACAGCCAGCAAATCAAAAAGAAAATATTGATTATGATCAAACAGATGGATCGATGAGTCAATTTGAAAAAGTACAAAGGAAATTCCCATGGAAAACCGTTCTATTTATAATTTTTTTCTTAATAGCTGGAGCGGTAAGTTTAGCAATATGGTAGAACAAGCGTAACTATATAAATGTTTCTTTTTTTTTAATTCTTACGCTTTGCAGTCATGTTTAGTTTGCAGTATTTTGGTCTCTACTGGTTCCATTGGTAAAAAATATGACGATCGCGCCTGGCCACTGCTTCTATTGGGTATTTTAATGTTCATACCTGGTGGATATTATAGTTATATTTTAATATGCATATGCGTGAGACGTGAAGGCTTCACCGTGGAAGATATACCCATGCTATAATGTGTGTGTGTGTGTGTGTGTGTATGTGTATGTAAAGCAATTGTGAATATAATATGTACACGATGGTAGGATTTTAAGATAAATTTAAGTCATTTATTATCTCTGTAAGCATTTTATACAAATATTGCATTTCGATAAATTTGTTATGATGTTTTAAAAAAGTCTCGTAGTAAAGACCTAAACAGAAAGAAGACATCTTTCACCTTTCTAGAGATGGTGTGTAAAAGGAATTTTATTACTTGAGAAGATAACATGCGTTACTGTTACGGTTTATTTATTTTCGTTCCGTTCCGGATTGTTTGTATATTATGGCTGCAACAGAGTGTTTGCACATATATATAGTGCGTGCTCAATTACTGCAATATACCAAACATATAAAATGCAGGCGTTTCATATTTCTTGCAAATAAAGCCAAATGATCTCCTTCGAACTGTAAACAAAATAAACTATTCATAGAATTCGATTATTTTGTTTGCAGGCAATTTCGGAATTTGTCAATATCTTAAATTGTTGCAGTAATGCTGGTAAATATTGTGCATGCATACTTTCTGCTTCAGTCATAAGGCATAGTTATGATAATACCATACAGCTGAAAAATATAATTTTTGAACTTTTGAACAGGTATGTTTAACATTTGATGATTGTTTTGCGTATTCATCTTCCTTGTCGTGTGCTGCAAAACATAAAAAAAAACTATAGTAAATTTCTATATTTGTTGGAGTTCAATAAATATTAAATAACATATAATATATATATAAGTGAAGAAAATTAGTAATTTGTAAGCTACATAAAACATCTAAATAAATATTTTATATATACCTATATATATGTAAATTTCAATGTGAAGTGTGGTATAATAATGAATTAATAAATATAAAATACAGTATACATGATATTTCCCAATAAGCTACAAAAAAAAAATTATTTAGGTTTTACAACATCTTGAAATTAGAATGTGCAGCTTGTAGTTTTTATTAAAAATCGAATTATAGCACAAGTAGAAAAAAAGGGGTGCTCTTACATTTGTTTTAGACCTTGTGTTATATTTGTTTTTATTTTCTAGTGATATAGAACATCCGGCCAACGTAGCCCCATACAGTGCTAATTTGACGAGCCGTTTATTATTTTAAGGTTCACATAGTGTCATTTTAAAATTCAATTGGACATTGAGTATATACGTGTCATACTTGTGAAAGCTTGCCTCTGTGTTTGAAACTTGACAAGCACCAAAAGCGATAAAAACACGCGTGAAGTTTTTCAATTATCTTTATTTTAAGCAGTACTCTGAATTATGCTAAATTAATATTCATAGAGTTATATTAGAAAGTTTCATTCTGCTTTGATTGAAAATTTAATGCCATGGAAACGTTCATAATATACGAAAATTTATTCATATGCTTTATCGCAATCCCTCAATCTCATCCATATTATGAACCATTTCAAAATTTGTATTTCTCCACGTGGCATATTTGCAATTATACGTATAAGGGTGTATAACACATGCACTGCCCATACATTTATTGACAATTTACGTATATTTACTCCTATCAGTTCCAATTAAACACTTTTCCTATTTTGTAATTTAAGTATTTGGCTGACTGAACTTGAGATTAGAAGTACACTTAATATGCTGCTTTAAAATATTGCAGCTACCTGGAAAGGGGCTTCAGAGATGGTACAATACATTTTTCTTGATCAAATTCTAAACCCAATTAACCGTGCTTGTCCGTTTATGTAAACTTTAACTTTATTCAAGCGTAAAAGTAGTACATTTTAAGCGGGATTCTGGAATAGAGACCGATTGAGTTCTGTTGTCTTTTAAAATGTCTGGACAAACAAAACGAACCTTGTAATTATGTGCAGACATAGACCATAAGGGTGAAAAACGAAAACGTATAAAACCGGTTGAGTTTTTTTTTTTTTCATTTTCATTATAAACAATTAAATGTTATGATTACATTTTGTATTGATAGGGCAATCAGTAAAAAATGTACTGATTTTAACCTATATTTCCATGAATGTTTCTAATACAAATAAATAGAAGGCTCTTATAAGCAATTAAATTAAAAAAGAATGAGGTCGTAAGTTAGACAAGTAAAAAAAAAAAATTTGCCTTAGGTCAAATGCCTTCACCACCTCCTCCATAGTGGGCGCGGCATGGGTTTGAATACATATTATATGTTAATATACAATAAAAAATTTGCGCCAAGTATAGCTCTTTCCGTTGGTCGATAGCGACGCATACGTGGAAGAGCTAAATGTTCGTATGTGTACCAAATTTTGACTTCGTAGTTAAATTGTTGTGGCTAATAAATAGATTTTTGGCACTTGTGGGCGTGTCTCTAAACCTTTTTTGCCCAATTTAAATGCGATCTGTATAAAATTTCAACTCAATATCTCATAATTTACGACTGTAAGAGTGCCAACACCAATAGACGATTATATCTAGATCAACGGAGATTTTGATGCTGATCATGAATGTAAATATTTTGTATTGTCTCTGAGGCTTTTTTGTGCTCTTTTGCGAATTGCAAACTTACTCCCTTAAGGGTGTACTAATCGCATCACTAAGGGGGGGTATAAAAAACACCACACTTCCCACTTGGCTAAAATTGTAAATATATATAATAAATCTACTAAATTTTGTATAGCTGTGTAAATTCCTCGAATTACAAACATTTGTGAGAAATAAAAACCGACCAAATGGCACAAGTATCAAAAAGCAATAAAAATAAACAAAACAAGCAATCCAACAAGAAGGTAATAACCATTTGCTATTTTCCTTTTTATTTACGAAATATGATATTTGACAAAGTCGTGTTTGCCTCTCTCTGAAGAACTTGCAGGAGAAAAATGTGGCGCTGAGGAAGAAGCAAGCTACCGGTCAAAGGAAGAAGCGCAGTAACTGTGGCAAATGGCTTGTGCGCAGTTTCTTGGTTATTGCCTTAATTGTGGGTACCATACTTTATGATACGGAAATAATTGGCAAAGGCACCTTTGCCAAATCCGCTTCAGGTAAAATGCTTCAAAAAGCTGGCGTTTTACATCATGTGCAAAATGTCTGGTATACCATAATGGGTGGTGCGGCTCGTGGATACAAATGGGTTGAAATTAATGTACCACCGCGGGCCAAACCCTACTACCAGTTGATTATTAATGTAACCAAGATAGGATGTAACGTCTGTAAAAATGTGTTCATTAATGTTAAAAATTTGGTAAACACCCAACTTCCAGTAGCTGCAAATTTTGTAAGTGTAAAATTTTAATCTTTTCCAAAAATTATAGCTCAACCTCAACGAGATCATTTATTAATTTTTATAATAATTTAGGTGGACCAGTATGTGCCTGGCTTGTCGAATATAATTAAAAACTGGACTAACGTTGTCTGTGAGACCTACACAAATTCAATAAATGTGATGATGGGATTTTTTATAAATAAAGTTTTGATGTAAGTTTTTTTAGTGAAATATTTTTGATGTTCAAATGTTTCAAATGTGTGTCACATGTAATGTGGTATTTTTACAGAGGACGGTTTTCACCGGACAATTTAAGTAAAACTCTGAACGATACTCAAAACTTGGCTGCGGCATTTTATGATCATTTCCATAGAAAAGTAGATGCATACGCTAAACTGAAATGATTTACTCAATATAACAATTAAGTAATAACAATAGCAACAACTGCAACCATACATCTTTAAAACTTCACAATACATCAACAGAGAGAGAGAGAGAGAGAGAGACAATACACATAATCACGACAACAACAAAATACTCTCTTAAGTAGATCAAAACCAATATCATATAATTTGAAAAAGAAAAAAAATGAAAAAAAAGAAATTGTGTTATAATGAATTGTGAATATTCATAATTCTCTCTACATAGTTAAGAAAAAAAAGCGGCATCATTATGCTGGAGCAGCTTAGCTTATTATTCACGCGATCAATTGAAATTTCAGTACAATTATTATCGCATTCCTTTTACAAAAAAAAACTGTTTTTATATTTTATGAAGCCATTGTAGAGCGAATGTCGAATTATTTTAACGTAAACAAACAATCGAATATTCTGTTGATGCATTTTAAAAATAATTTTTAAACGTCTAAATATGTAATTTTTCCTTTGTTTTTGTTTTTTGATTAAAGTCTTTTTTGCCACTATGCTAAGATTGAATTCCTTTTATCCTATACATACAGGATGAGGGAAAAAAATGGAAACTTTCGAAATTTATCTTTAAAAAAAACTTGTGTTTAAAGTTTACCCGATTGTTTTCGTCTTTATTTTTCTTCACCCTGTATATAATGTAATTGTGGCAACTTAAACTGAAATCACTTGTTTTGCATGATACTGTTCAATTGAAATTTTGTAATAGATTTATTTTAAGATATTTCATCTACCTCTCTTAGCAGTGAAGCGGCAATATTAAATTCCATTTTAATATTTCCAAAAGGTTTACACTTTTAAACGTCTGTAAATGTACTCTCTGATGCATTCGATGTTGCTTTTTCGTTTCCTTCCACTCTATATGTATACGTATAAAACTTAATATATTGATACCATACAAACACAAATTGTTTACACATTCTATGTAGAAACACACAAAAATTAAAATTTTTTTTTCTATTTTTTTTGAAGAATACATAAGAAAGTGTCACGTTTAATAAAATTTATATAAATTAATTTCTTTTTGATAAGTAAAAAAAAACTATATTTGGTTGAGGCCAAATCTTGAACACCCATCATCGATGCACGAAAGCTTCCCAAGGAGTGTATATGTCAATTAAAACTAAGAACTAAAGTAGTAGCGGGTAATTTACTTCAAAAATTGCTACCCTTAATTGCATTATATGCTCGACGCTTGATCCACGTTCCACAATTTCACAGAACATACATGCACTGGACAGACCGACACGATTAGATCAACTCAAATATATATACTTTTTGGGCTCTCAGATGCCTCCTTTTGGGCCTTGCAAACGCTTTGAATTGAATTTTACAAAATTTCAGCTCAATTTCTCCAAATTTACAGTCATGTGAAAGCCAAGAACAGAGCGGATATATCTTCGATTCATTTTTAATGCTAATTAAAAATATTTAGATTAATATAAACATAAATATATAAATTTCAGGTAAACTTATTGTATTGAAAGGGATATCTCCAGTTAAAATTTGTTAACCCACAAAATTTAAGAGTATGATGCTGTGTCTCTATATCAGAGGTGTCCAATCTGCATCATTCATTCATTACAATATTTTACAAAATTTTGTACCAAACTTCATTTAAACAAATAGAATCGATAGAGAATATATTATGTATTTATATTATAGGAGATCGTCCGTTGAATAAACTTGAAAAACTTACAGCATATTATTAATTATATCCTTACAAATATTTGTAGAGACACGCTTATAGCTGGCTATTAAAATATCGGGGTACGGGGTGGTTACAAAAAACGGCAAAGGACCTTAATTATTTTTTTTTAACATTACATAATCCCCTTATAAAGGGCTCAAGTTCACACATTTTTTTTTCTATTTTAGAGATATTTAGGGGTTTACATTTGAAGCTTTAGATAACAACTCTAGTTGGTCCCCTTTTCCCCTCAGCTACGTGCCTTTCTATCGATAATTCTAATCTAAAGAAAAGAAAAATTTCTATATACGCTTAGGCTAAGTTACATAATCTAATACCAATAGTATTATACATTTTTTGATAGATTTTGATTCATTAGAAAATGTTACCAAGGATAGTTGGGTTTACAAATATTTGTATATATGTTGGATAGCTTTGAGAGGTATTGCCGGGTTGAAGGTTACATTCCGAAAAACTACATACATTATATAATATTTTTCCGACATTATTATATCCTACATTATCTGTAAATATGTCAAGATTGTGCGAGTTTTTGTAATTACCAAAAGGATTCCATTTAGAAAAAAACTGTAAGGCTTACACAAGTTTTCAATTATCAAGAAGTTAATGGTATAATATCTTCTAGATTGGTATTAAATTATGCTTTCAATATAGATAAAGCAAGTGAAAATAGTCAGTCAAGCCTGACTATTTAATACTTATTCTCACATGTTATGCTAGAACACGTAGCATCACCGTATAAGTCACTTCGTGATATATCATTATATGGAAAGGTATTCTAAAAATGGTTCAATGGCGTTCAAATTAAGCACAAGCATTTATTAAGATATTTAACTGTTCTTCATCAAACGTAATCAAAAAAATATTAAAGTTTTTTTCCCATATAAACACTCATTATAATTGAATCTTATATGAGAAGGATTTCTAAAAATGGTATAATTCAGAGCATTTTCAATAGGCTTTCTCTTTGGACCAATACATGATCTTGTACCAAATTTCATTGAAATATTTCAGAAAAATTGAGATCCGTAGCTTACGTATAAATTTACAGGGACAGACAGACGGACATGGTTATATCTAATCACATTTTAATTCTGATTCGATGGATATAATGGAAGGTGGTTGCAGCATTTGCCATTTAGAAGTTATAAACATCCGCACAAAGTTCATATAACGTTTGTCACAAGTGGTGCAGGGTATAACGTAAAGGTTTTAATGTACCAACTACCCAATAATATAATATTACAGTTCAGAATATGCTATCTAAACATTTTTATAAGTAGATTATAATGAAATGCTTACATTTTAATTATATTGATTATATAAAATTCTTACTGTGATGTACTACATTATGGATTATGATCGTGCAATATAATCGGCAAATGATTAATTGTTTGTGTGAGGATTAGTGCAGAGTGTATCCTACAATAATTTTACCGTTCTCTTTATAGCATTTCAGTTGGTCATTCAGAGATCCCACAAAAAATATATACATCTTCCAGCTACAATACTTCATAACGGTAAAAATGGAATATAATTTATTTATTCGTGTGTGTATATAAAAAGAAAGAAAATTGAAAAATGCATTCTGACAATTCGGAATTTTATAATTGTTGCTTATTATACAAGGACTACAATTGTTTGGAAATTTCATTATTTTAGGTGGATCTATTTGGCATGAGCAAATATTTCGATTTATGCAAAAACTGATGACTTTTATTCTAGGAATGGTATTTAAAAAAAAAAATCACTCCTTACTGCGTTATATTGTAGTTGAGGCCGTTCCATAAAAAACGGATAATTACAAGGAAATAATCCGTTTTATACTCTCCACTTCAGAGGGCGTCTGTTACCCTATAAAGTATAGATAATCTTGATCACAAAACAACGATCGAAGGCATGTTTACCCGTGTGTCTGTCGGTTGGCACTCTTAAGGTCATAAATTTAATGATATTGAGTTCAATTTTTTTTACAGACACTTCTAGTTTCTATACGGTATTTAATTTGAGCAAAATCGTTCAACAATCACGCCCAAAATTGACAAAAATCTATTTATCTGACACAAAAGTTGTACTACCCAGCCACCTCGTAGTACATATAATATTAGAGGACGTACACATGTATATGGGACGCCTACTGTTTCTATGTAAATGTGGAGTGTATATAAAAATCGGCCTAAAGCTTAGTTTTTTAAAATTTATTTACATAAGTATAGATGTATATTTAATAAGCGCTCAAGTCAAAACCTGATTCAACCTAATGTCGTTATAAAGTTTAGTCACCTGTCTTAATTTGTAATAATTTTGTCTATGCTGTGCGTTATTTAATATATATGATGTATTTATAATAATTATTAATTGATTCTAGAATTGATTGCATTCAAACTAGTCTACGAAAAATAATCAAATTGTCTCCACATTAAAATTTTGCTTTATTAGAGCAAGTCTAACTAATAATCAATATGCAAATTGTTATTAAGAATGTTCACAGGACACCCCCGTATTGGAACGAATACTGTAAAGCACGCAAACACTGTTGAAGGGTTGTTTTAAAGTGGGGGAAAAGTTCAACATCAATACATACAAAGTTTTAGTGTGTTAGTCGTCAATACTTTAGTTTTGTTTAAAATTCCTATTCCTTGTTTGTTTGGTAAAAAAAAATTACAAATAATGCATAAAAATAGACAACTTAAATTTAGTACATAATAAAATGGGTTAAAACGTATGGGTCCAAAATATAACATTTTTTATATATAGAAACGACCAATAGCCTTTAATTTACTGAAAGATAGCAGCTCGTTGTTGAAAGAGCATACGGCGATTGGCCTTCTCCTCTTCGTGATGGCGACGTTCTTCCTGTTCTTGTCTGATCTCATCATGAAACTTATTCGAACGTAATTGTTGTTTGATTTTGGCTTCAAAGAAGTTTTTGGCACCGGTAACACCCACCTCTTCCACATTGATTTCCGTTAATCGCGCCAGGTACAGAAGACCTGATTCAGCTTCTAAATCGCCGGCTTTAGCTTTACGATAGATGAGCAGGAATTCGCGAAAGGAAATCTTGCTATCATGATCTTCATCCACCTCACGTATCATTTGCTTAAGCCGCAGATGTGTTTGGGGAGCGCCCAGCTTTTCCATCATACGCTTTAATTCCATCAAATCCAAGTAACCATCACGACCCACATCATATCTGAAATGATACATGTTGAAACATGAGATGAAACTTTAGTTATAAGTTAAAATGAAGGTTGTACTCTTTTATGTTCACATCCACAAAACTTCTATTTTTGCAACCTTGAGAACAACTCTGAAACTGATTTAATGTAATGTGTTTACTGGATTTTCGAAAAATTATTATTACCGCTTCATTTCAATTGTGTAGGTGACCAAGTAAAATGGTGTATATTTTTGTCTCAGTTATAGAAAATAGATATGTTTTCTACTTCTGGCAGGGCTTGAACCTGAAACGGTATCGTTTAAATGTATGCAATGTGATGAAAAGCACTTCTTGAAGAAACCTTATAAGAAGAGAGATTCTAACAAGTAAAAAAACTAAATTTAGCTTAGACCTAATCCTTACACACCCTCCACACCTACATACGAAACAGTGAGCGCAGCGGGAATATGACTTTGCCCTCTAATAATGAATGTATTAACATAGCAGCTTACAAGTCGAGTTTTACACTGAATATGGTTATTTGTAAATTGTGGGCGTGTCTGTTATCCGACCAAATTTCAACTTTAGTTTGGCAGATAAAGAGATTTTTTTTAAAAATATAATTTTCATATGTGGACGAGAGCTCCCAGATCTTATCTGGCCACATACGAAAGAATATCCAACTCTATGTATAGATATTTTCATTTCTATAGAGGTAAAAAGACTTGCGTCTTTCTCAGCGATCTCATTTATTTGTCGTGGACATGCCTGATAACCGCAATTGTTCGTTCTTTAATTATTCTGCTCGTCTGTGGAACACTTTACCACCTGAAGTCTTCCCCATTATTCTTGTCGTTCAATAACTCCCTCTTTCCTCCTCTAATCCTTTAGAATTATCAGCTTTCTTGCACGTATAGGAGACATTCCCAGTGGTTGGTTTTATCCTTTGCATTTATCATTAAGTCTAATTTTATCTAAATAAATATTTAAAAATACGTGGACACACTTCAAACGAATATTGGTACATTCTTGGGTTGGGGCTGTTCTTGGGTTATACATTCAAACTTAATACACATCAAGTTGAAGACCACAAGTTGTTTACTTGGTAATTGATGCGTACAAAGGTATTTATTACTTCACAGTCGCAGCTTCGTCATTATTTCTTCTATTACGTTTTTATTATTTATTGTATGTAAACGGAGCGAATATAACTTCTACATAATATCGTGCATATAATTACTCATCAAGCGCATTATACAAAATTAATACCCCTGTGTACATCTGTACGCTATTGTTGCATATATCGTTCTGTAATGTACATTTACGCCGTACAATGACTAACACTTGACTGTAATCAAATGCCAGTTAAGTTACAAAAATTTCTCTAGTTTCCACGACACGTCATTGTTACAGCAAGGGAACAGAATATTTTGCATATATATTCCTTAGATCTGTGGGAAAATAGCCATGCTCACCATAAATTAAATAAAATTGTTTTATTCAGTTTCTTCTATATATCTGAAGGGCGTTCGCCAAGTCTGTCTGTTGTAGGAACATATAGCGTCACATATACATTAAGCTGAAATTTAGAACAGAAATTCTTAGTTTATGTTAATAGTGTCCTATTGAACGTAAGAGGTACCGCCACGCCCACTATTCACAAACTACAGATATACAGCTACAAAGTGAAAATATTAAAATAGATATTTACAATGTGTTAGAAAAAACAAGTAAGAGAACTAAATTTGGCTTGGGCCAAATCTTAAATACCTTCCACAATCACAACGATGGGCGTGGCATATTTGTTGCCGCAAAAGTTGACCTAGGAACTTGAAATATTAAAATATTTATGCTTATCCCATATTTATGGTTATTATGGTTATCAATCGATGTGCCAAAAATGGGCCTGGTCGGGTAACAGACCCGCCCACAATTTATAAAAAACCATACTCAGCGTAAAAGTGAACTTGCAAGTTAATATGTAATACATACACTATTAGAGGTCGTAACTATATACCTGCCACGCCCAGTATGTAGCTTTGTGGATTTAAGATATGGCCTACAAGGCAAATTTACTTTTTACACTGGTTTTTTCTACGTTAATTCGTTATAAACACAAAAACACCATTTGGCGCATTATCAAAAAATCATTATATGGCAAAAACCGAAAATTTTTCATATTTTCCAATAAAACTTGACACATTAATCCCATTTATTATAAGATTGATTTGTGACAGGTTTGAGTGTAATCAGATGATTTTTACATTTTTGGCATTTTTTTCCCAAGCCTAGAATGATAAATTTTTCTTATATGAAAAAAAAAATTTTTTATATGAAAAAAAATTTTTTATATGAAAAAAAATTTTTTATATGAAAAAAAAATTTTTTTTTTATTAAATATTTTTATATGAAAAAAAAAAATTTTTTATATGAAAAACTTTTCATTAAACTGGTGACAGTTTCTGTTATGGTTTTAAAATGCTATGAAAGGTGTTTTTAATAGAAATGTGGCTGATTTCGTCACTATATGAATCGCATACAAAAACAGCTGTATTTGTACGAGTTTGAAGTATGAAAACTTTTAAATGATGTAAAACTCCACCCTGTCCCCCTCAGCTAAATGCCAGCTACCACGCACAAGCAAATTTGAAGGGCATCCGAAATTTGACTTAAGCCACATTGAATTTTGCTTATATACACAATGATATATATCTATATATACATGTGTGTGCATTTGTGTATCTTTTTTTTTTTTTATAATGAAAGCAACAACAACACCTGAGAGAGAGAAACTTATCTTGTTTACAAGTAGTCACAATAGTTGTTGTTATTGTTTCTACAACATTATATACATTCATTCCTTTACATATACTTAAGTATGTATTTTGAGTCATTATGAAAATTGTGGATTGAATTGTATGAACATGTAAATGTCCATATATACATATCGTACATACAAAGTGAACTGAATATAATGAATGTAAATATATTTGCACATCACACACACACACATATACATACATACATATGCAAGAAGTACATTGGTTTCAATCCGTATCATTGACCCGATTTCGCTTTTGTTTTACATCGTTACTGACTTACAACTTACTTCTGCTTGTACATTTTGCATTGGTTATGTACATACTTGAATTGTGCATAAGTTTTGTAATAAAGAATAGATTTACCCTTCACCTTCATACAGGGAAAATATATTAAGTTAGTCATTCAGTTTACAATTTCTTTTAAACTCTGTACACACACTCATATATTTCAGTATCGATCTACCCCAGTGGCAAAAATTTTAGCTTCTGAGATGATATCTGGAATCTATTCCATATTTTGTTATAGTCACAACTTGATGGTTGGTAATATATTGTCTTTGTACAAAAGGTTTACAAAAGCTGGAAGAAAAGTTCAGAGATAAAAAGCTGAAAAATATGCATAAATATTCCTTGGGAAACTTTTAAACATAAGAGAGAACATCCACGCCCACCACAAAACAGTACAATGTAAATTTTTGTTAAAGTAGAAGAGAAATTAGAGTTTCCAAAGACCATACCCACACAATTTACAAGCATTAGTTTTCTTAATGCACTAAGATGGCGGGTGCCCAAGTTTTGGCCTACGCTAAGAATATCTTTTATTGTTTGTTTTTAATGATTAGCGTTTATATACAAACTCAATATGTCGTTATATATATGTGTGTGTATATGCTTCCATGAAAACTTACTTATCAAATGTTTTTTGGTACTCTTTGATTTGTTTACGTGAGAATTCATGAAACTCTGTGTAGACATTAACAACCTTAAACGAGCTCGGTACGTTTATACCAGCTTCCTGGGAGTCTATTATCAGTTGACGGCGGTTGAGGATATGTGTAAGTTCCAATGAATCTGGACCGGATTCACAGCTATTCAATCGACACAAAGCCGATCGCCTTTCATTATTACTATTTACACCAGATATAGAAGATCCCGCAGAGGATGTATTTGATGAATCACACATTTTAATTTATATAAATACGATCGATTGCTTTAACACGAAAACACACCCTTTTCGAATTTTTTTTCTATATAATTTATGTGCTATAATTGAATTTTTTCAATTTTTGATTTTGAAATGATTAAAAAGTGAGCACTTCTAGATTACAAAAATATACAAATATTTTCTAAAGCTTGCTACTACTCCCTTCATATATTGTTGGAATTCATATGAAGATTAAATGTCTTTCTTTACACACTAGGAGACATAATTAATTACCGTTAAATATTTTTTGCGATAATATACATAAGAAGGCATCACACACAAGCCAATAGGGCAACGGTCGGAGATTGACTGACTAAAAGAGTAAACATTTTATTCCCTAAGATAAAATATGATGAACTCTTTCTCCGCCAGAGGTCGCTACAATATGTATTCATAAATTTATTAAAGAATTAATAAGTGTGTATGAGAAAGCGCCCAATTGAAGGTTTTTTAATACCATTTTTCGATTTTAAAACAAATTTGATAAGAAATTGAAACGTTTCATTACGTTTATAATTTATATGGTACCTCTTAATTTCTACGTAAAGTGTGGCAGTGCCTAATAATGACGTCGTTTTCTACGACTGTTGTGTTCCAAAGAAGTTTTTTTTAATTGTCAGGTGGGTTATCATACACCTCGCAGTAAACCTACACATATTCCTATGAGATTTAAACAGATTGATCAACTTGGGGGGGCTACAATAAAAATAAATTGCTTGCCATTATCAATCGCAATTAGACTCCTCCACGAATGACTTAGTCTTCCAAACATTGAGTGAAATGAAAGGTACAAAAACGTAAAGTTGTATATATACATTTATATTTATCAATACATAACTTTCTATGTACATTTATCCGCTTAAATAGTTTCGTTTACTTATTTAATTCTCTTCTAACGTGACTTTTCCCGTGGATTCTTCTTGTGGCACATAGTCAGGCGATAAAGCTTTTCCTCTGTGATTGAAATGGTAAAACGATGGAAAATTTCCTAAAGTATCCCATGTTTTAGCCTGCATATCCACTGTAGCACGTATTTCTTTATAATTGGCCATGATTTGAATAATGTTATAAATAATTATTATTAAACTGACCACGATTTGCACTACAATCTGAAATATAACACAAATACTCTACTTATGAGAAGTTTTACTATTTCCATTACACTTACGTCTAATGGCAGTTCGGTAAATTCCTGCTCTGTTAAACGTAAATAGGTACGATCTAGAAAAAAGTAATTTATAAACATTAATTATCAAACCGCTCCACTTACAATACTTACAATGGGCAGCCGAGTACGCGGCGTGACCCAAACTCACGAAACCAAAGATAAGGAGTAATTTATGGAACATATTGTTGAGTTTTTTTAATTGAAATTTATGTTTTTCTATATAATATTCCAAATATATAACTTTTTGGGACTATACTGCCCAATAATATATAAACAAGGTGTACAGGGTAGTTATAATTGATTTAATTTCTTGAGCATTATGACTTTAACAGAATGTGTACATTTGCATCGTTCATTGATCATCACTTTTTATTTCAGAACAAAACTAAAGCAACAATGATTCAACGGGCTGAATTATAAACTATATGTTATTGTCTCATTATTAAAAATAATTATTAAATCAACCATTTTTGTATAAAAACTATTGAAATTGTGGAAATTTATTTTCAAAATCATTGTTCAATTAAAAATGTTTATGAAGCACTTTGTGAATTTTATGTTGTATATAATCGTTCGTTAGCATTCTCACGGGAGTAAATTTCGAGATATTCAGTTGAAATTTTGTACAGGTACTTTTAATTTTTGCACGCAAATCGCTATTCGCTATTGCAAAATCGGTCAAGAGACACGACCACAACGACAAAATCTATTTGTCACAA
Source organism: Crataerina pallida (assembly GCA_949710015.1). Lineage (NCBI taxonomy): Eukaryota > Metazoa > Arthropoda > Insecta > Diptera > Hippoboscidae > Crataerina > Crataerina pallida. The sequence goes on along the minus strand of OX453289.1, from coordinate 33,584,552 downwards.
AAATTAAGCTATAAACTTGGTATGTACATCTATATTAGCTTCATCGATATGCCAAAAATGGGCGTATTCGGGTGACGGACACACCCACAATATATAAAAATCTTTATGTCACAAAAGTTGACCAAAGAAATTGAAATTTGGTATGCGCATACATAGTTATCTCATCCACTCATGTGCCAAAAATTGGCATGGTCGGATAATAGACACGCCCACAATTTACAAAAAACCATATCCACCATAAAACTAGACTACCAAGCTGATACGTAAGACGTACACTATTAGAGGGCGCAATATATATATATATTGTTATGGATGTGGAGGGTATTTAAGATTTGTCCTAAGCCACATTTAGTTTGCTTACTTGTTTTCAAATAATTCTTGTTTATTATTTCCTATATTCAACAACATTTATTACAACACTTTTAGTTTCATTACCTCAAAAAAGATATACCCACCGATTTAATTAAATCAAGTTAGAAAGTGAGTCCGAGTCGGTTTGTGAGTCTTTGTTTGTTTGCAAATTACACTTAGTACAAATACCTTGGAAGTAAATCGACACTTACTAAACTACTTGAACTGAATGCTCCGGAACCATTAAATTTAAATTTGCTGTATCCGAAATCGACCCAATAAACAACTCTTCATCTCCTCGAATCGATAAGCTGTTATTGGCCAATTTGCGCTCACGTATCATTGGCGCACGTTCCCATCGCGAACTTTGACAGTTTTTGCAACTTGTTTTAGGTAATTTAAAAACTGTAACTGTACGATTTCCACAATCTTTGCACTGAAAGAAACGTTTCTGTGCATCTATAACTTTTAGTATATGACGTTCTACTTTACACCGATCGGCTGCCGAGAAGGCAGTGTACTTGCAAATCTGGCATATGACAGCTTTACATGGGATTTTGTAAGTGTTTAGCATTTTCTCCTCTAAAGCTTCCTTTTTCTCTAGTTTACTAAAATATTTGTCTTGTTCATGGCGTTCGCGACACTCCACGAGATTGGTGTGAGATGAAGTAGCTGCCATTATGCGCTGTATACGAGAAGAACGCTCGACTTCCTCAAGCTTTTGCCGTTTACTATCACTACCAGCAAGTGCGTCATTAAGATCATCGATGGCACGTCGCTTACCTTGATTGGTACCACGTGTTGAATTTGGGTTCAACTTTTCAAGGGGTTTCTGCTTTAAAATCTCCAAAGCTTTTATTTTGGCTATTTGAGCCTTACGATCGCTTATGTTAATTTCGAGGGAGAAATTTTCTCGGGATAGTTGAGGTGATTTTGTCATAAAAGAAAATTCCTTATCTTTAAATTTTTCTGGAATAACATTAAAATTGGTAGGTAAGGAAACATTAATAGCTTCTGTTGTGGAGTCCACTTTAGATGGCAAAGGAGAAGACGAGGGAGTTGCTTTAGTGTTGCTTTCTACTTTGATTTCTCTACTCAGGGCTTCCAGTGTTTCCAAATCCTTAACTCGCTGTTTACGTGTAGCATCCAAATTCAAAGCTACCTTGGACACTGGTCCCTTTGGACTAGCATACGGTACGTTTCCGTTGATCTTCAATTTTTCGTGTGAACTATGATTTGCGGAACGAGCAAATGGTGATACTGCGTACTCTGATAAAGCGCTTAAGCGCTCCGAATCTTTTTTTACTAGTTTAGCACTTTTTCTTGCTGGGACGGCAGTATAAGATTGTCCACCATAAAACACTTCGCTTTTACCTAAAACTTTATTACGTAACTCGTTTAGGCCCCGTCCAGCGTTAGGAGATTGCAACTCGGAGCGTTTTGACATTTTACCAAACTCTTGCTTCATATGATATACACAAGTGTCGCATTCGCTAAGGTTGACTGTCGCATTACAAACGTCTCCATTGCGCTTGCGCGCCTTACAGGCGCCTAAGTCTTTTGATTTGCCCAAAACCAAAACTTTGGTTACTGTATCAATAGAAAAGCACGCCACCGAAGCACTTTCGTTCCTTTTTTCAAACACATTAGGATTTAGTATAGCGATGCACATGCCTTCAGCTGTTTTCCACAATTCCTTCTGAGCTGAATTAAACAAAAATAAGGAAACCATCTTGATATCGCCTTTTAAGTCAGACATACGAAAGATTGTATAAGGTTTATTATTTTTAGTCATTTGAACGGAACTTTTGCTAACTAGCACACCAGCCATAACCCAATCTTTGGAAAGGTCTCCCCTTTGCACGTGAGCATCCATACGCGAGAGGGGTATATATTGACGACCTTTCATGCGCTCAATCAGCAGTGAACTAGATATCAAAGGATTAATTATTCGCAACCCAAAAACGGGATCCGTATATACGGATGGTTGAAAAATTGATGCCTTTTCAACTTCCTTTGAATTCAAGTCACCAACGTTTTTCGTAAACGATGTGCTCAATTGAGATTTTTTCTTATGGCTATTATTGGTATTCGTTATGGAATTGATAAATGAAGAGTCCTCTTTATTTGTTGGGCAAGAAGGGACTTCTGCTTCCTTCGATGCTTGATGTACTTGTTTTTCCGCTTTTAACTCTTTTTCCTCTTGTTCTAAATGCTTTAGTTTCTTATATATGCTACTACCAAATTCATTATAATTTAGATCAAACGTATTTGAAGCTTCATCATCTGAGAAATTTGCCTCCGCAGAAGTATGTGTCGCATTATCTAACTGGGTTTTATTATTATTATCCTTAATCAATTCAGGTTGAATATTATTTTTATGATTACGTGCTATATCAACATCATCGCTTAACAACCGTTCTAACGCTACTAACTCAGCTTCATCACTAATAGACTCATTGTTATCCATTTTATAAGTAAAACTGTAGGGTTTTATAAAGAAAAATTTTAGTTTTTTAAATTATACAATAATACAAGAACTTCTAAAAGTAAAATAAAAGAGCAACAACTTTCCCGCCTTTTATGTGGCAGTATTAAATAAAACAATAGATGTTTTAAAGAGTCTGTGTTAATAAACAAACTCTTTAAACAAAACCGGAACAGAATGAGAATGGGCAAAAAAAACCAATAAACATAAATAAATGAAATATTTGGCATAAACGAAATCTCAAATGGCGTCCATGTAAATATGCTATGTACATCCCTACGACTACACGTAATCCTCTTTTTACACGATAGGTACGTTCCCAAAAAATTCGTGCAAAAAAGATATTGGCTAAATGGAAGAATAGATTGATTCCAGACCTAAAAAAAAAAATGAAAAATCGTGTTAAAACAAATCAAATTCGTGTAAAAAAATCGTTCAAAAAGAGAATTAAGTGTATATACAAATGTATGCCTTTGCAAATTACTTAATTTCTATTTTCTTTGGTTTTAATTTGTTATTTCCTTCCACTTACGGCTTGCTAACTAAACATGGGCAATTTATCCTTGTTATATATACAATACAAATAAATTTGCACAAACTTTTATAAATCAAAAATCAAGAAAATGTTCAATTCATTAACAAAAACCCTAAGACAAAGCAATAGAGTTTATTTTAGTACAAAAGCTGCCATTAAAACAAAGTCCAAAGCAGATAATCGTCCAGTCTTAATCGAATGTAAACGGGATGTGTACAACCTATATGAGGTACAGGATGAGCATTCCAAATTTGGCTCTGTGCCTTTAGCGTCCCAAGGTTGGCTGCATAAGAAGTCAAAAAATGACTGGTTTCATATTAAACCCACTATCAACTCAGATGAGAAACAATACGAAATGCTTAGCTTTGACGAATTCATAAAAATGTACAATATGGCGATGGACGTTACATTAAAAGAAAACCTTTTCAAAGAATTGGACATTAAAAAATTGACGCACATACAAAGTATGGGCTGGCCTAAAATTGCTGAAAATAATCACGTATTGGTGGCCGCAGAAACTGGTTGTGGCAAAACGTTAACTTATTTAGTACCTATTGTCCAGAATATGGTAGATAGGAAATCCTCATTAGGAGATAATCGTAAACTAAATACCCCGTTATCTTTAATATTAACACCATCCCGAGAATTGGCTACACAAATAGGTGATGTAGCAAGGAAGTTGTGCACAAATTTAGGTGTCCACGTTAAGACAATATTGGGTGGTAACACGAAACAACTAATGGTAAATCCCGAATTTGAGGATGTCGACATATTAGTTGGTACTATTGGTGCGGTAAGTAAGCTGGTAACTACTGGTATATACCATATGGACCATGTACGCTATGTGGTATTAGACGAAGCGGACACCCTATTAGATGATACATTTTCAGATAAATTGGTGTACTTTTTAAAAAGATTCCCTGTAAGTATGCACTTCATTACAATATTACTTCAGTTCAATAATAAAATAGGTTTGCAATGTAGTTCCATAGAAATCATATTCAAACAGACTGCATAGTAGGTACCCAATTAATATTGGCTTCAGCGACCATGCCTACTACCATTGATGAATTATTGAGCCAAATTATAAATGTCGAGTCTATACATCACGTTACAAGCACTCATTTACATAAACTTTTACCACATGTAGAGCAAAGATTCATGAGGGTGAATAAGTCAGAAAGACCAGCTCATCTATTATCCATTATTAAAAAGGAGTTAGCCCATCGCAAACCAGTAATTGTATTTAGTAATAAAACACCTACATGCGACTATGTGGACATCTTTTTAAATAATAGTGGTGTAAAGTGTATTAATCTGAATGGTGATATGCTTATGAAAATACGGTTCGGACGCTTTGAGAAGTTTCAAAAGGGCGAATGCGATGTTTTATCTACTACCGATGTGGGCAGTCGGGGACTGGATACTACGCGTGCGCGAAACGTAATCAACTTTGATTTTCCCCTACACCTTTCAGATTATATACATCGAATAGGCCGCATCGGTAGAGTGGGTAGCATGGAAAAGTGCATGGTCACCAATTTGATTTCATCACGGAGAGAAATCGATATAGTGCAACGCATAGAACATGCAGCACGAACTGGAGGTCTCCTCCTTAACGTTAATGCCAATATCAAAAATATTATAAATACGAAGATTTTGAATGATATGAAAAAGGCGGGCGTAGACCTTCCCCGGGAAGACGCATTCTAGTTAATTCTTTATTGAAACAATAATATAAATATAACTAACAACAATATTCGAACTAATAAAACTTAAAATTAATTTTTATACGATAACAACTAAGATTCGCATATACGCACCAAATCATCGGTAGTTATGGCGAAGTCCGTCATTGGACAAGTTCTATTTTTTCGCATATGATTTATAATGCATCTCCAACAATATACATAACCGGATATGGCGCAGGCGGTTGGATTATTGACTTCCATTAAACAAATGGGACATTTACCCGCAGGCACTTGACTTAAGTTTTCCGCTGGTTTAGGATTTTTAAGATTACTGCCAATGTTGCTTCGTTCCTTTGTAAAGTACCACCACTGTGTAAATTGTAAAAAGAAAGCCATCATTTCAAGAAGCTTCAACAGTGTATAAGTAGCTTTATCATCTTGAATAGCACCATCGTCCAAAGGATACCGTACATTTAATTTCAACAATTTTAATATAGGAGAATGACTTTCGGTATAAGTCGCCAAATAAAGAAACATGTGAATAGTTCTGCACACTTTATAGGCATGCAATGCTTTCAACATGTACTCCTGACGGTTGGTGATTTGTCGATTTTCCGCTTTCGCTTTAAGTTTTCGTTCCACATATGGTATAAAGATTAATAATGTAGCTGATATAAATAATTGTTTTCTGCTAACAAATGATCCTTTTGTTGATATGCGTTGCAAACTGTAAAAACTCTCACCAAATGATGCATCTCTTCTGCGTAGGTACAAATATTGTATACCCCAAGCAATGAGAGGTGATATCGCATCAGTTAAGAGCCACTTGGGTATAAGTTTGAAGTCAAAACGTAGATATATGTAATCAAATATTCTTTGCAAAGCAGGATATAATAGGTTGTCTAATGTTTCTGCGGCTGTAATCTCGAAAATTGAAGGAATATTTTGTAAATTTTGCCGTATATTGGTGCCTTCTGACATGGTTTATATAAAAAATTTTGTTTTCTTATAATGTGCGTTACTTTAAACTGATGCTTATCAGAATTATTTTGTATTGATATCAGCAAAAACTTATTTGTTTGCACTTTGTGAAATTATATTTAGTCAAACACGAACTGTTACGTTATTTTGAACGGTTCACATAACCGAACAGAAGGAACTAGTTCAAAAAAAAGTTATTTTAGTTCTTTTATTTTTCTCATAACAATCTATTTAACTTTTGTGAGATCCATCTAAAAAAATTGGAAATTTAATACAATATATATTCCTACCATTATTTTCCAAACTTTCTTTAATACAGAAAAATAATGTGCACCAAGTTAGCAACGATATTTTTTTGGCGTAGTGGCAAAGCTATAAGAGTTTTGTGAGAGAAATATTTTAAAAGAGAAATTTTCCTGAGAGAGAATTGAGAAATTCATTTTTATATGAAGTTAAATAATTTTGAAAGTCGCTTCAACGAAATTTTCTTGAAAAATCCTTCATGTTGTCTAGTATCGTATTAGGGTATGCGCGGTCCGCCTGTTTAGAGATTCGTTGCTGACTATCGTTGCTATCTTAACGCACGTAGAAAAATATGTGTACAAATAGAAATACGCGCGTGTGCATACAGAAATTTAATGCAAGTGTTTTCAGAACTAAAAGAACAGTTTAATCAAAAATTAAAAATTAAAGAGATTGAACGGTTTACCAAAAAGAATTTGATAGCACAATTCTAGGCCAAAGTCAGATATCAGAAATAATTGTAATGAACATACTAGATATATATGGGATTGAAAACAGTATAGTTAACCGTCAGTACATACACTTCTGCAACAAAATAAATAGTTAAGAGGGAATGACTTTACATATTGCATTATCACAATGTACTGAGTATCTAAATAACTCTTATATTACTTTCCTACAGTAAAATCATAAAACAAAAAAAAAAAATCATAAAAAATAGAAGTCTTTTTAGTTAACCAGTTTCAAGGTCGTAAAATTAAAAGTTGAAAAACTATAAATACTCTGATTTGTCACCTGGGTGCAGCAATGCACAACAGGTATACACGCATTCTGTTGTAACCTTTAAAGACCATCATTTGTTGTGGTTTAGTTATGTTAAATATAACAAAAATTGTATTATATTTATTTATTTTTTTAACATAAAGAATAAACTATGAACAATACCAACGTATCCAATAATAATGAGGATACAGCCAAACCAACTAAATCAAGCAAAACGAAAAGCAAAAGGGCTGCTTCAAAATCAAGAAATAAGGCGCCAAAATCCGAAGGAAATAATACGGTAACAAGCAAATATGGCATTTGCTCAAATGGAGGTGCTGAAATAAATAATACAAACCAAAATACATCACATACAACGTTAACGACAGTAAGTGCTCCTACACCTTCACTAAAAGTTTCCGGTGGAATGTTTGATAACAGCACGGGCGGCGGTGGTGTTGGGTCCAGTGGTGATAACAATGAATCTTTAACAATACCAAGGGTAAGTATTTACAATTGTAAAGAAAAATTAACAAAATGTTCATTGGCTTTTTATAAACCTTAGGCATATGTTTGAACATTTGTAAATTATTATACATTGTACAGTTACAATACAGTTGTAAGTGTGATGCTTATTCGCTCGCTTAGAAAAATCAATGTGGTGGATATAGAAATTTTAAATTTTACAGAGCCATCATAAGAACTATACTGGTCTGGAGCCACGTTCCATCAAGATTATTTGGGAACAGCACGATCAAAGCGACTTAGAACTGTCACACGACGTATGTGCACGGCTAGCTGAGGATACTTCTTATAAATTGTGGCAACTAGTTAACGTAAGTAAATACTTGTTCAAAATGCCGCCTAAGTAAGTGTTTCAATATTTATTTTAATTGAATTGAATTAAAAAGAATATAAAAATATATAGTCGCCATTCGGGAGGGAGAGTTACGTATGATTTGGTTAACGAGGTGCTAAAAGATATGGATGTTCCACCCTGCCTGGGCGCAATGGACAGTGATTGGGACCAGATTGAATATGATGGCAGTTACTTCTTTCCATCAGATAAGATTTTGGAGTTAAGAGATGAATATCAAAAAGACGTTACATTTACTATACCTCACGCGCCAGATTTTGAATGCGTATTTCCCGTGGAGGAAAAACGTACTCAAATAATTAAGGAATATATGCCCAGCCTTTTAGATGGTATATTATTAAGTTTAAATTAATTGGAATAACTTCTAAACACCTATACTCGCAGTAATGATTCACGGCAGTATGGACGATTTGGATGCGGTTCTGGTTGAAGCGGCATTTAGTCCAATCATTGGCTCATGCTTTTGTTTACTATTAACAAAAATCATACAAATCATGGCTTTCAAACAGAGTCAATATGTGATTGAACGCTGCTGGAGTTTTTTACAAGCCCTCTCCACAAATCCTCGAAGCCGACATGCTGGTTGTCGCATGCAATATTTTCACTTAAGCGAACTACTCATTTGCCAACTAATGGCACCCTATGAAAAAATTAAAGTACAAAAAGCCGCTGACGATGAGAATGTGATTGGTCAGGATCAAACACCAACGGAAACACTTAAAGACGAAAACGATTTTGATGACAAATGTGAAAATGTGGAAAAGGAAGAGGCAGCCGCCAGTATAGATCAACCAGAAGTTGTTGAAGTAATTTATGTGTGTGATGACGGAGAGGAAGAGTCAGGAGATGAACACACGACAAGTCATGACGAGACGTCACCATACTTTGCTCCTCCCGTGGATTGGAAGCATGTGGACGATTTGTGTCGCACCCTGAGCCACTTGTCCATAATAAACGGGTTTTTTCAAAATGAATGCATTAATCACATACTTAAAAGACTGCAGCGATTCTTTGAGGGACGCACCATAAATTGTGAGAGAGGTAAATTTTTGTAATAGCTGACAAAAAAGAAAATAAACTATTGTTAGTAAGGTTTTTTGTCGCTGCTTAAAAGATTATAATTATATAAGTCGGTCTGTACGTGGGCTGTTTGCTTTGGGAGAATGCGCCTTTCGTCAATTTATACCATTCATCTTTCAAATGGAATCCGATCATTTACCCGAAACTTTGTGGAATTATTTTGCGGCAAGTTTATATTCGCTTACAATGAATTATTTTTCTTATTATCTCAATTATCGTATAGATGTTGGGCATCTTTCTATGTGATTTTCAGGATATATTTCTCTACGAGTGGCTGCAAGATGTTTGTGGTGATATGTGCCAACCATTTCTTATCTATTATGCTAGTAAATGTTGACATTTGTTTCCATAGATCTATTGCATCAAGCACTTTTTTTTTAGATTATTTCGAGCAATTTGTCAAATATTGCTACTTGGGACGTAAAAGAGCCACTTTCAAATTGATGCCTAAATTAGGTGTGCGACGTTTAGAGTGGAGTACCATTGCTGCGGCCATGTGTCATGGCGATGATCCCAATAAGGCCCTGAAGCCGAAACCTTCCTTGCATGAAATGTTTCCCCACTTAATAGCACCGAACTTGCAATTGAACCGAGCTGGCAATATACGCTTCAAATTTGCCGGCTGCAATCCAATTATAATAAAAGGAAAATCAAAGTTAAGCATGCACACTACCAGTACAGAAAAAATCATGGAAAGGACGCGATGTCCACTAACACATGATATTCTTATAGCGAAAAGAAAACTGCATAAACCGATAACTAATGAAAAAGTTATGCTACCTTCATACAGTTACTACTACTTGCGTTGTTAAAAAATGTAATCACGTAAATAATGCAAGAAATGAGTATGGATGTCAATTTCCAACTTGCTACCATATCTATGGTGACACCGGATTAGTTTAGTTTCTATTAATAATCAAATATTCGATATCATCTTCTGAGCATTATAACAAAGTGATATGTAACCCACGACCTTACGGTGTTGGGTATACTTTTTTTTTATATACTCTGAATTGTGTACTTCAATAATTATAATTTGCCCCAGTTCATTATATAATAATAATAGATTTAATATAAAAAATTATTGCATTTTCCTTCTACAGAAAATATAACAATGTTAAGTAACATTTTTGGCGTAATTAAGAGTAAAATTTTCCTAAAGTGTGTGTAAAACGATTTATGTTTACGTTTGCGATAGGTGTAAGCCTCTCCTCCAGTCGTACAGCAGGAAAGCACCATAAAAGTCCCAGTACGCTGTCATATGATAGCCAATATTTGTTAAAACCACTATATATTCGAACAAGGCGAAAAATGTGTAAACTAGAACAGATCAAATGGGAGCAAATACAGCAAATAATTAACAAATTATTGAGTGTTTGTGGGATATAGTAATTACCTCCAGCTTCACATTTGTTGTTGTGCCGTACAAAGCAATAGCATGCCATAACAAAGGCCAATACATTGATTATAAACAAAAAACCCTTACAATGTATGGACCTGCTCTCCACTCCTACCGCTGACATTTTGCGAGAAGTCCTATTTAATATATAGGCTAGCAGCATATACAGTTCGCTACACGCTACAAACGTAACAAAAGAATTCCTATGCATATCATAGTTATCTGCCGATGTCCACAAAGATAAACTTAACAGGGCGAAATTCTCTATAACATTGAGTAAAATTGCCACCTTGGCAATTAATCGACGATTTCTGCGTATGTGATCCTTGTAAAATTGTAAATACACATTTGCTATCACTAAACGTATGGGCAAGTGTAATATAATAGCCAGTCTCCATATTGTGCGTTGAGGTTCATAATTTCCTATAGCTGCCGATATTGATGGTAAATAATTTTGCACATCACAGTGTGTGTATGTTGCACGTTTGAAATCAGACCATAATGACCAGAATATACAGTATAGAAAAGCTCCTAACGGTAAACTGCCAGCACACAGAGCGACTTTTGAAAATGGCACTTTTAATAAAGGTTTCCGTGCATCTAAACGTTCATAGGTAGGTAACATTTTACAAGTGGATTGCTATCAGGAAATCTGAAATAATATGTTAACAAAAGGATTTCCCCCGTCATTATGTTAAGCTATTGGCATCAATCTGAGTCTGGGTAAACTCAGAATATTTTGTCGCATCGTTTTACTTTTTTTTTTTTTTATGAATTGATATTTATCTCATGCGCCCTTTGAAATAAATTTTAAATGTATTAATATCCATAAAGTAAAACAAAATATACACCTGGTATGATTAATCCATTTGATAAATTCTCATACGCAAGACGGATGGTATCTAAACTAGGATGTATGGGAAATTGTTTTAATAATTTATGTTTACGCTTATGAAACATTTGTGTGTAAACAAAAACACCACACAAATCGTCAATAGTGTAACCTAGAAATATTTAATTTCCATTAGCGTTTGTGTGTTTTAATAAAGGGTGGCCAACGCCATAGTAGCTACAGCCATCCCAGTTCTTTGTTATCAGTATAGATAATTATTATCCGCGATTATGCGCAGCTATAAAGTAATGGGTGAAACAGAATGCAGTCAAAGACGAATCAGAGTTGATATGTAATATAATTCTTGAGCGTTTTTCTGTTTTTGCGGCACGTTCTCATTCAATTCAGCACCTTGTCGTTCCGTTTTTTAATAAATGAAAGCGCCCCCTTGAAGACTTTTTTTTGCAGTATACATAAATTATCTAATATAAGAGAAACTGCAACGTCTGCTTTTTGGTTTGTGGTTAAGCTAGCGTAGAGCACTACTAACTTTCCATACTTACAGCTTACACATATCAAAACACTTTCAAATAAAGGAAGAAAAATAAGAAAAGTTTAGTCAGCAAAATTATTTTGTCAAATTTTTTTGATTGAAGCAATTTAAATTTTCTTGTAACATCAAAACTAAAGAAAAATTGTAACAATGACCATTTTAACAAAACCTCCGGCTGTGAAAAAATTGGAGAATTTTTTTTTGCCCATGTCGGGCTCAGCTCAGGAGGACAACTACCACAGGAACTTATTAGAGGTAAAAAAACTGCATCCTATAATATTACTAATTAATATAATACATTTTGTTGTAATGTGGGATGTAATGTCCTGATTCAAGTAATTTACGCCTTAATTAAATTAAACATATACGCATTCACACATAAGTTCGTTCTATAACGTAACGGGGAATATATCTACGTGCGTATGTGTGGCCTTGATGAATTTGATTTTATCGATTTTTTCCCTTTCAAACACCCTTTTGTCGTTCACTAATTGATTTGATTTAAGCGACACTCTAATAATTGCACAAATATATAGCGTACATATGTAACTTTTTAAGCTGAACTTTGTCAACGGTACATTTTTAATTTTTTAGCATCAGCAAGCTCAACCTTCCGAACCTGATGTGGAGTCAATGGTTTTCAATCGTCCTCATTTTTCATGTTTGAAAACAATTTTGTTATTCCTTATTTCGATTACGGTAATGTTGACTGGAGTATTGGGCGGTTACACTTTATATCGCATGTATGCTCCCACTCATTCGCGTATGCATTACCGTGCTCTATGCGATATACCATATGAGTCGTACAATGATACAAATCCTAGGGTGTTTATCCGTGATGATGAATTAAATTGGCTATGGCCCAACTTCTTGACAAGAAACCAACGGGAGGAATTAAACACTCTGTACGATGACAACTATTTCCGCGAGGAGATAGAAATGGATATGAGTGATGGAGAAAATTATGCGAAAGTGGACGTGCCCGATTTTAAAGACGGTCGTCACGGACGTTTCATGCACGACTTTAAAGAAAACCAATCAGCTATTATTGATAGCACGGCCAACCGTTGTTTCATTATGCCTTTAGATCGAGAAACTGTTTTGCCACCGAAGAGTTTTATGGACTTGATGGGTAAAATGAGTACAGGCTACTACAATATAGACACAGAACGGATCAGACGTAACATGCGCGTTGTGACGCCACCCATTACCGATCTCTCCACAATCTCGGAACGTATAGCCAATGAATGCTACGATATGAAAGTTTACAAATTGGAAAATTATGTCTCGGGCGGTAAGTTATAGAAACCTCTTCATTCAATTCAATGTTCTTTAAATATATTTGTGCTTATGCTTATGTCCTGTAGTTTATAAACGTGAAGCAAACTCGCCTAAGCCGAAAAACTTTGCCGAATTTGCGGGCAAGAATATTGTCGAGTTTAATATCGTCAATTTGGACGACCTTGATGAATATGAGAATCAACAAACGAAATGAAAAACTCATTCACTTTCGTAAATTCCAATTGAAATATTTGTATTAGTACGTTCATATATGAAATATATATTTATATATGTATATAAATAAGCACTTGCTTATGGAAAAGAAAAGAACACAAATGTATATTTGTAGTAAGGTTATATATGAAGGAAGCAATAATTGTAAAAAAGTAATAATTTCTTTGTATATCCTCCCCCCCCCCCCCACTAAATTCATTGTCAGTCATTCTGTTTGCTTTAAATGTTGGTATGGTCTAGCCATGTCCGTCTAGAATTTGAACGTTTACGCTTCCTCACTTAAGGTATTATGTTAATATTGAATGCACACACAAAACATACTTAGTATCTGAATCACATCTACAAAACCATTCACAAAACCGCTCTGCAATGTAGTATTAACGTTTTTAGGCTTGTATGTAATATATGTATATGTTGGTAAACGATAGAAAAGGATGGAATCAGATACCTAAGTTATTTCCGTACAAATGGGGCAGTCTCCAAGAATTGGCCCAAGCCAAGTATTATATTTTTACTTGTTAATCATGTGTATCTTTACTAACTATGGCTTTAAATAGCATTAAATTGTATATGTTATGAAAAAAATTGTTGGAGAAGAAATTTTTATTTAATATTATTGATTTGTGAAAATCGATATAAATGTTATTTCAAGAAATAAATATTATTTGAACTTTTATTTTTACAAAACGCTCGCGAACATTATATTACGTTATTCCTTCGTTCCTTTGTTAAACAATACTATCCGAAATTATCTACAGTTTCTTGATCTAAACAACAAATCACGCATATATATTAAGCACTTCTACGTTCGTGTTTTATTCTTAACAAAATTTTAGTGATATTAAAGATTAAATTTTAAAAAATAATAAATAGACGTTTCTTTCTAAAATTAATTGCGTAGGTATTGTGGTGGCAAAGTATTAATTTAAGGAATAGCGGGGGAAAAAACTACTGTTAATTCTACATTCGAACTTAACGACTTAATAACTGTGAAAACGATAGAGCGCTCTCTGTTGATGACTAAAACAGTCAACTTTAGGCGTAATTTGTCAATAATAAAATATAACTGGTGCGTTCTCTTTGTCATTGAAATACATGTAAATATTTTGTTAAAGTAATATTTAAGAATTAAAAAGAAGGAAATTAGACAATGTAAAGATATTGTTTAACAATGAATAGATTTCATGTTCAGGTTTTATTAAAACGACTGTATACTTCGAAGGCTAAAAGATTCGTACTGCGTCAGGACCAAAGTAAAATCGAAGGTAATTAATCAATTATTTGCAAACTTGCAAATACTTTGTGTTTTACTTTGTAGTTTATGAGCCTAAAATATCAGATCCTAATAAGCAGCGTGTTTATGTGTGGGGTTTCCAGGAGACGGGCGCCCTAGGCTTGCACACCAATGTTAAAAAATCTCAAGAGCGTTATACTGAAATGGTACACTATCCAACACGCTTGCAATTCTCAGTAAATAATGATATTATTGGAATAGCCGCAGGTTATGGGTTCTCCGCATTTGCGGTTAGGAGGTCAGATGGCTTAACTTTATTTGGTTGTGGACTGAATAGCGATTCCCAATTAGGTTATCAAGTTAAAGGGCCCATCAAGCATCCACATAATCTGGATGTAATCATATATCCCACACCGATTCAATTACCGCGATTGGAGAGTGAAAGTGATGATGATATGATGGTGCGTTGTATGGCAGCTGGTAGAGCTCATTTGGTTGTAGTCACTCAAAACGGTACAGTGTTTACTATGGGTAATAATTCATATGGTCAATGCGGCCGAAATATTTTAGAAAATGAAGTGTACCACGGCAGTAGTGTTGTACATCGGATAGCGCAAAGTGAGATATGTGGAGATGATGATGAAATAACGGATGTTGTTTGCGGCCAAGACCACTCCATGTTTGTTACAAAATTTGGTCATGTTTATACGTGTGGTTGGGGAGCGGATGGACAAACCGGCCAAGGTCATTACAATAATTCTTCTACCATATGTCGGGTTTTGGGCGATATAACATCGGAACGTATTACCAAACTAGCCTGTGCCTCTGATTGTGTTTTAGCATTAAACGATAATGGTGAAGTTTTTGGTTGGGGCAATACAGAATATGGCCAATTAGATGACTCGGAAAATGCCACATTACAAATAAACACACCGAGACATTTAAAATTAACGCTAGGCATTGGAAAAATTAAAGATGTAGCTGCAGGTGGTTCGTTTTGTATGGTTCTTAATGAAGAAGGCCTGGTTTATACTTGGGGATATGGAATTCTTGGTTTTGGACCTTTAATCGAACAAACATCTAAACCGCAACAACTTCTACCTCCTCTATTTGGTCGTAATGATTTTAGTGAAAAAACGCATGTAGTTTCAATTGGCTGTGGTATATTTCATATGGGCGCTATTAATTCGGATGGTGATTTGTTCATGTGGGGTAAAAATCGATTTGGGCACTTAGGTTTAGGACATAAAAAAGATCAGTTTTTCCCTTTTAAAACTGCAATAAACGGTAAAGTCAGCAGGGTAGCTTACGGAGTAGATCATACGCTGTGTATGTGCAAGCCTTTTATATAAGATTATTAATAAAATACGAGCACACACACACACACATATATATATATATATATATATATATATACACTAAATGTTGCATTTTAGTTTAAGTAAATTAAAGTCTGATTTTTAAAATAAAATAACGAGTACAATATGTGTAAAGGCGCCCTCTTTTAACCAATTTATTAAAGTATTCATTTTCAATCCGGTGGGAGAATTCTGTCTCAAAGGGTGGTTTTTGTAATAAAATCTCTTCCATTTTAAACTCTTTGGGTATGCACTCACTATAAATCTCTTTTTATAGCCACGAAACGGTGTAAACTGTGGATGCGAATTTAGAAAAAGCACTTAAAAATATAATTTTTTAATACAAACAAATCGTAATTTTTTATTTCTTGATACATCTTGTAGTTTCAGGTTTTGATTTCATGTAAGAGAATGGTTTTTGTGAAAAAAACTTTAAGGTGTGTTATGTCGTTTCGGTTCGTTTTGTTAACTTAGCTCAGGTATTTTCTGTATGTGTTTTCGTAGATACATTTTATACGGTTTGCAATGTAGTTTTTACTATTGCATTAACAGAATAACCATTTAAATATTTATGGAAAATGGAGTTATACCATTTTCAAAGAAAATCCCAATTACATTCCATTCCAGTTAGCTTACTTGATATGATTACCATTTATGATAATTGAAAGAAAAAGGAAAAGAAGAAAAGAAGTTTTACCAATTTAATACTAATAACCAAGAGGTCCAGTGGGTTGATAAGTGAAAATTTTAGAAAAATTAAAAAAAAATAACATTTGCAACAATATGGATACCGCTTATAAGTTGCTTTGAAGGGAGAAGACTTTAAATCAATTTAAACTTATTATAAAAATCAGAGTTTAGCATTGTGAACGACAACAAAAGTGAGTCGAAAATAAAAATTAACATTACGGTTAAATTATTATAATCAATAATGGAAAACTTAAACTACGAGGGTGTGATTAAAAACAACGTGAAGTAGAAAAAACTGAAAATGAGCTAATACCATAAAAATTTTAAACCTCCTAATCGTTGGCTACCATATTTCTTTTAAAAAGCCATGATAATTTATCAAGGTTAAAAATTTTAACAAAATCACTGGCTGACGGTAAAATTTCAGTTAAAAAAAAAAAAAAATTGAACAGAAGGGTTGGGGCGGATATTATGAAAAAAAAAAACTTTTTCTGTATTGTATATAACACCGTCTCGGGTAGGTACACACACAAAATATTAATCCACCTAAATACATACAAATAGAGATGAAAAATACTCAACCATCCCTCTAAACACATATCCGTGTATTAAAAATACTATGTTTAGGGATATTTCATATTTTCTCTAAATCGTGAGCTGTATACATTTTGTCTCATATCCAAGCGCAGGTTTTCCACATATTTCTACTCCGAATTCTCTGTATTTACATCTCAAATACATATATTATACCATATGCTCCTTGCGTCGTTGTAGGTGTGTTACTATTGAGAGAATTTTTATCGCTGTAAATGGACTAAAAATTGTCGGTGGTTGTTATTTTTTGGTTCAATATTGTGCCGAAAAGCAGCAAATTAAATCCTTTATAAGGAAATAATAATAAACAGTGATCAATGATTAACAATAATTATGTAAACGCTAATACTGCTTATGTGCGAATTTAAAATAAATACATCGGTCAGGACAACAGCAAAATTTAGTAGAACTGCAGATTTTCATATGTGTGATAAAATCAAATTTAAAAGGGCGATTTAAGGGTTATTTACTACTAAGAAATTTGCCTTTAAAATTTAATTTTGTTAATAAAGGCAAGTGTGTATATGTGCCTACTTCCAAGCCATATTTGAAAACCCATAAAAGTTGTCAAAAAGTTTTTGAAATCAGATTTTCATGCGACAGACCCTGTCGGCCAGTTTTAGCTTAACTTTTCATCAAATTATTAAATATGAAACACCCGTCAGAGCATTCATCCCGACCACTCTCAATGACGCTTGATAATTATGTGTCAAGGTCGGCTGTATAAGAGGACTCAATATGTTTAGATTATTTTAAATAAAAATAAAAAAATACCAACCACAAAGTAACAAAATTTTTATATTACGGTCTCCTAAACAAAACTCTAGATAGGTCAATATATGTTAATAAATCTTAACCGGCAAATAAATTTCTAGTCTAAAATATGCTCCAGTAGGAGATTTGTGCATAAATAAATCATAAATTTTTTTTTATAAAATTTGTTTTATATCTCATGATGAAATAGTTTATGCTTATTTATTCGCTTTTGTTAAACGCTTCTTTAATACATTTTTGTAATATTGCTTCAATAATAATTTTATTATTTATTAATTACAATGATTTGTTCACTTTTATGTTCATAAATTTTAATTTCATATACAATTTGTTTAATCATGTTCAGATACTGATTTCAACTTATAGCACTCTTTTTATCAACAGTTCTACATTTTGCAAAGTAATTACAACATCACTATCATCTACTGTGTAATCAACATAAAATCATCAACACAATCATCTATAGTGCAATCATCTAAGAATAATCACTAATGGAGTAGTTCGTTATTGTGTCTTAAACTATGGAAGCAGTTACTTTGAAAGTGATTTATGTTATTAAACATTTTCATTACAATTTGCTTCAAAGTATTATAATAACTAGCTTCATTTTTTTTGGGGAAAATAAACCTGGCCACTTTCAAAATAAACTGCTATATATAAAAGGATTATGATAGTAACTTCACATAAGCTAATGCCAATGTTGATACATTTACTTTTACTATACAATCAAAAAAACTTTTACAAAATGGTTGAGTTGCGAAGGCGTACACGTTTTGTCTTATCAGAAATTTCAATGTGTTAAACTTACTAAACGTTTGAAAATTTTTGGTATGCCAGTTAGCCGATTCTAATCGTACGTATATGACAATAGTACTGCGGTGGTAAAGACATTTTTTATCTCATGACACTACCTCAACTAGTCACACAGTGGCAGAATTAAAAAAAAAGCGAAAATTGGATTGGTCTGCTCATCTCTCTGTGTTGAAAATGTTTTGTTGTATGGACACTTGTCAATGAGTCAATGGTCACAGTCCTCACATCCCATTACAATTATAATATCATAAAATAATGTATATACCTACTAAACTTTTTATAGATTTCATTCATAGGACATCCAAAAAAGGATATACTGTAGTTACATATAAATAAAACTATACGAACAAATTGCAGAAATTATCTCTAATTTCTTCAAAGAATTCCTTTGTGTTGATATTAGACACACCTTTTAGAGGAGCTCTGGGATGTTGGAATATTCTCAAAGATTTCCGCGCAACATCCCTGAACCCGCAACAGCAGCAACAACAACAACGACAACACAAAATAACATACCAGTAATTCATCATCATCATCATCATCATCAGCAGCAGCCAGGAACATCATCGTTATATTATCATTCACATCAGGGCTCAATACCACCAACGCCAGCTTCACCGGCTCATCAGCATCGTTACTGCATTAGCAGTACAGCAGCAGGTATTAATAGTATACCAACATCAACAACAACAGCGCAACATCAACATCAACGTAATCTTTCCACAGCGTCCAATTGTAGTGCTCAACATAAAAGCGTAACATTCAGCGAGCAAGCGAACTGTGGCGATTATAGTGGAGGTAGTAGTAGTAATTCTAGCTGCGGCGGTGTTCAACAACCAATGGCGAGCAACATGAAGCACGGTAACATCAAATTCAGTTCCATCCACAACTTCTTTATTTCAATTATTTATCACATTACAGGTAAATCACAAGAAGATGTTTGCTACGTGGTAGCTAAATATGATTATGCGGCGCAAGGTGCTCAGGAATTGGATTTAAGGAAAAATGAACGTTATCTTTTGCTTGATGATTCGAAGCATTGGTGGCGCGTACAAAACAATCGCAATCAATCGGGATACGTACCAAGCAATTATGTGAAGAAAGAGAAGCCATCCCTGTTTGATAGGTGAGAGTATTCCCATAATTGAAAATATAATCATGTAGATTTTTGTTATGCTTAGTTTTGCATTCGTTTTCTATTTCGTAGTTTCTTTCAATTTATTTTCGTTTCATTCATTCTGCGTTGTTAAAAATATATTGTTTTTTTTTATTTTGTTTTTTAATTGCGCAAATATTTCACACGGACATTCCGCTTATTATTTGGTCCTATTAGAGTATTGGTGAAGATCAAAGCATCGAATTAGATTACAAGTAGCCTTGTCGGTATGCGGTAAAAAGGTCTATCGCTTGGAAAAGTTGAAAATCCTACGAAATGGTTTAAAGAATACTTATAAAGTGTCACAAAAACTGAAAAACAAGTAAACATATTATAATCGGCTATACCCGAACATTTAATACCCCACACACCAACAAATTAGTTCAATTTAGTTGCATAAGTAAACGCGAAGCATTGTCTTATAATTCAGTTTTTTTGTCGACAAATATTGAGAATTGCGATCCATTATAATAGAACTTGTCCTTGTACTAAATTTCATTAAAATATCTCAAAAAATGCGATCTGTAGCTTGGGCATAAATTTACATTCACAGACAGATGTACAGACGGACATGGTTAAATCGATTCAGAAAATGATTTTGAATCAATTTAAGAGTTATAATCTCAATACACCCTTTGACTGAGGTGCTGCAGGGTATAGAAATACAGAACAAAAGGCAGTGCCGGCTGGGCACTGGTGGATATATAAAATTTGGCCAAAGCCAAATACAGTATTTTATTACACCCGTTTCAAATGTTATTCATGGCTTATGTGGCGCATTTCGAACTTACTTCTTGCACTCTCACTCTCCTGATAAATTGCAAATATGCTAAATTCCTTTGAAGATTAATAAATGAAGCCTTAAATAGAATTGAAAGATAAGCAGTTGGATGAATGAATCAAATTTCTTAATCACTCCAATTGTTGTTGTATATTGTGTAATTATATTATAGCATTAAGAAAAAAGTGAAAAAAGGTTCCGGCAGTAAAACTTTGCCCAATTGTTCACCTTCACGACAAATTGAAAGTCCAACCATGTCACGACGTCTGCCACCAGACCCCACAGAAGCCATAGGAACGGCTGTAGTCAAATATAATTATCAGGCGCAACAGCCAGACGAATTATCACTGACGAAGGGAACACGTATACTGATATTGGAGAAATCCAATGATGGATGGTGGCGGGGACAAAGCGGCACAAGCGTTGGTTGGTTCCCCAGCAATTACACAACTGAAGATTGTGATAATGATGGTGAGGTGCATACGTACGCCATGGCTGAGAACGTTTTGGATATAGTGGTAATTGCCAATGTTTGTAATAATGTTGAACTATGATTATAGTAAACAAATATTTCCGTTTCGTGCGTTAGGTGGCTTTGTACAGTTTCAATTCGAATAATGATCAAGAGCTGTCATTTGAGAAGGGTGATCGTTTGGAGATTGTAGATCGCCCCATTTCAGATCCCGACTGGTACAAGGCCCGCAATAATCAGGGTCAAATCGGTTTAGTTCCACGCAATTATCTACAAGAGCTAAATGATTACCTGGCCACACCCTATCGTAACAACAGTTCGACGGGCAATGGTAATACAGTTGGAGCAAATGGGGATTCCATTGATCGACGCAATGACAGTATGCCTCAGAATTCACCGCCTCCCATGGAACGTCCTAATTTGGCTGGCAAGTCCTGGTATTATGGCGCCATAACGCGCAGTCAATGTGATACCGTACTCAATCAGCATGGCCACGATGGCGATTTTCTTATCAGAGACAGTGAGACTAATGTGAGTATGGTAAAGTGTAGCGAAACGTTAAGGAAAGCATATTAAAATTGGGAAAAATTTGTTGATTCTAGACGGGCGATTATTCGGTTTCATTAAAAGCACCCGGACGTAATAAACATTTTCGTGTTCATGTCGAAAACAACATGTACTGTATAGGGCAGCGCAAGTTTCATACACTGGATCAGCTGGTGGATCACTACCAAAGAGCTCCCATTTATACAAATAAACAAGGCGAGAAGCTGTATTTGGTGAGACCGCTTCCAAAAGCAAATAATACGTAAATCGTTCAAGGGGCATACAAGCAGAAGAAGGGTCACTAGCGGTAAGAAATTTGTGTCATGCCCGCAATGTTTAGAAAAAGAAGTATAGAATCATACATTATTAGTACAGTTATTCACACATATGTTGAAAAATGCGTTCTCTCCACTTACCGTCTTTTGTTCTTTTCATAATAACTCACAGCCATCGCTACCAATCATCACTTAATCATAAATGTCACGCTAACCATTCATATATATGTCGTAATAATTAATTCTATTACAACACAACCAATATATAAACGTAGTGCTTACAAAGAAAAAAAAAAAACAAAAACAAAAGAAAAAGAAAAAACAGTTCAATAGATGGAAAAAACAAACGCCTCATAACAATGTATGTATAGAGATGTAAACAAGTTTTGTATGTCATTCTCTGGCAGCAGCAATGACAGAATTACGGTCAAATTAAATTCATACAAACCACAATTATACTGCATAGCATACATATATACATACACATATGCTTAGGCAAAAAAATAATATAGAATCAATTTGCTTTTGAAGGGGGAAAAAAAAACGAAGAAGAAGAAGAAAAACGCTATTCAGCTTAAGCGTGACCATTCTAAACGTAACAGTCAAGTTTATAAAAAGCAAAACAAAACAAAATAACGTTCAATACTTTTATTCATATTTAAACGCAACATACATATGCATACGTAAACATACACACATGCATGCATGCCGCTCGTAATTATAGTTAAACATAATAATTCTTAACGTGCAAAATGCAAGTCAATGAAAGTGTTACAATATTTTAAGAAATTTGTTCAACAACTGAAACTCATTTAATTTTTTTTATTAATTAATCTTAATTGTATATTTTAGTAATACAGCAACTGCAACATTTTTATAATAATTAAATTAAAAAACTAATGGAATTTTCAATTTTATAAAAAAAAAAAAAGAAACAGTGAACGTAACTGGGCAATTTGTCTTATTTATAATCTTGTGAACTTGTGCATATTAAGCAACATTTTCATTTCTTACGTTCGTTATGCAAACTACAAAAGAAAAGAAAAGAAAAAAAGAGTTGAAACATTTCAACTTTCCTCACACACACCCACACCCACACCCACACATACACATAACAAAATACTAACGATAAATAAGACAATTACCCTCCAAACCGATATATATATATACACAAATATATAAATTATAGAAATTAGCAAAGCTTCTGAAAAATGTCTTATCGAATTATAATAAAACTGTAGTCACGGCAATTATTACACGTAAAAGCTTTTAAATAATGAAAACTAAGTCATACCAACATAAAAAACGTCATTAACTTGGAATAAAGTTTAAAATCATTCGTATAAATTTTAGTAGCAAACGAAAATTATACAACAATACATATATATAACAACGGGAAATGTATGAATTCGGTATACCGAATATATTTTATATCATTCACCTCTCTGTCTCGTCCGCGTAAAACTGTTTTAACGTTTATTTAAACAACTTATTCATCCGAAGAGTTTGGCGTTTTATATACTCCAGTTAGACACACTGTATATGCTCTATCTGAAACATTGTCCGTATGTCTGTCTATTATTGTAACGCTTACGGGTATAAAAATTGAAATATTGGCAAAACATTTGTCCAGAAATTTACGTGCAGCTGTTTATTTAAGTTGTGTGAAATCCATCAAGTGCCACGCCCACATTTGACAAAAGTCTATTCGCCATAAAAATTAAGCAGGAAGTTTGAATTTTGGTACAGAAATGTTATAGTCGGTTCTAATCGACCATTTAATACCCTACACCACTTAGTTCCGGAAATAATGCTACAATGATGTTAGTATAGAGATAAAGGCCAATCATTATCACAATAGTCCAATTTAAACCATTTTCAATATATCTTTGGACCGTTGTACCAAATTCCATCGAAATATCTTAAAAACCGACAGACAAACGTGCTTACATAGATTCAAAAAGTGATTCTGAGTCAATTAAACATCTTCACAAACTTATTACACTTTTTTCCATAAGTGGTGCAAAGTATAAATATTAGAAATTGAGAAAAATTTTCATTATATTAAGAGATTTAAAATAAAACGTTATATGTGGATGCATCAAAACACATTTCTGTAACTAAAATTTCATTAAAAAATAATCAAAACTGGGACATGTAACTTACTTGCTCAAAAGAAATATATAGACGGATATGGTTAAATTGATTTATATTTTGATGCTTATTTAAGGTGTGTGTGGTGTGACTTATTCACAATAAAAAAATAAGTAAAAAAGTTATATTTGACTGAGGCCAAATATTGAATACCCACCATCTAGACTAAGCCCTCTAATCAATAGACATGTATGTCAATAAATCTTTCGTTTTTTTTTTTACGAGTTATTTGGAAAGAAACTTTAAAGAACTGCTTCTTTTCAGTTGTTGTTTTGCATTGTGGGCGTGTCGCTTGATAATTTTGATCAATTTCAATAACAAACCAAAGTTCAATCAAAATTTCTACCAAATTTTGAATCGTTATCTGAATTTTTCCGAAAAGTTTTACAAATACACGCAGGGCTAGATCAACTCAGTTTTCCATGTTTTGTGGAATGTCCGACGCCTTTTTTTAGGCATTACAAACATTTTGACAATAACTTATTTAACTGCCACAAAAATTGAGCTATAAAGTTGAAATATATATATTTATAGTAACTATATCTATTGCTGTGCTAAAAATGGGCGTGGTAGAACCACAGACATGCCCACAATTTACAAAAAAAACTGTATTCAACGTAAAACTTGACTTGCAAGCTGATGCATAATACGCATACGATTAGAGGGCGTAATGACACACCCATCATTTGAGGTGGAGGGTATCTAAAATGTGGTCCAAGCCAAATATAATTTTATAATTTGTAATTTTACTTGTTTTTCTGTAATTTTCTTTACGACATATGCAGACTTTTTATTAACCATAAAGGCCTCTAATAAAAATACCTTTTAATATGTTACCAACCGCATGGTAATATAATGTGCCATTTCTTTTTTCTAGGTGAAGGATAAAATGATAAGCCATATACGATGTTTAAAATACTTGAATAACTTTGCCATTGGCAGAGGGTTTCAATGTAATAGCAAAGACAAAAAAAAATAAAATAAAATACAAAAAAAAATTGTATTTTGAGTAAAATACGTAAAAATGCCAAATTTTTACAGTTTCTTTTTATATTAATGGAAAAACACACAACAGTATGCATGTTGCCTGTGTGTTGTCAGTGTGAACAGCGTATTTTGAATCCGATATGAATGAAATGATAAAAAATTAAACATATATTATAAATATTTAAAATACAAACATAAGACGTATTCTTAATTCGCAAATAAAATAAAATTCTTCTTAAATTACCGTAAATTGTATTTTTCACACAAAACCTTTCAAACATTTTATATATATAAATTACAATATAAAAAATGTAAAATTTTAATTGTAATTTCAAAAATTATTTCTATTATTATTTTGCTTTGTTTACATATCCCATGAATTCATTTTTATTTTATTTTATTTTATTTATTTGTATGGAGTTTTTTTTTAATTTGCATCGAGTTCATAGCCAGATTTGAATACAAAGTGTTCATGATAACTAATTAAAAACAAAAACAAAAACAAAATATGAACAGATATACAATGGTAGTCACACGAATCGATAATAACTTCTTCAGTAGAATTTTTTATTTCAAGTTTAGAAACAATTTAATGATAGGCCCTCTAGTATATTATAGCAAATTATTTGTCTTATAATTTCTACAAATTTTTCTATTTTTAGCGAATTTTTTTTTCCTCTAACACTATATATAAAAACTATAAATTTTTTCATGGTGTTGGAATAAAAAATTCACTAAAAATAGAAAAATTTGTAAAAAAAATAAAAAAAATATTTAGAAATATAGACTATAGATCCTTCTATTAAACTTTATCATTATATTGTTTCTAAGCTTGATGGAAGAAAAAATATTGCCAACAAAAAAGTTGTTATCGATTCAAGTTATTACCACTGTACATAAGCTCGTTTGTACAATAATTTTTGTTATTGTTAATATTTTATTCTTAATTTCATATTTAAACATTTATTTTGATTAATTTGAAAGAAGTAAATCTCATATAATATCAATGTTTTTGAAAAAAAAAAAATCAGACTTAAAGCACTTTCAATAGTTGCATAGTTTCCTTTTTTATTTTTTATATGAATGAAATTCTTTTTAAATAAATAGTTAAACATGTCACAGTTTGAATACATACCATCTTTTATTATTATATATACATACATACTAGAATATATGTAAATCACAAATGAGACATTGCAATGTAATGGTAACTAAATAAAAAGACGCAAAATTTTGACATATATTTGACTTAGGCCATACCCTCCCCACTTTCGTAATGATTTCTTAACAGCAAATGTAATTGATACAACATATAAAGAGTGCGACGTGACCTAACGTATGAACGAGGCGGCTATTCAATGGGAGCATTGCTCGAGATTACAGCTGTGTGACTTGTTGAAACCACATATCACTCTTGTCAAATCCATCCAGTGACTATACATTTTTCTGGCCTGAAATCCACTTCACACAGTGACTTTTTGTGCCTTGAAGCACATATGGATTTGATGCTGCCCAATTACTCACATTTCACTTAACAGAGCCATGAGATTTATCGCCAAAGATAACTTTTCAGGATTCATAGGTGCGGTCGTAATTTCCATACAATAAAAATGTTAACCTTGCCAGACAGATATTGAAAAACGTTCAAGGGTGCGTTCATATTGAAATACAAAATTGTTATGTCCCTAATGAAAAACCCGCTATATGCTCAATTAATTAGATTAGAGTCATTGAAAAGGGTTTAAAGGTTCAAATATCAAAAAAAAAAAAAAATGTGAATTAAAATAAGAATGTAACTTTAATAATACAAGAGGTACATTAATTTCAAAGCCGATTTAGTTATGTCTGTCCGTTCATCTGTGATAAATACTCTAGCGGTTGTAAAAATTTATATATCGAATCTAAACTTAGGCGGAACTATTGATTGTTTTGTTCGTATATAATTACAAAACGATAAATGTCACATCCACCTCTATACTGAACCGTTAACCATGTCCGTCTGACCATGTATTTCGTGTAATCAACCAAAGAGGCTCGGTCAAAATGGAATAGAAAATATCTTTTTTAAGTATCCTCTCCCCATAATTCCCTATTCAAATTTAGAACCATTTTAGAACCCATTGTGCTCTTCTACGAAGTGACTTGGTCTAACACAGGGACTCGCATTTACTTATACAACTAAACTAATTATAACAGAAATCGTGTTCATTTTAAAAATTTAAAAGGTGTGTAGCATATTAAATGGTCGGGCACTGAACGAATATAATATTTTGTCTTGTTTTTTCTGTCAATTTTTTTATATCATGTCATACATACTGTCCATCGTCTTTTGGTTTATTTTAAACATCTAACATTTAAGCTGTTATGCATTTAATGTAGAACATATTGATGGCAATGTACGAACATTACTACAAGTCGAACACTGAGACAGAGGGTTATAAATGTAATGATGAAAAATTATACATAAAACTATCAAAGATTTATTATTACATGAAACAAAACAAAACCAAACTAGAAATTACTAAAAATAAAGCTATAGAAACAAAAATAAAACTTAATAAATATATAACTGAAATAAAAATATATTACAATGTAGCCTTTTCGTATCTCGAAAGCATATTTCCAAACATTTTTTTTCTTACGTGTACCTTTAGACCATTTTAAAGAGGTACTCTGGGGGTTCAAGAATATTCTGTAATAAAAAAAAACATCTTCAAACGACCGTGATGCCATTCTACTCGTCAACATTTTTCATTTGACATCCATATCGCATATCGGTTAAAATCGATGATTAGTCATCTAGTAGTAGCCTCCGCATGTCAAAATTTAGCTTATTTTAAAACACTTCACTGTTTAAACCCTTCCTTTTGATGACCGCATTGAATAGATTTGTGAAGAATAGTTTATGTAAAATTTTCAAGCGTCCAAATTATAGATTTATAGTTAGATATGACTTCGTTTAGGTTAATGATATTCGACTCGTTAATTTTTTTCATTTGATATCAATCGAACTTCTTGGAACCGCTGCCATATTGATGGGATAAAATTAATGATTTTGTTACTAAAACCAAAGCTATTTGGAAAATTTCAATAAAATGTGATGTACAAAGGGCTCCGGAAGCCATTATGAATTAGCAAGGTGCCATTTTTACATCGTAGTCCACTCGGCAAGATTTTTCATTCGACATAAATAACATTGAAAATGGTGAAGAAATTGGATTTCTACTATTTTTTTAATTTACAATACTTTGTATTATCATTGGAACGAAAGTTATGTGCAATCGAATAGGAAATGTATGGAAATTTTCCAAAAAAAATCTATTGTAAGATTCAATGTTGACAGGCTAGAAAGTTGCAAATTGTATGAAGCTTTTAGTCAATATCTAAATTCCACAATAAACAATATTTTCCTTTACCAAGGTACACAACATAGAAAGAAAGGGATGTTTTAAGTCCATAACTCTCTTGTGAACTGCCGAAGGTAGCGTTCAACGCTTCTATATTAAGTTTGCTTTTTCCTTGGCAACATCGAGAGGGAAGCTTTGGAGAACCTACAAAGTATATATATTCTTGATCAGCATTAAAAACTGAATCGATCTCGATATGTATGTCCATGCATCAATAGTAAGCTGAAATTTTGTACACACTTAGTTATTAATTGATCAAGAGACACGCCCACAATCGACAATTTATTTATCTGCCACAAAAATTGATCTTGAATATGACGTTGAATATATTTAGAATTAACTTAATGTGGTTCGGATAACAAATATGCCCACAATTTACCAAAAATCTTACTTAGACAGACATTTTACAATATTAGGGAACTTGCCACGCCCACTGTTTGTACGTAAATGTAGAGGGTACTTAAGATCTGGCCTAAAGCAAATTTAGTTTTTTTACTCTTTTTGTCCATCATTTTAGAGTTATGCTAGCACCAGGTAGCTCTCGTCGCCTCTATCATATGAATTTATACAAAGTTGCTTAGAGATGCTTTGTGCTGCATACGAATAGCAAAGAATTGTTATTGTGACGAACGCGAAGCGTCAGAGTAGCATGAGCGATCTAACTCTAGCATGAGGAATATTGTTCGATTTAAAAACTTTATCAAAAGATCTAGCGACACCTCAATCCTGGACCTGGGGCCGTTAAAAAAGCAGCAGCTTGTTTGCTCCTTCACTTTACTACCAATACATAAACAAACATTACATTTTTTTTTTTTTACATAACATATAAATTTGTACAATTTTATTAATAGAATAGAATAGAATTTTTTTAATAAATAAAATAGAAATTTCGAGTAGAGAAGTATCGCTTACAATTAAGCAAAGTTTTTTTTTGTGACAAAATTCTTCTTTTTATACTATAACGACAAAGAGAAAGCACAAACAATGTGACAACGTTCACAAATTTAACGAAAAAATATTAAAAAAGCAAAACAAATAGAATAGAAATATGAGTAATGGAAATCTGTGGACATACAAATACATATACAATATATAGTACGTACAATAATAAGTTTTTTATTTGTAAGCGCATTTTGGTTAACAGTGATTTTTTGATTTCAAGTATAAATTGTTTACGGAGCTTAATAACACTTTGTTCACTGTTGATTTGTTACTTGAATATTTCGATTTATATTTAATAAATATAACATTTTTATTTATACTTAATTTTTGCATAATACTTTATGTTCAATTTCGAATTTCCCATGCACTGCACTATATTATGAGTTATTTGTTGTTGTACAGCTGGGAATCTCATTTTGCGTGTTTATGTACTTTTTGTTAATTTTTTTTTTATATATATAGTATAATATAATATAATTTAGTTTAGTTTAGTTTATAATTTACAATTCATATACGAAATAAATTGTTGTTGTTTTGTTGTTATTTTTTTGTTTGTTTGTTTGCATACGCATAATTTTATAATCATTAAAGCATACTGTGTGATTTCTTTGATATTCTGTTGTTTCTTTGTTCTGTTCTGTTTTGTTCTATTTTGCCATTTCTGCATGCAGTAGAGTCTCTCCTCATTCGTGATTTGTTTGTGTTGCATAATAAATTGTTTAACGTTTATTATAATAAATCTTCAACATGTTCAACATTCAGAACCGAAACTTGTGGAATCGAGTTGTGGAACTCATAAAAATGGATTATTCGAGTTGAGAGCTTTCGTCGCCTACACACAAACCATATACAGAGCGATTACAAAATTGTTTAGTTACTTTTTATTTTCATAACTTACAGCAAATGGATTGTTGCCAGACAAACCGAAATCGTTGGAGGCGATTTGCTGAGATAATGGACTGAATAGAAAGCCATTAAAAGCATTGCTATAGAGTTTACCTCCCACACAGTCAGCATCATTTGTGCAGCCGTTGCTGTTGGCGGTAATGAAACAATTGGCTGTGTGGTTGAAAAAATCAGCATTTCCTTGAGATTTTCGTATTCCCGCAAAACCATTGCTGGTCGCAAAACCTTTCGGTATTAAAGTCATTTGACTGTATAGCTGCGTATTTGTGTTGGCACTATTCGACATTTCAAATGGATTATTTATATGTTCTTGTGCGATATTATCGAAAGGATTTCTCTCATTATTGTTGTTATTGTTATGAATGTTGCGGGCTGTTTAAAAGAAGAAAAAAAAAGACATTTTATCAAACCATCATAAAAGCCAATAAAACGAAGTGAAAATGTTATAGTCGGAAACGGCAGACTATTTAATATCCTATACTACTGACCTCCTTAAATTATGCTACAAAAAATAGTTTACTTGTATTCTAATATTACTCGTGAAATGGAAAATGGAAAAAGATTCTAAAAATCGTCCGCCATTTAAATAGGAATCTCTTCTAAGTGTATTAAAAATCGAATTCTCCCTATTTCATAAATCTACATTCATGGAAAAATTAAATTAATTTTGACATATTTTCGTATGGCCATAGGTTTTCGTCCATTGTGGGCAAGGCAGTTGCCCTTCTTTAACGCAATTTAAATAGAAAACTATATACACTAACGTTCTTCGTTCCAAAATTTCTGTTTATGTTTCAACAACGGCTATACGGACATTCTTAAATTAAAGCCTCCTCCTTCTGCCAACTAAATGACAAAGTTTGTTCCGCATATTATATGGAGGATATAAAAAAAGAAATTCCTAAATCAAAAGCATATAACTCACAGTTGCTAAAATTGTTTTCCAAAGCATTGCTGTTAGTTACGGCGACTGCTTTACTTTCTCTAAGCTGATTATCCAAATCTTTTAAGGCTGCATATCGATCTTCCGAGGGAGCTCCTCCCTTCACATTACTATTATTTAAATCATTGGTTAAGATGTTGCGTTCCTTAGTGCCAGCCTGAATAGAAATACCTTAAATTATAAAAAACGTAATAGCTTGTTAGATGGAGAAAATGAATTCGGGCATATATAAAAAAGAATATTGAAAATGTACCGAATTGAACTTTTTTTTAGAACCGCTCTGCGAATTATTATAATGGAGAGTAAAAAAATCATAATTCTTAATATGTCTTGACAAAATTTTGATGAGGAACAGTTAATTGGCAAAATTGGATCAGATCGGACCATTTTTAAAACATCTTTCCATATAATAATAGAATATTTTATGAAACGACACTTTTACTGATACAATTTAACAAATTTGTAGCATAATTTAAGGAGCTAATTAGTATACCACGGAAAACGTTTACCGTCCTAACTGTTTGTTCAATGAAAATTTCTTACCGGGAGCATTATAAATCGGTGCATGTTCGAAATCAGCAAAATTTTCTGTATTAGCATTCGCTGTATGAGTATGATTAATTAGAAAGGAATCATTAGCTGTCTTTAGGGGCTGTACTTTAGCATAAACATTTGTGGTAGAAGTTTTCAGCGTTGTGGTCATGGGCGACCTGGTGTCGGCAGTGGCATTAAAAATATTAGCTAAACTGAAATCGGCCACAAAATCTGCTTCAGAACCAAATCCATTAATAGTCGTATTAGTGGGTGTGGTAGCTGAACTGTTACCGCTGTTATTATTCAAACCAAACGCATCCATATGTTGTATGTGGCTGCTGTTATTGGCATTGTTACTAAACCCGTTTTGTTGAATATGATGATTATTCTGATGATGTTGTGGTTGCGGGCGGCTTATAGCTACGTTAAGTGTTTGTTGTGTTATTGTTGTTTTGTGCAAACCATTCGCTGTGGTGCGCTGTGTATTGGACGGTCCTAACTGTGCATAAGGATTATTATTATTATTGTTGTGACTAATATTATTATTACTAATGTTATTGTTGCTGCTACCACGTATGCTATTATTGTTGTTTGTTAAGCTATTATTGTTATTCACAGCATTACTGGTAACCGATGCCACAGATACGGTTGGCTTTACATTTGTGGTAGTTGTTAATGATTTAAGGGGACTGCCTGGCTCCAAGTAATAACGTTTACGTTCATATTTATCAATCATTAGCTCGCGTTGATCTTGTGGTAGGGCTCGTTTAGAATCCCACAGCCCCAACCACGTCTTTGCGCATACATCATTTCCATGACATTTCAGAAATTCGATTTCTTTCAATGTAAAGGTAGCCATCGAAATCGATTTGACCCGATGTGGTGGTGTTAAGCCCCGCCTAAACATAAGCAAAAGAATGTCAGTATGTACAGTTACATTTGTATAACTGCAGTATATATAATTAAACTATAATTGGCAAGAATAGAAATACCATCCCTGGTTTAAATGTACCGATAATTTTAAGTGATCTAAATTTAAATTGTAAAGTTTTTGGAAAATGGAACCAGACTTAGATTACATTCAACTTTATTGTAAATCGTAAATTCTAATCTGATCAGCACAATGGCAATGAATATTTCTCAATGGGCTAATATACCTTTTTCATTTGCTTTATTAAATTTCCTTTCAATAAAACTTTCAAAAAAACACTTTCACTTTGTTATGGAGATATAATCAAATATTGCTCGCATATAACCACCACAGTACGCTACGCTTATGAATAATATACATATGTACGTGTATTGGGAAAGAAACACTTAACATATACAAAACAATACTGGCAAGTTTTAATTTGATGATTCATAAGTAATTGTTTGTTTTTCTTGTTGTTACCAATTTTTTTTTTTTTTTATAAATCATGAGTCGAAGGTGCGCATGTTAATATTAATTGCTGCTTTTTATAGCCACGGCTTGAAGTTGGAGGCATACTCGCTTTACTAAACGTTTGGAACGCAAAGAAGGCGGTTTCGAAACTTTATAATTATGTTTATATATGTATGTCCCTTAGTCCAAGTCATTTTAACCATATGGAAGTATAATGGCATAAAGTGTTGGTCTAGGTCCACTTTTGCTCAACTTCAATATCAATTTGACATCGATCGAAAATTGGACGCTGATACATGTACACATAACCCATGGTGAAGAGAATAAAAACCTACAACATTCTAAACCAAGTCAATTTTTCGAACACATCGTTTTGTTTTTTTTTTTTTTCGTATTTTGATGTTTTTGGAAGAGTGGGCTTAGAGAACTTTTACAATAATTCATTATATAAATTGTGGATGCGCCAGGTATACAATCGCCCTCTTTTAAATAACTATTAAATTATATACTAATCACAGGTATGTTGGTTTTTATGCCAGACTCCATTTTTGTGATATTTTGGCGTAACTGTTATTCAATTAAGGCCAATTTCAGTACAAAAAGTCAAAAATATTATGTAAAATTTCCCTTTGGAATTCGGAAGAAGTTTTTCTCAACAACTCTTCCGTTGTTAAACTATTTCGCCCAATTTATGTAGGACTGATAAAATATTGAAGAAATTCTATCTCAAACCTATAACGGGGATCCACCTAGAGCATTTCATTTTCGCATCAAGAAAAACTCGTTATACTCTACAACACACGTGTAGAGTATAAGAAAAATCCACTCTAAACCCAAGTACTTCACAAACTTAAATTAAATCCCAAGAAATCGTCACCAATTCTGTACCACTACATATTTTTAAGTAAAATAATAAAAATTTGCACTTTTTACTTACAATACACCCGAACAGCGTGTACACACAAACGAACCGATAGTCATGTTAACATATGTAGGACCTCTTTGTCCACAATCAAAACACTGACGATTACCACCACCTGTGTTGATCAAGTCACGCAAAGCTTCCAAACATTTATCATCCTGTTTTTTGCGCACCACAGCCATAGAATTTACGTATGCCCCACAGTTGAAGGTTAACTCTGAATTTTTATATACTTGAATAAAATAATTTCGTAAAGCAAATGTGTCGTTTTATAACCATATGTTTGTCACATATATTAGACAAGTAACAGATAGTGGATTACAGTTATTCGTTAGATATGTAGTCTCAACGTTGTATCCTTCATATACTGAACTTTATCTACACAAAATACTTGTTCTACTTAACATATGTATGCATATGAAATGTATGTAATGTAAGTTAACAAACTTGTTATATTTTTAGAAATTATTATATGATGTATTAATAATTTTTTTAGTCCACCGTATGCATTAGCGCAACTAATAAACGGATAATGGCCGTATTTAAGATTCTTGTTTTAGTTTTTTTGTCCTAAAAGCTAGTAAAATGTCGCAAAAGGTTTTACGCAATTACTTGCACAGTGAAAATTTTATTCTTTTTTCTTAATGCATATATCTATATATATTCGCTAGAGCTTTTGTTTTATTCATCACTTTTTCGCATTAACTAATATATGGATTAGTTACTTTACTTATATATATATACTTTAACACAATTCACAGAAAAAACACAAATCACGCACCAATCTCTCGCAATAAAATATATAAAATACGCACAATGAAAATCAAACAATATAACAGAGGAAATTTGATCAAATGTAGAGATGTATTGTGTTATATAAATGAGTTTAGTGGAAATTATGATTCATGTGCAATATAAGAAATAGTTTACAATTTTCACTTTGTTTTAAAACGAAACAGACAACTCTGATTTGTATTTAGCGTACATAGGCCATCTATTGAGAACTTTAATGAGTAGTCAAATATGTCAGCCTAATGCTCTTCTTCTTTAATGAAATTAAAAATAAATTTCCCTTTTGTTATACCGTAAAATTTTAATATAATTTAAAATAAAAAAAGTTGCCACTATGCAAAAAAAAAAAAAGAAAAATTTCGTGGCCTACTGTCGTTGCTATCTTGGCGAACGTAAAACAATAATACAAGAAAAATAATTAGTCCGCAGGAGTTTTTTTTATATAAATTGAGACGCCCGCAAATAATTAAGATCCGCAGTAAAAAATAAGCAATAAAAAGGAAAGAAAGTAACATCGCTATAAGTATGGGTGTTGAAAAAGCTACATGTCCAGGATTTGCAGCACAGTTCGCAAAATCGATAAATAACTTGCATACGGAATTCGTTTTTCATATCTTTGAAAATAGGTGGTTCATTATGGTGACACAATATGGAGGAATACCGAATTTGTTTACTGTAAAATTTGACTTGCAACAATTGACCGGTACGCCGATGCCATTCCCTATAAATCATCCACAATTTCATGCATCAGTGCCTATTACCATGACGTGCAATTTTGGAGCAGATAAGGACGAAATACGCAGCAGCATACAATTCCTAATAGATAAATCAAAACTCAACACTTGTCCCACAGAAATGATTATTGCCCTAGGTTTGAAAGAATATAACAGTTCCAACTTGAGAGAAATTGGCAAAATATTAGACGAAATTATAGCTTAATAAATTTATTTTTATAAAAAATAACTTTTACAATTTTATTACTCGAAAAGAGCAAAGCCCATATCGTCGTCAGATTCCTCGGCCTCTGATTCCTTTTTCTTCTCCTCTTTAGCTTCTGCTGCTGGTGCAGCTTCTCCAGCAACCGGTGCAGCAGCAGTCGTGCCAGCACCCACACCACTACCAATGTTAGTTATTAAATCTTTAACATTTATACCATCTAAAGCCTTAGCGAATAAACCAGGCCAATATGGTTCCACTTCGACATTGGCCGTCT
This sequence comes from Crataerina pallida, assembly GCA_949710015.1. Taxonomy (NCBI): domain Eukaryota; kingdom Metazoa; phylum Arthropoda; class Insecta; order Diptera; family Hippoboscidae; genus Crataerina; species Crataerina pallida. Next base: position 33,548,368 of record OX453289.1, on the reverse strand, counting down.
TTAAAATTGTTGAAATCTTTTCGCCCTAGAATAAGAATAAAAAATGTGGTTAACATTTGCCCAACATAGAATGTTGCAATTATGCTTTTAGTAAGGTAACTTACTGTAACGGCAACATCATCATCCACAAGGATGAGGGCAGCGTAAACGCAAGCAAGTTCAACTTTGTTAGACATAGTTTATTAGTTTTTCTTTAAATAATTGGTGCAAGTTGCCAAATATTTATCAATTTTGACCTTAGCTCAAAACAGAGAACAAGCACACTTAACAGACGTTGAGAACGGAAAGAATTGGTGATAGCCGTGAAGTTGGGTGCAGTTTTTACACGCTCGGGGTTGCTAATAAATTTACTTTGTACAAACAGGCTTGCATTTTTATTAAAACCAGTTTATACATAAAAAAGCTAAAAATAAATATTAATTAATTAAAAACTGCATGCTTGCTGGCGTTTTTCTAAGCGCAGTATACCCTCCCATATGGTTTAGGCATACTCTATACATCACAAAAAAAAAAAAAAGGAAAAACTACACTAATTATTTTTATTATGCCTGGAGAAAATATTTCCATTGATGAGAAATGTGTGAAAAAATCACTTCACTAGACACTTTGGGATATTATATAGCTTCAACAGACAGTACAATAAATAACAGATATGTGTCGGATGTACCACAACTATGCCGCGAGAAACCATGTTTATTGGGGATCGATGAAGCTGGTCGTGGTCCAGTTTTAGGGCCTATGGTATACGGCATGGCTTACTGTCCCGTAGACAACGCTATAATCCTTAACGATCTGGGCTGTGCAGATTCTAAAGAATTGTCCGAAGAGAAACGAGAAAAGATCTTTGATGACATGACTAAATTGTTTGCAGACACTTGCCTAGGCTGGGCCGTAGACATAATATCGCCCAATATTATAAGCACAAGTATGCTGGGCCGAACAAAATGTAGTCTTAACGAAATATCAATGAATGCTGCCATTGACTTAATACACACAGCGGTAAATGCCGGAGTAAATGTAACCGAAGTGTATGTGGACACTGTGGGACCGCCGGAAAAATACCAAGACAAGTTGAAAAGTATTTTTCCGAAACTTCAGATAACTGTGGCCAAAAAGGCAGATTCCACATATCCAATCGTATCGGCAGCCAGTATATGCGCTAAAGTTAGCAGAGATCATGCTCTCAAGGTGTGGAAATTTCCCGAGGGCTTACAATTAACTAATAAAGATTTTGGCAGTGGCTACCCCAACGACCCAGTTACACGCCAATTCCTAGACAACAATGTGGATGAAGTGTTTGGATTTCCCAGAATTGTACGCTTCAGTTGGTCTACGGCGCAAAAGGTATTGGAGGAAAAAGCCTGCATCATGGAATATGATGACGAATCCAACCGAGAAAAGCCCATGTATTCGGGACCTAAATTAACGCAATTCTTTAAAGGCGTCACTAAAAATGGAGAAGTTAAGCGAGAACAGTGCCGCCTGTTCAAGGACTATCATCTAGACAGCGTAGTGGAGTTTTGAAAAACGATTGATTTTTTTTTTTAAATTTTTTATTTATCATAAAGTACTTCATGTATTATTTCACTGAATGTTATATAATTACGGGTGGAGACAATTCATTTTAAAAATAATCCAAACAGTGAAAAAGGAGAGTATGCTGGAATAAGTTTAAATCTAAGGGACTGCATAGTTAAAATGGAAATAAAACAAATAAACAATTTATTATAAGATTAAACGTATAGTTAGACGTATTATGAATGAAGGCGGAGGTGTTGATCAGAATTTTCTTAGATCCAGCACAAAAACACTTCCATCGGATGCACTGGCTCCGACTTTGGTGCCCTTGGAATTCCAACACACCTCAAATATACCGCCAGTGCCCTTGTAACTGTGCACCAGTTGACCGGACTGAGTGCTCCAAATGTGCACACACTTATCGAAACTGCCAGACGCCAAGAACTTTCCATCTGGTGAGAAGGCCACCGAGTATACCGGTTCGGTGTGTTTCGTCAGAGTGTGTATACAATTGCCGCGCTCCACATCCCACAGTCGCACAGTAGAATCAAAAGAGGCCGATGCCAACAATAGATTGGTGTTGGGATTTTGTGTGCCAGGTCCGGTAGGTGACCACTTTATCGTATATATTTCCTTGGAATGTGCCTGCAAGTCGTGACAGCACTTGTCACGACTCATGCACCAAATTTTCAAGGTCATATCATCCGAACAGGAGGCCAATAATTTGCCTTGAGGGCACCACTTGATGGCATTAACCTCATTGGTGTGTCCCTTGAATGTTTTCACGGGCAACTCGGAACCTAAGCGGCACACATGTATGCGCTGATCGGTGCTACATGAGGCAAATGAGTTGTTCGTTTGCCAATCCACATCCAATGCGGGTGCATTGTGGAAGGAGAACTGTTGGGTACACTGACCGGTTGATGCATCCCATATTATGGTTGTTTTGTCCACCCCCGCGGACAATATGTAATTGCCCCGTTTGTTCCATTTCAAGGCAAAGATCGGGCCCTTGTGTTGACCCAATGTGGAAGCCAAGTGGCCGTCCGTCTTCCAAATACGGGCAAAGCCATCGTAACTGCCTGTAGCCAGCAAGGTACCGTCACACTAAATTTTCACAAACAATAAAAATCTTTAGCAAACATTTTGGCTCCGACTTGAGGGTTTACTTACATTCCAATCCAGCGATGTAACATCTTTGTTGCTGGGTACCTCGGCACCTCCCTTTTGGATGCAGTGCCGCAATACGAGCTGATTGGGGGAACTCATCGCATCAGACATATCCCATATGCGAGCTGTGCTATCGCCTGATCCACTGGCAAGTAGATCACGACTTGGATTCCATGCGCAAATAAACACTTCACTTTCGTGACCCCGCAACACAGTAGCCTTCGATGCTGGTATTTCAATGGTGGCATCGATGTCCATTGGTTCACTTCTATTGCTGGAGGTACCAGTCGATACATTTTGAACGGGAGCGCTAGTGGCCACGTTCTGGCTGATTGGGACAGATCCAATATTAGGATTTATTGTTGCAGTATTTGTCGATGTATCCGCACACGAATTACTAGTGGTTGGGTTAACTGTGCCCTGCGTCACTTCGCTAGCTGTTGGATTGTTAATCGCACTACTGCCGCTTGGCGAAGGCGCTGTTAATGTATCATCAACATTAGTGATGGTTGCGCTAGAAACAGTCGGTGTGGCATCGGGTTTTTTGACTTCTTCGCCTACGGCCGAAGAGGCGGTCGGCAATGTTGTTACAGTTGTAGTTGTATTTACAGTAACACTAGTTGTTCCTGCTACTGTTGTGCTCAAAGATGCGCTGTCCGTTTCACTCGTTTCCATTGGAATCGGTGCACTAACACCACCTGTCCCGCTACTGCTGCTGCCTTGTGTTCCAACTACTACCTCTACTTTAACCTCCGTTTTATTACTCGGCCCAGGCACCGGAGTGGTTGAATTCCCCCTTGCAGGTGCCTCTGCGGTGGCTGCTTTACCCGTTTCAGTTTTTAGCGTTGTCGGATTCGGTAATTTAACCTCGGGCATTACTGCGTCAATAAGGCTTAGACCTTCAATGGGTCGAGCCATTTCACCACTCTCACCCACACTCCATTCTACTTCGGTGTACAGTAAACCTTTTTGAAGTATCGTCAACAAAGCTGCCGGAGGCACTAAAGATCCATTAATGTTGCTTTGTGATATATGTGACTCAATGCCAAACACAAATGCCGAATGTATAAAGCCTAAGAGAAAAGGCAAAAAATACATGTTCATAATTTAAAGACATTGTTTCCTATTATTTCCATATATATTCCTATATTAGCCATCAGCTGCCAGTATCAACTATGTATGGAGAAGACAGTAGTCTTAAATTGACTACAAAAATGGCATGAAATCTTCTGACGAATATTTGTCAATTTTCAGTAATTATAATTATTTATCTTTTCGCTGTAATCGTCAAGCTTGAAACGGATACATAAGTTTCTATGACCGGCGATATGTTTGCCACAAAGCCGCAGCTAAATGGACTTGGAATTTAATTCTATATACATGAAGCTTCTTACTTAAAGTTACATATGTTTCCGTATGCCATTTACCCTCAAGCTGACAGCATATATATATAATACACCCTTTGATATTTAATTTAATGACAATGCTTGTTAAAAAAAAAAAAAAAGGAAAAAAGTTTAAAGGGAAATTCAATAATGTTTTGTATTGTGTCTCTGTAATGTTGGGAAACCGGTTTGCACAATAGAAAATTTGAAAACATATTTTGTTACATACATTAATATATACCATCTCTCACTTAATCAATAATCTTTGTGTATGTATGTAATCACCTGATTCTTGTAGATATCGGTAAACAAGGAAGTTCACTTCGTCGCTGGAAAAACTCATTTCAGCAAATCTGGTCACAACTTTTCAAACATTCGTAAAGTTTTTTTTTTTTTATTGACTTCTAAGCAATTTTGAAGCCACTAATTATTACTTTTTATTATATCGTAAATCTCTTTTTCGCCAGGTGTTTCCAAGTGAATTTCCAACAGAAAATAATGAAACTAAAAGATATATAATTTTAACTTAACGCGTACAAACATTACTTGAATGATATTACTTTAATCCACTAATATTTTTTGTATATTCTATAACAAGATTGAACTGCACCTTTCCTATTTTAATTAAATCGTGCGGTCCACTGTTTAAAAAACTTCTTGTTAGTAGAAAAAAATTTATTTAACATCGTTAGAACGGATGCCGTTCTTTTTTAATCCTTCTAGAGGTGATGCTTGTACGATAACTGTCTGCTTAGAATGTTATGTTTAAAAAACGAATATATATAATGAAATCTATTTCGTTTTTGCTGCACACAATTGTGAAATAATAGAACTAATCTAAATATAATAAATGTATAACATTTATGCGATACTCAAACACATTTACTGTTGTAGAAATGTACTATTTTACAAGCTATGAGTAGCATATGTACACATATATCGTATATATGAATTCGCTTAGTATCGTATTTCATACTTCGGCTGCAACTCGCTATTTTGTCATCTCTGAAATGTGAATAGATTAAAAGTGATAGGAAAACGTAAGAATAAATCAATAAAATTTTTCGCTTCAGCACTAGCACTGAACAATTTGCATAAATTCCAATAAAATTATTTATAAAAATCTAAACGTTTGGCTTAATTACATTAAAGCGGTATTATAAAAGAGATTGTGCATCTCCTCAAAATGAAAATAAATGTATAAATAATTATTTAAGTATAACAACGCCCATTTCGTTTATGATCACGTATACAGTTATCACAGAAAAGCTAGCAAGTAGCAAAAAATAAAGTAACATTTTTTTCATTAATACGCTAAAGTTGTTATCAAAAGGGGGCGAATCGGTTTTCCTGTGTTCTAATATCGAATGAAAGGCAAGTGTGATGAAGTATGGTGATTAAAATATTCCATCAACCAATAAAACCAAGATAACAAGAAATATTGCAAGGAACGTTGATAATATGCAATAGGAAACGAAAGTAAGAAAAAAAACGTTTGACCTCAAAGTTTTGCCTTTTCCAAAGAGACGTTCATTTTCTCTTTAATAGATATTACTTCCTTGGATACCCACCACTCACATTTTTCTCTCAACAAATGTTCTATAAAAGTATCCTCATGATATAGGTGTGTAGTCAGTTGTTTATTAATTTTTCGAGTTTATATAGTGAACTTTTTTGTTTTCGTCATCTTTAGAGAGGTAAGCAGCGCAGAAAAACGCTGCGCAGTATTATAATAGCGTCAACTACGAAATGATGTTTTAGTAATATCATTTAAATGTTAGCATATTTAGTTGCAAAATTTCTCACTTACTTTCAACTAAGCAACAAGAAAAAAAGTAAGCTAAGCCGAAAATATTGTTACAGCATAAAAAAGGCCCTTTTTGTAGGGTATGTATTAAAACAGTTAAAAGTGCTTTTGCAACACGGTAAGAATGTATATCAATCAATAAGAATTTCCATGTAAGAAAACATGATCCTTATTGTTGTGATTTTCAAAAGTTTTTGTAGGAGATAACTCTTCGTTTATAATTATATATTATTTAGAATAGCAATTATTTTCACAAGAGTTATATTACATTCCTCGATAGAAACTTTTTACTGTAAAATCTGTTCAATCTCTTTATGCGAAACTGTATTTCTTTCAACATTAGTCCGTATGACAAGGCTCAACTTAAACATGCATGTGTGGTATAAGACAAATGTATTATATTCAAGTGCATATATTGTATGTACATAAAAGTTATGTTCTTATCTAAATTTTTGACGTAATAAGGAAATTGTTTGCGACAATATTAACTTTTATAAATTAAATTAAAAATAAGTAAGAAAACTAAGTTGGGCTTAAAATTGGGTAAATCTTAAATACCCTACACCTACACAAAAGTGGGCGTGGCAAATATATATTGCGTCCCCTAATACTGTATGTATTATGTATCAGCTTGTAAGTGGAGTTTTACGATGAGCATGATTTTTTGTAAATTGTGGGCGTGTCTGTTATCCGACCACGCCATTAAATAAGTGCACCAAATGTCAAGTTCATAGGTCAATTTTTGTGGCAAATAAAAAGACATTTGTCGATTGTGGGCGTGGCTTTTGACCTAATTTGCCTATTCTAAATAGCGATCTACTTGCTAAAACTAAAACTGTCTGTATAAAGTTTCCGCTCAATATCTCAAAATTTACGCAAGTGAGAATGCCAACAACGGACAGACACACGGACACTCTCATCACTAAGGTTGAGGGTATAACCAGTGAAATGTTATAGTCTGTTATGTCCAACCATTTATTATTCTGCACCCGTTATTTACACAAATTATGCTATAATTAGTTTGTTTTAGTAAACGCGAGGCTCTATAAGTCACTTCGCGATATATCGTTATCAGAAAAGAGGTCTAATGGCTTCCAAATTTGTCACAGCCAACTAAAAAGCTAATGCATCTTTCTTCAACAAGTTTTGTCAAAAAATATTAAGAGTTGCGATTTTTTGATATTTAAATACTTCTATTAGTATGTGACTCTATATGGGGAGGTGTTTTAAAAATTGATCAATTGGGTCCGTTTCTAAAAAGGTATCTCTCTGGGACATATCTGAAATATCTTAAAAAATGTCGCCTGTAGCTTGAGCAAAAATTTACATGGACAGATAGACGGACGTGGTTAAATTGATTCAGAAAGTGATTCTTTCGATCGATGGGTATAATTGAAGGTAGCTGTTTAGGAGTCACATACATTCGCATTAACTCAATAGACCTTTTGCCACAAGTGATGCAGGGTGTAACAAAATATATCAAGATTATATAATTAAATGTTTTTTTCTTTTTATGCCTTCCACATAACGGACACGCCCTCAACTTAAATCACATCAGTGTAAAACTTGACGTGTAAGCTGATACGTAATATACATATTGTTAGAGAGCGTATTTATTCATGTACCTGTCACGCCTATCGTTTGTAAATACATGTGGAGGGTATTTAAAATTTGGTCCAAGTCAAATGAAGTCTGTTTACTCATTAAGTTTGTTCTTCCGTTTGCCTCACCCAGAAGGAGGCGTCAGAGACCCTACCAAAGTATATATATTCTTGATCAGCGTCATGAGTTGATCAAGTCATGTATGTCCGTGTGTCTGTTTGTTCTTGGCGTTCTTACGGGCGTAAATTTTGTACAGTTACTTTTAGTTATTACACGCAAGTCGTCATTTAAAATGTGCAAAATCGGTCAGAAGCCACGCCCACAATCAACAAATTGGCCAAATTCAGTTTTCTTACTTGTTTTAAATAAATTAATAATTATTGTTTGACTTTTCTTATATCCAACAGGTCGGCTTTACTATAAACCGCCTCCAAAGTATCTTATATCTCCGCTCAGGCTATAAAATTGGAATTTGTGATCCGCTAAGAATTGAACGGATCTTTCTATTATATCAGTGAATCATTGAATTATTTTACAGCGAGAAGAGAACAATACAAACATTTCATTGGTTGCCACGAGAGAAAAAGAGTTGAGATTTGAGGTTTCAATTTTAGAACGCTACCACTAAAACTTCAAAAATTAATAAACTAACAACCATGGCACCGGTAAGGGGGGATGGGATGCGGGGCCTGGCGGTTTTTATATCGGATATAAGAAATTGTAAGTATAAATAATATAAAATAATTATAAGATATAATGTAATCCACTGGACCCTATCTAAATAACTGATAAATGAGTTTAAGTCAGATATCCGTAGAAATGGAATTGAAATGTTCACATTTTCAAGATTATAGCGGTATACACTTAACCCTTAGCATTTGCACGGAAGAGAGGTTCTTGAAAAAAAATCGTGTAAATCAAAATTGAAAATTGAAACGTAATACCGTGTAAAACGAAAATAAACGAAGAAGAAATATAAATTAAACAAGTAAGAAAACTAATTTTGGTTTAGGCCAAATCCTAAATACCCTCCCCTGTGGGTGGGCGTTGCAAATATATATAGATATTGGGCCTTCTAATAGTGTATGTCTTACGTGTCAGCTTTTAAGTGAAGTTTTATGCTAAGTATGTTTTTTTTTGTTAATTGTAGGCATGTCCGTTATTCGACCACGTTAATTTGTGGCACATCGATGAAATGAATAACTATAAATAAGTGTACTAAATTTCAAGTTCATAGGTCAATTTTTTTTGGCAGATATATAGGTTTTTGTCGATTGTGGGCGTGTCTATTATCCGATCATGTCTATTTTTGGCTTAGCGGTATAACTATAGATAAGCATGCCAAATTTCAAGTTTCTAGGTCAACTTTTGTACAGATATATAAATAATTATTGATTGTGGGCGTGTATGTTATCTGACCATGCCAATTTTTGGCATATCGATGGATGGTAAATATTCATAATAAATTTCAATATGATTGCTCAATTTTTGTTGCAGAGAGATAGACTTTTGTTGATTGTGGGCGTGGTTTTTTAAACGATTTTGTCAATTTAAAAAAAACCAGAAGTGTCTATAGAAAACTTTACCTCAATATGTTGAAATTTATTGCCGTGAGATTGTAAAGAACAGACGGGCTCACGGACATACATGTCTAGATCGACTCAGTTTTGACGCTGATTAAGAATATATATACTTTGTAGGGTATCTAATGTCTGCTTCTGAGTGTTGCAAACGGAAGAACAAACTTAGGGTATACATCCCCAAAGGGGAGGCTATAAAAATTAAGGCAAAAATTCAATAATTTTTTTATGACTTTCATAGACCACTTTCATCAATTAATTGATAAAAAATTTTTTATATGTTAAATTTTTATAACCGTGTAAAAGTAAAAACGTTAAAAAAAAAAAGGTATTGTGTAAATCGAGGGATAGCTGTACAAATTTAAATCTAAAATGTTTTCATTGAATTATGATTCTTGTGAATTATTTCACTGAATAGAAAGCCAATGATTCAAAATAAAGCTAGGTTTTGAATTACAATGTACACATACATACATTTGTTTAGATTTAAGAAGTTTGTACTGAGTAATAATTAAGAGCCGTATCGTTGGCGGAATAGTTCTCCTGATATCTTCACAAGTTGGGATTATTTTACAATATTTATCAATTGTGGGCATGGCTGAAAATATTCAATATAAATATAATATATCCTGGACACTAACATATGTATACAAAATTATTTATTTTATTACGAAAATATATCTCATAGATATTTTTTTAAAGGTAAAAGCAAAGAGGCGGAAGTGAAACGGATTAATAAGGAATTGGCAAATATTCGTAGTAAATTCAAAGGAGATAAAACTTTAGATGGCTATCAGAAAAAGAAATACGTGTGTAAACTACTGTTCATCTTTTTATTGGGACACGATATCGATTTTGGTCACATGGAGGCGGTAAATTTGTTATCCTCCAATAAATATTCCGAAAAACAAATTGTAAGTACTTGGTGTTTTTTGTCGAGTTGAGAATTTTAACAAAAATTCATCCAATTCAAATTTACCTCTAGGGCTATCTGTTTATATCCGTTTTGGTGAACACCAACAGCGATCTGATACGCTTAATTATACAATCGATTAAAAATGATTTACAGTCACGTAATCCGGTACATGTAAACCTGGCATTGCAATGTATTGCTAATATAGGCAGCCGTGACATGGCCGAGTCGTTTTCAAATGAGATACCAAAACTATTAGTGTCGGGGTAATATGTCCAACTTTGAGTTTCTTTTGGGGACATTTTCAATTTTATGGAAATATTATAAATATGATTTTTTTTCATTCACATTTTCAGAGATACCATGGATGTAGTGAAACAATCGGCTGCTCTGTGCTTGTTACGCTTATTTCGATCTAGCCCTGAGATTATACCCGGTGGAGAGTGGACTTCACGTATTATACATTTATTGAATGATCAGCATATGGGAGTGGTAACGGCGGCCACCTCCCTCATTGATGCTTTGGTTAAACGCAATCCGGACGAATATAAAGGTTGCGTGAATTTGGCAGTTTCGCGCTTGTCCCGCATTGTAACTGCCAGTTACACGGATCTGCAAGACTACACATACTACTTTGTGCCGGCTCCCTGGCTGTCTGTAAAGCTATTGCGTTTATTGCAGAACTATAATCCAGTTACGGAGGAGCCGGGGGTGCGTGCCAGACTTAATGAAACCTTAGAAACCATATTAAATAAAGCTCAAGAGCCGCCAAAGAGCAAGAAAGTGCAACATTCGAATGCCAAAAATGCTGTCCTCTTTGAAGCCATCAATCTCATAATACACAGCGACAGTGAACCGAATCTACTGGTACGTGCTTGCAATCAGTTGGGACAATTCTTAAGTAATCGTGAGACAAACTTACGTTATCTGGCATTGGAGTCAATGTGCCATTTGGCCACTTCGGAATTCTCCCATGAGGAGGTTAAGAAACATCAAGAAGTTGTCATATTATCCATGAAGGTATTTTTTGTTGTTGCATAATATCTGGTAAAGTGTTAGTGCAATCGATTCTATTCTAATCGTTGGAAAATCGTTTAGATGGAAAAGGACGTTTCTGTACGTCAAATGGCGGTTGACTTGCTGTATGCCATGTGCGATCGTAGCAATGCTGAGGAGATTGTACAGGAAATGTTAAATTATTTGGAGACCGCTGATTATTCCATACGAGAGGAAATGGTACTAAAAGTGGCAATTTTAGCTGAGAAGTATGCCACAGACTTCACATGGTTTGTAGCAGTTTATTAAAAATGAAAAAAAAACAAGATAGAGAAGTTCGGTTAAGACCGAAGATTAAATACCTTCCACCTTTTATAATCCTCTAAAAAATAAGTTTCTATTGCCATATTTATGGCCATTTTTGGCACAGTGTTGGATAACGGTACCACTTATATATACACCAAATTTCAACTTGATAGGCATAGTATTGTTCAATATATAATTTTTTAAAGATTTATTCGAGGTATGTTGAGATTTTTATTTATTGTGGGCGTGTCTCTTAACCGACTTTGCCCAATTTCAATACGAAACAGCGAAATTAAACTAAGAATAAGTGTGGCAAGTTTCAGTTTGATATCTCAAAAATTACGACCGTGAGAGTGCCAACAACAGACGGACACGCGGATACGTGGACGGACGGACATGTCTCAAACGATTTCTCTTTTCATGCTGATTAAGAATATATATGGTTTGTAGGGTCTCCGAGACTTCTTTCGATGTGTTGTAAACAGATGATCAAAATGAAAATATACCCTCTTCCCTAAGGTGGAGGGTATAAAAAGAAGAACATTAATCTTTTTCTTTTTGTACGCTTTTCGACCAATTTCAATACGATAAAGAAAGGACATTTCTGTACGTTTGGGGACAAAAACGAAAAAATAAATGTTTCCTTGGTCGAAAAGCTTACAAAAAGAAAAAGATAAACTATTACATGGCCGATAAATCATTTTTATAGAAGAAAATTAAATTTTAAGTAGAAAAGCTAAATTCGGTTTAAGGCAAATGGTAACTAGCCTCCACATCAGTAAAGTGGACATGGCAGGTACGCTATAGTTTGTGTATTAAGCTTCAACTAAGTCAAATTGAGCATCAAATGAAGCTTTTTGTGGAGTGTGGAGGCGTGTCTGTTAATCGACCTCGCTCGCAGTTGGATTCTCCAACAGACACTTGACATTTTTAAGGACATAAAGTGACATTTGCATTGAATTTTGCACTAAATATGCGTTCAGAGATCCTAAAAAGTATATATATTCTTGATCAGAATCGAGAACTGAGTCGATTTAGACATGTATGTCCTAAAAAAACACATAAATTGACCTATGAACTTAAAATTTGGAACGCACATCTATGGTTATACCATCCATCGATGTGGTAAAAATGGGCATGGTCGGATGACAGACACGACCGCAATTTACAAAAAGCCATATTCAACCTAAAACTAGACTTGCAAGCTGATACGTAAGACGTTAGAGGGCGCAATATATATATATTTGTCGCGCCCAAAATTGGGGAGGTGGAGGGTATTTGGCCTAACCTAAACTTAGTTTTCTTGTTTTATATAAAATTTCATTATTTTTCTTTCAGGTACGTCGATGTTATACTGAATCTCATTCGAATCGCTGGTGATTACGTATCCGAAGAAGTCTGGTATCGGGTCATACAAATTGTTATCAATCGCGAAGAAGTGCAAGGTTATGCTGCAAAGACTGTCTTCGAAGCTTTGCAGGCGCCCGCTTGCCACGAAAATATGGTTAAAGTGGGCGGTTACATTCTAGGTGAATTTGGTAATCTCATCGCGGGCGATTCACGTTCCGCCCCATTGGTGCAATTTAAGTTACTGCATTCAAAGTATCATCTCTGCTCCCCCATGACGCGAGCCTTACTATTGTCCACCTATATAAAATTTATAAACTTATTCCCCGAAATACGCACCAACATACAAGAGGTATTCCGGCAGGACAGTAATCTGCGATCTGCCGATGCAGAACTACAACAGCGGGCCAGTGAATACTTGCAATTAAGTATTGTGGCAACGCCAGATGTGTTGGCCACTGTGTTGGAAGAGATGCCGTCATTCCCAGAACGCGAAAGTTCTATATTAGCAGTGCTGAAAAAGAAGAAACCGGGCCGTGTGCCCGAAAATGAGATACGTGAGTCAAAGAGTCCTGCACCAAACGCTTTGCAAAATAATGTACACACCAATCATAAGTAAGTGTCCGTTAGATCTATAGGGATAATAATACTTCTACGTTCTCCTTGCCACAGAATAAGCAACAATGCTAATGCCGATCTTTTGGGATTGAGTACACCGCCGTCTAATGCTTTAAACAATACCAACTCCAGCAGTACTTTGATTGATGTCTTGGGCGATATTTATGGTAACGCGAACAATAATATAACCGTTTATAATACGAAAAAGTTCCTGTTCAAGAACAATGGCGTCTTATTCGAAAATGAAATGCTACAGATCGGTGTAAAAAGTGAGTTTCGCCAGAATCTGGGACGTCTCGGTTTATTTTATGGCAACAAAACGCAAATCCCTTTAACAGTGAGTACCAATTGTGTGTGTCAATTGGTCCATGGATTGCCTTTATAGTGTAAGAACACTTTTTTATTCCATTTAAATTAAACAGAACTTTGTGCCGGTTCTGCAGTGGGAGTCGGAAAGTGCTTTAAAATTAAATGTGCAAATGAAACCAGTCGAACCGACATTGGAGGCAGGTGCACAAATTCAACAATTGCTTACCGCTGAATGCATAGAAGATTATTCGGACTCACCCACCATAGATGTGAATTTCCGCTACAATGGTGTACAACAGAAATTTTGTGTAAAACTGCCTCTGACTATTAATAAGTTTTTTGAACCGACAGAAATGAATGCCGATTCATTTTTTGCTCGTTGGAAGAATTTAAGTGGGTAAGTTGACACTTAAGTAGGGCTAAATGCTGGATAGTTTTCACATTCATATGTGAACCCATTAATAGAATGCCTTTTCTTCATTTCATTTCATAGAGAGCAGCAAAGAGCTCAAAAAGTATTTAAAGCTCAACAACCATTGGATTTGCCGGGTGCTCGTAACAAATTAATGGGTTTTGGTATGCAGTTGTTGGACAATGTAGATCCCAATCCAGACAATATGGTATGTGCTGGCATTATACACACACAAACGCAACAGGTTGGCTGCCTTCTACGATTAGAGCCGAATAAACAAGCGCAAGTAAGATTGTATACTAAATAAAATTATTGTAGTTCTTACTAAAGCTATTTTCGCAATCGTGCTCGCAGATGTTCCGTTTAACAGTACGGGCTAGCAAGGAGAGTGTTACACGAGAAATTTGCGACATGTTGGCAGACCAATTTTAAGTACATACACACACACACAAAAGACATACATACCAATACAAAATATATTATATGAAAAAAGCAGCATTCAGAAGCGGATATTTGAAAAGCAGTTAGAGATTATTAAAACGGTGTACGTGGATTGGATTGAAATGGAATGGAATGACTGATCCATCATATACATACATACATGCAAATAACTTTTCTATAACGTAAATATAAAGTTTAAATATATAAAATACAAAATGATATAAAATACACAACAAATTATAGCACAATTCCTTACAGAGAAAAGCGCCCAATGGCTACACAATCTGATTACAATTCTTTCTTTTCTCATCACTTACATCATATTAGCTAAAAAAAAGCAAAGAAACAAAAAAAAAAAACAACAACAACAAAACCATGTTTGGCTTAAATCAAATAAAAAAATAGCCACGGGGCGTTGTATAACGTATTTAACATAAAAATTGTGGGCGTATCTGTTAAACTATACCGCCCACCTTTAGCGTATCATTGTATGGAATACTTATAAACTACATATTAGAAATAATCAAGACTTTTGCCTAAAATAGGCGTGGTACGGGACTGATTTTTTTTAGTTTAAATACAAACCTTGGCCTACAGAAACTAAAAATTTCTTTAGAAAATTTCAGCTGACACATGAACAAATACTTTATGGAGATGGAGAGTCTCTGAAAGTTTCTCTCCTGTTCTGTTACCGCCATCTATCTTATGTGGAGGGTATAATAAAATAATCAGATTGAATATCAACGTTATATACAAATTGTAATTAGGTGTAATCATATAAAATGAAATGTATTGTATTATTGTGTATTCTATATAATTACTATATTTATAAATATCCAGGCATGTACGAAGGGACTATTTCAATACATTCATCCTCTGTAAATCATTAAATAAGCCCCAAAAGTTTATGTAGATTTATGTGTGGTAGGGTTTAAATATAAATTATACATATAATATATAGAAAGAGGATTTTTAAGCTGTGCGTTTCATTCAAACACAAAATATTGCATTTCTTTCTTTACCCCTACCTCTTCTATCCTTCTTCCAAGCGATTGAGCGTCACAACCACATGATTATGTGATCAAAAGATTATTAAAGTTAAAGCATGAACTTACAATACAATAAAACATAATTATGTATACATTGGCAACTTTCTTAAACCCTTTCAAAGTTATCGCTAACGTCCTAAAATCCTATTTGTTTTGCTGTCGCACCCTTTTCGGGCAAGTTCCATTTAATTTAAACTCGTTAAATCTCTTTTTAATGGATAGTTGAAAAAAGAACATATTCCGCCTCGAATGAAAGACTGTATAAAGTCTTCAAAGTCTGTAAGTCTGTATGAGATTCACATAAATAATTTTTTTTTTTTTTAATTCAAATACAATGTAAAAATCTTTGGTTTTTGCTTATGATTAAATAAATAAAAAGCTTCTGAACAAATGATATGATTGATAATTTAAATTACGTGCTTAAAACCTTACAACAACATTGTCGCTTAATATATAACTCTCTAGAAATACATAAACTATGTTGAAAAATCATTACTGTTATAAAATTATGATTAATAAATAAAAACAAAACATACAAACAAAATAAGTATCAAGGAATATATTGTGAAATGAAATATGTAAAAAAAATACATTAATAATGATAAAATCAATCAGTGAGAACAAGTGGAAATGGAGTCGGCTTTACCAGACCATTTGACTACAAAACTTAATTCCACAAAGCTTAGATTCACCAATTTTTTTTTTAAATATTGAAAAAATATTGATAAAGAGGTGGCTTCAGCCAAATCTTCAATGTCTTCCACTTCCGTATACAAATAGTGGGCGCGGTAGGTACATGATTACGATCTCTAATAGTGTTAGCATCTACTAAAAAGTCGAGTTTTACCCTTTTTAAGGTTTTTTTGTTAATTAAAAATGGGCGTCTCTTTTACTCGACCAGGCCAACTTTTGTCACATTGACGGATGATGTAATTATAAATATGTACACACATTTCAACTTCATATTTGAGGATTGTGGGAGTGGCTTTTGCCCGTTATTTACGTTCACAAACTGGAAGTGTCTGTTGAAAATTTATGAT